>OX638408.1:20418766-21618766 GCA_951813805.1 Limnephilus auricula
ATATGTTTTTAAACAAACTCTTTTCTTCAGCCTTTTCTTATACTAATTCTTATTCGAAGAAAGCGACGAAAAATCACTCAGTATTTATATTTACATTAAATTATACGATTGAAAATAAAATAAACATTAAACTCCTTCAAACAAACGATATGTTATATTTACAATTAATTGATATAATTTTTTTATTAAAGCTTTCCTTAAAATCGTAATTGAATTTCAGAAATATTCATCCCTATATTATTTGAAATTAACTATATTTTATTATCGATGACAATTATTTACTAACCATGATATCGATGGTAAACAAAATTATAAAAATTTCAATTTATTTTTTGTATTTTCAAGGGATAATTGAACTATTTGGGTTATCAACAATGAAGCAAGGAATTTAAAATTATGATATATTTTACACATTTTTTAATCAGTCAATCAACATATAAAATAAATAAAAAACACTACGAGGAGATATGTCTTTTTCAATGCAAATAAATTTGTGTTAAAGTGTTTTTAAAAATATTTGAAGCTTGAAAACATAATTTACAATTTGGGAGGCGGGTGTGGGTACCGCCGCCCTGGAAACCATTTATAGGATAATCAACACCTCTGCCATAAGTCACCCTTAGTGGTTCGCTACGTTTTGTGACTTAGCAGGTGTGTTCGGATTTAGTGAGTTTTGTCCGGGTTTGGGTAGATGACTCTATGCCCACATCAGGCCGGATCGGGAGAGTCTGGTTGAGGAAGACTTTTTGACCTCTCCAGCAGGAATTCTCAAAACATCGCTTGCACCGTAGTGGGAGGGATGGATTCATACGTCCCTCACTCCTAGAGACCCGTGCGTCACTCCCCAGATTCCTACCCACCCCTCATACCTTTATTCTTCCCATAACTTCATCTCTTTATTTAAAAGACACTCCACACAGCATCCCTAATGATAACATGGAAATTATTATTAGGGGAATTATTTCCCTCAGGGCCTCCTGTGTGGAGCTAATGAAAAAAAAAACACTATAATTTTTTAAAATAACAATAATATTTCAAAATAATTAACACTCCTGACATGTTTTCTACTGACTGACTTCAGCAAAAAAATACATTCATGGTATTTATTAAATAAAAGAGTAATTTTACAAAAATTAAATTGACGAATTAATTTGACCGTTTGTTATATTTCAGACCACGCTTAAAAACATAATTTAGTCCAAGAATGGCATTAAAAGTAACGCATAGAATTGACTGAATTTTGCATAATTAATTTAAAATATTAATTTATTCACACAAATAATTGAGAGGGTAGGTATAAACAATAATTATTTCTACAATTTAATGGACGAAGTTAACAGGATAAAATAATTTTTTTTTTGTTTTTTGAAAAATTTAATTAAAAAAAATTTGACTTTTATTGAACTGTTCCCATTGTGGCATAACTCATTTCAGTAAAATTTATAAAAATAACAAAACATACTTTTTGTAAAATAATTATATATTTGTATATTTTAAAGGGTTAAAACCGACAAAATCACAAATACTTATATAAACAAAATAAAAATATATCTATTTAAAAACAAAAGTTTAACGAGATCACCAACAATATTTTTTAAATTATGAATCTGAAAAAAATACGAATTTTGATTTGAAAGGCTTTTTTATCACAGAAGAATAATAAATAGATTATAATTTTTAAAAATTTCCAAAAAAATTATTTGAAGAAAATTTCTATCGGTTTTTAAACAATTTTGAAACAAATAAACTCACTCAAGGTTCTCCCAATTTGAACAAAAAAAGAATATTTATTGAAAAATTGAAAAAAATTCAAACTGTAGCCCTATATTAAAAATCAGTTTTGCAAATCACAATACAAAAGAAGTTTTCGATATGCAAATTTTTAATGGTCTGAAAACCAACATATTCTCATATTGTTATCATATTTTATTTTTCAGGATATGAAGAAGACCTACAATAACTATATACAATTAAAAGTATTAGAAAGAAACATTATTTTTTCACACATTTTTTCAAATCTCGTCTCAGACGCATACAATTTAACGGTACATCATAATCATTTTTCGTTTTTTCGATGAACAGTAGATAAATCTAATAAGATAAATTTAAAGAAAAAATATTTACAGTCATAGAATTTGCGCATAGTTTTGAACTTAATAATATTACATAATGGCCACAAAAATTAGAAGAATCATTTTTTATACAAAATTTTCAAAATGCAACCCTAAGTCCCGAGTTTGAAATCGCACTACAGAAATAAATTGACTTTAAAATCACAACGCTTTTATCAAATCACAAATATAATATAGGCCGATTGTCACATAATATCGATTTGAAAGTTTTGCAATCGTCACATTTTCCTAAACAACCAACACTATTTCGATACTTTTCTTTTTTTAAATCACTTTAACTTCAAGTATCACTTATTGTTTTTCGTTGATAACTGTTTTTAAACATGTGTGGCCAATGCTGGCTGCGTTCCAGAACCTGTGAAAAGAAACATAATTATTAATGTGAAATGTTTTCAGATTGTATTTGTTTTAATCTTACAATAATAATTTTCACCGGAAATGAATTAATATTTATGGGTGTTACTAAACATAAAAACCCAGGAATGTAAATTGTAAAGAGGCGTGAATTGAAGAGAAGCTAAAACGATAAGCCTGAAAGATTCTCCCTACTTATAATATTTCATTAGGGTTACCTCAAGGACCTCATCTTGGACCTCTTCTATTTTAAATGTAAAAAAATGTAGCTTTTTTTACAGCCGTTGTTTTTCATTATCGATTCAACAGTAAGAAAATCACATTATATATAGAAAAAAATAGCTATTGCGTTGTCCAAACATAAAATATTGTAGTGTCCTGGTTTTCGCAACACAAATGGTTAGAAGTAATAATTTACCTTTCTTAGTAATATGCACCATTTGGCCATTGGCCTGTGAAGTGGGGGGTAGTATGTACTGCGGGGATTGCAAGGATTGGGGCCCACATGTTCCATTGGGCACTATTTTGGGGCCCAATGGGGGCCCGGCCGCTACCACACTCGAGGTTGGCGTCAGGGAGCCTGGAGGAGTCGATATGTGTCCTGAAGAAAACAACGTATCTTTACGAAAGTGTCACACTAAGTAGGTATTCATAAAAAAATAATAACTAATCATTACATTTTGATCATAAATAAGTTTAATGGGGTTTATTTGCGTAATGTAAACCGTTTAATTGTATTTGTCTTTAAGCAGAGAAATAACGCCCAATACATAGTTATTAAAATATTGTTTTGTATTTGACAAATCAACTTGTTAAGATTCTCAAACAAATTAAAATATTGCGTTTTGTATTACTTGCGAAAAATGTTGGTTTTTTAAACAATAAAAGTTGTTAAAACTAAGTTCTTGATTAATTCTTGATTATAATTTTGTTTCCAAATTACAACCCCTTTCCTACAGATTTAATTGTCTATCTGTTTTCACCCTCAAAACTAGATTTTCCTTTCAATTAACAATCTATCGTAGTAACTTATTTGTAATATTTTATAAATTTCTAGTTTTACTAGCCTGCTTTGTCCAAGATTCATTTTTATACTTTTAAACAAATTTCAATTAAAAGCTCTAAAGCTCAGGATTAAAATGTTTTTCATTTAAATCTGAGTTTTCCCTGAGATATCACAAATAACTAATCGTTTAACTTTCTAAAATACTGTAGGGACTTATCAAATTTTCATTTCAAAATAATAATACCCTAACCCGTTTTATCCACAAAATAACTCTCAGCTTCTAAATAACCAGATAACAAACACGACAGAAACATTTAGTTTTATTGTCCAAGTAACACGTTCCAACAAAGCCAACACCGCGTCACAAAGCGCAGAGATACAGCCCCGTTACGTTGTCAGTAGTTAGCAAGAACGGCAAGAAGTAAGAAGTAATAATGCAAGAGTAAGCTCACCATTTGCCAAACCGGCGACCCGGTGTCCGGTGTACGGGGGTGGAGCAGGCGTCGCGGCGGGATTAGCCGTGTTCACGGTACCTGGGCAAAACATACCTGTTAGTTGGGAATAAAGGGAAGGACCATTTGTTGTGAATATTAAAACGGTCTGGCAAGTCGATTAGTCTGCGACAAAGCGACAATTTTCCCCACAGCACCAAGCGGCGATTTTGTGATAACCTCGCTTGCATTTTGTAATTATGAATAACTCTGGCTCAAAAGTTTAGTCTCAAAGGTCCAACAGACAGATCGCAGTATTTGCATCACAAACGTTAGGTGGGAATTCCGGGTTTAATCTACCGATATTTCAAAGTGAGTGAAAAAATAACGTCATGCACTTAATTTCAGGGCAAATCCAACAATCTTTTATGTATGGTTGATATGTGCCAAAAGAAAGGAGTTTTTTTTATTTATTTATAAAATACGTTAAATCATTAGTTATGATAGTAGATTAGAACATTTGCATATATATGATACATTAAATCACAATATTAGGAGACTGCATGTTTCATGGTGACCAATATAGTTAAAATGTGAGGTCTAGTGTGAACATAAGAATTAAATATATAAACATGTTAAAAATAGGAAAGATCAAATAGAAAAACGTAAATAAAAAAAGAATAAATAACAATAAGACATGCTATTATGCATGATTTTAACAAATCGAGATAATTCAATTAAAACAACTTCCATGTTAAAGTATTTCCACAAAATATATAGGTATCCCTCAGGGATCCTGTGTGGAGCTCATATTAATAGAAATTTTAGGGAAGAACAAGAATTATTATGATTTATGAATAGAAATCTAAAAAAATTCTCTTACCCAATCCGATCCGCAAATGTGGATTATTCATCGCGATCCGTTCCGCCGCGTAAGTAACAATTCCATTCCTGAACGCGGCTTCGGGAGATCTCGCGGACGCGGCAGCGCGCTGCAGTGAGCTCGATTGCGAGTTGCCTCCGCTTCCGCAGGGCGCCGTGCTCGTGGTGTCAGCCGTGCTGCGGGCTAAGGAGCTATTCACAGACCCGGCACCCGAGTCGGCGATGGAAGATAGCTGGGCGTTTAGCTGGTTCAGATGTGCCGTGAGCTGGTGGCTGGAGTGTAGGGAGGATAGTTGTACCCTGTGGAAGAAATTCAGATATTTGATAGAATACTTGACGCATTACGACAAAAAGATTAATAAAAATTTTGTCCCGTTTAGCACGGGTGGTTTTGTTGGAAGGGCATTAAGCAAGTATGGAAGGAAGATCACTGACCCGAAAATGCGGTTACCATTTGGCAAACAGCTTAAATGAGAGGGATCTCTTTTGGCTTCTGTAAATCACCCAATTTTCAAACCAGAACTGACATATTAGAGTTTGTCAATTATTTCAACCTTCGAATTCAGAAACGTCTGTTATCTCAAAAGTTGCGTCTTACAAAGAGAATGAGAGCTGCTTATAATTTTTTTTAATGGATATTAGCTCGCTAAAATGCATGGAAAATCTTTATTGGTAGGGGTATCTTTTTCCCGTATTTTAATCAAATTGAAAATTCAACTAGAAACAAGATTGCCTACTTGAAAAATAGACAGATGTGACTCCATGCGACCATACGTCCAAGCCTTAAGAAAATAGGAAAAAAATATAAGAAAGAATTTCAATTAATGTGTTTAGAAGTGTTAACGTACCTCGTGGCATCATGCGTTCCCATGGCAGTTAATGGAGGCTGCATCATCATGGGAGCTGGACTGTATTCTCTTCCGTAGTCTGAATATCCCACATAGCCCGCGTATCCATGTTCATCCTACGAAAATAATAACAGAATTAATAATCGCAAGGATCCAAAGATTGGCAAAATTTGTTTTAAAGACAGGAAAAAGTGGTAAGCTAAAATAGATGCTTTCAAAAGCAAAGAAAGATAACTGCATTTATATATGCAAGTAGCGCACGTACCTTATATTCAGTTCCTGGAGGGAACAGTGGATCAATGTACTCATTAGAGAATCTAGGGTACTGCAAGAGATGTCCATTCTGGGCTCCTGGCATCATCATTGTTCCCGATAAAGGCAGTCCCACTCTATAGTCCTGTCAACAAAAAAACGTCAATATTAGGCCAGACATAATAATTGATATAAAAAGGATAGCATTTACTGATTACAATTAAAATGACATAATTGTTTCATGTAACACTTTGAGGAAATAAGAAACGAATCGGATTTATATTCACCACACAGAGAGTTGTTGAGAGAAAATTATTGTGTGGGAGGGAACAATGCAGCGCCTTTACGACATATACCTTCTATTGGTAGCTCGTACACAAATAGTGGACAGGCCATGCTAAAAAGCGAATCATTCTATTTCAGATTGCCGTCGACTCAACAGCTCGCGAATTTGTCCAGTGTTTGCTTCCCATCTTCTAATAAATAATCTCTTACGATGGTTTTGGTGATAAATTCAGAATAAAAAAGTATTTTATTTAAATCAGCAAATTACGTACCATTTCACAGCTATTTTCTGCGTCTTTCAAGTCCAGCTTCAGATCGCTGATGCAAGAACTCCTATCAGAGTTCTGCGACCTCTTATCGGCTCCGGCACGTTCAGTGTCGGCCATCACGTCTGGTTTCTTCGCGGCCTCCAGGCAGGCGGGTTTCTCCTCGGCGCTGGCTCTCTTGCGGCACAGAACGAGGATCATGGCCATTGCAATCACGACGATTGCCACGCCGATAACACAGGATATTATGACTAGCAGTGGGTATTGTCCTGGTGAAGACAAATAATTATTAATATTGCTGTAAAATTAAGTAATATTACATAATCCGTTGAGATATCTGGAATGGTCGATGAAATCAAATGCGCAGTTCAAGCGTTCTTCGTCTAAGGCTTTCAAAGTGTAGACGAAGTGCAGTAGAAATTTATTTTGAAACTTTGAACGAAGAATTTTTGAACGTAAGTGTTTTGAGGAAGAGAAAGACTGGATATGGAGAGACCCGTGTGATCATTTAGAAGTAAAGAGGAGGCTCAGTTCCATTGATTTGATGATATATTATTGCATTATCTAATTTGAGTTTTTTTTACTCTTAGTAACTATGTACAGTTATGAACCGTTATAACTTCAAAACAGTACACTTTTAGGTGCACATGTCAGACAACAAACTCTAGGGGACGCCCACGCCGAGAGTACCTGGAGGACCTGCCGGTGGACATGCGCTGCTCATAATATGCAGACTTCAAAAGAGCCGCACAAGACAGGGAAGAATGGAAGAGAAAAATAGTGGCAAATTGCTGCAAACCAATCCCAGGATTGAAACCAGAGAAAGAGAGAGTCAGACAACTCAAATATTTTCTAGTATGTACCTACCGAAATAATTTCCATCTTGAGATATGAGGCTTTGTAATACGCACTAACAAAAACAAGATCAGAAGCAAGAGTATTAGTTATATACTCGTACAGCAATTCACAATTAGAAAATGATCGAACTTGTAATATATATATAAACAATTTTTCTAACCAATACATTTCGTCATTTATTATCTAAGAGAAAACCACAGATACAAACAGTAAAGTATCAACCCAACATAAAAACATTATTTGAAAACAGCAGAATAAAAAATATCACAATAAAATTTTTAGATTAGTTTGAAGAAAGAAAAAATAATTTTACACATAAAAACGAGTAAAGGGCATTTTGTATAAACGAAGTAGCAGCAGATAAAAAGAAACCTTTACCAATGTATTATGAAATGAGAAAAGATTAATTAATTAATATGAATTAATTTAGTTTGTGTTTTATTGTCCTGATGAAGATTAAGTGCAGTCGAAGCCGGTCGACAGATATAAATGAAAATAAAGTGGTTTAAAACTGAGTATTGGTTTCATTTGGTATAATGTCAAGCCACAAAGTGTTTGCTTTCTTCGATAAATAAATAATTTAAATATGAAGAATAACACCTAAACTAAAATTAAAAAAAAAATGAAACTATCCGCTTACAAATATTTGTTTTCATTATATTATTTTTTATTTAATTTTTTTCTAAACCATAAAACCATTATTTGTTTTTTCTATTGTTGATTTCTTTTTATTATGATTTTTTATAACATTTTGTTTGATCTTCGATCATTGATGATTGATGATGTGTGTTACTTTTATTAAATTGTGAAATTATTAACCCTGATACTGGCGAGCCAATGAGCGAGCAAAACAATGTATTTTAATTGTAAAAAAATAATAAATAAATAAAATAATAAAAAAATAGTGTTACATAGAGAAATGAGGAAAGTACCACTTTTTAAACAAAGTATGTCAAAGTTTTTATTTTCTTTCGAAAACGGCCCTAAATTTCCTAGTAGAAAGTACAGTTATAAATTATAAATTCTAATGTATTCTTTGGCCGATTTTGATTTCATAAGCTTCGCCACGTGTCAGAGTAATTCTCCTTCACGATATTTTGACCCCAAAAAGCAAAACGGGAAGACCACTAGAGACGTGATCTTCAATATTCAATGCGAGGCACGCACCATCCCTAATCTAAGCATTTTTTATCATTTTAACTTTATAGACTTGGCGTGAAAATTTACAAAAAAAAACTCTTTGGTGCGCCTTTTAACCTCAAAATTAGAATTTGAATCTTCGAGCCCTTTGTCGGATGTTTAACCCCTGAACGCGGGTGACTCATAAAAAGTTTAGTTTAGCAAAACATCGCGCGTGGTTAGAATCGTAATTTGAAGTTTACAAAACAGAGGGCACGTTAAAAATAACAGGTTGTATCGTGTAACCCGGTGACCTGGATATTAAGATGATACCCGGTGGTGCAGAAATAGATTTTACTAAAATATTGCTGTCACTGTTGCTCTTACTCCACCGGATATTGAGCGAAAGGGACAATGCACTGACACCTAACTAAAATGGAGGTTTTGTATTCCCCACTTTTCTCCTCCAAAAGTGGACTGATTTTCAATTTTTTTTTACCAACTACATAAGAAAAAACAATTCTATGTCTGTACGTTTTGTTTTTTTAAAAAAAACATTGTCTGGTTTGTATACTGAACATCTTTTGACGGCGTTTAAACCAGTCAATTTTATTGATTTTTGAAAGGTCGTAACTTCTATAAAAAGTAACTTATCAAAAAAAACAAAAAGTACCGACACGCTAGTACGCTGCCCTAGTGCTTGTATGTTCAATAGACCATTTGCAAATTTTACAGGGGACGTTGGTTTTTGTTTTTTACAGGCAAATTCTAAATAATTCTCGACTTTAGTCATTTCGTTTTATACATGTCTATTGAATACGGTATAAAACGAAATGACTAAAGTCGAGAATTATTTAGAATTTGCCTGTAAAAAAACAAAAACAAACGTACCCTGTAAAATTTGCAAATGGTCTACTGAACATACAAGTACTAGGGCAGCGAGTAGTTGATATCTATTTTATGCAAAAACAATATTTTCTCTAGGGTTAAAATCCAGAGAGATAAATAGGGAATACGTTTGTACGGAAAAATCACCGCCGGGTATCCTCTTAAGGCACTGCTGCAAATCTTATTTTCTGAGGTACTATTAGAAAATGAGTTTAAATAGTACTACAAACACCATGGCATCCAGATGTTTTTCTAACATTCAAATTAGGGATGTTACGAATGTGATATTTTTCACACTTACTTGAATGTAGGTATATATTAAAGCAAGTTCTGAATGAAATAAATCGATATTAATTTTTTTATTTCAAAAATTTGATACGGGGAATAATCGATCTTTCTCATCGGAACCTCCCTGTACAGTTGCAAGTATTTTGAAACTTTTATTCTCAGCCGCCGGTCAATGGTTCTTATCCACATATGGTGTAATAAAACGTTAAGGTTTAATAATTAATTTTGTTAAAACTTAGTATGAAAGAGGTACCTTGTTTTTTTTTCTTTATAATTTTGAAACGCCATATGGATATTGCAATAAATTCGATTTAACATAATATGAAGCATGAAAACCATTTATTCAAAGAAGCAAAAAATTCTGGCAGTTACAAATGTGATATTTTTCACATTTGCGAATGCGAATGTTATGGAAAGACATAAAAAAAACTTTAGTCAACATTAATCATAGTTTTAATAAAAAAATAATAACAATAAATCAATTCTTATAAAGTAAGTTATAATCGTAATTAAACAATTTAATAATCGAAGTTCAAAAGAGGCATATTATATTTCAGAAAAGGCATATCGCTTGGGCAGATAAGCTTGTTTTCACGACAATTTAACATAGCGTCGATCTAGTTCGTTTTTGTCTAACATACCATTTTTCGTGAAATGGAGTTAAGTATGCATTTGTTCTCAAAAAGCCATTATTTATACGATAATCGTTCAAAAAAAATTATAAAAGATTATTTAAGTGGTTTTCAAATCGCACTTTGTCCTATGTCCTCCAAAATGTATGTGCTTTTATAGTAAAAACAACATTAATGCGCCATTTCTCCCGATTTAGGTTTTGGTCTGTTGGATAAAAACGAACTGAAGCGACGGACTAGGTAGACATAGGAATGACGTATGCCCCGGACCTGAGTTATTAATATACATTCGCATTCGCTAAACATTCGTATCGATTGTTGCGAATGCGAATGTTGATGCGAATGTTTAAAATGATGCGAATTATTCGCATATGCGAATGTGAATGCGAATGTTCGTAACATTCCTAATTCAATCGATATGTTAAAACTCTATTAGATCATCAAAAAAATGATACGTGAACCTCTATATTTCCTGGTGTATAGACATATAATATTAGTTTATCAAACCGTAGCTTACTGCCAGAATTTTTTGCTTCTTTAGATAAATGGTTTGCTTGCTTCATATTATGTTAAATCGAATTTATTGCAATATCCAAATGGCATTTCAAATTAAAAAAAGAAGATAACAAAAAGGTACCTCTTTCATACAACGTTTAACAAAATTAATTATTAAACTATAACGTTTTTTTACACCATATGTGGATAAGATCCATTGACCAGCGGCTGAGAATAAAAGTTTAAAAATGCTTGCAACTGTCCAGGGAGTATCCGATGAGAATGATCGATTATTCCCCGTATCAAATATTTTAAATAAAAAAATTTATAATATTTTAATTAACGAAGATAATATTAGCGAAAGTCAATCGAAAATCCGAAACAGAAAAATCAGAAAAAGATACGGATACATCTGGGAATGTATCCGTATCTTTTTCTGATTTTTCTGTTTCGGATTTTCGATTGACTTTCGCTAATATTATCTTCATTAATTAAAATATTATAATTTGAGGTTTAACTCTTTAAGTTAAAAAGTTAAAAATAAAAATAAAAAAAATTTATGTCGATTTATTTCATTCAGAACTTGCTTTAATATATACCTACACTCAATTAAGCAATACAAATGGTCAAAACGCATTATGATAAATTACTTAATATCCTGTACTTCTTGTAAGTATTTTTTGATCATAAGTATTTACGATTTTTCAAAAATGTCTAAACAAAATAAGTGTGTGAAAAAAATCTGAAATATTTTAGTTTATAACCTAAATAAATAGAAAAACTGAGGTATTTTCGTCACAAAACACGTTCGCGGATTTATTTTTTAACGATTGTAATTTAACTAAAATTAAAATTCTGAAAAATGTGTTTACTAGATTATGTATTGGTTTGTTTTGTTGTATGATTATATGATTTGTAATTTGAGTTGTACAATACAATATGTTATTTGAAAATTGAACAAATCTGCCAACTACCAACGGTATAACCTTAGTATATTAAAAATAAACTTAGTTTTATAAATTTAAAAAATGCGTTTACCAGATAAAATAACAATCTTTCAAAATCGATTGTTTTTTTTGTAAAAAAGAGTCAATACGTCTAGAATTTGATTTAAAAAGGACTAATTTCCGGTATTCTCCGGTAATATCCTCTTAATAGGTCCAAATGAAGTCAAAGCGAATAAAAATTGATATTTAAGCGAAACCTGGTCGTCATTAAAAAAAACCAGTTTCACTCAAACGGTGTAAAATAATTGATTTATACATCCATAATTGTAAATCCACTTAGTTAAATGGAATCATTTTATTGTAATATAACTTTGTTTACCCACTATTTTAATAAAAAGTATCAATGTGTTTAAGAACGATGCATTTGTACATGACTCTAAATACTTAAAACGAAACTGTACAAAATGGTGTCTGCTGGAATTGGGAATACGTGCAGGAAAAACAAGATATGCAACGAAAAAGGAATTACCAATTATTATTTTTTTAAATTGATAAACTAATGTTTAAGGCAAGATTTTTTATGCATAGCACAAAGGGTAACAATTATTATAAGCAATAATTATTAGCCTGAAACACTCATCAATATTGAAAGAATCTTCCGAGAAAAGATACATATATAAAAAAAAAAATTAATAAGCAGTAGTTGTTGAATGAAACACTAGGTATATATTGAATCATTTGGCGGGTAGGAGGTATCCCGCCGTAGCTTAATGGTAGAGCACTTTACCGGCAATCAAAAGGGTGCGGGTTCGAGTCCCGTTGGCGATATGTATCTTTTCTCGGAAGATTCTTTCAATATTGATGAGTGTTTCAGGCTAATAATTATTGCTTATAATAATTAATTACCAATTATTACCACTGTATCTCTGTAAAGGAGCACACGACACAACCACAATATAGTTCCACTGTGATATTTCGAGGTATCTCCACAATAAAACGAATTAGTACAAAACATTATTATGTACTTCTAATTTGGTAAAATTCCTTTTTTTTAATTAAAACGAAAAACACCAAGATAGTTCCAAATCTTCTTTTGTTTTCAAAACAAATGCACTCGAATTTGCACAAGTTTTTTTTGCCTTAATTCCAAGTTTTAAATTATTTTCTAGCAAGTGGAGAGATAGAAACTGGATAACTGACATCATCGACATTATTTGACTACTCAGTGGTAAACAAAGTTTATTATATTTATTTAATTTAAACAATTATACTTACCTAAGTACTAAACATAATTTGATTTACTACAAAATAACTTACTCTGTGCAACCAGCGTGATCTCGACAACATCAGTTCCGTAATCATTAGAGGCAGAACAGTTGTAGGAGCCAAAGTGCTTCAACTGACTTTCTCTGATAACCAGGGTCGACCGCACTCCTTCTGGCAGAACATCTTCCAGAATCGAGAAGTCCTGCGTAAGAGAAACAAGGTTAAATTATTAATAAATGGCATTTACTTGTATAGTTATTACACCTAAATTGCGTAATCATACCATGGTCTTAGGGAAAATCAATTTTGTTGATCAACCATCCATTATTTCGTTCAAGGAGTGTACAAATCAAAGTTAAGTGAATTCCAAAAATACGTTATTAGTTCCGGTCATGGGATATTTTGGGAATATTTCTGCCATTTTAGGAGGGTTATTCAATGCTTCCATTTAATCGGCCATCGGACCGTGTTTAGTAATAAATTTCGACCTAAACCAAAATACAAAAATACCCAATTTTGTAACCGTTAAAATTAGCCGTTGAGAAATTGCATTGACATAATTTGTGTAGGTATCCTTTGGATTTTTTTAGATTTATTATTAGTCTTTTAAAGTTCAGAATTATCCCCCATTAGAAAAAGTCTTCAGTTTTGTGGATTATTTGCAACCATTAAGGTGATTTCAGCGAGTATCACTGAGCTGAAATTGGTCAAATTACCTCAGTGAAACAGAATTGGACGTGCGTTTGTGCCAACTTTTACTGAGCGATCAGATTTTTAGAGTTAAGATTATCATAACGATCTTAATTCCCAAATTATATTATCATTAAACTCGCTACTACCTTTCTTAACTTTCAACGAATAAAAGTTTTCCGTTGATTTTACTGATAACTTACAAAATAATATCGAAGAAGTTTAACAAATAGTACGTACATTCGTGCGCAACTCTTCTTTAACTCCTACTACCTTTATTTGGATCTCGATAGAAAATAAATAGAAAACTTTTGTCACGTGCTTTATCTTTCATTATCTCAGTCTAAGAGAAGGAGACAATGGACCATTCTGCCACTTCTAAGTACTCCAGTCCATGTACAAGTTCTAGCCTTTGTTCCCGCATTTGGAGAAATTTAATGCATAAACTGATAATGTGTTTATCTCAATTGGACCGCATTGTTGAAGCCATGGTTTAGAGATATTCTTTAGCGTTCGTCCTTGTTAAACACTTTTCCAAAATCGGACAAATAATAATACTCCTTAAGAAAAAAATTACTTGAAGAGATTTTATCATAAGTTCAGTATTTACTCACGGCCTCACCCTTACATAATATACATCTTGTAGGAAAAGGGGTAATGTTACGAAAGTAAGAATAACATAAACTTCGTTAATCGTTACTTTTAAGATAATGGTTAGAGGCTCTAGACCAGTGGATCCTACTCTGGGTTCGATCAAACCCCAGGGGTTCGGTGAGTCAGTCTCGCGGGTTTGGTGGAGGTCAAGACTCACCCCTGATTTGCAATAAATATTAATTATTATGTTTTTGTTTTTGTGTGAAATTTTAATGGTTTTGTTCTTTGTTCTTAAGAGCGATTGACCAGCGGCCGATAATAAAAGTTTTTAAATGCTTGCAACTGTACAGAGAGGTTCCAATGAGAAAAGACGATTATTCCCCGTTTCAAATTTTTAAAATTACAAATTTAATATCGATTTATTTCATTAAAAACTTGGTTTAATATATACCTACATTTAAGTAAGCAATAAAAATTCTCAAAACGCACGATGATAATTTATTAAATATCGTGTACGTCTTGTAAGTATTTTGTTATCATAAATATTTATGAATTTTTAATAATATCTAAACAAAATAAGTGTGTAAAAAAAAATTTTAATATTTTAGTTTTTATGACTTTAAATAAATAGAAAAACTGAGGTATTTTTGTCACAAAACAAGTTCTCGGATTTATTTTTTAATGATTTTAATTTAACTAAAATTAAAATTCTGTAAACTGTGTTGACTAGATTATGAATTGATTTATTTTGTTGTATGATTTTACATGATTTGAAATTTGTGCTCTTTAATAGAATCTATCGTTTGAAAATAGAAAAAATCTGCGAACGACCAACGGTATAACCTTAGTAACTTAAAAATACAGTTAATTTTTCAAAATTCTAAAACTGCGTGTACCAGATAAAATAACAATCTGTCAAAATAAATTTATGTTTTTTTTTCTAAAAACAGTCAATACGTCTGGAATTTGAAGATTTGAAAAGGACTAATTTCCGGTATTCTCTGTCCCTCATAAAAGTTGACGATTTTGATGATTTTGATCCACGTCACCTTCTCTTTCTCAACAGATCGGCTGTGGAAAGATTTACTGGTATTTCCTTTTCCTGCAAAATGGGTTTCTTCACGTCACACAGCAATTTGGGAGGTACCGTCGCCCCTGGAACCATTTATTGGATAACCAGCACCCCTGCCATAAGTCAAATCAAGTGTTTCGATTGGTACATTTGTCAATTACAGGCGTGCCCGGTTCACGGGATGAAGTTTGACTTTTTCCTAACCAGAATTTTCTCTCCCTCCTTTGACTAAAAATACCCTCCACACAGCATCTCCAAAGATGCGTAGACCTTAAGGAAATATTTTTCTTCGGGGCCTTCTGTGTGGAGATAATGTAAAAAAAGCATCCCTAAAGCAAACAACTAAAATACTTTGCACAAAAACGAAATCGCAAGATTTTTTTCTAATATTGACGATGATATCTGGATGGATTTCCAGTAACCCGATTAACGATTATATAGGAATATAGTATCAAAAATATTGCACAATTTAGACATACCTGATCTTGCTCCGTGATGGGTCTACCCTGCTGCAGCCAGAGCACCCTGGGGCGGGGCACTGCCACGGCCAAACACTGTACCCGCGCAGGGCCCCCCGCAGACCCGGCCTGTGCCCTGCGAGACACCACAGCTGGGGGTCCTAAAGGAAAATAAAACCGGAATATTATTCATTTTTCAACATTGATTCACATATTTAGTCTATCATGTAGTCCAGCGTTCTTAGACCAAATTGGTTTAATGCTTATGAGCGATTAGTCCTTCATTTAATGTAAAACGAGTATTGTAAGTGTGTTCTAGTCTCTTTATGTACAAAGGACTATTTATATGCTGAAAAATAATTTTATACCATAGAATTGCTCTCACTGAGAGAATTTTAAGATTTTGATAAAGGTATGGAACATTTTGCCTTTTATGAGCTAATAATTTAAGTAATGGATTTTGAACAGATTGAACGTGATTTATATTTATTTTATAGGAAAATCCCCAAGTTGTAATTCCATATCTTACAATAGATTCAGCTAATGATAATTTATCCGAAGTGTGCATATTGGAACAAAGAATTTTAATTTACATAATCTACTAATAATAGATCTCAATGTTACACAAACTTTATTTATTTGTAAATCCCATTTAAAAAAACAATCAATAATAACTCCCAAATAAACATATTCTTTAGCCAGTTCAATATTTTCACATGTACACAATGCTTGAGGGGTAAACTGGCGAGTGTGTAACGAAAAGTGAAATGCGTTGCGAGGCGAACGGGCTCACTGTAGAAGCAAGAGAGAGCAGTGCGCGCGCACACTTTCTTTCTCTCTTCCTCTCATAGCCAGTGAATGAAATATTTCAGTCAGTATTTTGAAATACCAGTGACGCGACAAACGTGAGGGGGAGCGCACGTCAATGCGCACGGCTTGATCGGGCGAGGCGAATGATAATAAATTTAAATAAATATTTGTAGACAATTAAGACCAAAAACAAGTGTGTGTATGTTTAATTAAAATTGTTCCACAAAATAAGTTTGTTGTGTTTGAAAAAAAAGAAGCTTAATTCAAAGCAACCCTAAATAAGATAAAATAAACAATTTTTCCACACTTACTTTACTGTAATATTTACATATAGCGTAGGTTTTTTCATTTCATACATAATACGGTTGTATTTTTAAGCTCTACGCTTCCTGCTATTTTAAGGAATTCTCATTTCTTATATCCACCCACTGTTCTGATTTATACAGGTAAGTAAGTGCCTACTCGTGTTTGTACCATTTTTATTGACATTTACAGCAGGTATCCCACGCATATCTTTTCAAGAATTGAATTTTTCTTTAAATGTTTTTCTAGGTACGTGACTTCTTTATGAATTAAAATAAATGAACTGTAAAATGTAAGAATAACTGACGCAAATTTCAGACAGATAAGATTATTAGAAAAGGGATTTTGATCTTATTTACTAAGCAAATAACCTGTTTACAGAGGCAGAAACATGTATGTTCGTTTACGTCATGAAATTTGCCAAGCTTTTTCTTGTCTCGATTGCAAGATAAACACGCCGACATTCAGTTCGCTACGTCATTTACAAAGTGGGATATTTAGTTATTATAAGTAATAATTATTAACCTGAAACACTCATTCATCTACATTGAAAAAATCTACCGAGAAAAGAAACTTGACGCCGATGGGGCTCGAACCCCTGTCCTTCTGATTTCCGGTCAAATTCTCTACCACTGAGCTACATCGGTAATTATTGAATATGTATTGACATACAAGTGTTTCATTCAACAATTACTGCTTATTACAATTTTTCAGCTGCAAACAACCAACTTTATTTTATATGAGAAAGGCATTGTCAGTGCTGAATCTCCCACAAGTTTATCAATTAAATAATAATAATGTGATATAATTGGTTTTAAAATACTGGTTTTCATTGTGTCAAAAGGGAAGAACTGGGTATCTTGAACCTTATTTTATTTCTATTTTTTGAAACTGATAATTCATAGTGGAATTCCATTATAATAATATAATAAAGCAAATATAAAATTCAGCTCGTTAATGCCATTTCAAACTGGTACAAACTATTCTCAACCTATGATTTATATACATAATATATGAGGGAGGGGTGGTCAACAAGGATTTTATTCAATTATGTTTTTCTTACATTTTATTGAATTATGGTTTTCTTACATTTGTTGCAAAGTCATCTTTGACTGTCGAATTTCAAATTATTTTTGTTATTCCTAGAAATCTTAAATACCTGGGATTGGTAGCTTACTTTATATTGTTTGGGGAATACCTTACAAATAATACGAATTATTGAAAACCAAATTTTATTTCTGTTCTTAATTTAAATCATTTTTATAATTTAAAAAATTATGTGAATGTAAGACCCGGTGTGACTATGACGTCCAAAAACAATTATTTAAAATAAAATATAAAAATTATTTAAAAAATTTAAAAAATATATATTTTAAACATCTTTATTATGTTTTGATAATTTATATAATGTAATTTTTCATATTTTTTAAATAATTTTTATATTTAATATTAAATAATTGTTTTTTACGATATTTTTAATTAATTAATCACCTCTCTCTAAAATATTTTTGTCCATAGTTCTTTTTAGTCTATACTTGTTTGTTTATTTTGTTATTAATGTCATTACTACCCTGACGAAGAAACCATTGGTTTTGAAACATGTAGGTAATTGTGATTATATTAGTGGTTTAAACAAAGTTATTTGTTTTAATTTAATTCAAAATGACGCCACAAAGTGATTTTGCGAAGTTTGAAGAAATATATATTATTTTTTTATAAAGTATTGCGAAATTACACAAATCAATCAAATAAAATTTATTTGCGCACACCGGGTTTGAACCTGCGACCTTCGGATTGCTAGTCGAGAGCCTTACCCTCGATACACTGTTTTTTCGTCAACTTGCAAAGATGCGTATTGCATTGATCAAACTATAAATGTACACGCATCGACTTATACCTACTACACCAGCGTATAAGTACAATAAATCTTCAGCATAAGTTAATTCGTTAGAATACCAATACCAAATTATTATTAAATGTATTTTAAAATGATAAATATTGCACAATTTTTTTTTTTACTGTTAAGTCACTCCACCTGAGAGAGGCATTTCCGTTTAATTTGGGTTGATTAAAAGAAAAACCTTTGGATGCAATTTCTAATACTTACAATTTTAATCGTTCAGTAATTTTTTTTAAATGATATGTTACCTCTTAAGTAAATGGATGCCTCAGCCTGTATTTCGATGAAACCTTGTACAGAAGCCTTGCAAAGGTATTTTCCCGATGAAGATGAGTCCACGGTGATGGTTAAATTTGGAGTTCTACCGACAACCTGTGAAGAATAAGAAGAAAATAATTAGAAGAAATATTGAAAATAATCTTGTAAATAAACTCATAATCAATTAGGTTTTTTTTTTTTAATTAATGAAGATAAGATTAGTAGCCCTCAAAACGAAAATTTTAAACAGTAAAATCAGAATCCTTGATGGGGCTCTGCAGAAAAGGCAGAGCCCTATCAAGGCTAAGAGCCTCGGTTCAATTTCTAGATGCGACCAAATTTTTTTTCTTTTTTTTCAGCTTCAAATTTTCGTTTGAGAGTCGCTATAAATGTCTTTGTTCGTTGATTAAATATTACAATTTAAGGTTTTACTTATTATTATAATTTTTTTCTTGAATAACGCGCAAGAGTCCCAACTGCTCCCGTCTGGAGACGGTGAGTCTATGGCATCCCCAATAGGGTATGTTGAGAGGCTGAAGGTTGTGCGGAGGGAAAGGAGATGGGGAAGACAAAGGTGAGGAAATATCTGACTATCCAGATCTGGTCATTAAACACGGATAAAGCCATTTCAAGCAACGTTTCAATTCTGAATAGTGGTCTCACACCAAAGCGATACTGAGAGTATCTCCCACTCGGGAACGTGCCGCAAATATACTATATATTACTTTTATTTAATTAATGCATTATGTCAGGCTTGTAGAAAAAATCAAAAGATATCGCACATTAAAAAAAAATGTATGTATTTATACAAGATACTTTCTAGATTATATTTGGTTCGGGAAGAATCTTGCAACATGCATAAGCAGCAAAAAAATTGCGTTTAGAAAACGAAGAAAATGTTGGAAGTTCTTAATCATAATAAATAATTTTATTAAATATAACTTCATATTTGATATTTAAATATGACCGAAAGGGACACGGTTGAATTAACTCAGTGGTTAGAGCGATGCCTCAGAAAGGCTGGGTTCAATTTGTAGATGCAACCGAATCTTTTTATTATTTTTATGTTACAAATTTTCTTTTATGAGACGCTAATACATTATTGACTTTATTGATTAAATATTGCATTTTGAGGTTTTACCCATTAAGTTATTCCAAATTTTTTAAAATGTGTTTAAATATCTGTTTAATGAAAGAACAAATTGGAAAAAACGAAATAAATCATTCGCGAACTCTCAATACAAAGTTCTAGTACTGCTGTCGTTAAATTAATAAAATATATGCATATTTTTGTTTCGTAAGCGCCTTTGACGTGACTCTTACATAGAATAATCATAATTATCAATATAAAAGGTTAAACATACATTGAAAAAAAAAGTTCAGCCGTTTTTGGCAGCATTAATTAAAATTGATAAAAATGTCTCAGTCTATGTATAAACTTAAGTCATTAATAATTTATCTACCCTATTTTAGGAAACGAAACAAGTAAACAACAAATTAAAAAAACAAAATAATAGGAATACAAACGGATCGTTTACAATTCTCACAAATCCACAATTCGATTAACACTAAAACCCGGAAAACGGATTCATTTTCTAATATCATGTCATTTCAAGGTGTTTCCATTCGTGATTGAGGCGCTCAAAACAAAAGTCATTAAAAATAATAATGGGCTGCGAACGCGGACCGCTTTTCGCCACCCCTGCCGACACAAAACACAACGTAAAGTGTGAACTTTTTAATAATAGTCGTAGTTTGTTTGTAAATCAAAGTTTCCAGTCATTAGAACTCTGCCCGCGGCTCTTTGATTTCAAAATTTAAATTGTAGAAGTTTTCGGTCGACAAAAGAAAAGCGTAGTTCCCCGCGATTCGCATTTGTTTCGAACATTCGAATCAGTCTGTTTTGATACAAATAAACCATTTTGATATTTAGTCGGATTTCAAAATGGCAGACCTTTTTCAATCGCTGGAGTTTTTTTCACATTCATTTTCCTGCATGCTTGGGTGAAAATTTAATTTCAAATACACTGATTTTTCTTTACGTTTTATATGAAAAATTTATTTTGTTAACTTTAGGAACCAACAATAGAGCTCTCTTATATTGCAGAATAATTTTGTGTTAATACCTTTAATTAAATACATAATTTATACATAATTCCCGCAAAGCTGCCACACGGTTGCTGGTCAAGTTCTATCTCAATAGACAATAAGAATACAATATACGTCTTCTTGTATGCAAAGTAAATAATAAACTCATACAAACAAACACAGAAATCATTAAAACGTCCAAAGTACACAAACATTTTACACGATAACATACAGTTAAACACCATTCATACTAATTGCGGTAAGCAATCCATTAGATACCAGGGGAGGCAATATAAATAATTGCCTTTCAAATGATATTAAAAATGAAAAAAGTGTGTGTAAATTTAAAAAAAAATTGTTTCTTCAAACTTCGTTTAATCAATATGTGGTGTCATTTTTAATTAAATGAAACAAATAACTTTGTATCCACCACTATTATACAATTACCTACATGTTTCGAAACCGATGGTTTCTTCGTCAGGGTAGTAATAACATTTAATTTAAAATAGGGGAATGTTTTCAGTAACTGTAACCCCAAATAGGGGAATGTTTTCAGTAACTGTAACACAATTAGGGGAATGTTTTCAGTAACTGTAATACAATTAGGGGAATGTTTTCAGTAACTGTAACACAAACAGGGGAATGTTTTCAGTAACTAACACAAATATGGGAATGTTTACCTAATTCATAATTTCCGTGAAAATATATTATTGTATCTGTTACATTTATTAAATTGTTTATATGTCTGTAATAAGACATTACGTAAAAGTGAAATCGGTAAATCCGTATAATATAGCTGAAGAAAGTAAATACGGTTAAAACTCCAAGTACAATGATAATAATATTTTAATTTTATATAACTGACAAATAAAAGTTTATTTGTCACATGAGAACCACATTTCTATGACTTGTTCTCCAGTTCAACAGCAGTGTTTTCTCGCTCCTTAAACACCAGCTTCACTCCTTTATTTTCACAAAAATACCCCCTATACAGCACCCTTAGATTGACATAGGCCAGCAGAAAAATTATTTTTCTCAGGGCTACCAGTTCACATAAAAAGATTTACCATTCAACATCGGTTGTGTAAAATTTATTTATAAATAAATGTTTATCATTTGCGTAAAATTTAATCCACGGTATGTAGTAAGGCTGTAGGTTTATTGTAAGGGTTCACCAATCAACTTTGAAATTCAATAATCCTGTTTTCAAAATCCCTAATAATAAATAAAAAGAATTTGGCATTCTCAGACTATAAAAATATTACCATTTGTTATTTCTGCTCTGGCATTACCTAGCTCTCACATTAAAATTTAGGCATAATAGATTTGTCAAAGAATTTGTATATAAAAATGCAAAAATCAGTCATTTTAAATACATGTAGGATTACTAAAGATTTTTTAAATATTTATATTGAGGGATCTGTAGGATTTATCGGTCAAATTAGGAATTCCACCGAGCCGAACCTTCTGTTATGAAAATATCTGGAGTCGGCTAATTATATTCCCATTTAATAGTTTGGTAGATTAACATGTTGTTCTTGTATTGATTTGTATTAATTATACTTATATAATACACTTGCATAACGTGAATTTACTAGATGATCATTTATATGGAAAAGTGTATGAAAGGGTTTAGTTTTTCCTATGGGAAAAACTAAACCCGGACCTGAAAATCTGGTGCGTAAAAAATATACACAGCACAATATATTATTATCGAGGCTTTGAAGTCTCCGAAAGATCAAGTTAAAAAAAATATCATAAAAAACTATCAAACCCCAACTTACTTTGTTAGTTGAAAAAATCCAGAGTGTGCAGAGAGCACCGTAAGGGCGCGGCTTATAAACCAAAATGCGAATTAGGATCAAAAACGGAAAAGTTCTAATTGTTCAAGTTTGGACCATAACGCCGTAAGTTAGGCAATAAATTAGGGGCATAACAGCTTAGCCTGACAATGAGATGCGAATATAAACTGTCTTAAAATAACTAATAAGGGAACGTGTTAATGCAGTGAAGGGTTGAATCTTACAGATTAAGACTTACTTTTAACTTACGAGTGTAGTTCTTCTTAATTAAATTTGATATTGCTGAAACTTGCAGTCATAACGTTTTAAAAATCTGAGTGAAATAGGGAAAATGTTATTTTCGTCTTGTTAAAATGATCTTTAATTTTCTAGTCGTATTTTCGATTTATGAAATGAACATTGATCCAGATTTTTGCGGAAGGATATGTGTACAGAAAGAAGATGGCGATACTATACGAATGTTCCATCTCAGCCAGGAGCATTCCTGTCCCGGTGAGACCGGTATACCAGGGGCATTAATGTGTTAGGATGATTTGGAACACGTGCTCTGAGGAAGGGAAGGAAGTTTTTTTTTTATAGAGAAACCTCACAAGAGTCCCAACTGCTCCCTTCTGGAGCCAGTGAGACTATGGCATCCCCAATAGGAGTATGTTGTGAGGCTGACGGTAAGTGGGGAAGGGAAGGAGATGGGGAAGAGGAAGGTGGGAAAGTACCTGGCTATTCAGATCTAGTCACTAAACACGGCTAAAGCCATTATTAAGCAACGTTTCAATTCTGAATGGTAGTCTTACACTAGGGCGATACTTAGAGTATTTTCCACTCTGGAACGTGCCGCAAATATAACATATATTATTTTTATTAATTAATTGTGAAATAACACAAATTAATCAAATAAAATTTATTTGCACACGCCGGGTTCGAACCCGCGACCTTCCGAATGGGAGTCAAGTGTCTTACCACTCGACCACGGACGGTCGGAAGTGGAAGTTTAACCGGTATAAGTGGCAACCTAATAGGCCAATATTGGAATATTGGATGGGCGGGAATATAGGAATTGATTTAGCATGACTTTGATTGTTTGCTTTTTCCCCTTTCTTTATGTTTTCCTCCGTCTTGCCCGTTCTTGGCTCTTCGTGGTTCTTCGAGTCTCTCCTTGTCTCTTCTTGTTTTTTTTTTGCTTTATCTAGGTTTTATTATTTCTTACGGATTCCTCTTGCTTCTTCTAGAATATTCTTCATTCTCCTAGTCTCTTCCTACACGGAGAAAAATGTTATTCTAAAATACGATCATTTTATTAGGAAAAACGGGACTGAGTGTTTCAATGTTTGTTGGCGAAATTACGTTTGTTGACGAAATTACGTTTACCAACAAATTATTCTTACATGTTCCCGCCAATAAATATTGAAACCCTGTTAATTTGTTCGTAAGAACTTAAGTCCCGTTTTTAACCGTTTTTTACGAATAAAATGATCGTATTTTAGAATACATTTTTTCTCCATGAACAACTTCTTGCTTCATTCTGCCTTCCCTTAGATTTGCCTGGTTCTTCTAATCTCTTCTTTCCTTTTCGACATCTCCACATGACGGAGTTTAAAGTGATGATTGCATTTACATAAAAAAAATTATATAGTAATGTGTAGATTATATTCCAAAAAAACAAAACCTATATAAGAAAGTATACTTAAGAATAGTTACGCAGTTTCAAAAACTGTTTAGTATTTAGTTGGCTTTAGTGAAATTTTTACCATTGTTCGACACCATTTTCTTGAAAGAATCATACCTATCTGAGGGTATTATTTCTGGGTGAAATGAATGTTGAAAATTAGGATCGCAGTTGTGTGATCAAAGCAATTGTGTGAGGTTCGGTGACCAGATCTGAAGAACCAGGTACTTTCCCACCTTTTACTTCCCAATCTCCTTCCCTTCCCAACTACCTTCAGCTTCACAACAAACCCCAATTGGGGATGCCACAGTCTCACTGGATTCATTAATCGAAAAACTGTGTCCTAAGCATTCTGCCTGTGTCCAAGTTTCCACAACGTACAGAAATAAAAGAATAATTAACTACCGAACAAGTCTTGGTGATCTTCGTTATATCTTTTGCACTTTATGAGATATGTACATAGGTAGTTTTAAAAAAAGCGATTTAATGAAAATGAAAAATGTATGTAAAGTCTCAATCATTACGAAAATATTTTGACCTGAAAAAATTCGTTTATCATCTTTGTAATTCACCAATTTCACCAAATCAAATACACACCATTGAATCATTTAAATTTTGTAAATTTTAATTTTAATTAATTTCTTTACTTTTACATGCATTGAACATATATTTACATTGGTTTACATGATAGTACAAAAAAAATGATAATCATGATGTAAAAAGGTTAGTTAGTAGTAGCCTTTTGCGAACACCTCACTGGGAGAACCTGTGCTGAGGTGTTCGCATGTTTTAAGTGATATTCTGTTGACATAAGTAAAAACACAGTATCCTACTTGATATTGTCAAGAAGGGCACTGTGTTTCGACACATGTTGGCAGTATCGTAGACATACAATTGGTTGAAATTAAAGTTGGATAAATAATTGTCTTTTTTTTTTTTTTTTTTTTTTTTTTTTTATTTTATTTTTTTTTTTATATTAACTACACACAGGAGGCCCTGAGGAAAATAATTTCCCTCAGGGCCTATGTCATCTTTGAAGATGCTGTGAGGAGGGTCTTTTTGAGGAGAGGAAGGAGTGAACGTGGGTCTTGAAGAGACCCATGTTATAGGAAGGAGGAAACACAGAGGCCGGCAAATCGTTCCACAGCCGAGCTGTTGAACACAAAAACGAGTCGTAGAAGCGTCCCGTTCTCATGTGACAAATGTCAACTGTGTACATATGTTGGGCGCGCGTTTGGCGTGTTTCCCGACTATGCACCGGTGCCGAGGGGATCAATGACGCTAGCTCCTCGGAGCATCTTCCATTGAAATACCGGTAGAACAAGGATATCATTCCCACCCGACGCCTGTGCTCTAAAGATTGCAATCCGTCTGTTAAGACAGGAGAATCTATCAAGCGGACCGCCCGTTTCTGCACAGAGTCGAGGGTATTTTTCAGGTACATCGGGGCTCCAGACCAGAGATGGCTGCCAAATTCAACAGTGGGGCGCACTTGCGATTTGTACAGGGTTAGCAGTTGTGTACAATTAAAGTATCTGCGGGCCCTGTACAGTACGCCCAGTTTCTGAGAGGCCAACTTAACTCTGGCCTAGATGGAGCCCCCGTACCTGAGCTGGTCACTTAGAGTTACACCGAGCATATCAATGGAGGACCTGTTTGGAAGAATGCTACCGTTGAAGGAGACTAGATTGTCATTTCGATCCCTTTTAGACGTAATCAGACATGATTGGGTCTTTGAAACATTGAATTCGACGAGATTATTCTTACCCCAAGAGAAAACACTCTCGAGGTAACCGTCCATTCTTTGCTTCAAAGCCCTCCGAGCCGTTGGAATTTGTGCACCCTTTGGGGGCTTGTCAAACAAAAAGCTATCATGGACTGTACTGTCATCCGCGTAGCAATGAATTGGTGCACATGTCAAAAGGTCATTGATGTGCAACAAAAACAAAGTCGGAGACAGAACCGATCCCTGTGGGACGCCAGCATTTATCGAGTGCGAGGAAGAGGTGAAGCCATCAGCAACCGTCTGAATCGACCTCTCCCTTGTCTTCTAAAGAAGGTAAATATATTTTTGATTTTGGACCACACGCTACTCGTTTGAATAATATTAAGGTAATATTTTCTATCCAGAACCAATGTTTTTATTTGTTTGGTTTGGGTTGGGTTATATTTGATTAGGTACTATAATGTTTTGAGTAAAATGAACACTTTGTTTTTTGATCCAGTCTGTGATATTTTTTTGTAAATAATTGTAGATATCTTTCCTTTTCGAAATCTCAACATGATGTAAAAAGGTATGCAAAAAGGTTAGTAATGGCATTTTGTGAACACCTCAATGGGAGAACCTGTGCTGAGGTGTTCGCATGTTTCGGATTAAGTGATATTCTGTCAACGTAAAAAAACAGAATCCTCCTTGATATTGTCAAGAATTATAGATATATATTAACGAAAATGAGCTTTCAATAGTGTATCATATTCGTTATACAGGTGGTTAATAGAGTTAAATTTCTTCCCGTCGGAGCATCTGTTCGTTATTACTGAAATTTACAAATGCATTGTTACCTTACAAGGGCGTTCTAATTACTTCGCGAGCTAAGAACTTGTAGTTGCAACCTAGCAACATAACACAACGCAACTACTAAACAACAACTGTTGCTAATGTGTTGTTAGTTGCTAGTTGCCGGCAACAATAACTCACGTTGCTGCCTGCGGATGGGTCAAAACCGCCTTAGAACTTACCAAGTTCGATCGCTGTTTATAGAAACCAACATCGGGAATAATTTGATAGGTTGTTAAGAAAGATATATATATGTTAGTAATCCAAATGTAGCTAAACTATCTCGAGCGAAGAATAATTTCGAATCTGCTAAAAATGAATAATTGTTTTGTTGGCTTACCACATTTTATCATTGAAGAAGAAGATAACAATAACAAATTAAACGTAAATATAAAAAAAATAAGACGCAGAAAAATAAAAGTAAATTTACCATACATAATTTAGCATATTTTACTTTCTTTTCGTTGACTTAGAAGCCAAAATTTTTAGAATTTATAATAATTATAGAATTTAAAATATAAATTATAATTTTTTAAATGAATAAAAATAATATTTGCGAAACTCTATCGAAACTCTGAAACAGAAAAATCAGAAAAATATACGGGACAAACCCAGGACCTTCGGCTTTCCTGTTCTGTTTTTTTCTGTTTCAGAGTTTCGATTGAGTTTCGATAATATTATCTTAATTTATTAAAATATTATAATTTGAGGTTTAACTCATTTCCGTTATTGGCCGTATGACCACCAGTGATCCCCGATGTATAAAGAAATTTTATCAAGAACAACGTCAGAATCGCTTAAGCCATTCTCGTTCTCGACGTAACGAAATAATGCATAGCTTCTAGCCTCTCGGAATAATTTTAATAAATTATCGATGACGTGGCGGGCAAGAAAGATGGCCGACAAAACGGCCGCCGCGTCAAAGTATGGACAGAGTTGGTTTAGAAACTCTATATTCTTTCATTGTTTTTTATATAACTTCATTGTGGAAAGAATAGATTTCAGGTATTATCAGAAATATCGTTTTTATTTAAATATCAGCATGTAGTCGCCATATGCCCTACATGTTTACTACATTGTGATGAATTAGCTTCCTATTATAGAATATTATTATTCCTACTATTTTATTTGTATGAAACACTGTTATTGTTTTTGAACTGTCACAGGAAAGATGAAAGCGAACGGAATGCTGTAAAAATGAGATCCCTGAGGCGTATGTGTAGTAGAACTATGTATGATCGTGTGAGAAATGTGAATATTTGTAAAGAATGCAAGACTGATGTAAGAATAATGAGTAAGAAAGAAAGGGATGCTCAGATGGTTTGGGAATATAAACCGAGGGAACGAAGAAAATAGTGAAAGGAGGATACATGACCCAAATGTGAATGGTAGCAGAAGAAGGGGATATGGCATGATCAAGTGAATCAGATGAGCCGGGCCATGTCTCTTAATGAGGCACGGAGTGTACGCCAACAAGACCGAGATGTTTAGAGGTAAATATAATGAGCCAATCAATAATTGAATTAATATAAAATCACTTCCTTAAAGATATCCATTAAAATCTAAATGTAAACATTGGAAGTATTTCATAAAAAACTATTTTTGTAAACTGAAAATGTACTTTATCAGAATTGTTTATATTAGGTACATGTATTGTTTTTTTTCGTTATTTGTTTTTGCGCTACCTCCTTCTTTAGCCGACGTTTCGGACAGCATTGCAGTGTCCATAATCAGGGCAGATCCGACGTTGTGTGTCTCTGCCGGATCTGCCCTGATGATGGACACTGCAACGCTGTCCGAAACGTTGGCTAAAGAAGGAGGTAGCGCAACACGGCATAACACCCCAAAAACAAACTACGAAAATGCTTTTGGCCGTGAAAATCTAAAATCATGTATTGTTGTGCATTTTTCCATTATGGTCTTAAATTTTAATATCGTTATTTTATTGGTCAATAACATAAATATATATACCACTGTCATAGAGTAATTTTTAAACGCTAATAAATAAATCAAAATAAAAAATATAAATTACAAACATTTTAAGCTGAGTAAAAAAAAATTTAAGCTAGTTTTATAAATCATCTTTTCTGATTAGACCAATATCATTGAATGTAATATGGTAACTTCCGCATACAACGAAATCCTTTACTTTGATGAAAAAAATTGACCAACCTGCCTCAAAGTCATACAAAAGTCTATCCGTAACGACATTAGCCCTCGGTGAAAATGTTACGTCATCACTGACGCTAATTGGGCCAACTTTATCCTCGCCTTGCCACAGCAAGTTTTGCAACAAATGGAAGCACAACGGGAAAGAAACAGAGAAGGAAGAAGAGGAAGTTAAAGAAAGAGGCCGTTTAGCTTTTTCATGTCAGCTGAAAGTTAGGATGTGATTAACTTTGAGATATTTAGAGGGAACAAAAAGTCAGTTTGATTTGGCTGTTGTCTTCTGTAAGACTCAATTAATAAAAAAGCAATATTAATATAACTAATAATATACATTTCGATGGGAAATAAGTAATTATAATTACATAATTTTAAGGAAGAATTTCGTTTTTTTAATTTTTTTTATAGAGAAACCTCACAAGAGTCCCAACTGCTCCTTTCCGGAGCCAGTTAGACTATGGCATCCCCAATTTGAGTATGTTGTGAGGTTGAATGTAAGTGGGGAAGGGAAGGAGATGGGGAAGAGGATGGTGGTAAAGTACCTGGCTATTCAGATCTAGTCACTAAACACGGCTAAAGCCATTATTAAGCAACGTTTCAATTCTGAATGGTGGTCTTACACCAGGGCGATACTGAGAGTATCTTCCACTCTGGAACGTGCCGCAAATATTACATATATTATTTTTATTAATTAACTGTGAAATAACACAAATTAATCAGATAAAATTTATTTGCACACGCCGGGTTGGGAGTCAAGTGTCTTACCACTCGACCACGGACCATATATTATATGGTCCGTGGTCGATCGTATCCATGAGACATAATATGTGTGATAAAACTATTTATGATCGTGTTCGAAATGTAGAGATCTGGAAAGAATCCAAAGCTGATGTATGCTTAAGATTAAGAAAGAGTCGTTTAAATGGTTTGGGCATGTATGGGCGTTTTTCAAAAAAAGTGTACATAGATAAAAGTCAGTGTCCCATCACTTTCAGGATCAGTAACTTTTGTTGTGTCGGTTTTAATGACCAACCATATATTTTACCAATATAATAACAAATAAATACCTTTATGGACTAAAAATAATGAATAAATCTATTAAATTTCGATATTATTTTAAAATAAGTAAGACTACAGGTCACTGTTTCTGGTATGTCCTACACCTACCACTACCAGTAAGAGTTCAAAAATTAATGTTATTTAATGTTATCCCAGTATTTATTTCTAATTCTACTAATAGTATATGATAATATTTTCGATTTGCAACCATAATATAGATTAATTATCGTGCAAAATAATTTAAATACCAGATATTGAGTTGTCCTACGAAATAGCGTATGGTGGAATTTCCGCCTACGCCACCACATTATTGACGTCTTCCAATAAAAATATTACCAAATTGATGAATATTTTCGAAAATAGCAACCCTATTTAGTCTATGAAGGGCGGCCATGCTTGGTTTTTTACAGCCAGTTTGCCAAGAAATCGTAACAAAAGTGGTCGTTCTCGGCTGTACTAAAAAAGTGTTCCACCAACGCTTCCGTATTTCTCCAGGTAATTTACCAGAATGTATTAGACTCTACTTTGTATTAAATTGATTCATTTATTGTTTTATGAAATGTTTAGTTTGAACAAACAAAAGTTTCATAATTTATTGATAAATACATTTCGAAAAAATATTGACGCGATTACGCTACTTCTCTTACGCAACGGTGTCGTGAATGGAACTTAAAAGTGACGTAATGGAATTCTAAAGGTCGGTTCACTCTGTCCGTCTTTTAGGGTATTTGGGTGTGTTACAATTTTCTAATTAAATTTATATTTTGCATGTATCTTCAAAATGTAACTATTACATGTAGATATGTGGGTTGAGTGATATATGTAGCATTGAAAAAAAAGAACAGCATAGCTAAAAAGAAAAAAATATTTGATTTTTATGTGTATAATTTTTATTAATTAAGATTATTAAAGATTAATTCTGAAAGAGTCGAAATGGTGTCGAAGTACTAATATAGACAGCAATATGAGCAACTATTACTGTAGAGGCAACTCTGAAATTCAGTATAAAATCAGCTGGTTCATACAATTTTGATTAAGTAAGTATAAAATGTAGCATGATTTATGTTCCTGTGTGTTTTAGTTAATCCTGTACCTAATTAAAGTTGTGTACATTAACAAGTACTTTAATACCCTTTCAGCTTAGTTACCTATTTCAGGCTATACACGGTATGCACGTGTAGCCCATTATTACCTATCTAATTATTTGTGCATTTTTATAAATAATTTATTTTAATTTTATGTTCAAATATGCCGTTGAAAGCTGCAGAAAAATCAAAAAGGTACAGAGACAAAATTAAAAACGACCCTGAAAAATATGAAGCCTTTATGAAAAAAGAGTTACAAAGACAAAAATAACATCAAAATATAATCAGAGAGCTAACCAAAGAAGAATAGAAAAAAGAAGACGTTGGAGAGAACAGAAACGAAAAAAAAAAAGAAAAGAAAAAAGAACAAGTGGAAGAAAAAGTACTTGCGCGGGGGGCCTTCCACGGTGGCGGTAGTACCTAAAATCGTCCTTTTTTATAGAGAATACCTCACATGAGTCTTAACTGCTCCCATCTGGAGCCAGTGAGACTATGGAATCCCCAATTGGGGTACGTTTGAGGCTGAAGGTAAGTGGGGACAGGAAGGAGATGGGGAAGAGGAAGGTGGGGAAGAGGAAGGTGGGGAAGAGGAAGGTGGGGAAGTACCTGGCTATTCAGATCTAGTCACTAAACAGGTTAAAGTCATTATTAAGCAACGTTTCAATTCTGAATGGTGGTCTTACACCAGGGTGATACTGAGAGTATCTTCCACTCTTCCCATACCAGTCGCTTGTCGCGCTTTCAGCAGTGTAGCCACAACGTGCGTACACATACGACTGATATTTCGCGCCCGCTGTCGCTACCGGGCAAGCCTCTCAGTCTGGCCGAGGCCTTAGAATTCCTAAACGTTACCAAATTTTTCCCCTTACGCCACTGTCCTGTTATTGCTGTGATTTATTTTCTAAGATCAATTATTATATCTCAAAGAAATTTGTTCTTTTTTTATTGATATAGTTCATGATTAAATTTAAATTTGTTATAATTAAACATTCGTAAAACAAAAACTTATATTCGTCTTTCTAGAACGCAAAATATACAGTACAAAGTATTCAAAAGTAGCGTAAAAGAATATTTTTATTGAAAAACTTAATATTTAATTCAATAAGCTTGATTATTCATATTTTTTAGGAGACTGATTGTGTTTTCAATTCGTAAATAAAAATCTGAAATAATGAATTTCTTTTAATTTTCTTTATAAACTTTATGATAAAAGTGACGTAAAAGAATTTCTTACCAATAGTATTAAACTTAAATTGCAATTATTTTCGAAGTTTATTGACATTTTCTATTTAAATACTTTTTGTCATGAAGTTCATTCTTTCTTTAATAAATTTACGTATATTTTTAATCGAAATGCAGCATCTCACTTAAGTGGAATTCCTATTACGTCACCGACATCTTTTTTGGAAAACGCCCGTATATGGTTTGGGACGAATAAAGTATAAGAAGAATATATGACGCAAATGTGAATGGTAAAAGAAGTCTGGGCCGACCTAAGAGTATGGATATTGGAGAGACGGCACGTGAAGTGTGCCCGCGCGCTCCAAGTGTGCCTTTTCGAGAATTTTACCCAAACGGCTTACATTGGCTGCTGGTTTTTGGCCGTTTAATACGTTCCGACAGCAGCCATTTTACATGGTGACAGCCAATGTCAGCCGTGTGGGTAGAATTCTCGAAAAGGCACACTTGGAGCGCGCGGGCACACTTCACATGCCGTCTCTCTAATATCCATACTCTTAGGGGCCGACAGAGGAAGTCAAGGCACTATCAAGTGTCAGATACTTGAGTCGGGTTGTATCAAACATTGGATTAATAGATGGTATGCGTGTCAAGACCAAGTTATTTGGCGGTCCGTCTGCCTCCTCTCTGCCTCTCTGCTCTCAAACGGCGTGATGGTTAGTTAGGTATGTACCTAACTATGTTATAATGATTACATTTTTCACCAAAACGTGTTGTTTAAGATTAAGGCATTTATGCTTTTTTTTGCTCTGGAAAAAACAAAATTAGAAAGAAGTAACAATCGTTAACATTTTTTTTTAATATATTATTTTAATTTTTTATGTGAATTCCCAACTGCTCCCGACCGTTTGGAACCAGTGAGATTATTGCATCCTCAAAAAATGGGGTGTGTTGTGAGGCTGAAGGTAGCGGAGAGGGAAAAGTAATGTGGAATAGGAAGGTAAAAATAGTATATGGCTATTAAGATCTGGTCACCAAAATAGGCCAAATCCCTATTAAAAATCTGAATGTTGGACTTATAAATAAGTCTTTAAATTATAATATATATAATTTGTGCAAATGTATTTAGATACTTAAAATTACTGGTTACGGAAATCTGAAAGACTCTTAATTTTTTAACTAACCTAGCCCAAGGAATGATTACAGTCACAAGTTCATACCTCCTGTTTACGTCAGTAATTTGATTAAGTTCGAAATATATCAGGAATACCCATAACATTTTATTAAATTAGGTCCTGAAAAAATTATTAGGTGCATTCAAAACGATTCAATGACAATTGATCCTCTGACGGTTGACCCCCGGGAATACCTATTTACAATATATTTTTCGGTTGGTTTATATATTTACAATATCGGTCGGAAAAATACGGTATACCCGTTTATACAAAATATAACTCAGTGTCCCCGAAGGGGCGTGCACAAAGGATGTATCGCAAAATAACAAAAGGACAAACCATTTTTTCATTCGAATGCATCAAGGGTAAAACAACCTGTTTATATACAGTAATACTAGCACGCAAGTACAAAAAGTCGACACGGTAAATAAATTCGTCTGACATCCATACGAACTTATTAAAAGGTATTTTTAAACTCGATTTTTGGATAGAAATTGTTAAATAAAACACAAAATATTATAATTTTATAATAATTATAATTTTTGTGATCAACTGTAGGGAGATCAACCGTCGGGTCACCATTTATAATAATTATGTTAAAACCTGAACATCTGGAATGGAAAATAATTTCAAAGAGAATCGCTCTACAATGAATACAAAATACACAATGTCATGTTTAAAAATCCGTTATTTTTGGATAAAACATGAAGTAAAAAAAATCTCGTTCGTCCAATTAGTCCTCCAACGCTTCCAATTCTCCAACACAGACCGACCGGAAACTGCAAAATCCGGTCTACGCGCAGTGCGCACCGATTATCGCTAATGAAACACGAGTTATTACATACGCGATGTCATGTCGCCTCTAATTGGATAGCTCTATGTGTAATATATTCGTTAAGAACTCTTATTTACATGTTTAGAAAAATTAGAAGAAAATCTGCCTTATTTTTTTTTATGTGAATACCGCACAAGCTGCTTCCAACCTTCTAGAGCCAGTGAGACAATGGCATCCCGAATTAGGGTATGTTGTGAGACTGAATGTATTGTGGAGGGAAGGGGACACGGAGTACCTGGCCATTTATATCTGCCACCAAACACAGCTAATGCCATTTCAAGCAATGTTTCAATTCTGAATGGTGGTCTAACACCAGGGCTTTACTTTCACCCAGGAACGTGCCGAAAATTTACTTGCCGCACATTATTTTAAATGATTAAGTTGTGAAATAACACAGATAAAGCAATTTTGGGGGTTGAATCCGTGACTTCCGGATTGCAAGTCGAAAGCCTTACCCCTGGACCACGGAGGCCTAAATCCGAATTGAGGTCAAAATTTCTTGTGTGGGTAGGTCTACAAAAGAAATACCAACATACTATCTGAAAATCGTTGCCGGGCATGACCTCCAGAAAGCTCAGAGATCGTAGGATTATGAAAATCGATTTTAAATGAACTAGTGAAATTATTATTCCGGAAGAAAAGGTTGGTGGAGTTACATTTGCACGCGCCGGGGAAGGAACGACCTTGGTTGAACAAAGAAGGAACGGACTGAACGGGACAACTTTTTAACGTAAGGAAGAACGGAAATATTATTTTTAAATACAATAAGTTTATAGATTTACTACCCAGCTCCGTTCAAAAATTAGATCCTTGTAATTTATAATCATTATTATTATGTGTTCTTTGATTGGCAACTCAAAAGAATTTTAAGTATTGGAATAAATGAGAGAAATTGGAATATACCTAATTTTGTTGTTTAGGAAACTTAAAGTTATTTGTAAAATCATAGTGAATATAATTTAAGAGCGATTGATCAGCAGCTGAGAATAAAAGTATAAAAATGCTTGTAACTGTACAGGGAGGTTCAATGAGAAAGATCGATTATTCCCAGTATCAATTTTTTCTAATTGTAAATTTAATATCGATGTATTTCTTTCAAAACTTACGTTAATATATACCTACATTCAAGTAAGCCATAAAAATGTTAAAAAAGAAGGTTAATAAATTATTAAATATCTTGTACTGCTTGTAAGTATTTTTTATCATAAGTATTTATGATTTTTGAAACAAAATAAGTGTTTAAAAAATTTCAAAATAAATAGAAAAACAGAGGTATTTTTGTCACAAAACACGTTCTCGGATTTATTTTTGAATGATTTTAATTTAACTACAATTAAAATTCTGAAAACTGTGTTTACTAGATTATGTATTGATTTATTTTGTTGTATGATTATGATTTGAAATTTGTGTTGTTTAATAGAATCTATCGTTTGAAAATTCAACAAATATGCAAACGACCAACGGTATAACCTCAGTATATTAAAAATACACTTAGTTTTTCAAAATTTTAAAACTGCGTGTACCAGTTAAAATAACAATCTTTCAAAATCAATTTCAAAAATTTTGTAAAAAAGAGTCAATACGTCCAGAATTTGATTTAAAAAGACTAATTTCCGGTACTCTCTGGTAATACCCTCTTAACTAGTTAAGTTCGATTTAGATTATTATTGTTACATTTAATAATTAGGAAGCAAGTTGATATTAAAAGTTATAATAGTACTTAGTATAAGTAAAATATGAAAAAAGAAAAAGAAACAAAGCACTCAGATTTTTAACATTAATATTTAATTGGACTGAATTTCGATGCCATTCGTCCAATGATTTCAATGAACATGTGTAAATAAAGTGATGGTCTCCGGTGCCCCCTCTCTGGTTCTTTTATTTCAAATACAAACAAAAAACTTACACATGTCTTTACTGGTCACTCAGCCAATTAACCTCCCTATCCCCCATTACGACCCTAACTCTCCAATTTCAAAAAGTCGCCAGAAATCAAAATGCCAGCTACATTTTTTACTCCAAATAAGGTCAGGAATCACTGGTTAAAGTAAGTCAGGAAATTCTCGTAACATCCTGTATGATACATTATATAATATATTACTGTTCAAACGGTGCATTCCCCCCTTCTCAATTCAGTGTGCACTTTTCTTTAGACGTATCTAAGCCGTCAGACGGGGTGGAAACAGGGTCAAAGCAACCAATTCGTATATTTCACACTCAAGGGAAGAAAACCACGCAAGTTGAAAGGGATGGAAGACGCTGTAAGGCCTCGCGAGAGGGCTTTAGCAACAGTTACTTGCTTGTAAATTTATGAAAGGTATCAAACATTATTGCGAGAGTATAGCGTGTTGTGAAACTGCGAACACTGTTCGAGATTACGCCCATAAACCATCACCCATGGAACACGAATTTTTGCAAAGGGGTAAAACGGGGGCCGGATAATTTATTGACATCTTTGATTGTGGTTTTTTTGCAGATGTTTTCATTACAAGGTATAAATGATTATATGTTAGATTACGCAACGGCTGTATAACGATTTCATAAAGATTTCGCAACGATTGCAAAACAATTGCATAAAGATTGAATAATGATTAAACCAAAGTTATACAACGATAGAACAACAATCGGATAATTATTGAGTAACGATTGTACAAAGATTGCACATAAATTGCACATCGATTGTACAACTAATGCACAATGATGGCACAAAGTTTGCACAACGATTACACAATGATTTCATAACGATTGTGAAATTTTGTCGTTCATGATAAAAATTAATTTCTACATTTTTAAGAAACAAAAACTCTACATAAAGCACGGATAACGCCGAAAACTGCAGATAGTCAGCTATAATTTCGTCTCTGGACACGAATTATCCGAATCATGTATAAACGTACCCGACTTCTAATGCCAGATGCAAATCACGTTTTTACCTGTCACTCCTTTTCCCATTCATCCAGTCCAAATGTCTAAAATATCTAAGCACCTACCTACTTGTTTAATAATTATCGTACTTCTCATTGGCCTTACCACAATATTTAACATAATACACACGCATTTAAACCAAGTATGATAATAATTATCATACTTCGTTGAAATGCGCTCGCACACTTCTGGGAACACAATTCTATTACATTCATATTATTAATTTTCGACCCTTGCTAGTTCTAACCCCCACTTTTAGACTTCGCTCTCGGGGCTGGTATCATAACTTCATTTTGGAGTTCTTAAAAAGTCTTAAAATAACATTTCGTCTCTGTAGAGGTAAAGTTTCCTCCAATCATTGAATGTAAAATAAAACACAATATAATTATTGTCCTAAAGATCATTTAATCAAGCGCATTGACAATCTTCATAAATATTATATGATTGTATTTCTTAATGATTGTAATATCTTTTAAATCCTCTCCAGATACAATCGTTCTATTTACTAGGACCAGTATTCTCCGCAATTCAGGATGTTTTTTTTTTACAGTGTATACCTCACAAGAGTCCCAACTGCTTCCGTCTGTATGTTATGAGGCTGAAGGTAATTGTAAGGTAAGGAAGAGGAAGGTGGGGAAGTGCCTGGCTATTCAGATCTAGTCACTAAACACGGCTAAAGCCATTTTAAGCAAAGTTTCAATTCTGAATAGTTGTCTTACACCAGGGCGATACTAAGAGTATCTTCTACTCTCAGGTTGAATATAATTCAACTGTATGGTCTCCCCACTATAACGTGCATTCACAAACAATAGAAAGAGTACAAAAAAAATTCCTAAGCTTTTTAAATTATAAACTAAAAATACCGAAAGAACAAAAAAACTACCCTTTTCTACTACGATTATCTAATCTATTAAACTTGAGTGACAGGAGAATTGTTTTTGATCTAATATTTCTATTCAAAATCATGCATAATATAATTGATAGCCCTGAATTCTTATCGCTCATAAATCTTAATGTGCCAGCCAGGAATACAAGGTCAGTACTACCATTTTATTGTAGTAATACTGCGACCAATTCAATATACCACTACAGAGAATTCAAAACTTGGGAAATATGTATTCGCACGTAGATGTATGGAATGTGTCGCTGATACAATACAAACACGAAATTATTAAATCATTCATGTCAGAATGTGAAATCAGACGTGTTTAATATTAGTTACTGTTATTTAAAAGATTCCATAATATTTTGATGTAGCATATTCTTATAATGTAGGAGCTGTTGCACATATTTTTGTATTATTTCTATTTATATATAATGTAAAAACTTGTTACTCTCTTTTGTTTTTCTGTATTGTAAACTTTTTCTAGTATTACTCATCTGTAAATTTCTAATATTAACTTACACTATATATTATTATTTGTATGCCATCTGCAATTTAAAAACTGGTTTCAGTTTAATTTATTTTTACTTTTTCTCTTTTATTATAATATAATATTTTTTACTTACTTTTATACCTACCATTTTTATAATGTTAATTGCTATAAGTTTATATTTCTTATTTAAACATTGTATTACATATATATCACTGTATAATATACTTATTATGTAAAAGCCCATCAGGGCGTTGAAAATTAATAATAAATAAATAAGTAAATAATTAATTGTGAAATAACACAAATTAATTAAATAAAATTTATTTGCGCACGCCGGGTTCGAACCCGCGACCTTCGGAATGGAAGTCCAACGCCCTACCGCTGGACTACGCCGGATATTGCGCACGCTGGGTTCGAACCCGCGACCTTTGGAATGGAAGTCGAACACCCTACCGCTGGACTACGCTTAATGAAAGACCTAGGTTCTTTAAATCACAGTGGCTGTTAATTGATATAACGTAATATATAATTGTAGTTCGGAGGACTAAAGTCCTTCCTCACTGAATGCTAGGTTTCTGCCTGTGGAGCTCTAGAATTATAATGATCTGCCCATCTGCTTTCGGTTACATTCGACACATCTCGGAAACGAAACAAAATCTTGTGACCCTATAGAGCCCAAAGACAACTAAAGTAATATTAGAACTAATCATAGACTAATATAATGTAGGAGCTGACTAATCATAATTTAAAAGCTGTTGCACATATTTTTGTATTATTTCTATTTATCTGTAATGTAAAAACTTTTTACTCTCATTTGTTTTTCTGTATTGTAAACTTTTTCTTGTATTACTCATCTGTAAATTTCTAATATTAACTTATTATTTTTATGCCATCTGCAATTTAAAAACTGGTTTCAGTTTAATTTATTTTTACTTTTTCTCTTTTATTATAATATAATATTTTTTTCATACTTTTATACCTACCTTTTTTATAATGTTCATTGCTATAAGTTTATATTTCTTATTTAAACATTGTATTACAAATATATCACTGTATTATATACTTATTATGTAAAAGCCCATCAGGGCGTTGAAAATTCATATTAAATAAATAGACTAATTATGACACAGTACAATTATGTTCCTACTATCTCATTTTATTAAAAAAATATCGCAATTGAATGCCATAATTTTGTGACGTCAAAACAGGGGTATTTTTAAAATGCGTCACACGCACCGTTAGCTCTTATAAAGGAAACGATTGACCTGAATTTTAAATGTACATAGGTACGGCGTCGGCTGTTAGCTTTATTAAATTTTAATATTGTAGTTAAATGTCTTGGATGGTAGAGCAATGACGTAGTTGAAAATTGTTGTACTTCTTTAAAAATTATTATACACCACTGACATGGGTTATCCCAAGTAAGTGTTATCTTCTTCGTCAATGATTATGTTAACGGAATTTTACTGTTCTAGATGAAATAGAAATTTGCACAATATTTGTCCTAGATTCAAGCTCAAGCATCTTATCCTTTCCCTATCTTCCGAACTAACTCGTCTATCAAAATTCATTAAACGTCTCTCCAAAACTCCATTCCTCATCATAATGCAATTTACAATGTTCTATAAGCAATGTTCAGTAACCCGCAGACAATAATAATGCTACATTTTGCATTAGTCAGAAGTACATTGGAATACGCATCGCCAATATGGAACCCACAGTACAAAATATACATAGATAGCATAGAACATATTCAAAACAAATTTATAAAATATCTTACCTTCAAATTCAACAATAACTTTCAATTTACATTTCAAACTTTGCAACAAAGGCGGGCACTAGCTGATTTAACATTTATACACAGAATTTTAAATAACAAAATCGACTGTACTGAACTTCTAACCTTAATAAAATTTAATATACCTGTAAGACGTACACGCCATACAGCACTATTCCAGACTCTAAATTACAAAACAAATGCAGCAACTTATTCGCCGATTAACCGTGCTCTTTATACATTCAATAATGTTTGCCTAAACTCTAATATTGACATTTTCTCAGATTGGCTGCCCAATTTAAAAGGAACATCATAACAATGATATAACTGTTTAATGCGCATACATATCCCTTCACAGATCACCACTTCTCACACAAACACACACACTTACACATTACGTACATCACCCGGTAGTTACTGATTATACATTCCACTCAAGACATTACAAAGAAACATATCAAAACCCACCATGAAATATTATTTAATACCTGTAAACTCTGCTATCACACTGTAATCAATGTACTGTTTGTTTCTATAAAATAAATAAATAATAAAAACATGTAACAGAATACGGCACATTTCAGAATATGAAGAAACTTGACCGCGGAACATCCCTGAAACAATAATAATTCTGAAGAAACTTCAGCCAAATTCTCTCCCAATAAACTCCGCTTCTAAACGATCTGGAGGGGTCAGTAATTTGACCTCACCAAAGGCACTAAATAGAAATATTTGAAAGCTCCCGTCTGCCCAAGAAAGTTAGCCGAGTTCCTTCCTCGTAACGGCGTTACTGTGTTATGGCGTTACGAGCTTAGCGGTGTTACTGCGTTATGGCGTTACGGCGTTACAGTCTTACGGTGTAACGGCGTAACGGCCGGCCGTTCGGGCACCCAACGGCCGTTATTACGGCCCTAACGGCCGAACGCGGACGCGTGAAGATGTTGCGAATATCGGCCTGTGAATATAATAGAGAACGAAAATAGAGATTCATGTTCGCCTTTTTATTTATTTTATTAATCTTAAGATGGATCGCATTATTGTGTGCCCTAATATACAAGATTATAAGCATAAATTATTGTTACTTTGAGAACAGAATCCTGTTAAAAAAATAAGTTATTATTATTATGAGAAAGAGTGAAAATGGACAAATTAATTCAAGTGTTGGAGTTTTCACTAAGTAAAAATACGCCAAAAACTGTTTTAAAACGCTAGCAAAGTCAAAATGAAATTACTGGTATGAGGGAATAACCAAACACAACCAGAAATAGTGATTTATATATCAATTTTAGAAGTCTCTTTTCTACAAAAAAATAAAAACTGATTTCAAAAGATTGTTTTTTTATCTAGTAAAGTTATGTTTTAAATTTTGAAAAAATGTGTTTATTTTTATTATAACAAGGTTTTACTCTTAGTCGTTGGAAGATTAATTAAATTTTCAAACAAAATATTGTATTATACAACACAAATTTTAAATCGTATTATTATATAGTCAAAATCAATAAATTATCTGGGAAAGCTATTTTTTAAATTTAAATTTTAGTTTCAAATAAAATCATTAAAATCCGCGCAAGTATTTTGAAATGAAAATACATGACGTAAATAATTATTTACCGTCGTACAAACTAATGTAAATCATTTTTTTACACAGTTATTGAGCTTAGACATAATTTTAAAAAATCATAAATACTTATGATTCAAATAATTACAAATAGTACATAATTTTATCATCACGCATTTGAGCATTTTTATTGCTACCTTGAATATAGGTACATATTAAAGAAAATTTTGATTTAAATAAAATCGATATTGAGTTATTAGATAAAAATGCTGACACGGAGAATAAACAATATTTCTCATCGGAACCGCCCTGTACAGGTGCAAGGGTACGATCGCAAGACCAACTTTCAATGGAATTTAAGTCTCTTCATGTTGGTTAATGGGGTTTAAGAAAATTAAACATAAATATGCAAGTTTATTTTTTATTACGTTTTTATTAACTGATTGTAAAGTACCATCAAATCTTTGAAATACAGTAGGTATACAATGTAGACATGTGCTTTTGAGTACATAGTTTCAACGCAATGCTTCATCCTTCGTCAGCATTGAACAGACATTAATTTTATAATTTGAAAGGTATGCCAGCCTTACGACAAAGGAGTTGTTACACAGCCTTAGCGATTAATTAAAACTTTGAACGTTTATTCACATGTTTATGTTATTGCCGTAATGTATGTAGGCACAATGGGAGTATCGTTTTATCAACCATAGAACTAATCTCTCTCGGTGAAGTAGTTACGCCATATCAGGTTATAGAGTTTGTATACGACCCTTAGTTAGGTAATAAGGTGTCTTTACCCAAGCCCACGGAGTGATTGACTCACCTGTGTCGACCCAACTTATTGACATAGACGGTTAAAAGATGATCACGGGAAGAACTGTAAACTTTTCTTAATTGTTGATTGTTAATTGATTGCAGTTAAATTTGACATCGCTAGCCAAAACAGCTACCGGGCAACAAACTACATATTGGCAATATAGCAGCTTAACTTAAAGTTATTTTTTTAATAAACAGAACTCTGAGCAAGTACATAATATATTAAGTGACTTGAACACATTTTGAACACTTAAACACAACAAAGTGATTACATATATCACGGTAATCGAAAGCGTCATTTTTTAAGGAGTATTTTTACTCGTTAATATTCACTTCGTGTAATATCCCTTTCTCTCCTTTTTACTATGTGACCATATAATATTAATATTTACTCTATCTTTTACTTTGTACTCTTTTTATCATCATCTATATAATATGATAATGTTTATCTCAACATAGCTACTAAACTAACATATATGTATGTACAATACTGCCGACATGGGTGGGACCACAATGTCCTCAAAGAGGATATTGTGTTTCTACTTGTGACGGTAGAATAACACTTTTTTAAAATGTATGAACACAAACCGGCACAGGTTCTTCCCGTGAGGTGTTCACAAAACGTAACAACTTAAATTTTAACAATTTACGTACAGTTGCTCATTGTATTACCTCTACTACCCTCGATGTTTTATATTTTGAAAACATTTTGAATTACTTGAACTCATCGTTTATAATACTTGTAAACTGTTGTACAAATCAAAGATGAATTCATTTATTTTAACAGCTTAACTTTGCGCAGGATTAGAGTAAGTACTAGCAAACTTTTTAAAATACCATCAAAAGCATAATAGGTACTTATTTTTTTTCTTTATCATATTTATTTAGAATTTACGGCACTAAATTTTCATAATATATATATATATATATGTATATATTTACTTTAGCTCCACACAGGAGATCCCAAAATTCACTCAGGGCCTATGTCATCTTTGAAGATGCCGTGTGGAGGGTTTTTTTAAGGGAAAGTAAGTAGAGGAAGTCTTGGGAAGGAAAATAGTTGGAGGGGTGGGTAGCAATCTGGGGATAAATATGTCCAGGAGTGATGGACGTGTGAAGCCATCCCTCCCACTGTCGAGAGGGCCCGGCTGGAGAGATCAAAAGGTCTCCCTCAACCAGTCCCTCCCGATCCGGACTGCCACGTAGATGGTCGGCAGACGCATCCGCCCCTAAGTGCCGGACAAACCTAACCCCATGACATGAAAAATTTAACTAACAAATCGTAACTCAGGGAATTTATTTCATTTCGCGTGTTTCCTTGATACCTAAATAATTGAGTTTAATTCTAAAACGGTCCAACTTGCGAGCCTTGTGGAACGCCGGCAATGCGCTCTAGCTGTGTGCACTTTGCAGGGGACTTAATAATTGCGTTACGTGAAAACTGAGAAGGCAGAGAATGTAGAATGTCCAATTAAATAGAACGAACGAACTTGACTATTGCAGCGGGAATGCAGCAGTGATATTTGATAATATGAAAAGCGCTATAGTTCGGAAAAGTGGCTCGCTGGGACATTCGTATTATTATTTCCGCTTGGGGGAAGTTATGTAGGCCAGATTTTAATCAAAGTAATTCGTATTTTTGTTTATTTTCCGATGTTGATAAAATATTAGCATTTCTACCCGACTTCGTCTGGACGAGTGAAAGATTTTAGTGGGACGTTTAATAGTTATAAAATTGTAAATGATCAACAAAAATGTTTTGCATTGGCTAATGATATTTTCAATTTGCATCATCGTAGAAAAATGCGGTTACTTAGTTTTTAGTTAGCTCTGATAAATTTTTTTAATTTTATTTTTCAAAAATTCGTTATTTACTGGAGCAACAGAGCAATTTAAAACTATTTTTACTGTTTTTCTCGGATTGCTAAAGGAAATTTTCAGGCCCACATTAAAAAAATCATACCTTCGAATTTGAATACGGAAACCTACAAACTCATTATAGTTTTATATAGCCAATGAATTCACCTATATTTATATATATTTCACGTATTCGTAGGATTTATAAAAAAAGGATTATAAAATCGTGTACTTCAAAACATTTTAAAGAATTTATAGAATATTTGCCACATTGTGGCAAATATGCCATAATGTGGCAAAAAGCGTTCTAGTGGTTATACGGTAAGCACAATATCTACTGAATTTAGGAATAATATTTTTATAAACAAATTCAAGGGATTCGAATATACAGCATCAAGCCAAAATGTAGATATGTGGTACAGGTGTGAAGACATTTTAGGCCCATTCATCGTAAGTTTCTAAATAGGCAGATGCCTATTCTAAGAAAGAATTTGAAATGTTTAAATAACATTTTTGTTCTTAAATCACACGTTTTGTATTGATAAATATACTAAACATTGGAGTAGATCGATTAAGTGGTTACTTCATTTGTTATTTTTTAAAAGTACATTCTTTGATAGATTAACGTGACAAAGTCCCTAACCGATGGAATTTTAATATTTCACAGTTTCACCAAATTTTGTAAATAAAATAAAGCACTTACGCTCCATCTATCTTGGTCCTCATGCAGCCAGATAATCTTCGGTTGAGGATTCCCTTCCACGTCACACGTCAGGGTCACTGTTGCATCGAGGTCCGTCTCCACATCACTGGGTCTCGTACGGAAATTGGGGCCATCTGTGAACAGAAAATCAGTATAATTTTTAGAAATATTTATTTGAACCCCCTTCAATTTTGATTTGAAAAATAATTAAGTAGAATAATTATGAATTTACAGAGGTCTTTTGTACATAGTTTTACAGCATTCTGTCTACTTTCCTTTCTCTGCCATTTCCATTCTGCACTGCCATACATCAGGATTGGTACCAGCGTGTATGATGTGAGGGTAATGATTCAGATCAAGAAAGGGTCGGTAAAATGGTTAGGGCATGTAGATTCAATGAAAGACGAATGTGAGTATATTATACGATGCGAATATGATTGGTAGAAGAAGTCATGGATGCCCAAGGAAAACATGGCACGATCAATGAACCAAATACTCTGGCCATGACAAGAATCATCATCAACAAAAGGATATGATACGGTGCATAAATGTGAATGAAGCAAGGAGTGGTTGCCAAGAAATGAGTTGTTTGGCGGTCGCTGCCCACCCTTGTCTGGAAACGGCTTGATGGTATTTGAAATATAACTTACATGTTACGTCCAAAGTTTCAGAGTCTTCACTTCTGCCGACGTCATTATGGGCTTCACATCGGACGATGGAGTTATGCAAATCTCGGGTGACGTTGTGGATGATCTGAAAAAAAAATCAATTAGAAAAACCTTTAAAAAATGTATTGTGTATACACACCTATGTGTAGAGAACACAATAATGAGGTACGTCGGGATCGAAAACATGGTTTTGATAATATCAAAAATTCAAAAACACCCGACTTTTATATAGCAAGTAATTTCGCTTTATATTGTGAACCAAATGGTAAATGAGCTGATATGATAATTGATTGATAACTATGGCTTTGTATGGATGCAAAAATATACACGATCGAAACACATTTGACGAAGATCTTTGTCGATTTGTGAACGCCAGAAGACTTATAAAGAAGAATAAGAAGTTTGTCAGCGAGAGTAAAGTTGTTTTCTCGTTTATAACCCTGTAAAAGAGATTCCCTCGCAGCGCTAAATTAGTTATTCTTGCAGCAATCTTATAATATATTTAATATTTAGTATTGCAACATGAACTTTTCCTGACTTACAAAGTTTCCCTCGCGTCCCCCGTAGTTGTGATAACATCAAAATAACAATCTCATAATCTTAACTTCGTGTGCAATTTTATCAAGAATCTTGTTGTTGTTTTGATATGTTTTGTAGCTGTTTTCTTTGTTGGGTCTGTATTAATATGTTATTTATTTTGGCGTATTAATAAGGAACTTATTTCAAATTAAACTAAATTCTCCGTGTGTTCGTAGTAGTTATGTAGGCAGTTGCTTAAAATTGTGGAACAATGTCTTACCAGTTTCGTTGTAAAGTTTCCAATTTGCTCATCGTTCAAAAACCAGCGGTAAGTCACATTGCTGGGATTTGCGTCAACTTTGCATTCTGAAACAAAAAGGGTAACACATTAGGTTAGCATATGTGCTTAACAGATGACAATGATTTACTTAACAGGTTTATAACTTGGAGATACATATAATTAAAAAAAAATATGGACTTTGATATAATAAAAAAAATAAATAAAACGAGAATATAAGATATTACACGTTTGACGTTTGATAATGTCACATGAGAATGAGTCGCTTCTACAACTCGTTATTTAGTTAAACAGTTTGGCTGCAGTAAAAACATCCTCCACACAGCACCTTGCAAGATGATTTCCGAAGGGGGAGAAATTATTTTCCTCATGACCTCGTGTGTGGAATCAATGAAAAAAAATGCGTTTAAGCCAATAATTATTTCATCCAACATAAATTAAAATAAACTTAAAAGCTCGTAGCGTGTTTAAAAATTATTAAGTGTTTTGAGCTTTTTTTTGGACATATGTCAATGATATTTTTATAATTAAGATTTTATTTAAAGTCTTTGAAATTCGTGTGTGCAGAGCAAGTGAATACAATGTTTGTGATTTTTTTTCAATCGAAAGACCAAAAAGTGATACTAATATAACATTAATAATTAAAGTAAGGATGATTATTTATTCACAATTTCTCATTACGTTTACAAGACCTAAAAAATGTGGCAAATTTAAATAAGTCAACAGCAGTCACTTAATTACTAAACAATTATGAAAACATTACAATTCATGTAAGGAAAACAGATTTCAAAGTAACTCACGAGAATAGCAAATCTATTGTCATAATTATTAACTAACCAACTAACCATCACGCCGTTTCCCCGCAGGGGTAGGCAGAGAGGACGGACCGCCAAACAACTCGGTCTTGGCATACACTCCTCGCCTCATTCACATTCATACATCTTATCATACATGCTCTTCTATTATTCTGACTCTTGACATGGCCCGACTCAAGTATCTGATTCACTTGATCGTGCCATGTCTTCCTCGGGCGTCCTCGACTTCTTCTACCATTCACATTAGTATCATATATTCTCTTGACACTCCTTTCTTCGTTCATTCGCTCTATATGTCAAACCATCTAAGCGTCCCTTTTTTAATCTTACTTATGACGTTCACATCGGCCTTGCATTCTTTTCGGATCTCCACATTCCTCACACGATCATACATGGTTTTACCACACATACGCCTCAGGGATCTCATTTATACAGCATTCAGTCTACTTTCATCCTTTCTCTGCCAGTTCCATGCTTCACTGCCATACATCAGGGTAGGTACCAGCACTCCATTGTGAACTGCTAGCTTCGCTTCTTTGGACAGCTTTTTGTTGGCGCCAACAGCATTCAGTCCACCATTAATGGAGTTACCTGCATTTACCCTTCTTTCAATATCCCTATCAGCCTTCCCATCTCTCGTAAACATACTTCCCAAATACACAAACTCATCAACTTGCTCTAAGTACTCATCATTCACAACTATGTTGCACACTGTTTTCGTACTCTCTCCTTCAAACACCATTACTTTTGACCAGTGGCGGTTTTCTCTAAAGTGCGTTTGTGCGGCGAACCTCCATTAAAAATATGAGAAAATAAAACAAAACTAACTAACTAACTAACTAACCATCACGCCGTTTCCCCGCAGGGGTAGGCAGAGAGGACGGACCGCCAAACAACTCGGTCTTGGCACACGCTCCTTGCCTCATTCACATTCATACATCTTCTCATACATACTCTTCTATTATTCTGACTCTTGACATGGCCCGACTCAAGTATCTGATTTACTTGATCGTGCCACGTCTTCCTTGGGCGTCCTCGGCTTCTTATACCGTTCACATTCGCGTCATAAATTCTCTTTACACTCCTTTCTTCATTCATTCGCTCAACATGCCCAAACCATCTAAGCGTCCCTTTCTTAATCTTACTTACTACGCTCACATCAGCCTTGCATTCTTTTCGGATTTCCACATTCCTCACACGATCATACATGGTTTTACCACACATACGCCTCAGGGATCTCATTTCTACAGCATTCAGTCTACTTTCATCCTTTCTCTGCCATTTCCACGCTTCACTGCCATACATCAGGGTAGGTACCAGTACTCCATTGTGGACTGCTAGCTTCGCTTCTGTAAAAATAAAACAATCTTGTTGTATAGTAATATAAGCGCATCATAGATAGCTCGACATTAAAATTCCGCATTTAAAACTCGCGCCACCGAAAAATACGGTATCTATTCCCATTTTGTGCGCGTTACGATCCGCACACATTTGTCCATACGAAAAAATCATAGCCGATACAAATCACTGTGACGGTGGAATGGACAAAACTACGCAGCTTGGTGCGCCGCGCGATCACGAGTCAAGATGTCACGTGACCTCCGAACTTTGACGAGTCTCGCCGATGCGAAGCCCGAGATTGTCGCAGGATGACAGGCTGACGGTAGACTTTTGCACCACATGGATGCAAGTTAAATGTTATATATTATGGTATTTAACTTTGTAGTCATTTTTGTACATTTTTTATTTTCTTGTTTCTGCATTTCTCCAACCGTTTACTGATGGCATATTTGTAAATCTACTGCTGAAGTAGACCGATTTTGACTTTTGTTTTCGTATTTTTTTTTAGATAAGTTGTTATATTCCTTAATTACGAGTACATTTACTAAAGTTGTGGCAAACAACGTCGCTAGTTATACAATTTTGTGTTGAGCTTTCCTAGTATTGTTTCGGCTTTCAAATTGAAAGTGGTTGGGTTTATCGATTGTCGCGAATATTCTGTCCTAATTTTTTTCACACAATGACGGAATGCAGTATTGTGTTACATACAAAAAATAATGCTGATGCTTATGAAAAAAGTTTGGAAATTAAAAATAATTATTTTTTGTATACGTGTATAAGGGATTTTTTGTGTATGTGAAAAAAGCTAATTTTATTTCGTGCCACCTTTATTTGTGTTTCTTGTTTTTTTTTATGTTTTAAAATATAAATTATATTATATTCTACATTCTGTGTAATTTTTCTTTTTGAAAAAAAAAACAATATTAGTTAGCAACGTACATTGAGTGTTGTAAAAACCATTAAACAATTTAATTCCTCTAAAACTTTTCTGTTTATCTAATAATTGTGTCGAGAAGTATCAAGTTATTTAAAAACAATAGTACCTACTTAGGTACCCCTCCCCCAACTTTATTTAATTTGTGTGACAAGAATAAATTTTGATTAGACAATATATCTTTTCATGATTTTCTGAACCCCCCGTTGAAAAGACCACGAACCGCCACTGCTTTTGACTTACTTACATTCATCATCAACTCATTCTTCTAATTATTTTCTCTGTAAATCGGATTATTCAGTAATAAATCAATTTAAGCACCGTGAAAATTAAAATTGGGCAGAGGTCAATAGAATCATATAAATATGTAGTCTCAACAACCACAGTTTGAAAATGGCCATGAACGCCGAAACTGCTGTCACAATAATAAAAAAAATAAAAAACACTTGCAGAACTTTTTACAAAATAAATGTAGTTCTGCGAACAAAACCCCCAAAAAAATAATAAAAACATATTTACAGCGTTGAAATTGTGTAAAAATTGTCTAAAGAAAATTTCACGTAGAAATTCGGTTGAATTTATCAGCATGATGAAATATTATCTAAACTTCAAAAAACCTTGTAAATCTTTAAATTTATAAGTCAAAGCTTACATTAGAGCTTTCATAAACAAGGTAACGTATGTACATCCGATAAACCTTCAACCATAAAAAAATAATGATAACTTTTCCAGCGTAAAACATATAATTTATTCAGTGAAAGCCATCAAACATCCTACGAACACATCAGTTATGTATCAGCGTTACGTCAATCCCAGCTGGATTTAGAGGAAATTAGATTTTGTAATACAAATAGCGGGTTCCTAGTACCTACACAGTTGTGACACGTTCAGAATCGGTTCCTCCAATTCGACCACGTCAAATAATGCTGGAAAGTATTAGGGTGAAAGCACGCGTGCGTGTTTTTAGTATTTTATATTTATTATATAATATTATATTGTGTTTGATTTAGATTTATTATATATTTATCCAATGCACACAGAAGTAACCTTACATTGATGTATATAATTAGTTAAATGTTTTACCTGTTAGAGGATTATTATTGTACAATGTTGTAAATCAACATTTTATTTTATTTATTTAATTTAAATCAAATTTAATTAAGTTTTGCAAGTGTTTTAGTTTTTTAATGTTACAGCTGTTTCAGCTTGCAAGGCCATTTTCAAACTGTTCGAAAAATTGCCTTCTAAGCCAAAATAGCTGTAACAATAATTACCAGTTGTTTCGGAAATTTCACGTTAGAATTTCTTTCACATCGTCACTCACCGAAAAATTGGGTTGTTTGAAACTCAAATTGACGAACCTTGAAATTTTCTGAAACAACTGGTACTTAAACACTTCCAGAACTTAATGATAGCATTTTTTTAAAATTTAATATTAATCAAATTTTAAATAAAATAAATGGAGTTCTACGAATTAAACACAAAAACAATGAATAAGTAAGATGTAGTGTATCTAAAAGCTTCCGGCTTGTAGACATAATTGGCAGTGCTAAGAGTTGTCCTTAGATTCCGCTAGATGGCAGGTAGGTTAGTACCTGTGGGAACGAAGAGAGGGTCAAACGGCTCTGGGAGAGCGTTCACTGGCATACTCGATTAGATTCCATTTAGCCAGCTTCTAGTTAGGTCGATCAACGAGATCTACATTGTTAACCGCGAAGTGTATAATAAACGCAGATAATAACAAAGTATCTATTATTCCAAGAAGTAATCTCCATCCAAAGTATTGGAGAATCTGTTAGTGTCTGTAGTAAATAACAGAACGCAACAGATAACATGTTATATTCTCTGTTTCCTGGTGAAGAAAAAGAGTACACCATAAATATAATACAATATTTATGCAAACTTAAGGCTTTGTGGTTCCGAAATGGAGTCAGAATAACTGAAGATTCTGTCTGAGACCATGTATAAACGTAAATGATACAAGGATATGTGGGCCAAGACCGAGTTGTTTGCCGGTTCATCCAGCGGTGAAACAGCGTGGTGATTGGTTGTGATGTAGTTGAATTTTCAATTGTTTTATTTGTGGCAATGTACTTATCCCCCACGTGTGTGGCGATGTACCTGTGCAGTACCAGATCATACCAGGCATTGCTTTATACCAATTACTTGCCGGCATTACTATTACCACTTGATAGAAAGGTCTGGAAGTTGCTACAACATACACAAGGCCGTGTCAATATTCTCGCGAAGGTGTACGCGTACCGACCGTTCGCGGAGTTGGCGAGAACGGCTACATAATACGACCCCAGCCAGCCAGCCGGCCAGTCAGTCAGCCATCTCGTATTTATTCAGATAAACTATACAAAGTTTCCCGGAGTAATTTTTACGCCACAAGTTAAAATTGTAAATAAACAATTTAACCATCAAAAGTTTCTTATTATAGAACACGCCAAGGTATTGTAATACCAAGCCTCTAAATATTTATGATCACTATGGATAAAAACATTTTATTTTTAGTAATCGCGAGTTTGTATTGATTTTCAAAAGGATGTTTGTTTTTCTTTGTTTTCATTTTAAATTAAGAAAAACATTTCCAGGTTACGAATTATATGATTACCGATTGTGTTATGAAGTAGGACATCGCTGGAAGAGTATTAAACCAACGATATATGAGTTTAAACCAAATACCTTGAAGCAATCAATCACTAACGGTACAAATGTTGACAGAAATTATGTCACAAGCAGAAAATTGCTGAGGTTGAGCTTCAAATTGTGCACAGGAAAAGCTAGACATAACAAACTTTTACTGAACAGTTCTTCAAACTTGTGTAGCTACGAGTATTTGCTACACTATTTGGTCCCCATACTATAAAGTACATCAAATAAAAATTGAGAGGGTTCAACATAAATTTTTAAGGTTAATTAATTTCAAACTCTCCACACCCATTGACAAATCTATTATGATAATTAATGAAAGGACTTAATTTAACTGACTTATCTTGTAGAAGAACCAAGAGCAATCTGGTACTTTTATTCAAATTAGTAAATGGCACAATTGACGCACCTGACTTAACAAAACTAATAACATTCCAAAGTACCAAATCGTAATGAGACAATCAAAACTGTTCTTTGTTGATTCTTTGAAAACTAACTATTTCATTAACTCCCCAATCCAAAGACTACATAGGCTTGGAAATAAATTTAGTTCAGTTGATATTTTCGTTTATTTATTACCAAAATTTATTTTTGAATTTCAAAAAATCTGTTCCCCATTTACTAAATAATGATGTAACATTATTTGTATATTATTGTTTCTTTTTATATTTATTTGAATTATGATTGTTGTAAAAGCCCCAAGGGCGTGAATAAATAAATAAATAAGTATCAATGAAAAAACACAACTTAATTTCCCTCTTAATAATCATTGCACCTAAACCCAGACAGATTCTCAGAAAGTTTCTTTCGAGACGAAAGAACTTGAAATGCCGCGCGCTAAATTAATCGTCTTAAAAATGTAATGTCCTCATCGCTGTTCAATTGCGCCCTTTTTACAAGGAACATATTTTGATGGAGCGCCTCGTCCCTTCATCCCCTTCAGACTGAAGAGACCCTTGTTCTAACATCCCGTCGCAGTATTCATAGCGATCAGCAGGGCTGTACTTACAACCAAATTAGGCCAAAAGGTTCCCATTCAAACATGGGAATTAATGTTAAAAATATTGACTAATTCCAAGACAAAAAAAATAGCAAATAGAAACTGAAGAGGTTAGATGGTTCTTAAAAGAGATAGCAAACAAATCAAAGATAAAGTAATTTCTTTACAAACATTCCAAATTCGCCTGGAAAGATAGCAAACAAATAAAAGATAAATTAATCTCTTTACAAACATCCTAGATTCACCTGGACCTATCCATACTATTCCATTCCCAATTTGGGTAAACTGGTGGAGCGAGAGAGAACTAGGGCAAATGAGAAAGGCTTGGAGAAAAACTTAGGGGTAAAGCACAGAGAAAAACCGATATCGAGAAACTTTACAATATAGGTTCGATGGGCGTAACTTCCTACGATTTTAGATCGATATACCGAGCACGGTTTTTCTTTTGACAGCCGAACCGATATTGACACGGAATAAATAAGAAATTGATACACACTGGCAACAGTGAAACACGTATATTTATTTCAACCACTTTCATTTCTCAAAAGTCGAACGGAATAAATTTATTGCGTTTAGATTCTTTATTTAAGTCAATGGATTGCGTATAAAACTTTTTACGGCATAGGAATCCCTACTGCTCCCGTCTGGAGCTAGTGAGACTATGGCATCCCCAATTAAGGTATGTTGTGAGGCTGAAGGTAGTGAGGAGGGGAAAGAAATGGGAAAGAGAAAGGTGGCAAAGAACCTGACTATTCATATCTGATCACCAAACACGACTAATGCCATTGCATGCAACATTTCAATTATGAATGGTAGTCCTACACCAGGGCGTTACTGAGAGTAGCTTCCACTCTAAGACGTGTCACAAATATACTATATATTATTTTTCATCAATTAATTATGAAATTGTGAGTCGAGAGCATTATTCCTCAACTACGGAAGCAGTCAACATTTATTAATATATATTTAACCCTTAGAAGAATGAACTCCTCTTTTCCCGCCGGACCAGTCCGGTCCATGGGCTCGCTAAGGGTTAAATGGGTGGGGGGGGGGGGTGTGGAAGGAATCTCCTCCGAAATGAGTGGGGTGAGTCTATTCTAACGGGGGCTGAAAGGAAACTACACTTGAATAAAAATAAAGAAATAATAAAGGATGAGAAAGCGGTTGGAAGGATTTTAGCAGTGGCAGCAGGAAATATTCAAAGGATATTTATAATATTTTGCTGATTTTATGGAAATGAAAAATGAAAAGAACATGATTTAGTTAAACGGCTTGCTTGCAAACAAGAAGTTTATTGGGAAAATATTTAACAAGCTTAAATACCGGTATCGCTCGAGTTTTTAACTTACTTGTTGAACTGTGAACCGCAATTTTTAAATTTATTTATTTTTATATAAGTTTATTTATTAAACATACAGTTTTATAATAAAACATTGAACATAAAATAGTGAACATAAAATAGACCAGATAAATCCTATTATTTTTAATATAATAAGCCAATATCTACTGTCTCATTTTTGAAGGTATTTGTTTTTTAACCCGGCGTCATGGTGTGGAAATATGATGGACAAGTACGTGGAGGTTGGGTCATCATAACCCTGCTACTGAGCCTGTATGGGCTCTTTCTCGCCAAAAGGGGCCTAGACGTTGTTACGGGGTTTCTCTGGTCGCCAATTGTCAGGTCCAGCTAGCCCCAAAACAAGCCCCAAAGCCAGCTCAAACGGGAGCAACGGGCACCCTCTATCTCAGGCGTGGGTCGCAAATGAATGCTTACAGAACTCCTCCCTCCTCGGTCACCTGGGGAATTAATACTCTACGAGATTCTCCTGCCGGAGCAGATTGACAACAAGATATGTTTAAATAGATTCATGTATTGACAATTCAGAACACAGTATACAGGTTATTTCAGTACAGGGCTATACAAGAATGCATGTTACACAAACCTAGCTAAAGTGTTTATACCTCGTGGTCTCTGCATCGAAACTCTCTGAGTCATGGTTTTACGCGGGACCCTATCGTATTTTTACGGACACATTGAAAGAATGGGAAATCTGGTGTTCAGCTTACATGTGTGGGGGTGAAGGTCTCCGCTTCCGGTACGCTCGGCACTCTTCCTGGGGTCCGCGTACCATTATAACACCGATGTTTGACAAAACCGATTCTACATCCCAATGCGGACTAATAGTAACATCGAGGCTTATAAATCAATTCGGCTCATTTTGCGGGAGCCCGAAACAAAGCGTGGTTCTCGACCGTGTTTACGTGCGTCCGAGGTAGGGATCAACTTTCGACTCGTGTGCGTGCGTCCGAGGCAGGGAGCAGCTTTCAACTGGCCCGACGGCCGGGATGCCGCGGGGAGTAGAAGAGGGGAAGTAGGGGATGCATGAAACGGTGGGGGACGGGACCGCCGTTACAGGCTCCAACCGGGCGCGGCGACTGTTGCTAGGTATGATTCCACCAGCTATAGGGCGTTCCATAACAACGTTTACTGTTCAATTTTTTCACTAAGCCCTTAGGTTGAGACTCGTATTTCGTACAACTCGGGTTCTTTACTGTTACAATTATGCGTAAAGATAAATCTACAACACCTACGTACTTACAGTACCTACGAGGTTGTACACCAATCTATTTAAAAAATAATCTTGCCTTAAAATTAAACACCTAATTACAATGTTACATAATTCAATGCTATATTACATTGATGGAAATAACCTTCAAAATTTATAAAAAGAGATTTTTCTTATAAAAATTAAAAATGTTAATTTTGGCCTTTTAGTTGTTGCTGCTCCCAACTCTTCATGCATTATGAATGTGCTTTCAGGAATCTTGTGGGGCTGGAATTTGCTTTATGAATATTTATGTAAATAATGTGCGTACGAGTATAATAATTTAGTGGTATTTTAAAATAATCTGATGTTTTCCTTAGGGTTCCCGGAAAATGTTTAAATAAGGGAAAATCGTGTTCTTTGTGCGTAGGTATTTATTATTATTCTGTTAGGACAGGGGTTCCCAAACTTATGAGTATCATGCCTCCCTACTGCTTAACATGAATATGGCCAAGCCATCCCCTCGGGAAGTAATAACCTGTCACTCACTACTCTAACAAACGTGTTCGTTAGGCGTGTGTGGTGCGGGAACTGAGGTGCAGTGTTACCAACTCTTAAAAAATATTTATCCCTAAAACTAAAATCAAAAACCCCTAAAATGCCGCCAATTACTTGAAAATTTCCCTATTCGGCGATCGGAGTGGTAACCGCCGCCCGCGCCCGCACTCCCCTGTACATGTATTTGCGCCTCCCTAGTGGGGCGCGCCCCCCACTTTGAATATCAACGTTCTAGGAGAATTTAATGAAACGTTTGGTTTTTATGCATAATATAATATATTTTTAAATAAGAACAAACATTCCACGATTACGAACAATCTGACAATATTCCTACCACCACAGTTGCTGAATTGCAAAATTTTGCTGTGATGGAGGACTTAGTCAGCCGAGAAATTGAACTCAATGGAGAGTTACTGGGTGGGACCTGTGTCATCTTTGGGGAAATATTGTCCTCAAAATCTCCTGTGTGGAGCTAATGTAAAAAAAAACTTAAGAAAAGATCAAAAAGATCTTGACAAAAAAAAATTCAAAAAAATGACTGGACTAATTTTGAATTTCTGTTATCTCTTCAAAACACAGATGGCGTTTTAAAATTTTGAAAAAAGAAAAATTATAAAAATACCCTGCCATGCAATGAATTAATGATTATTTACCATCATCAATCAAATGAACATTTTCCATATTAAATTTAAACAAAATTCTTGGAATTTTTTTTTTGCAAATACAAGCATCTAATTTGATTTTTTTGGTATTTTACTTCTCAGTACCAAGTCAGCCATCTTTAATGATATATTTTCCAATCTGTATTTGCCTCATACCCTATTTAAATGCAAGGAAACCCTATTAGAAGCGAAACGAATTCCATGGGAAAAATACCTTCATTATTAAAAAATAATACAAACCTAATATTATAGGCATTATTCAAAAATTCAAACATGATGTATAATAACAGCATGTATTTTTAACGTTAATTCCATGCAGGAGGCCCCGAGGAAAATATTATTTCTTTTGAGTCCATCTTTGGGGATGCTGTGTGGAGGGTCTTTTATATATTTTTTGTGTACACCGCACAATAGCCCCCATCTGCTTCCGTCTGGAGCAAGTAAGACTATGACATTCCAAAATTGTGAGGCGGAGTGGGGAGTATAAGGAGGTGGAATAGACGAACTTGGGCAAGTTCCTGGCTATTCAGATCTAGTTACCAAACATGGCTGAAGCCATTTCAATAAACTTGAATTACACTATTTATTTAGTATTTTAGATGGATTAATTGTGAAAAAATTTACGCAAGACGGGATTTGAACCCGCGACCTTCGAGATGCTAGTCGAGAAGAATTTTACCCATCGACTACGGAAGTCGTAAGAGTAAAGGAAGAAGATGAAGTTCTAGGAAGAAACACATGTGAGTGTTGGGTAGGAATCTGAGGGACAGTTTTTGCAGTGCATGGCGTTTGCGTTGGGTCGAAAGATTCAGGATCGAGAGAGGGTTCGGCCAGAGAGGACATGAGGCCTCTCTCCCACAACCGGTCTCTCCGATGTGTGCGTAACTAAATCATTTTCGTTTGTTAATTTTCAAGTTTTATTTAGCTATTTGAATTGCGGTCGTAGAATGAGCTCTTTTGAGGTAATATTTCACAAAAATAATCCAAGCATGATTAATCATTATTTTACGGAAAGAAAATCAACATCACTCGGGTACTGGCTAAGTCAAATATTACGAATAAATAAGACGATTCTGATACCTACGTATTAAAGCAATATCATGGAAAAATACGTAAAATATCAAAATAACAATACAAGGAAGCAGATGGCTTTTTTTCAATTTAGAAATACTACAAAGCCTTCTTTTCTTGGTATTAATGAACTGGTTTTTTAGTTATGGAGCGCTTTTCATTCAAGTCTAACCTTAACAATGTACGATGTTTGGATGTGCATTATTAGCCGGATTGAGTTTTTTTTTACAACCAATACACACAGGAGGCCCTGAAGAAATAAAATTTTTCATTTTTAGGGATCCAATGTGAAAGATATTTTTAGGGAATGGAAGGATAGGGAGTTCTGGGAAGGAAAAGGGAATGAAGTGTGGGTAGGAAGTTGGGGGTTACTATGTCCGGGAGTGATGGACGTATGAATGTATCCCTCTCCCTGGGGTGCAATTCGATGTTCCGAACGAGAGACAAAAAGATCCTGCTGGAAAGGTCAAAAGGGTTCACGGCGAGTTCATCGAAATCGAGTTCAAATAACTAAAATTAAACCTAACCCAACCAAACCTAACCTAACCTAACCTAACCTAACCTAACCTAACCTAACCTAAGTTAAACTTGTGTATTTTGTAAATTTGATGTTGTAAATTTGCTTTAGATGAATTGATTTTCGATGAACACGTCGGTTACCGGTCAAAAGGTATCCCTCAAACAGTTTCTCCCGATCCGGCCTGCTACGCAGTTGGTAAGTAGACGAGTCTGCCGCCAAAATCCAGACAAACCTCACCCCACGAATCCGGGCACCCCTCCTAATTTACCAAACGTAGCTTGCCACTTGGGTGACCGATGGCAGATGTGTTGGTAATCCAAAAAATGGTACCCATACATGAAATGGCTTTAGCCATGATTTGTGACTAAATTTGAATAACCACTTTCCCACCTTCTTATTTCCCATCTCCTTTCCCTTCCCACTACCTTCAGCCTCACAACATACCCCAATCGGGGATGCCACAGCCTCAATTGATCCAGACAGGACCAGTTCGGAAACTTGTGCAATATTCACTTAAATTAAAGGACATATATTACTGACGTCATTAATTCTCAGCCCCGTCTGAGGTCCTAGATTGGCTCTAATATATAAAAAAAAAAAACTTTAGTAATAACAAATATTAAAAAAAATGTTTTTTTTTAGGATCTTTTAATTTTTTATTTAGGTAAATCAAACGAATTTTTACATCTATTACAATAAATTCAATAATACTAACAAAATCTAATAACAGATTTCCTCATAACTCAATCTACACAAAGGTATTCCGCTTGTTTTCACGACAATTTAACGTAGGTAGACTTAGGAATGACGAATGTCCCTGAGTTATTAAAGAGGTTTTCATTGGACAATGTCAGAATTATTGTGAACACCACAAAGCGGAATTTATTTAAAATAATAAGTTTTTTTAAATATTGAGGTTTATCACAGGTACCCATAGACATATGAATATGTATAGACCTGCCCTAAGTGATAAAAGCGTATTATTTCCCGCTCCTTAAAGCCAGGGACATACACAGCGTTAAAAGCGCCGGCGTTATTTGGCTTGGCCTACTTCACCATATCGCTCGCCATACATTTGCGATTGAAATGCATGGCGAGAAATATGCTGAAATAGGCCAAGCCAAATAACGCTAGCGCTTATAACGCCGTGTGTGTCCCTGGCTTAATTCTGGGTTCCATGGAACCGGCCGGGCTGGCGTATAGGTACGCGTGAATCTAGAAAATGTGACGTCATATTCTTGTGCGGACTAGCGTCGAGCTCTTATCGGTACATTTTACGAAATAACACGGCAAAAATGGTAACTTGTGCTATTAAAACATGTAAAAATAGAAGTGAAAAAGAGTATAAACCCAATTGTCGTATTACCTTCCATATGCAGGCATTATTTGTCATTATTTTAAGCTTATTCACATCATATAATATGATCAGTTTTAGACATGAACCGAAATTCACGGTCCCGTCGTGTGGACGTTGCAGTTTACTGTGATAAGTAAATTATGAAACATTTGTAAAAGTGTCTTAACTAAACACGGTAACAAAATATTCGACTCTCAAAACAAGCGAACCTTTCTTCATTTTATATGGATTACACAAGTTTGTTCAAACCGGGCGAACAATTCGCGCTCCCATGTAAAAAGGTCTATTCATTCAAAAGCAGATTTTACTTTTAAGAGCTAAATGGTGATATTATAATGCGTGATGCCTATATACTGTCATATTGAAGGATTAACGAATCACACATCGTTACCGTCAACTCATCCCTCTCCGCCCCGCTACAGATGGTTATTACCCCTCTCCCTGATTCTCAAGTCTATGAATAATATGTCTGTGCAGGTACCTAAAAGCAGTAATATGTAAGATAATGAACATACCAAGCTGAAGATCGCTTCCTTCCTTGGCTTTTCCTCCTGACTTTAAATCAGGTGGAGACTTCAAAGAGACGACTGGAGCATGCCGGACCTGCAAAAATACAATTAGTTAGTTACAAACAAAAATTATTACAATCTAATAATAAGCTTAGAAATAAGGAAGTATAAAGCTAAGATTTTTTTCTTAATTCTTTAGGAACTAAAGAAAAACTTTAGCTATGGAAGACCCTGAATTCAATTTTCTTCCTGATGAAGTCTGAATCGACATAAGACATCTATCACTAAACATATCTGATCTTATAAAAATGAGATGCGTAAGTTATTTTCATAGTTTTTTCCTTCTCTGCGATTCTTCCAATAGTTATCTTCTCGTAGCAACAAGCGACGTATTATTTTTAAATATACATCAATTCAATCTAGTTATATTATTTCACGTGAAACAACCAATCAGCAATCCTTCAAAATATTATTTTGATCATGAGAAAATAAACAAATCACGGTCCTTTATAATCCAATCACACCCTTTTGTAGATAAAATAATTAAGATAATATTGAAATACATATTTTTATCAAACAAGAGTCTTACTGGTCGGGGACTTGTTGGAGATTTAAAAGAAGTTTGATTACTGGTCTATTCAGATTTTGTTATTTAGAGCTTTATATACTCCAAGCAATATAAATCCAAACATAAATGTAACATTTAGGCAGCGCGATAAACATATAAGAAGGTGAAAAGAGGTACATCATAGACGCGAGCAGGCGCTATAAAGGGGACATTTTTTTTGTATCACAAACCATGTTACTAAACAACTTTAAAACTGATATCATCTTGTATTTTTTAAAGACATTGTCAAGATATCGTGACAGGTCTTCTTTTGGTATCCTTAACCATTAACTCTTATACATATTCTCTCGACACTTACTTATTATGCTTTCATTATGTGATAGTTCGAGCTACAAGACATAGATGGCTCTAGTGTAGATAGATATTGGAGGTCATAGACTACTCCGACAGATATCAACAGTATGAGGGGTCGTCCCTCCATAATGGGTACCAAATTACGGGGAGGTTTCAAGAGAGAGAGATTTTGACAGCATAATAGAGAGGCCTCCAGGGCGTCCTTGACACATTAGGTCCTGATTATTAACATTTTTAGTACAAATAAAGACACATTGATTTGTTGGGAAGGAGGTGTACTTGTTCTCAAGAGCCATTCACAATAAACTGGCATAGCTGGCAGGATGAATACTTGTTTTCCAGCCGTACATGATGTTATCATAAAATTGTCGTAGTGATTTAAACTGTATTCATCGTATCTAACTACTTAAAAGAGCGATTTAGCATTTTGAAATTAAAGATGAACCTATACAAAAAGCTATATAATGGCTAATCTGTGCTTGAGTTCACAATTTTTATAGAGTTTTCCAGAACACGTGAGAAACTCTAGAATACTATATCTGATGAACACAAGCACAAACAAACAAACAAGCATATCGTTTTGTGTTGTCATAGCTGCATGGCGCTTAAGCCATTTCCCTTTCCAGATTTATGGCGCTTAAGTTATTTTACTTTTCCAGCTGCATGGCGCTTAAACCATTTTTCCTTTCTAGATGTATGGTGCTTAAGTCATTTTACTTTTCCAGCTGCATGATGCTTAAGCCATTTTTCCTTTCCAGATGTATGGCGCTTAAGTCATTTTACTTTTCCAGCTGTATGGTGCTTAAGTCCATTTTTCCATTCCAGCATCGATATGAGTTCTTTAATTTGGGAAGGAATTCAATGGGTGGATGTTTAAGTTGGCATTCGACAAAACACTTTCCATACAGATACGAGACTACCGTGGTATATCTTAAAGTATTTTCATAATTTACTCAATATTTCTCGGTATAAACAAAAACGTTTGTTTTCGTATCACAAGATCCATCTAAGCGTATTTATCATTTCCTGATATTCCAGACAAAACATTTTTTCTAAGCCTCTTCTTTATGCCCAATAAATCCAAATTACGTTCAAGGACCTTATTTTCCGAAAAAATACCAAATACCCTCATCCTGAATCGTAATAAATATCCCTTACTTATCTTCGGGCTCTTCCCATCCGATCCTTTCATATCTGATTCAACTCCCGGATAAACATGTTATCTGTATGTTTGCATTTATAAAGATATATCAATTACCTATCTACCTGTGGCTGAGAGAGAGTAAACAGAAAGAGATTGGAGAATATCATGAAATGATGACGGTACATAAATGTGAATAATATTATGTTTTGTGAGAGTAAGTTACGAGAAATTTTCTAAGCAAATTTATGAGTGTCATAAAATTGTTATTTATTTGTAAAAAACATTTTTTATGGAGTTTTTTTTATGGACAACCAGGCAAAAGAAGACGTCATACATCACAACTGAGTTGATAATGTTAATAAATAAATTGCCTTGATTACAAACCTTCGACAAAAAAGGACATAAGGCCCCCTTAGTACACTCGATTGATAAGGATTGTATCGATAACTTTCGGTAAATTCTCATCGTTCCCTAGTACAACTGCAGATCGCTAATGTACAAACAACAATTGATGTCGAATATATTAAGGATACTTAGTAATTGTGGACTTTCACTTATTCGTCGGAGGTCTGCAGTCGTGCTAGGGAACGATGAGAAGTTACCGAAAGTTATCCTATCAATCGTTATCGATCGAGTTTGCTAGCGGTCCAGGCCCCCACATCGCTAACGTACAAACAACAGCTGATGTCGAATATATTAAGGACACTGAGTCATTGTGAACTGTCACTTATTCAAAGGGTAACAATTATTAAAAGCAATAATTATTAGCCTGAAACACTCATCCATATTGAAAGAAGCTTCCGAGAAAAGATACATATCGCCGACGGGACTCGAACCCGCACCCTTTTGATTGCCGATCAAGTGTTCTACCATTAAGCTACGGCGGGTCACCTCCTACCCGCCAAATGATTTAATATTTACCTAGTGTTTCATTCAACAATTACTGCTTATTACACTTTTTCACCTGCAAACAACCAACTTTATTTTTATATGGGAAAGGCATGTAAGTGCTGACTCTCCCACTAGATGGCGTCACTTATTCGTTGGCAATCTGCAGTCATGCTAGGGAACGATGTGAAGTCACCAAAAGTTATCCTATCAATCGTTATCGATCGAGTGTGCTAGGGGTCCAGGTGACGAAAAGTGTGTTGTCGGATGTTTAAACTTTTCAAATTACCAATTATTTCATTAATATTTTTTATTCTATTTAATTCATAATAATTTATTTTCAGATAACTTACATAGTATATCATTACTTACCCGAAAGACTTTAACCACGATAAGCATATTTGGAGTAAATAAAACGGAGATTTCATTTTTGTGTGTCTTTTTTTTTCAATTAAAACCATAGAAAAAAACGTTACACGTCGTCATATCCTAATGTTACACACACCTATTTTCGTGATCCTTTGTGACTCTTGGTAGAGGGTTCAATGGTGACGTGTGATAGAAAAACTTATTTTCTAAATCACTTCTACATATCGTCGTTGCATATTTAATTTGAACAATGTAATAAGAAAATGGGTTAAATATTCAGTGATTTTTCTTTTTTTTCTCCATCTCCTACAATATGAGCCATGTAAAAATATCAAATATATAAGGCGATAGAAAATAAACCATGTGAGGACAATCAAAATAGTACATTTACGTTTTTTAAATTTTCACGGCCAAAAGCATTTTCGTTGTTTATTTTTGGGGTGTTATGCCGTGTTGCGCTACCTCCTTCTTTAGCCGACGTTTCGGACATCGTCGGTTCTGCCGGATCTGCCCTGATGATGGACACTGCAACGCTATCCGAAACATCCGGTAAAGAAGGAGGTAGCGCATCACGGCATAACACCCCAAAAACAAACAACGAAAATAGTACATTATACAAAAAAGGCATATTCTCTGCATACCACTACACAATTCAATTGACTTGGTATGTACGTACATAATATTAACATCATTTTGTGATGCCTAGCTGTCAAATTTGGATAAATTTAAATTAAATACTTTGACATTATTATGGTATTTAAAATTATGACGAAAACTGTATAGAATATGAAACATGTGAGAAAAACTGTGCATAGAATATGAAGAATGTGAAAAAAAGTGCTAAAATAATTAATGTTTGCCATAAATATATTTTTAAAATGAACTAAATATATTTTTCCTACTCTGTCCATAAATAGAATTGTTATTTTTCGTTTCGTTTTTGTTTTAAAACAGTTTTTATCGATTTTCTCAGCATGTACTCGACCATGTTTCATATTCATTATGCAACGATGATATTTATTTCAAATTTGAGCAGAAATCGATGTTAGTCTTTCGGGTACATACTAATGAACTCCGTGTATAAGAACATTACTGATATCGGTGCTAACATAATGTCAATCTCAATAGGTGTGAAATGCCAGCTTTGAGATGGGTAATACATTAAAAACAAAACATTTAAAAAGGGTTTACGAGAGAGACAAAGGAGTAAAATTATAACAATTTCCGATATATCTCAACATTCGCATCCTTTTCAGCACCATTTTTATTAAATATCTCATTAGGAGCATAAACCCACAAAGTTAAAGGATATAATTTATATTAGACCTTCACGAACTCAATTTAGATTAAAACTAACTAAAAGAGATAAAAATTACGAAATTCAGTTTACAAATTTTTACATTAAATTGTGGAATTTACCGAATAATGTTTAAATGTGCGGGGCTCAGGATTAAAAAATGTTTTCAACAACAAAAAAAAATATTTCTTCAAACTTCGCAAAATCACTTTGTGGCGTCATTTTTAATTAAATTAAAACAAATAACTTTGTTTAAACCACTAATATAATCACAATTACCTACATGTTTCAAAACCGATGGTTTCTTCGTCAGGGTAGTAATGACATGTAAGTAATTGTGATTATATTAGTGGTTTAAACAAAGTTATTTGTTTTAATTTAAAAAATATAGTTTATTTACTTTATTATTTAAAAAAAAAACAGATCGAATAAAATCACAAGCACCATCCTAGAAATTATTCAACAATCAACTCACACTAACATCGAGTCACTTTACAATCAAGTCACACTAACATCAAGTCACTTAACAATTTTTTAATTTATTTATCTATGTAAAGTTTTATAACATGCGATTTTTTATGCCTGTCTCTCTAGGGTATACCTCGTGTCGAGACAGTCAGATTTTACAATCAACTCACACTAACATCAAGTCACTTTAAAATCAACTCACACTAACATCAAGTCGCTTTACTATGAACTCACCCTAACATCAAGTCACATTACAATCAACTCACACTATCATCCAGTCACTTTACAATCAACTCACACTAATATCAAGACACGTTAAAATCAACTCACACTAAGATCAAGTCACTTTACAATCAAGTCACACTAACATCAAGTCACTTTACAATCAACTCACACTAACATCAAGTCATTTTACAAGTACATTTAAAAATTAAAATATGTAATTTTCTTGTCATGTTTTTATCTGTCTTTTTTATTTTCCCCTACTTTCCTTTTCCATTTATTTGTATCCTCCATATTTGTACATCTTGTATTTTTCTTTATTGGTTTTCTCTTGTTGTTACCTCCCACTTACGATTTGTAAGTTCCTCCCATCCTAAAAAGAGTTTTGTGAGATCTGGATTGCCATAGCAAGAAATAAAAACAATAAAAAATATATATAACATTGATTCAAGCAACTTTAGTAGAATTACTGTACGAATAAAATACCTACCTATGTAAAATTATATCCATTACCTCTACTTTTGAATGTAAGTTCCTCACGCCCTAAAACGAGTTTCGTAACTAATCCTCTAGAGAAATAATAACAATAAAAAAATATATCGCACATTCCGTAAAAAAGGGTCGTCAGTCAAAATTTACTGTTTCATTAAATTATATTAAAATGTAAAATGATTGTGATTATCTATTCCCCACGAAAACCGTATGTCAGATCACTCTATCTTCGCGAGATGTCACTGGTGTCTCTCTTTTCATCATCGCTTTTCTGTAAAATTACCTTTTTTGACTTGCGACAATTTTCAATGGGATGTGCGTCGTGCGAGGTATAATTTTTACTTGCAATTTATTGGAAGGTGTAATTTTAGTGGAAGTGCGATTTATTTCCATGTTTCCGTCTGTGAGTTATTTCCATATTGTAATGTTATATCTAAAACACGTGACGTGTACCGTGTGTGGCAAATGTAATAACGGGACTGAAATGTACCACTGCTTTCTAGCAAGTTCGCAGCAAAATGTTAAACACGGAATTAGGGTCTGTTCCATTTCCCGAATAACAATTAACGAAACGACTCATTTCGATAAAAGCTTTTAGTATTATTTGGCCACTGGTTCCAGAACACAAATCCCAAATAAAAAAGATCTATTTCGTAAATAATAAAAAGATTTTTAGTTAGGTGATATCACAATTTTTCCTTCTTTTTTGTCAGTAAACAATTTATTAAATAGAATAAATTAACTTTTTTTTACATTCCCAAAACAGGTGTCCCAAACTATTTTTAGAAAATAACGAACACTTCCCAATAGAGATTTTAGGTATCTCAAATTTGTCTTCTTATTTGTAAGTAGGTAATCAATAAGTATTAGTAAAATAAATAAAAACATAATTTTTTTGTTTTGCAGTTTTTTGTTTCACGTCTACATTTATAAGTATTTATTTATTAGATTTTTGAATATTTTAACTAGATCGCTAGTGAATGACAAGGATGAGTCGAAACCGGTAGGAGATAAATAAAAAAAACATAATATAAATATAGAGTAACACATGTATACGCGAAAAAAAAAGTATAGAACAAAATTTATCAAATTTGTTACATATATTGCCCATGAAAAGAAAAGTAATTTACTTATAGGCATAATAGAGCTGAACGGTGAGAAATTACTCCGCATTGTTGACAAAAATGCCTTTAGGTATTTTTATAAACATTAAAGAAAAATTTAAAAAATAAAATAATAATATTAGATTTTTCAAAAAATTTATATATAAAAACGCAAAAATCAGTCATTTTAAATACACATAGGATTACGAAAGATTTTTTAAATATTTATATTTTGGGATCAGTAGGAGTTAGTCAATTAGAAGTTCCACCAAGCCGAACCTTCTGATTTGAAAATATCTGGAGTCGGTGAATTTTTTTTCCCATTTGGTACTCTGGTGGGTTAACACGTTGTTCTTGTATTGTTTTGTATTAATTATGCTTAAATAATACACTTGCACAGCGTGGATTTACTAGATTCATGGAAAAGTGTGTGAAAGGGTTGAGTTTTTCCTGTAGGGAAAATTTAACCCGGACATAAAATATGGTGAAATAAATATATTAAACTAGACTAACTGCATGGAATGTAACTATCTTGACCATTACACCACCTTCTGTTGTAAGAAGGCGGCATAAATAAATTATTTTTACTGAAAACCAGAATGACTCACATTTTTTCGAATTCATCCGAAATTATATTATTGTTTAGTAATAATATATTTGCAATCCGTTCAAGATTGGCAGATCAGAAAGATAAGAAAAGTTTCGTGAAAGACCACCATTCAGAAAATAATCGTTGGTATTGCTTGTAATGATTCTGACATATTTACCATTCAGTGACCACATCTGAATAGCCAGTTATTTCCCAATGTTATTCTTCTAACTATATCCTTCTGCCTTACAAAGTCCCTCAACTTGTGAACACCAAAGTCTGACTGGTTCTGAACTGTTGACACTACTGTGCGGTGTATACGTAAAATTCCATCATCCCAAGCCTACAAATTCCTTAAAACATCTGCGCAGCCTTTTAAAAACAAAGCTTAATAAAGTAAGCAGCCGATAATAATATGTATTTATAAAACGAAGATAATGTTGAGACTTCTCAGTCGAAGTATAATACTGTTAAATATAGCCGAATCGGATAGGGTCCCATTAGCTCAGTGCAAGGCTAAGGTCCTGGGTTTGATTCCTAGTTGGGAACGTACCTTTTTCAGTTTCAGATTTTCAGAATAAAAAAATATACTGAATATTATTTTAAGCCAAAAGGTATTAGCATATATTTTAATTAGTTAGTTAAATGATTTTACAGGCAACTTAGATTGAGGTATGGAAAGAATTGTCAGATTAAAAATTTACTTCTAAATTTTACTAAAGTTTGAATTTTCTTGGAGAATAAATTAAATTAAAATCGTGTTTTAAAATGTGTTTGTTTTATCTAATAATAATAGGTAAGTTAAAAAACAAAGTTTTACCTTGTGATGAAAACATAAAAAAGTTGTGTTCTTTAAAGATTTATTTGTTAATTGGTACGAAATTCTAGCCTTTTTTTTAAAAACCAAAGCCACTTTTAAATTAAACATTGTTAACAATTATTATAAGCAATAATTATTAGCCTGAAACACTCATCAATATTGAAACCTCTCCCGAGAAAAGATATATGTCGCCGACGGGACTCGAACCCGCACCCCTCTGTTTGCCGGACAGGAGCTCTACCATTAAGCTACGGCGGGATACCTCCTACCCGCCAAATGATTCAATATATACCTAGTGTTTCATTCAACAATTATTGCTTATTTTGAGGTTTCAATATTGATGAGTGTTTCAGGCTAATAATTATTGCTTATAATAATTGTTACCCTTTGTGCTATGCATAAAAATCTTGTCTTAAACATTAGTTTATCAATTTAAAAAAATAATTAAACATTGTTAATAAATTTGAGTTTGTTCCAATTTAATTCGTTTCTCCTAAACTAGCAGCATTGGCCCAACTTATTATTCGGGATCAAAGGATTTTCAGTTTCTTTAATTAAATTTCCTTTTTAGAATTTTAAATGGAGAAAGAACTTTTAAAATGTTTTATCAAAAATAAAAATAAACTTTGTGGAAAGTGATTCAGAAACACATTATTGCATTTAAAATCTTTACTGTTTAACGACAATTAGAGTGAATATTAAATGTAAAATCGTTTTGTCTTTAATTCGAGAGGCGGGTTTAGGTACAGCTGCCCCTGGAATCATTTAATTGGATATCCAACACCTCTGCCGTAGGTCACCCTAGGTTTATCCGGGTCTTGGCGGCGGATCTTCTGCCCACCAGCTGTATAGCAGGTCGGATTGAGGGATAACTACTGACCTCTTCAGCAGGACTCTCTCGACCCATCGCCGGCAGCAGTGGGGTGGGGGTGGATTCATACGTTCCTCACTCCTGGACACGCTGACTCCCAGTTTCCTACCGACCCCCCATACCTTTTTCCTTCCCAGAATGTACTCTACTTTTTATTTCACAAAAAGACCCTCCACAAAGTATTCCCAAAGTTGACATAGACCCTGAAGGGAATTATTTTCCTCGTTGCCTTCATTGTGGAATTGATGTTAAAAAAGGCGTTCAAAACAATTTATTTTTATTTTTTAACATAAGTAGGTACTTATGTATTAATTCATTGGAACTTTGTTAGACCCTACCCACAGCATCCCCAAAGATGACAAAGGCCCTGAGGTATTTTTTTTTTCTCAGGGCCTCCTGTGTGGAGCTAATGTATAAATAATGGTCAAATTTAGCTTCTTCACGTGTTTCGTTCTTGTATAATACTGTCTCAAATATATATCTTACTATACCGGGGGTATGAAGCAATATTGTTTGATTAAAACTGTAGTCAGTTTCAAGTGATTGCACCTTTTCCAATTCCCTTGTTTAGTCACGTATTTTTGCTATGCAATTATCCCCTTTATTGCAAAAGTTGCATTCTCATTTGAATGCTTTGATTGAACTGGGTGCATCGATGCAAGAAGACTTCACTTGTTAGTCTCTATGTACAGACGCGGAATACTCCTTTATTGAAAACATTTTCAAGACGTCAAATAAAATCGTAAAAAAACAATCACGAAAGAGATTGCTTTTAATATACACGGTGTCCGGATACTCTTAGTACAAAGGGGAAACTGGTGAATTTTCATCACATTTGGAGTTGTTTTCGTGGTAAAGCACATTTTAACCGGTCAGGCTAATTTGTACGATATATCGTACCGAAATAAAATTGACATAAAGTCAATTTGTACGATATATCGACCAGCATGAGCACCATATGAATGGTCTCATAAAAACCATCTTATCTCCCTTAATCTCATAATGAGAAATTTGATTTAAACAGCGTTAGAAAGAGACAAGATGACATTACGTATTTACATATTCAAATTTATCACGAAAAAATTTAAATGTACGACTTTATGAAACCAAACTTGCGCCGCGAAATCGATGCGCCATTATTGGTAATGCGCTTTACGACCGCAATGTGTCATCGGAAAATTATCAAGTTTTCTGAGTTAATTCGAAAAAAATGGAAAGCTAACTATTTGATTATTGTAAAACAACATATTGCCTACTCGTTTGTATTATTTTTTCTTTGTTTATATGGTTTATCTCTCGTAAATCTTACATTTCACATACGAGTGTCGTGCTATCGAGTGTCATTGTCAATTTAGAAAGACATTTTGCCCCACAAAATTGTATAATTTGAATGTGTTTTAATGAAAAATCATTAACACATACATTCTAATTCTCTATTCAGTAAAAACATGTAGCAATTCCATAAAAAAAATGTGATTTCTTTACGTTTTATCTAATTCTGGTAATCAGTCAAAAAGATGTGCGAATTAGAACAATAGAGATGTGTACTTCCGACTTCCGAGTTTCGACTTCCGGCTTCCGAAAATCGAAACATTGTCATTTGATTATATATGGAGAGTTTTGGCGAGTGGCGGTCTAATGCGGTATATTTAACTTATGCCGCCGCGTGACAATCGTGCACCCAATGTTTAAAAATATATTATTGTAATAGGTATAAATTATTCATTTATTTTTGTTTACTTTTTGTTATTTTATAATAAATAAGTAAATAAAAACTATCATGGGATTTTATTTTTGGGTTCCTTAAAACCTTTTCCACTACCACCATTTTTTCACAGAACCAATTTGCTACTCTGGTTTAAATTTTTTTAACTGTTTAAGATAATATTTTTATTTAAAAATGAAATTTTCGATACTTTCGATAATTTTCGGAGCACCTTATCTGATAATTCGTATGACCATTAAGATGTTTGATACATTTGGTACATATTTTGCATAAAGTACTTGCTAAATCATACATATGTGCTATTAATGTGTTTTATTTGCATAATTCCTTCTGCTGCGTAGCATTAATTTGTATAATATAGGAGAAATACACAAACAAACTAATGTAAATCCTGGTATTCATTCCTTTCTAATTGTCCTGTACCGCACTGGGGGTGTCTACCTGAACTCGTGAACGAATGATTGGCTTAGGTTTTATGGCCCGTAAACGGGATCTTATTTTGCATTGGTCACTTTACTTTAAGTTTCGACCTTCATACAGGAAACAAAAGATAGACCAGCCCACAAGACATGCAATAAATAACAAGTTTCGATAACATTCTACACGGCGTTTACAAGGTGTGCAAAACTGTGTACATATGAATGTAACTTTCTGAGTATTTTTATCACAATAAAATAAGCTGACGATTCGGTCCAATGTTATTAAAAATGTATGTCTTACTTACGTATCGTATAATCACTTATATTTTTTTAGAGTATGATATTTTTCAAAGCATTCTCCCACATGAAGTGCCGGTTTGTTATCACAACTTTTGAGTGATACATTGTTCGTTTTCTTTGCCTTCCTTCTCTATCAGAACCGCAAACGACGCAATCCCTATACATTTTCTTCGCATTAGGCGTTATGACATGATTTAACCGCTGTTCTGGGTCTACCGAATGTCTTCTTTTCTTGTCTTTACACCTTCTCTATGATTTCCAACCATCTGAATAATTAGCCTATCCACAAATTGAAGATTACCCATTGGGTTTTCATTGTTTTTTTTAAATCTTATTTTCCTTGCACAAAATATATGAATTTACAACCGAAACTTCTAAACCCCCTAAAAAAAGCTCGCGCCACCATTTTATGCAGCTCCAGTGAGGAATATTACCCCACAACACATATAAATTCGCACATGCACCGACCGAACAAATAAATCAGAAATGGCGGCTGGCCGGCAAGCACATCGAGACGGCTTGAACTATGTAATCGAACAATATAACGACAATCGTGCTACAAAGCGGGGGTTTTAGTTAACACACAGTTGAAGATGGGCTTCTGAAATATTTCAAAGTAATTATTTCGGCACATACCTTGTATTTTTTAATTTTTTTACAATAAATCCTTCTATTTACACAATGACAACTACAACACGCTTGCTATGATGGACGACTGACAAGTTGCAATGACTCGTGGAGCCATTTCTGTATTGGTATCGAAATTAGAAGGATAACATCTAAGTGCGGTATATTACCCATGGTGTCACCCACTTTACCTCATATTGAATACTTTACGAAAAAATTCGAATAATTTATTATAAAGGTAAATAAATATAATTTAAAATTGAGTTTATGTTATTTTTTAATTCTTATATTTATAAAGACGTAATATTTTATATTTATTTCAATTAAATCTCAATATTTTTACGATAAATAACAAACTCGTAATAAGTACGTACTTCGAATCATTATCGTAAATTCGCGATCCCATCACTAATGCGAATTGACATTTTAAGCGGGAATCCCTGAAGTCCATACATTTGCAAATGTTTACATTGCAGAATGGTCGCGAAATTCGCTCAATTCGGCTGCTTTATATTTGTTATAATAGTATTGAATATTGTGATAACTCGCCGGTTTTTAGTGAATACACATAAAATTATGTATGCATTATAGTGTTTCATAAATAAAACATTGTTATATAGTGGTTTAGCGTGTGTTTCTAGGTGATTCTTGTAGGCCTCGTGCAGCAATAGTTTGAGGTTATGTGACAGTTTTTAACGAAAATATGGTTCACGGTTTCGTAAATTGTCATATAAATGATGTGCTTTGATCATATAAAACCATAATGAATCGATTTATATCAATTTTCACAGTAATTGCGTAAAAAAATCATTAAAAATCGTGTGTTGAAATTTTCTACAAAAAATATACAAACACTCACGAACAAGAAAAACTTTTAAGATTTTGTGAATTTTTTACTAATTATTTTCGTATAAAACGATAAAAAAGTGAGGTGATGATAATGTTCATAATACATTCGACTATTAAAAAATGTGCTTGTTTGGTCGTTATCAGTTAATTTCGTTCAGTTTTTAAAGAAAAGTATGTCAGGTGAGCAATTTTAAAAACTTTTTTATGTTTGCATTAAAAAATTTAATATTTCTAAAATAAGATGTTTACTTGTAATAATAAAATTTAAAAGCGTATTTAATCGCCTTCCGAAAACAGTTTTTAGTTTTTGGATACGTTTAGAAATATTCGATTTATTTTGATTTTATTGTGATGTGGAAATACTCGAGAATTCTCCGGCATTTGACAGAGTAATTAAGAGATATAATAGTCAAATAAGCTCGAGGCTTGGAGGGTTAATAGAGACTTAGAATTTGCGTAAATCGAGTCCAAATTTGAATAGATAGTGAGTCACATAATTGGGTTTCTCCTATTAGGGTATGTTGTAAGGTCGGAGGTAATAGGAAGAGGAAGGAGATGAGTAAGAGGAAGGTTAGGAAGTACCTGGCTATTCAGATCTGGTTACCAAACACGGCTGAAATGATTTCAAGCAAAGTATGAATTCTGAACGGTGGTCTTACATCAGGGCGATACTTAGAGTATATACCACTCTGGAACGTGACGCAAATACGCTTTGTATTATTTTTAAAAAACAAAAAAAAAACAATAAAATTTATATGCACACGCCGGGTTTGAACCCGAGACCTTCGGATTGAGAGAGAGGTTTACCCCTCAACCATGGAGGCCGTCAAATTGCCGAAATAAATGGAAAAATGTTTTAATAAGATAGATGGAAAAAAAGTTTTTTTGGTCCCTCATGTTTTCACCAGTGCCCTGTTTGTACTATTAGTTTCCAGACATCGTGTATACTATAAGACTATACAGCTAATAATTGACGGTGCTTTCACATTGAACTCTTCTATTTTGATTATAAAAAGATATGAAACCTATATAGGGGAAAACTTATGGAAATTCATATAAAACTTGACCCTATGAACTCCGTCACCTCTGTTAAGTCACCAAATGTTGCGACCACTTGTGGTAACCTTTATGGCAGGGTTTTCGGTTAAAAATTGATCATTGCGATAGCAGTTAAAACATTTTATCAAGATCCATTGAACCTTAATAATCATTATCAAAATATCAAGAATGATTACTTCAATTAGTGACAATAACATTGTCAGTATATCTAACAATGCATTATGGAAAAATGTTGTGAACAATTTACTCGAAGGAGATCTGTACCTTAAAGCAAAAATGACAAAAGTCCATTTTTGGTCGGTTTTGAGCTGTTAAATATGCAGAAAAAATTGATGTATTTCATTACATTATTGGATGAAACAATGACATCGATATACAGTATATTAACTGATTTAACCAATTACAAAACCACTGGTATCAAATTTACCTTCGAGGATAACTCAAAATATATATTTATAAATTGCCACATTTGTCTTAACTATGACCAAAAACGAATGCAATTATGAAATTTATCTACCGTTCACAAATCTTAATTATTGCAGGAAGTAAAAAGTTATAGACCTTCAAACATTTAGTTCACAAACACAAAAATCGCTTCCGCGAACAAAAGCTGGTGTATTCTTTAAGGTACAGAGATTATTTTAAACATTCAAACAAAAATTTTGCTTGTGAGATATTTCTCCTCTGTAGGCTTTTTCCTCACAAATTAGGCAAATAAGCCATATTATACAAAAGCACGCCTATAAATACACCTTTGTTGACTGATTGAAGGTATTTTCCGATCATTTTTTTTTCGCTGGGAGTATACAGGTACGCGCACCACGCATTCGAAATCCAAACAGTCCCCACAAAGAGCGGGAAAATCATTCCCCCCCCGTAATTTATTCAAATCGGTTTTGTGTTCTTTCACTGGGCGTATTTCCACTAGGAGGTACCTACCTAATACGCCGAAAAGCAGACCTGTGCGTGTGGCTGCGGTAGCCAGAGGCATTGAAATACAAATTCCAGGCGGTCTCTATTTCGTTGGTTAAGTATTCGCTCTCTTAATGACTTTGTAATTAAATTTAGCAGAAATTACATATTAGACTGGTGTCGATTAGGCTGAAGTTTTCAGGTCTAGCATGAAGATCGATAAACCCTATATTGACTTAAGTAGTCATTTAAGGTCAGTTGGCATTATTTGATATGTAATATTATATTCCGTCCAACGAAAGACAAATTTTAGCACGGCCTCCTGAGTGTCAGCTAGGCTGTCAATATGCGCAACTTTTTGAATAATGCCGTTGCAACAGTTAAGGGCACCGATTCTGGAGCAACGACCAACAAGTTAACTGTTACGCGCAATCTGCGACCGAAAAATTTTTCGTCGTCTCTACAAACTTTTACGATTGATCTGATTTTATGTATTCTGGAGTTGCGTGTGGTCGATGAGATTGTTGTATTGGTAACTTTGAGAATATTGTCTGCTGTCTATGTCTATTGAAAACATCTTGTCGGTCTCAAAGCAGCTTGCTCCAGCCTACTGCAGCAAAAATCGGCGGTAAATTCGTTATTATATAAAATTTGTCACAACACTGACGGAGGAATACCTAAAATATGAACTCTGTGTTTAGTATATTTAAAGAGATATTTCAGAAAGTACAGTTTAGTTGATAGCATCGGCAAGAAAGGTTAAACCATAAACGTGCTGGTTTGTCAAACAGAAAGATAGAGAGTAACCCCCAGGTCGAATAAAAATTAAGATAACTTAGTCGTGGCGATCAGTAGTAATGATCGGGAACTATTATAGGTTACCGACATGATCCATAAAACCTTTGTCATTCTACTGTGCTAGATACCCTGATCGATTAACAATACACTAGACATAGACTCTTCTACAATAAAGTCTCAGATTTATCGTTGCATAACAAATTATAAAACCTGTTGGTAAGTACGAAATCCGACATAAAGCTCTTGCACTGGCCGTTACATTAACATAAAAAAATAATTTAATTTCATGTTTAATTTAGGCAGTCATTAGTTCTACTTCTGATATTTGATTATTAATCATAAGTCTAACCTCTACGTTATCGATAAGTATTTTTTTGTTTTGCATTCAATAGGGTGTGTATAATATAGTGTTTTCAATGCACTAAATATATGTAAAAGAAATAACTAAACAAACTCGAATATCCCCTAAAACCTCAAAAAAATAATTTAATTAATTAATTCACTTTTTCTTATGTAATTATTCATACATAATAACAATAAATAAAGATAGAGTAACAAAAAAGTTGGCCTTTTTTGTATGTGCTTGTCAAAACGTCATTGTTACAATTCGTTGTGTTGTTTCAATTTTTTTTTTTTTCATTAGGTCCACACAGGAGGCTCCGAGGGAAATTATTTTCCTCAGAGCGTATGTCATCTTTGGGGATGCTGTGTGGAGGGTGTATTTAAGGAGGAGAAGTTCTGGGAAGGAAAAATGTATGAGGGTTGGGTAGGAATCTGGGGTTCAGTGTGTCTAGATCATCCGCCGCCAAGACCTAGATAAACCTTACTCCATGAACCCGGGCACCCCTGCTAAGTCACTAAACGTAGCGAACTACTTGGGGTGACTTATGGCAGAGGTGTTGGTCGTCGATTAATGTTTCATAAATTTTTTTGAGGCTATTATCAATTATTATCATTTTCAATCTCTAGCTTTGAGGCTAACCTAACCTAACCTATTTCAATACACCAAAAGTAAAAACAGTTTTGGAATCTTAAAAAAAAATGTTTGTATTTATTTATCAATATTAATTACTTCCAATTAATTAATTAATTAATTTGGGAGGCGGGTATGGGTACCGCCGCCCCGGGAACCATTTATTGGATAACCAACACCTCTGCCATAGGTTACCCCAAGTGGTTCGCTACGTTTGGTGACTTAGCAGAGGTGCCCGGGTTCATGGGGTGAGGTTTGTCTAGGTCTTGGCGGCGGATGATCTGGATACACTGAACCTCAGATTCCTACCCAACCTTGGTACTTTTTTCCTTCCCAGAACTTCCTCTCCTTCCTTTCTTTAGAAATACCCTCCACACAGCATCCGCAAAGATGACATAGGCCCTGAGGGAAATTATTTTCCTCAGGGTCTCCTGTGTGGGGCTGATGTAAAAAAAAAAAAAACACCCCACCAAGCGTTGTTGCAATGACGTCAATAGTCATATTTTTGAATTTTATTTATGCAGTGCCGTTTTATTCACAAAATAATTTGCTGCTTTTGGATCCTTCTCCTAATAGAAAGCGTATGAAAAACACTCGCATTCCGAAAATAAATGTCCTCTTGCGTAAATTTAAACCATTTTGATTATATAATTCAATTTCACTGTTGTTTTTGGTTCAACTTCCCCCGGACGTAATAATAATTTATGTGCATTTATTTGTATTTATAGAAATTAATTTGATATTCAGTTTCACGCAGTTATTTAAACGAAATCCTTGCATAATGAAAAATATATATATTTTATTTTATTTTCAATGCTTTCACATTTAAAAAATTAAATGTTTTTAAACTTTAAATATGGAAATAATAATGGGTTTGTGTTATCACATCCAAACGTGTTAAAAAAAATACTGCTGCACTTTTTCAAATGCTGGTGAAAATGCCAAATAAATTATGTTGCAAATTTGTATTTTTTAAACTCAAAATTTATGTATTTATATGTGTTATTATGTGAAATATTTTTGATTGTCCAATTAGGTAGGAATTCCGTTTTAAGAGACTTAAATTGATTTGGCTGCAAATATAATACCCGCTGTTTTTTCCGACGATGTCTAACATCAGGGTAGTTACCAGCACTACATTGTGGACTGCTAGCTTGGCTTCTTTCAGTTCTCCATTCCTTCATTATGAAGTTACTTGCATTTGCCCCTCTTTCAATATCTCTGTCAGCCTTCCCATCTCTTGTAAACATACTTCCCAAATTCACAAACTCATCCGCGTGCTCCAAGTATTTATTCATCATTCACAATTATACTGCACACTGTTTTCGTACTCTCTCTTTCAACCACCACACTTAAGACTTAATTAGATCCATCGTTAACTCATTCTTCATACGTTCTTCGTTCATCTTAGACACGAGAGACTATATTACTTTAGAGTAGAAGTGGTAGTATGAAAGAAATATAAGTATTTACAAAGGCCTGGAGAGACGATACCTACAATTTAAAAAACATAATTTTGCAAAAAATAAGTAATTTATGTCTTCCTTGGGCGGCACCGACTTCTTGTACCTTGCACATTTGTGTCATATGTTCACCTTACACCCCTTTCTTCGCTCCACACGCCCAAATCTTACTCACCACGTTTCTTGCATTTTTGCAGATCTCCACATTTTTCACACGATAATACATGGTACATACGCCTCAGGAATCTCATATCAATAGCATTCAGTCTACATTCACCCTTCCTCTGCCAATTCTATGCCTAACTGCCATACATCAGGGTAGGTACCGGCATTCCATTGTGGCCTGATAGTTTCGCTTATTTGGACAGTTTTTTGTTAGCGCCAACGGCATTCAGTCCTTCATTAATAGAGTTACCACATAGCTACCAGTTATATAAAACATACTTACTTGTCAGAAATTGAATTAAGTTTCAAACCAAATTTCACTTATCGAACTTAATATAAGAAATTGAATAAATAGTTTGACATTATTAAGATAGATGGCAGGCCCCTTTCATCCCCTCCAACGAAACTGAAATTAATATATTGTATGCAAAACTAATTGGTCTCTTCTGCATCAAACCATCTAGAAAGAGACACATATCAGTTCCGTTAGGGGGAAATTAAATTCCTTGGGTTGTATTATTTCGGTGTCAATAAAATTTTATACACGTTTCGATAAAAAACAAAGTGTATTATTAAAAGTCGCCTTTCTAATTCTTGAGTGAATCCTAAATCATGACGATACTTGAAGTAAAATACTAATATAAAACTGCGCCAAGTTATTGTAATGTAGGTCAAAACCACAGGCAGGCTTTGTGTTGGGCTTCTTCAATAAATATTATAAGTTCATTTGAACAATACTGTTTTATTTATAATAATTATTTTACTACTTGGAAATAAACTCTCTAGGAAATGAATCTGCCCGGCAGAGCTCTTTTTTCAACTTCCTGTAACTCCTCGACATCTGTCGGTAACTGGACTAAGCTTTAAGCCTACTGCCATCTATCGAAAACCCACTGAAGCTTCACGCCAAATAAGAACACTACATTTAATATTACAAACCTCCAGGTAAACAGTGGCCGATCTGTAGGCCCTGTCCGCCGTGTTCTGCGCCTGGCAGGTGAGGGTCTGATTGTGGTGCTTCCTCTTAGGGGTCAGCCTGAGGATTGACCTCGCCGTGACCCTTCGCCCGTCCTGCAGTAGCTCTGTGGTGTACTGCAGGTTGTTGGTCATCACGTTGCCTTCGCCATCAATCCAGGTTATCTGAAAACAAAAAAATAATATTAAAACATGAAACGGAACAAGACAAAGAAAATTACAAGGTAACATTTGCAACTGGGACTCGAACTCAGGATCTATTGTCTTAACTTCTTCAACGAAATCATATTTGTTAAACATATTTTGCACTCTTACGCCGTCCTTCCATGGAGCTACTTTCAAGAGACGCGATCGCCGCTCGTCTGTATCTTCCATACTATTATTAGTGTTTGTGAACACCGCTAGGCGCTACACTAGCAAAATAGTATGATAGGTAGCGGGTAGCGGCGATTTAGTTTTTTTTTATTTTTTATAGAGAAACCTCACAAGAGTCCCAACTGCTCCCTTCTGGAGCCAGTGAGACTATGGCATCCCCAATTGGAGTATGTTGTGAGGCTGAAGGTGAGTGGGGAAGGGAAGGAGATGGGGAAGAGGAAGGTGGGAAAGTACCTGGCTATTCAGATCTAGTCACTAAACACGGCTAGAGCCATTATTAAGCAACGTTTCAATTCTGAATGGTGGTCTTACACCAGGGCGATACTGAGAGTATCTTCCACTCTGGAACGTGCCGCAAATATAGTATATATTATTTTTATTAATTAATAGTGAAATAACACAAATTAATCAAATAAAATTTATTTGCGCACGCCGGGTTCGAACCCGCAACCTTCCGATTGGGAGTCAAGTGTCTTACCACTCGACCACGGACGGTCGTCATAGCTTGCTTGTAAATAGCTACGTGAACGAAGGGCGTTAATTTCAATTACAAAAAAGTAATTTTATTTTTTTGATTTTGTCATTTCATTTCCAATTTTAAAGGGAGATCTAAAATTTTACAGTTAGTAAATAATTCACATAATGAAATTGATTTTCTAAGTAAATTAATTTTTCCGAAAAAAAAATCGTACAAATAAAGTTCTTAGTTATTTGGTAATATATTAGTTTTTTACTTTAGTTCAAAAAAACATCCTCAGTGATGCTGTGTGGATGAAGGATTGTTCCAGGGAAATAAAGGAGATGAAGTTCTAATGATGAGAAGAAGAAAAAATGTAAGAGAGATGAGTAGGAATTTGGGGCTGAATGTGTCCAGGAGGGATGGATGTATGAATTCATCCCTCGCACTGCAGTGTAAGGCGATAAGTCGAGAGAGTCCTGCTGGAGAGGTCAAAAAGTTTCCTTTTACCATTCTCTCCCGATCCGGTCTGCTATTGCCCGGGCACCACTGCTAAGTCGCCAAACGTAGCCAACCACTTACCGGATTACCTGACAGTGGTTTTGGTTACCCAATAAATGGTGCCCGGGACGACCTTCTAAATCTGCTTCCCAAATTACATTCCATAGCTATACTACTTCCATGTTTGTCGCCTATTCATTATTATGGCAATATGGCTTCACAAATTGGATTATGCTGAGAGGCTGAAGATAGTGGGGAGGGGAAGGAGATAGAAAAGAAGAATGTGAGGATACATGGAGGTTCAGAACTAGTCATCAAACACGGTTGATGTCAATTTAAGCAATTTTTTTGATTCTGAATGCTTGTCTTTCACGAGGGCCATGCCGAGAGTGTCCTCCACCTCACATATTAACAGTTGTATATAAATTTTAAATTCGTAAAATGGAGGTAAACCACTGGAGCGGCACAGCAATTTAAAACATTTTTCTCGGATTGCTAAAGGAAATTTTTCCGCCCACATTAAAAAATCATACCTCCGAATTTGAATTTGAAGACATACAAACTGATTATAGTTCTATATAGCCAATAAATTTACCTATATTTTGTCTATTATCAAATATTCGTAGGATTTATTAAAAAAATATTATTAAATTGTTAACTTTAAAACATTTTAAAGAATCTAGAGAATATTTATTTCGTTATATTTTGAATGTACAATATATTATATAGTCGTTTAAGAAGAAAAAAAAAATTGCTACATTTTGGCAACAAAGCAATCCGTGGTTTTGGAAATAGTGCCGTATTATGGCAAAAAGCGCTCGAGTGGATATAAGATGAAAGTAGCAGGGTTTTAATACGATTCCCCAAACAAAATGTGTCAAATTATCTCGTAAATTAGGTACGCTTAGCTCTTTCTTTTTCACCCCTTGCAATATCATCCCTAATCATCTCTCCGAAAGTTTCCCTTTCTACCGTAATTATTCGTCCCAATAGGACCGGCCCACCGGGGCCCACTAAGGCCGGCTTGCCGTGTAACTGTATACGTATAGGTCTGTCGGGTCCAGAATAAGAGGGTGGTATAAATTTTTAATTGCTCCATCATATCTCATCCCATTATTCACGGACCGGCTATTAACCGTCCTGACCAAGCAGGGGTGAAGCAATAAATAAAAGTACCGAGATATAAATACAACCTTATCTTGTTGGGCGTTCATCATTGGGGAGTCAAAGCTCGAGTAACTAGGATACACCCCTGAGTTCCTAACACGCTCGGAACTTACCAAGAAATCACTTTAAAATCTCGATATCTTACAAGGGTGAATTACAAAATCTTGCTAACGCTTCTAGCCATTGAGTTTATTACCAAAACACCCACTTTTCTGAAAAGTGAGCACGAACCTCAGATAATTAACGAGTCTTGCAGCTCTACTAAAAAATACAGCGAAAAGTAGATTGAGGGGATAATATTTTTTTAATCATTTTTCAATCAAATTTATTTGGTATGATAGTATCGTTAGCAAAAATAATTACAATAATGTAACCTTTTTAAAATTCAACCGTGATAATTTTCACGCTTCACTTTCTAATGTTAGTTACCTTTAAATAAATAAAAATACTTGTTACATTATTTCGACCATTTAAAAACATAGTTGTTAACCACAGGATCGTTTTCGGCCATATTTTGGTCAATTTGCAAATATTCTTGAGCGTTCGCTGGCCAAAATGTAGCCAATTTGAAGAATTATTTTGAAACATTTATTGAACGATTTCTAAATTTCCCGCACGTTATTCGAATAATCACAAAGATAACTTTGAATTCTCACTTTTTAACGAAAGAGGTCTCGCATCTCTTTTGTTTTAAATTATTTGTTTTGACATTCTTGGAACCAAATTATTGTATTATGTTTTGTTATAAATCATTGATCGTGTTAAAATGTATTTAAACGTATTTAAAATATATGTTCAATTTAAAATTAACAAATGGGCTACAGACAACATACAGAATTCATCTAGCAGCAAAAAACCGCGGGGCGGGTTTTTCACTGCTAGTTATAAATAATATTCTTCAAATAGGTACTACATACGCTAATTTTAAAGTAAACCTACTTACTAATAATAAACTCACCGTAAAAGGTAATGTATCATTAAATTATATTGGCTTTTAACTTAATAAACGAACTAGTGTATTATTGTCCGAGTGCCTGCACAGTTGAAATTTAAGAACCTGACTCCAAGTAAATCTCTGACGCCGCACTGTATAGAAACCATTCTGACCCACTATGACCGTGAAATTTTTGACCGAGCTACTACCGTAAATTGCTAATATAAATTAATATTGAATACGATCAAGTGAATCAGATACTTGAATCGGGTCATGTAAGAAATAGAAGATTATGTACGAGACGATGTATGAATGTGAATGAGTCAAAGAGTGTGTGCCAAGACCGGGTTGTTTTGCGATTCGTCCTCACTGCCTTACCCCTGCGGGGAAATGGCGTGATGGTTAGTTAGTTATTTAGTAAATTAATATTCCTTTAGAAACATGTAGCATAACATTTTCCCCTCACAAAAAAACCCAATTTCAAAGGTATCTTTTTTTTCATCAAATCACGTATTTTGTTTCAATTTAAGGCAACATCAAAGGCTTGTCAAATTGTAGAGATGCTTGAATAAAACCGCAAAGTAGCAAAAAAAAAAATCAAAGCGAACACGACTGATGTTATAAATTAAATTTTGACCTAATTAAAACCGCAAAATTTTCTGCAATCTGAGGCCTTACTAGCAAAGTGTTAAGAACCTTTTGTGTTCAAGATTTACCACAATTCAAAGGCCCCGAGCATTTACGGGCACGATAACAAGGGAACATTTACAATCCTTTATCACATTTTCAAAATAAAAGACCCACAACGATGGTGAATCTAGACTAATTTACGTATTAGGAAAAATGCAAGCTATTCATTCAGTCGGGAAAATGAATAATACCCCAGGAGATTAAAAGGCCGATTATATTTAACTGCAAGACTATTAAGTTTATATTTAAATAATTGACTCAGTGACCTCACTTTATATGCTGTAGGAACTAGCTTCAATTTCTACCCCAATTCACTAGAAACATGTACGATAAATAATATGTAATAATTAATATGTGGAAATTATGGTTTCAACAGTTTTTTTTAATAAAATTATTTAATTGAGCTGTAATAACTTCAAGTCAACCAAGAAATTTCTTGCTATAAAGGCTGGGTATACGGAGAAAAATGTTTGTCTAAAATACGATCATTTTATTCGTAAAAACGGTTAAAAATCTTTTTTTGGGACTGAAGTTCTTACCAACAAATTAACTGTATTTCAATGTTTATTGGCGGGAACATGTAAGAATAAACATTGAAACACTGTTAATTTGTTCGTTAGATCTTCAGTCCCGTTTTTAACTATTTTTACGAATAAAATGATTGTATTTTAGAATAACATTTTTCTCCGTGTATATATCATAACGCCAGAGCTCACCAGCCAGTTCTTAAGCTTTATCGTCACATTATCAACCCCAAATGGTTGTTGTTAGGTTTTATAAATGAGAAGGACGGGATATGAGAATTTGAATTACCTATCTATTCAAATCTAGTCACTATACAAAGCTACAACTGTTTTAAGCGACGTTATGATTTTTAATGTACCTTGCTTAAATATTTGTGCCCTAGAAAGGGGAATTTTTTACACAGGAGGCTCCGAGGAAAATAATTTTCCTCAAAGCCTGCGATTTTTTGAGGATGCTATGAAAAAGGTCTTTAAGGAAAGGAAAGAGAACAAGATCTGATAAGGAAACATTTGTGAGGGGTGTGTAGGAATCCGGGGATCAGTGTGTCCATGTCATCCGCCGCCAATACCTCAAATCTCACCCCATAAGCCCGGTCGCCCCGGCTATATCACGAAACGTTGCGAATCACTGGGTATGACCTACGGCAGATGCGTTGGTTATTCATTAAATGGTTACCTAGACGGTGGTACCCATTTCGGACTCCCAAATTGTGGAATCTAAGACCTAAGTCAAATAATGCACAAAAGTTAAAATTTACTGTAAAACTTCCAATTCTATGGTTACGTAAATTTTGTATCGTTAAAAAAATATAAAATATACATTTGAGTAGTATTAGGAATTTGTATGTCTTTCCTGAATTTAAGGGTGCATTTTTTCAATAAAACCCAACTTTTTAAAAAACATCTAGAAACTATACATATTTTAATTGTTTTTTTAAATTTCAAAACAACTTAATTGAATTCAGATTTATTGTGAAAAATTACTAGATTCATAAAGGCTTTATAGCGTAGTTTAATGAGCCTTACCTTCACTGTTACAATAAGCATTCTGTCTGAACAAATAATTCACAATTCTTTACTGCTAATGTAATTGTTATAAAAACTTTAGCGAACAAAAGAGAACGTAAAAGTTAAAAAACAATATTTATTTCTTATATTATTTTTTTTTTGCAAAATTACTTTGTGGCTTTATTTTAATTAAATAAAACAAAGTACTTTGTGTAAACCACTAATCACATGTTAATTAATTAATTATTAGTTAAAAATTTCACACACTAACACAACAGATTTACAATTAGCCAACGTAGAAATTTTAGAAATTAGAAAAAATGTCAATAGTAAATTAAAAATTTTAAAAATCCAAATATTTTTTTAAATAGCGATCTCTTAAATTTATTTTCATATTAATAATTATATTTATAATAAATTATATTTGTTTTTAAACAAACTGATAAAAAATAAAATTAGGAAGGTACCTATGGGATTAGAAATATTGTTAAGAGATGACATCAGTAGTGCAGAGGAGTGAGTTAGATAGACTTCATAAGAGAGTATCACATATAATTAGTAACTGTATGTAAATGTTTAAAACTTAAATAGTTTGGTTCTGTGAACACCTCACTAGGAGAACCTGTTATGAGGTTATGAGGTAACCTGTAATATTTTTAAAAAGTGTTATTCGGCTGTCATAAGTAGAAACACAGTTTCTTCTTTGAGGAGAACAACAACGTTCAAGGAGGACACTGAGGTTACAACCACGGCGGCAGTGTTGTACGTACGAGTATATTAGTTTAGTAGCTGTGTTGAAATAAACATCACAATAGTATATAATCAGAATATATCACAAATAGTACAAATACATTGTAAAAACAACCATGTACAATATTAAATAGACACAATGTAGTAGAGTGAAAAGAAAAGAAGGCATAAAACAAAACAAAAAGTACGTAATGCCGGTATTTCAAAACATTACCAAATTATGTAATAATAATATAACTTTTGTGAAAATCTATTGTATAATTTAAATAGAAGTTATATAGTTATGTTTGGTTTGGAGTGAGAAGGGTAATGTAATTTTTATCCAGTGTGTGATCTGTCTTTTTTTTATGTGTGCTTTAGTGGGATGTTACGGATTATATTTGTTGAAAACCTGGATATTTTTGAGGAATGAGATTGTAAAGGGATAATTAGTTTGTACAGGTGAAGAATAGAAGATTTCGTATAGAGCTATCTAATTGGCCAAACGTCAAGCATCTTATAAATTTTGCAGAGTCTGTATCATATCATACTTAAAGTAGTTTAATATTTGCTTTTTGAGGTTTCTTTAGTGGATGGAGAGATTTATTATTTGAACTTCTCTAATACAGACGAACATACGCGATTAAATATTATTTTTGGATAGTTAGTTCTTAATGGTGGACTATCAGGACCAATCTATAACTCATAGAGAAAAATTCCCCGTTTAAAAAAATGATTGAATATGGATTCAAACAACATAGCGCAACGAACATTATAGAAATGATAATGTGAGCTGAATATTTAAGGAATATCTTTTGATAATTTTCTAAATCTCTTCTAATTTGCCCAAAATTGCGCTTTAAAAATGATCTAAGTAATATTTTATTTGAAAATAAAAAAAAAATAGAAAAGTTAAAGAAAACAACATTAACATATTATATTTTAAAAAGCTGCAGACGACACGCATCTATCTACCCGTGGCATTACGTCAGAGCTAACAACGCATGTAAAAAGCATGTTTTATCAATGTTGTTTTTGTTTGTGGAAAATGTTTGCTAAACAAACGAAAAAAAAAACAAAACGAGTACAAACAAAAGCATTTGACATCCCTGGTACAAAGAATGAAACACGGTCGTTATCTAAATCCAAGGGTGAGGCGAATGAAAGGGGCGGTGGGTGTTGGGTGAAGGGGGTGGTACAATATCAGAGTGGATGTTTTTTATTCAGTGTTTGATAGACGTAGTACCAACGGGAGATATGAGCATGTGAACGTAGTATTTCAAAGAGCATTTTGAATTGCCGAGGATACAGTAACACGCTGAAAATGCATACAATATTTGGAAATTCTCTAATACGCTGAAAAATTATTTCATTGTAACTTTATGGAATAAAACTTTCGTTGTTTTAAACAGAAACTAAATACCGAATCCAAATTTAATCCAATAATACAGTACAGTTGGTAGAATGAATTTAAAAAAAGGAAGGCTGTGTGACCTGTGCCGCGTAAATTAATGGAAAAATAAGCGAAGAACGCTCGAGGAAGAATTTTATTTATGTAAAAGAGCACACTACGTTGCACAAACTTTGGGTAGTTATTCATAATATAATCTAAGAATAAATTCTAATAAAGTTTTTTAAACAAAGCATTTCTAATTACAAAAATGTAAATGACACGTAAATCGTAAAAGGAGTCGTAAAAGTAGAAAATTTACAGTTGCTAAGTAGTCCAGGTGTGCTAGCACAGTCGATCGATATAAAGTTACCGACGTAAAAACGACAGTTGATATCGAATATATTAAGGACACTTAGTCATTGTGAACTGTCACCTATTCGTTTGTGATCTGCAGTTGTCCTAGGTAACTATGAGAAGTTACCGACAATTGGTCGGTAACTTCATATCGGTCGACAATGCTAGCACCCCAGGTGTGCTAGCACGGTCGCTCGATATGAAGTTACCGACCGATTGTCGGTAACTTCTCATCGTTCCCTAGGACAACTGCAGATCTCAAACGTACAAACGACAGTTGATATCGAATATGTTAAGGACACTTAGTCATTGTGAACTGTCACCTATTCGTTTGCGATCTGCAGTTGCCGTAGGGAATGATGAGAAGTTACCGATAGTTATCCTATCGATCGTTATAGAGCAAGCGTGCTAGGACCTCAGATATGGTAATGCGTAGCGTAGTGTATAAACGCCGAACCAGTATGTAGCTAGCTGCCTTTATGCAGGTGTTCAGATAATAAAATACATAGATAGATCACAAATCTTAAATAGAACAGCTGCCCGAACGTGAAGAAATGATAAAGGAATGATAATAATAGTATTTTTACGAATGCTTTGAAAAGGTATTTAAGGTATCTTTAAATAAGAGTGCATAGCGAATATCCGCAATTTATGCGTCACATGGATTTGCCCTCTGAAACGCACTACGAAAGTCTCCAATCTAGAAGGAATGGGACCCTTTCAGTAACGGCTTTAAAAATTATAAACTCTTTCATTGACAGCCCATACATACCTCTTGGGATGCTACAAATTATTCGTACCCAACAACTAACGCCTGGGTCGCCACTACGACTTGCTCTGTATTCCACATGGCAGAATGGACGTTCTGGCCCAGCATAGCATGGCACGAGGTATGATGCTGCTAAATGATATCTCCAGGTCTCTTGACATCTTCAACAGAGTTCAGAAGTTTGAGAGTTCGAAGAAGTTCGACAGTTCAGAAGAAATTTCTGAGATTTCTCTACATGAGGGAGTATGGTTATTATCCGTGGCTCTATCCTACTGACTTTCTTTTGGATATGCTTGGAATGAACCATCTACGGCTCAGAAGGGATGTACACACTGCCACGCAATTCTTCAGATTGATTCGTGGATGGTTTGAAAACTCGGCTATCATGGAGAGCATCCATTTTTATGTTCCCGATGGTTATCTTCGCCACCGACATCATAGACTGTTTTATCTCCCGGCCTGCAGGACTAACTTACCAATGGTCATGCCGGTCGGGAGAGCAATCTTGCTGTTGAATAGAATTAATTCGGATATCAACTTTTGACTTTTGAAAATGATATAAAACATATTAAATTACTGCCACCTCGGAACAGGCTCAGCCTAGTGAGGTGGCATATACCTAAAAGAATGTACATAACATGTATTTTTTGGTTAATAAATAATAAAAAAAAATAATAAAAAAACTCATTTAGCGTTAGTGAAGCTGCTTTTAAAAGGCAAGCTTTATTAATACTTGAATAGTCAGTAGTGAATTGTAATACTCTGTAATACAAATGTATTTTAAAAACGACTTCAATATCATGTAATGATTTTAAAATAATAAAATGAATTGAATTGAATTGAAAAATTGAACTGAACATTATTAGCCTTGAAGGTTTCAAGGGTAATTTTAGACAAGAACTGTAAAATATATATTATTGTAAATTTTTCAATTATTTACGTAAAGTTATGTATATGTCATGTGTATTGTAATAGGATTTGTCAATCTGAAATACACATAAAAAAATAACCACAAAAAAAAATCTTTATCGTATCTTTTCCATTTGGGCACTAATGAAAAAAAGTCTAACTTTTTAACGGTGTGAGCATGTGACACGGTTTGTTTCACACTCATGTTATGAGTTATAGGAGATCTCCATTTTATATAGAAGGTTAAAAAAAAAGCACGGTTTAACATGTTTTCTGTAACGATTTCGTCATCACTATTCAAATAGGTCCACCCCTCCTGCGTACCTTCCGCGCATCGTCCACTGAATTAAAATCTGAACTCCCGTTTCCCGGCACACGTGCACTAGTATGAGAAGTACTTTTTCTTTGTTTTCCTTTTCAATATTCACCAGAACGGCGTGTCGGAATTTGCGAGATTAATTCCTGCACGGTACATAGTGCCTTGTCATAAATGTTGCATCGGATATTTATTATATCAATTCAAAGGTTTTTATGCGTTGTACACGTACCATCTGAATGATTATGTTGTTTTATGGATGTTTTTAATATTTTTCTGCACAGGTACTTGAACCTTGTACTTAATTCTTGAATTTCTAAAACTGTAGTGTATAGCTACAAGCGTGTACCTATTTAATAGTCCACGTTCATTCGGGGATGATCGGTACAGCCGAAGATTCCCGAATGAGCGCATTGGCAAGCAGTCGCGGTCGGAGCGCGTCGCGGCCGCACAGACCAAAATACAGCATACCTGTGATCAGACGTTACGTACAATACCATTGTCTTTACGATCATTCGCAATAAACAGTAAACGAACTTACGTTGTTATTAATTAGAAGACGTCGTGGGCTAGTAAACCACGATACAAATAAGCAGAACATTACAACTGGCTCTACTCTAGAGAATAAATATTGATGGGATACACCCAAATGAGTTAAAGAAAGGCCTTTATTATATTTTGCCAACATCGGTCCAATATAAATACATTTATGGTCGACAGTAGTATTATCTTTTCTCGTGGATTGAATGTTATTTATGTTAATATTGAAAAAGATAGAACTACTAATATCAGTTGTGTAGTTTAATTACTTCTTCGATAATCGCAAATTCACTAATTAGCTTCATTTTAATTTAGTGAAAATAAATTTTTGACTTCATAAAACCAAGGATTTTGGTCAGGATTTGAACATTTAATGAAAATTAACAAATCTGAGAATAGACAAACAAGTATAGTCAGTATCATTAAGATCCTTCAGACAAAGAGCATTATAACGTATGGTGAATAATTAGTTATCTGTGTTTCGTAACGCCAACTGGTCATTGATGCGTTTGTTTTGCATCCCGCCAATGGTATAGTTAGGTTTTTATCAGTGTAGTTTTAATCTGCCCATCAAGTACGAAACAATTAGGTAACATAAAAAAAACACTTGTATAAAATTATCACGATTCAGGTAATTACAGCATTTATCTTAATATATAAAACAAAGTCGGGTTAGTTACACCATTTATAACGCAAGAACGGCTGAACCGATTTTTATGATCTTGGATTTGTTGGATTTTTCTCTGTCCCGATTAACAGAATAACTATTCAAATATTGAAAAAAATCACAGTAAAATAATTATGAAGAAAATTTATATTTTCATATATTTTGTATGGAACGGCTTTTCAAATAATGTGCGCTGGTTGACACAATTTGAATCAATTCGAACTGTCAATGGTGTAGTGTGCCGAACATTTCGTGCTTAGTCAACAGCTCAATTTAATTTTTTAAACTTAGAGTACCTTTTTATTTTAACTTAATAAAAACTTATTTTATTTCAGCTATAAATTAAACATAACATTTATCGATTCTGAGGCGGTACGAAGTTTGCCGGGTCAGCTAGTATATAGTATATTAAACACTTTTATTAATGAACACAGAATAATCAAAGGAGTAACTAAGGTAATTAAATAACAATTTTTGAAAAAAAAAAAAAACAATGTGAAAATAAAAAGTTCATATATGGTGAGGAAAGCAATATTCAAATGTTCCCCGTAAATCAAATACTATTTATATGTGTTTGTGTTCTAAAATATAACACCGGGAAGCATAAAGGTCCGGTCCATTAGGTAACATTATTTTTTTTTACTATAGACCCCGAAAACATGATTTTTTATTTATTTTATTACAAGTTTTTCAGCATTATAAATAATTTGGTGGTGTTAACGCGTAATCTAAGTAATGTACCATATATAAAGTACATATAATTGCATATAATTGCACACTCAATTAAAATTTTGATTTTCGGAGATATATGACTAATCAAACTGGAATATCGAATTAATAATAAATTAGTAATATAGTATAAATATTAAAAAGTATACAGATTTAGGAAATGAAATTATAAGAATTTGGCATTATCAGACTTTAAAAATATTACCATTTGTTAATTCGGCTACTGGCATTATACCTAGCTCTCTCATTAAACATTTAGGCGTATTAGATTTGTCAAAGAATTTGTACATAAAAATGCATAAATCAGTCATTTTAAATACATGTAGGATTACGAAAGATTTTTCAAATAATTATATTGAGGGATCAGTAGGATTTATCGGTCAAATTGGGAATTCCACCGAGCCGAACCCTCTGATATGAAAATATCTGGAGTCGGTGAATTATTTTCCCATTTAATGGTCTGGTAGGTTAACATGTTGTTCTTGTATTGTTTATATTAATTATACTTATATAATACACTTGCATAGCGTGGATTTACTAGATGATCATTTTTTATGGAAAATTGTGTGAAAGTGTTTAGTTTTTCCTATGGGAAAAACTAAACCCGGACCTAAAAGTCTGGTGGTTAAAAAATAGAATTTGTTAGTTCAATGGTAGATTAACTAATGTTACCTCTGCAGCTGGCTTGCCTCCAACTGACATGCACTCCAGTTCCACTTGCTGGTCCTCCGTGGCTGTGAGGTGAGGTCCCTGAACAATCTTTGGAGGGTCTGGAGGAACCAGCACTGACAGGGTGGCGAAACGGGAACGGATCATGGTTTGGCCTGGGAAACAAAAAACACACACAAATGGTTATAATGAACTTTTGTTACATTGGAGGATTGATTATAGTTTTGGAGGGCTGTAAATAATTTTTTTAATGTTTTAGGGGACTTAAATAACAACCTCGCTTCAAACATAATTATTTTAGAATTGATTTTTCTTTCACACAAGAATATAATGGGTCATCTTTATTATAAAGGGATGCTGTGTGGAGGGCTTTTCGTGTAAAGGCAGTAGTGTACCTATATCTTAATAAGACCCATGTTGTAAGAGTGAGGAAATACAGAGGCTAGCAAATTGTACCACGACCGAGCTGTGAACTCAAGAACGAGTACTTATATGACAAATTTGCAAAAATGTTGGGCGCGCATTTTGCATGTTTCCCGACCGTGCACCGGTGACAGAAGAACCAATGAGGCTAGTTTTTCGGAGCGTTTCGCTATAAAATACTGGTAGAGCATGGACAACATTCCCACGAAGCCTGTGTCGATTGCAATCCGTTTATTAGGATAAGAGAAAATCAGAATTATAAATAGTTATATTATTAAGATTTCGCATTTAATTTATCAGTGAAAGCAATTATTTTGAACATGCAAGCAACTAGTTGAATAATGTAAATTCGGCTTATGTAAAATTTCACCTGTTATTGTGTTTGTAAAATAATCTCTACGGGCGTTCAATAAATATTAAAAAGGGAACTTTATCAAAAGGGAAGAAATAGATAAAAAACCTAATTATACACTTGTTTTTAATCTACCCCATACATATATCTAAGAACTTGTCTTTGAGAACTTAAAGAATCTGTGTTTTTTTATATCATATGAATAATCAAACGTATTAATTTCGGTTATGTATCATATTATGTATATTTTTATATTATCTGTAAACTTTAATACTATCAATTATTATTTCATCTGTAAACTTCATCATCATAAATTCATTGTTATATTATACACAAACTTAATTATCATAAATACATAGCTATATTATCTGTAAACTTCTTTATCATCAATTATCATGTTATATGTAAACTTAATTATCATAAATTAATTGCTGTGTTAACTGTAAACTTCAATATCATCATTTATTATATTATCAGTATAATTCATTACTTTAAATTATATTATTTGTAAACTTCACCCGCTATAACACAGGAACATCCCTAGAATAGCGGATGAAATAACACAATATCTACACAAACTACAGAATTCTTTTAATAAATATGTCCTTCGTGAAATCTGGCTCAATGAACTAAAATTTGCTTAGAGTTCATGTCATTTTCCAAATTGAACTAATTATATGAAAAATTCAGAGGAACGATAAAGTTGATAACTAAAATTGGAACTGATTTTCTAAATATTCCGTGTTTTGTCACTAGTCTACGTTAGTAATTATGTTGAAACGTACAAAAAGTTTATTGTACTTATATACTTATTTCTCACAATTAATAACTAACACCTACTTCAAAAGAAAATATTACTGAGAGAATCATTTAATTAATGGGCATCTAATACGTATATTTCGGGTAGCTAAATCCTTACTATGAATAATATCTGAATTAATTAATGAACCATAAGATTTTATGAAAGTTTTATCGAAAATTATTATTCTAGAATATTGTTATGTTATTGTTATGCTCTGTTATTTCATCTAATTAAGTTGCATGACATAAAACCGATCGTATATTTGGCAGATATCCGAAAAAGATAAAACGACACAATCCCAACAGTATACCTCTCAGAAAATAGCCTGTAACATTATGATTGGCTATAAACACCCAATAATCCCCTCTCCAAACAGGCTCATAGACTCATGGTAATAATCTCTTCTCTGTCACTCTAGCATCATCCCTTAATTCATCCCTGAACTCCTCCCGGTCTCCCAGCACAGGGGCACGTCTAATCGAGAAGATCTTACATCAATTGTCAGCAATCGGAAAGGATGTCCAACGACTGTAATCCGCCTAGATGAATGTGAAGATGAGGCATTCCATACTCAGTCTACAGAATTAGAAATATTATACAGAATATTTCAGAAAATATAAGTCTTTGCATTGTAAGTATGTGAGAGAGTAAAATGTAGTGTATGGATCAGGGGTGTTACGGATATTTGTATTCGCATCCGCAAATGCGGATTATTCGCATTAATTTAGTCATCTGCTTCTGCATCCGCATCAATTAATGCGGAGCTTTTACGGATGCGTGTAACATGTAAAGAAAGTGGGCGGGGCCAGTGTGGCGCGTGCCTTTCGCGTGTTTGCTAGTTGCTATCTATATCTGAATAAAGATAGCAACTAGCACGAAGTTCGCTCGCTAACTATCCAATAGGAAGGCACATATTGGTGACAAGATCCTACAGTTTTGTTTTAGTTATCGATTTGATTCCCAATGTGAATCAATTACAGTGATTTTTTAATGTGTTTATCCAATTTTTTTGCGTGGTTGATGAATATTTCGATTCAAATATTAACTGAAAAAGTAAATAAAAACGCAGCCAGTAATAAAAAAAAGTATCTAGACTTGTTTTTTATTACTATTTATTAAATATAATTTACTATTTCTCTTATTTAAAAATTTTAAAATAATTCTTTCTAAAGCTTTAGACTTAAAATGCTAATAATTATCTAAGACTAAAAACTGTTTTAGTTTTGTTCTCAAAATATGATTAAAATTAAATTGATTTTCATTTATTTATGTAATTAAAATTGAAATATCTTAAAAAAAATCCTGCAATCCGCATCGGCATCCGCGGAATTGAACGTCTAATAATCCGCATCCGCGGATGTATGTTAATGTATATTAAAATAATTTTGTTAAAATCAATAAATTCTAGACTCTAAAGGCTAAGCGATTTTATGCCTATTGTCTATATTCGTGGTACATTAATAATACATAATTTTTTTGTATTTATTTTTGGTTTGTGACTTCCCCTTAAGAGGCTAGACTTTAAACCACACGCGGAACACCCGCGACTGTCATTCTGTCCCGCTCACAATAAGCTCACGTACACTTACAATACATGCGAATGCGAAATGTGCGAATGAGACAACGCTCAAATTTACCTACAGAAATCGCTCGAAAAGGGGTTTATGGAGAATACACTTTTCTACACCGAAACTTTCACGAAATTGAAATTTTTAAAAATACATATTTTTTAGAAAGATGAAGCTATGTCGGTAGCTTTTTATAATTTTATAATTCTTTATGAGAGTGGAGTTAGCAGCACTTTTTCCTTAAATAATATTTTTTTTAAATCGTACATGTTTGACAGTGAATGTTTACGTTAATACGAAACGCATCGAAAATTCGAAAACATACCGACATAGTTTTTACCCTCTAGAAGGCAGTATAAAAAAATATATTAATTTTGTGCCATTTTCGATGTAGAAAAGTGTTTTTTCCCGGGCGTCCTTTTTGTATGGGCCGAAAAGCGAAGTCTATCATCTTAATATATTTGATTAATTATACGTCTATCATAACTATAAACTCCTCCTTAAAACATTTGATTTATCATTTTTTTTAAATCATAGTTTACTTTCGCATTTTTGACGTGGAATTGCCCACGAATGGATTTAGTTCAAGATGAAACACTCACTGACAAAGGACACCCGTCACGATATTAAAATCTGATGTCCCAGAAGCAAATTATCTCAAATTACAGCTGCGAGTCAAAGCAGCTGATTTTAACAGTTGATTTTAGCAGACGTCTCCATAGATTAATTCGTTAGCGTGAAATGGCAGACTGTCAGCGAATTACCCGAATAATGATTATCAGAATAAAAATTATTATGAATTCTAAGACATTGGATAAAATCGTAAAACGTCAATCCGATTATGGAGAAATTTTGGAAATATTTTAAAAGTGATCAGTTACCTTAATATAAAGATTGTTCAAGCAAAAATTTGAAATATTTTTCTCAGAATTCTAACAAAAAATAATTAGATTTTCAAATTTCAGCTCAATAGATTAATTCCCAAGTAGATTTTGATTTGATTCTTGTTAAGGTGAGTTACATTTATTCATTAAATTTAACTAACATCACAAAATCATTAATTTGAGAACTAACTGCTAGGTTGTGAGATTATTTTAACTAACTAACCAACAATCTATCTTTCTCCGCAGGGGTAGGGTGAGAGGACGGACTGCCAAACAACTCGATCTTGGCACACACTCTTTGCCTCATTCACGTGTATACATCGTCACATACGTGTTATTCTATTACTCTCACTCTTGACAACGCCCGACTCACTTCCATGCCAAACCGTGGACAAGAAGTTATAAAAGTTAAAAGAGGGCACACTTCCTATGAAAAAATTTTATTGTAATTGTTTTTCTAATTCATAATTTATGTTAACATTAAGTCGCACAGTACTGCATCTGATTCACTTAATTGTGCTGTCTTATACGATTCACATTTGCGTCATATACTCCAATTACACTATTTTGTTCGTTCATTCGTTCTACATGCAAAAACTACCTGAGGGTCCCTTTCTTAATCGTACTAATTTGCGGATATCCACATTTCTCATGTATCCCCTCCCCTTCATATATTGAAACTAAAAAATAAATTAATTAAGAAAACACTCCATAAACAATGTCACACTTTATCATTCTCTATCATCAGTGGAAAGTTCATAATTGGCATAATTAACTATCTTATTATAGTATGATTGTATAATCTCAGAATTGCTGTCAACTTTTCCTAAAATAAATTTGTGGTTTTACCACATCATATACGCCTCATGGATCTCATTTCTACAGCATTCAGTCTACTTTTATCCTTCCTCTGCCAGTTTAATGCCTCACTGCCATACATCAGAGTATGTACCAGCACTCCATTGTGGACTGCTAGCTTCACTTCTTTGGAGAGTTTTTTGTCAGCTCCGAAAGCGTTCAGTCCTCCATTAATGGAGTTATCTGCATTTACCCTTCTTTCAATATCTCCATCAGCCTTCCCACCTCTCGTTAAGAGGATACCCGGCGGTGATTTTTCCATACAAACGTATTCCCTATTTATCTCTCTGGATTTTAACCCTAGAGAAAATATTGTTTTTGCATAAAATAGATATCAACTACTAGCGTGTCGGTACTTTTTGTTTTTTTTGATAAGTTACTTTTTATAGAAGTTATGACCTTCCAAAAATCAATAAAATCGACTGGTTTAAACGCCGTCAAAAGATGTTCAGTATACAAACCAGACAATGTTTTTTTAAAAAAAGCAAAACGTACAGACATAGAATAGTTTTTTCTTACGTAGTTGGTAAAAAAAAATTGAAAATCAGTCCACTTTTGGAGGAGAAAAGTGGGGAATACAAAACCTCCATTTTAGTTAGGTGTCAGTGCATTGTCCCTTTCGCTCAATATCCGGTGGAGTAAGAGCAACAGTGACAGCAATATTTTAGTTAAATCTATTTCTGCACCACCGGGTATCATCTTAACATAATCATTAGCCTGAAACACTCATCAATATTGAAAAAAACTCCCGAGAAAAGACGGGACTCGAACCCGCAACCCTCTGATTGCCGGTCAGGAGCTCTGTCCACTTAGCTACGGCGGCTTATCTCCTACCCACCAAATGATTCAATATTTACTAGTATTTCATTCAACAATTACCGCTTATTACATTTTTTCACCTGCAAACAACCAACTTTATTTTTATATGAGAAAGGCCTTGTAAGTGCTAACTTTTCCACTAGGTGGCGTCGAGACAAATCATGTCTACGTTTTTTGGTGAAATACTTCTCAAATACACAAACTTATTCATCTGATCCAAGTATTCATCATTCTCAACTATACTTGTATAGTACCTCTACTGTTTTCTTACTCTCTCTTTCAAACACCATGCCTTTAGAAATACTACATACGTACTTCGTTCATTCTAACTAGGTGATGGGTAGTGATATTGTTTTAAATGTTTCCCATTTTTATGAACTTCCTTTATCAGATTTTGTCACAGTTTTATTCCCATTTAATCAGAAGTACCGTAGATCCATAATTTTTTCAAAATTGGTTGTCGATTCTTTCACTAATAATTTCATTGAAAAAATTGTAAGTGTAATTCCATGCAAAAAAATTTTTTTTGATGTTTAATAAATAAGAAGGGAGGTATTTAAATACAATTATTAAGGCTTTCACTTAATAAATAAGATAAAATAGGAGACAAACTTTGGATGAGAGATCCATTAACCGTTCAAAGAACTACTAGTTTTTAACAAAGTAGTTTTTCAAACAGTAGTTTGCATTAAAGAAGAAGAACACTAAAAATCTAAACGAAAATAAAAAAAAAGAACAAGACATAGTAAATAAAGATAGTCGTAACTGGAACACGAAACCAGAACCTCTAACCGGGACAAACGTCTTTACTAATTCGGCTACTCGTCGCCTACGTGCAAAGGACCATTTGCAAGTTTTACAGGAGTTTTTTTTCTTCTTTATTGCAATGAAACATTATGATAGGTGTTTAGAAGCTATTCCCATAAAGTTAAATGTCTCGTTAGTTTAAATTAATAATTCTTAGTAAAATGATTAATTATCATTTCTAATACTTTAACATTAATTTTAAAATGAAGATTGAACAAAAATTAAAATGGAGATTGGACAATTACGCACTTAGGCGACGTGCTGAGACCTTTTAATTTAATGTCATTTTTGTCAAACTCACCTTTCTCATATTACTAGCAGCTACCTTTTTAATTGGTAACATGTGTTCGAAGAACTGGTTTGTAACCTAGATAGTGTCTCGGATAAATATTTCCGATTTTATTATATGGAACACCTATTGACGTTTTTTTGAAAGTCTAAATGAATATTAAATTTTTATTAGAACAACTCTCTTTTTATAAGTTTTGAAGGTATATGATACATTATATTGATGAGAAAAACCTTACAGAAGTAACAAAATGAGAGTTGTACTGTTAAAAAATTAACATTTTGTTTTCTTAAACCGACTCAATATTTTATTTCAAATATTAATTATCCATCATGAAATGTTGAAATAAAAATCAATCGATATTTTCTGACTAAAATATCTTTATAAAATCCAAATGAGAAATTTGAGATTTGTTAAGATTCTGTAAGGGGGAGGATTCCATTATATAATGGTAGATTGGTATCGTTTAATAGACCCCATCCCCTAGTAGAAGATATTCCATCAACCGGGGAAAATTCAAACATAATCAACAAGTAAATAGAGCCATGACAAGAGTACTTCAAGAAGCTTCAGATCAATCGATTCTTGGTATACGTGCAAAGCATGTAAGTAAAATCTATTACGCCTTTCAATTAACTTTGAAAATCTATACAATCGAAATAAAGGTCATATTTTTAAGGCAGATTTTAGTTTAACGTTTTATTAATTTGTTTTGTTTGCATTCTAAATATAACTTAAATATTTACTTAGACTAATTATTTTATCACTAGAGTAGATTCGTGAAATATCTCTGGATGTTATAATGGTAGGTTTAGTGAAGCTGAAAATATTCACAAAATATTTGCTTATCAAAATAAAATTTTGTCAATTTTCTTTAATATATCTTTCTTGAGATAGACTCTTTTGACGGCTTCCGTGGTCTAGGGACAAGGCTCTCGACTAGCGAACTGGAGTTCGGGGGGTTCAAATCCTGGCGTGCGCAAATAAATTCAATAAAAATATAGACTAGAGATATGGAGGTCGCAGGTTCAAATGCTGGCGTGCTCAAGTAAATTTTATTTGATTGGTTTGTGTTTTCACAATATATTGATACCACAATTATTTAAGTAATATTTTCGGAAAGTTCTAATACTCTCATTATTGCCCCAAGGTATAAGACCACTATTCAGAATTGAAATATTGCTTGAAATGGTTTTAGCTGTGTTTTCCGACCATCTGAATAGACAGGAATTTCCCCGCCTTCCTCTTCCCTATACCTTTCCTCTCCACACTCCCTTCAGCCTCACACTGTACCCCAATTGGGGATATTTATTTATATATATATTGTGAGAAACCTCACAAGAGTCCCAACTGCTCCCTTCTGGAGCCAGTGAGACTATGGCATCCCCAATTGGAGTATGTAGTGAGGCTGAAGGTATGTGGGGAAGGGAAGAATATGTGGAAGAGGAAGGTGGGAAAGTACCTGGCTATTCAGATCTAGTCACTAAACACGGCTAAAGCCATTATTAAGCAACGTTTTAATTCTGAATGGTGGTCTTACACCAGGGCGATACTGAGAGTATCTTCCACTCTGGAACGTGCCGCAAATACAACATATATTATTTTTATTAATTAATTGTGAAATAACACAAATTAATCAAATAAAATTTATTTGCGCATGCCGGGTTCGAACCCGCGACCTTCCGAATGGGAGTCAAGTGTCTTACCACTGGACCACGGACGGTCGAGTGGTAAGATACTTAATTAACATAAGGTAATATGCCGTAGTCTTACTTTATCCAGGCGATTGGGAGTAGTTGGAACTGTTGTGCGGTTTTCACATAAAAAAATAATGTTCAGTGTTCTAAATGTTTATAACTGATAATGAATATGGTATTAACAAAAAAAACAAAAATAAACAAAAAAAGGAGAGAATTCTTACAAAAGAAAATGAACATTATTCAGTTTTAAATATAATTATTGACAAACAATTACATAAAAATATTTAAATAAAAGTAATTTTCTAGAATTATTTTTTTTTATATAAATACCGCTCTGAGTCCAATATCCCAACTATATTTATATAAATGCCCAATAATCGTCTGGAGCCATGGAGACTATAGCATCCCCAATATGTGTATGTCGTGAGGCTGAAATTAGTGGGAAGGGAAAGAGATGGGACACAGGAAGGTGGAGAAGTACCTGGCTATTCAGATATGGTCATCAAACACGTCGAAAGCTATTTCAAGCAATTTAATTTAATTCTGAATGGTAGTCTTACAACAGGACGATATTGATAGAATCTTCCACTCTGGAATGTTCCGAAAGTTTACTTTATATTATTTTCAATAAACTAATTGTGAAATAATACAAATTAATCAAATAAAATGTATTTCTTCAAACTTCGCAAAATCAATTTGTGGCGTCATTTTTAATAAAATTAAAATAAATAACTTTGTTTAAACCACTAATATAATTGGTAATTGTGATTATATTAGTGGTTTAAATAAAGTTATTTGTTTTAATTTTTTTTTTTAATAAAATTTATTTGCGCACGCCGGGTTCGAGCGCCCTTTTAATAGTGATAACTTAGCCAAGTAGGCACTATTGTTATTAGCCAGTAGGTTTAACACAAACTAAATCCACTTTAACGTCATTGTGAGGCTTTAAAATAAACTCTTCCCTCATAATGCCACTTTGTTCATCCCCTGTTCGTCGAATTCTTTAAAAACCGTTAGCAATTAAGTTCTTTGTTAGTCCCCTTTGTTTTCTTTTGATTAAGGGTTGAATATTTTCATTTCATTAACCCTGTGTTACTACTGGGGATGATGATGTAGAATCTAATGTTATCTTTTGTTATTTTCTGTGGTGTTGAACATCGGTTTAGTGCTAAGAGGGTATTACCAGAGAATACCGGAAATTAGTCATTTTTAAATGAAATTCTAGACGTATTGACTCTTTTTTACAAAAAAACATAAATTGATTTTTAAAGATTGTTTTTTTATCTGGTACAGGCAGTTTTAAAATTTTAAAAAGCTAAGTTTATTTTTAATATACTAAGGTTATACTGTTGGTCGTTAGCGGATTTGTTCAATTTTCAAATAATAGCTTCTATTAAATAACACAATTTTCAATCATGAGATCATACAACAAAATAAATCAATACATAATCTAGTAAACACAGTTTTCAGAATTTTAATTTAGTTAAATTAAAATCATTAACAAAAAAATCCGAGAACGTGTTTTGTGACAAAAATACCTACGTTTTTGTATTTATTTAAAGTCTTGCAAACTAAAATATTTTTAATTTTTTTCACTCTTATTTTGTTTAGACATTATTGAAAAATCATAAATACTTTTGATCAAAAAATACTTACAAGAAGTACACGATATTTAATAATTTGACATCGTGCGTTTTAAGCATTTTTATTGCTTACTTGAATGTAGGTAGGTATATATTAAATCAAGTTTTGAATTAAATAAATCGATACAATTTTTTTTTGTTTAAAAATTTTGATAGAGGAATAATCGATCTTTCTCATTGGAACATTTTTAAACTTTTATTCTCAGCCGCTGGTCAATCGCTCTTAATACGTATAACCCACGTAAATGATGTAGAAATAATAATTAGTTCTTTTAAAAATATTCGGGTTTTTTAATCGTGGGTTGTTTTGAAGAATGTTTTCATTCATATTAAATTAAAACTAACATTTAAGTGAGAGTCATAATCGGGGATGCTGTGCGGAGGGTTTTGTTGACAAATTTGTTGAGGCTTACCTTGAGGCCCAAGTCCCACTTGGCACTGATATCTGGCATCGTCTTCCAGTAGTACTGGATAAATGTCCAGAGAGTAGTCTCCTGCAAAAAAAAATACAATTTAATATTAGGCATTAAATAAATATACTGTTTAAACAAATGACATTGCTTGCAAACTAAATATGTAATGATACAACATCCGTACAATAGAATTTGACAAATAAACCAGAAAATTTATTTTGACTTGAGTGTTTTTATTGAATAAATATAATGTATAATATAAATGAAACTATAAATGAAACAATACAACTTAATTGCTTTTTTCGAAAAGAAACATTAAAACTTTTGCATCGAAGTTGTTCCAAGATAATTCTTAAGATACATAATAATTAAGTAACCGGTGCCATTTATAAGAAAGATAAAGAATACGAAGATGAAATACAAGAATCTGAAAAGTAATTGAGTGCAAAAAAATTGACGGTCTGAAGGAGACCATTTCTTTATTTCTTCTTTTATCGCAGAATCTCATGATTCCACTTAATTATGTCAAAATACTCAAACCCACCGCTAATTACACAACTTTTCAAAATTTAATCTTAAAAACGTTGCGCCAAAGCGAGTCCAATAATTCTTTCTTACTTGACAGTAAATGGAAAACTTTGTTCATATTTCTGAGAGAAAAATTCTAATATGAAAACGGATTTCTTAGGCTCTACGGGCAATAAAATGTATTGTGATACAAAGAAAAAATAAATTATTTGGCAAATTATATTCGGAAAGTTTTGCGAAGTGGTGGAGTTATGCTTTTTTGTTGTATTTTTCTCGTTTGTTTTCGTTTCTTCGTATTATTTTCCATTGACGATTTTCAGCCGATCGATTCTAGCATTTGGTTAGCGAAATGTATGAGGTTTGAATAAGTGTGTTCATCAATCTTGCAAATGGAAACTGTCTCAGATATTATTGTGTGTTTGCGAATTGGATATATTTTTTCCCTATAATAGTACGTATTCATTTTTTAATTAATTTCAAACACGCAATATTACTTTTCTATCGCGAATATATGATTTAAAAAAAAAAACGATTAAGTATACTGATTTCTGTTATGTGTTGTGAAATATGCATGCATAATGTAATGCGTAAAATTATTCACGTTTGATGATCTTTTAGTTTTCAAAATTGAATTTGGTTGTGGGAACTAAACTTTAAAATAGGTACTAAAATTATTTAATTTTAATAATGATTCCATATTTAAAATGTGCATCTCTTTTGTTTAAAATTTTGACAGATTTAAATCTGAATCACGGTAAATGTTTACTACTCCGCTTACCGGATAATACGGAATTCGAATTTCGATAAACGGATACGCACGGATAATACGGAACGGAACATTTCCTTTGCCGCCATTTCTTTGGATTTGATATTTGCGATTTTTTTCAATCTAAATACGCACGAATTACTTAGGTTACCCAGCCTAAGAACCTAATAACCTATTTTGTGCACGTAAATAGTTGTGTATTGTAGTAATTGAAGTTGAATAAGTCCCGTTTAACTTGGCCAAACGTGGCTGTCAAATACTTCGCGTAAGTGAAATAATCTTATAATTGAAATATAAAATGCATGTTTTTTCGTCTCCCCCGACATAAATATTCAATTTTCATAATAATAAAGCAAAATCTAACTGTTTGAATAAAAAATATTCCGTATTAACCAGTAGGCGGAGTATGAAACTATTAATATAAATTCTTTCGGATTCACAAATCCTACAAAAATTATAAAATACTGTAATTTTCATGGGTCAGCAAGTGGTAAAATAATTTTGTTTATTAATTAGTATGAACCACCAGATATGAAACCTTTTTGTCGCCAAACGAGATCGCTTAAATCTTGACTTCAGCAGTATAGTAAAATATTTATTATTTATGTGTTACTCCGCCTCACAGTTAATATTTTTTTTAGTCAAAAAGTTAGATTTAGCTTTATTATTAAGAAAGGTGAGATTTTATGTCGGGAGAGACGAAAAAATACGCATTTAACATTTTAATTATGTTTAAATTAATTCACCCGAAAAATCTTCGCCATATTCTATTTATATTTTCATAGACAATAAATCCTTCACATTTTCCACGATACCAATAGCTAGAAAATTAAAAAAGATTGCCGTACCGCAAAAATCGATTCTTAATAAATAATACATTAACTTTTGTATCACAAACCATATTAAACCATTAGCGTAGCCGTTAAACTACTTGAAAACTGAGATGCTTTTCTTGCCTTGACGCGAGCAGGCGCTATGAAGGGGACACTTTTTTTTTAAAACGCTTAACCAGAAAGTAGGTAGGTACTGTACCTACACCCGATGACAAGAATTTATTTTATAAGGTTGGTACTTTCGGAAAATGTCATATTTGATTGTGTTTCATTATCTATTCGTGTTATTCATTAAAAAAAGGAAAGCTCCATATTATCCGCGTATCAAACTTCGACAAGAAATATTCCGTATTATCCGTGAGGCGTAGTAATATCTACATATTTACTAAATATTTTATATCAACTGTTATGTTATAATCAGGTGATTTATTATCATCCCCTCAATTACGCTACAGAGAACGGAGGTATCAGTTTTGTAGTTTTTTAAATTTATTTTATCTTAACATAGTTACGTTTTCTAATTAATAGAAGGCACAGAAGAAAATCCACCACAAAAATATGTCTTGATACACCTTTTTACCTCATTCACATTAAAGCATGATATTTTGTTTTTATGTCTTTAGACAAATAACTAAATAATTTTAGTAAGCAATCGTAGGCAAAAGCATACAGTTTACAATGTTCTAAATTAAATACAACATGGCGTCAAAAACATCAATTTAAAAATATGATGAAGTTTCGGATGAACAATTTTATAGCGTCCACCATCTGTGTGTAGTGGAGTATCAAGTTAGAAAAAATCAATACATATATTTGATTAAAATTATATGAAACAAATTACTTTATGTACACCAATATATAATCACAATTATCGACATGTTTCGAAACCGACGGTTTCTTCGCCAGGATAATAAGTTAATTAATATTCATATTTTTATAAGAAAAACTCTCGTTTTGACTTTTGAAGGTTATTCCCATCAATGTAATATATCATTGAAGAAGAAGATAACAATAATAATCTATTTTTTTTAAATATGAAAATGAACAAGACACAGAAAAATAATAAAAGATAACGGTCGCAACTGGAACTCGAACCCAGAACCTTACGTCTCACCGGGACATACACCTCTACCTACATACTATTGGGCCACTGCGATCAATTATGAGACTGTCGTAATTGTCAACTTCATATTTCAAATTTCAGAATTAACAATATTATCTTCGACTAATGTTTTTTTTCCATATTATTGGCAGCTACCTTTATTATTGGAAACAAGTATTCAAATAATGTATTTGTTACCTAGATAGTGTCTCGGATAAATATATCCGATTTTATTTTTATGGAACACCTGTTAATTTGAAAAATTAGATTATTATTGTTATCTTATTCTTCAATGAGTTAATTAATACATTATTATCCTGATGAAGAAACCATCGGTTTCGAAATATGTCGATAATTGTGATTACATAGTGGTGTAAACAAAGTTATTTGTTTAATTTAAATAAAAATGACACCACGAAGGGATTTGGCGAATATTGAAGAAGTATATAATATTTTTTTTAAACCAGACAAATATAATTCTCATATCACCGTAATGTCTAAGGATCATCGTGAGTTTACGAATCTTTAAGACTTCAAAGATAATAAAACGGTTTGAGAAGACTTCTCAATTTCTTCCGATTTAACGTATCTATAATAGATTCAGGCCAAGTCATACTTAACCTCATTGGAAAAACCAAACTGGGGAGGAAGTTTTTATGATTTTCGATACCCTACGTAAGGTTAACGTAATAATAAATAAAAAGCCTTTATAAAACGTATTAAGAAGACGGATTGCCTATCATAAAAAAACGATGGATGTTTGCAATAACCGTTGTTTACGATATTTTATGGTTTTCTAACGAAAAGCCTTTAACATCTGAAGGACGTGGTTCCTGAAAGGGGCTCTAATGCTCTATTTTCTATTATTGGAAACGGTAATAATCATACAATTCCTAAGCCATACATTACCAAAAACTTTAATACATTATGACCGGGGAGGCATGCTTTTCAAAAGTACAGCGGATGGAACAGAAGGCAGCTAATTTAAGGCGATATATTATATGAAATTACCATGTTAAAGAAACAATTCAAATAAGCCACAGAACATTTGCCATTACGGATGTACGTGGCCCTTTGTTTTATCCTCTCGATAAAAAAACAGCAAAGTATTAAGAAGTTACTCCGGCCATCATTTAAGAAAAAAAAATTACATGCACGGAAAAACATGAACTGTTAAAAACGGGACTGAAGTTCTTACGAACAAATTAACGGTGATTCAATGTTTATTGGCGGTAAAATATGTACGAAATTACGTATACCAACAAATTATTCCTAATGTTCCCGCCAATAAACATTGAAACCCTGTTAATTTGTTCGTAAGAACTTCAGTCCCGTTTTTAACCGTTTTTACTATTAAAATGTTCGTTTTTTCTATTAAAATGATCGTTTTTTCTATTACAATGATCGTTTTTTTTCAAATAACATTTTTCTCCGTGTGGGATTAGAAAAGGCCCATGTTGAAGGAGGGAAGAAACACACAATCAGGGGAAGCAATTTCATCCCCGTACAATGTACAAATGTTGGGATTTGTACATTTGGCGTATCTCCCGGATAACGATAGTTGTTAGGAGCACCATTCATTAAAATACATGGAACACATATACAGCATTCTGACTAACCAACTAGTACACTTAAAAAATACCTTATGTGTGATGGTGCAATCAATATATCAGTAACCCTCAAGCCCCAAGAATGTGATTTTCTTACGAAAACGGCGGTATATAAATTATCCGAATATTATCATTATTTTAACGATTCTTCTTAACAAGAATATCAGGGTAAGACAAGGGTAAGTCAGTCCTTTACAATTCCAATTTTTACCAACGTGAAACAAATTGCAAAATTTTGATTACAGTCCGCAAATTGACTATGTTTTAGGGATTGAATTTTATTCACGCGCATTGTCATGGAAGTTGAAGAAGTACTCGAAATAGTAAATGAAAAAAAAAAGTATGTACAGTAATATTGGCATTCAACTTTATTCAGTGTAAAGTTACTGTTGTGATTGTTGCATTGACCATGACTGCATCCCAAGAGTCACCCACATTTACCACAGTTATTTTATCATTTGGTGACCATTATAAAATGATACAAACTACATGCATTCGGCAGACAACACAAACACATTTTTTTAAATTTGCTAATAAAGCCATTTAGAGAAAAGTTTCATTTTCCAAATGTGGTTTTTCACCAACACGATGCTTGGTATACCAATATAATTATCAAACTAGCCTTTTCAAACAGCACCCAATTTTAATAATAAAACGGGGATGGTAGTCTGGTTCTTTTTTAATTACTGTGAAACCGCCGTCGACCGTTTTTAAAATTGCTGATTGCAGAGCGAAATATAGATCCTAAAATTTTCCCTGTCCTCTTGAGACAATTCAATTGAGATGTACTTTGAGACGAAATAAACGAGTAGGTAAATACATTTCAAAATTCTACGCTTCTTAAACTGTTTCAATAAAATGATTTTTTTAAATTTATTTATTATTTGTAGGTTTTTTATACAGTAAGTATACAATTTTTACATGTTATAACAGTGTTAAAATGATACATAAGAACAGCTTTTTCTCACCACAAAGAGACGAGGCTCTTGTGTTTGGTGAGTGAAATTTAGTTCAACTATATAATATCACGCATGAAAGTATATAATAAAATATTGCAAAAACAAGGGGTAATTAAGAAAATGCAAGATTTATCAATAACGGATTTCAAGATTTGAAAGAAATAATTACAATAGTAAGATATGGATTCTTAGAGTAGTTTAAAATATTTTTTAATTTTTTACTGTAATTCCTGAATACTTATGATAACTTTAAGATATAATGGGAGGTTGTAAAAATATTTTATACCTAGATAGACATAGGTATTTTGTGTGTGCTTTGTACTAAATTTAGGGATTTTGATATCTCGCTGATGAATAGAATTGTAAGATATTTTACCGTAATTCTTTGTGTATTTGTAGTATTGAATATTTTTTATATATTTTGTCTATTGTAGGGTACATTGAATATTGAAAAGAGGATTTCAGTAGAAAATTTGGATGGTTTTTCAATATTACTTTAATTATTATCAATCTTTGAACAATTTTGAGTGGAATATTATTTAAGATTTTCACGGCCAAATATATTTTTGTTGTTTATTTTTGAGATTCTATGCCGTGTAACGCTAACTCCTTCTTTAGCTGACGTTTCGGACAACGTTACAGTGTCCATCATCAGGGTGATGATGTCCGGGTGATATGTCAAGGTGTCCATCATCCATGATGATGGACACTGTAACGTTGTCCAAAACGTCGGCTAAAGAAGGAGTTAGCGTAACACGGCATAACATCAAAAAATAAACAAAATAAATTTTGAGTGGAAATAAAATATTATTAAGTGTTCCTCCCCAACCAATAATACCATATTGCAATATAGATTGAATGATTTCAATTGTATTTAAGTTGTGATTCTTTAAGCCTTCAAAATTTAAGCGTATTTTGTCAAAAGGTAAAAATTTTCCCGCTTTGTGAACGTATCCGAAAACTTTTTTTTTTTTTTTAAGTGGTGTTTAAGGTGATGACATATGCTTTAAATTTTTATTGTTAGAAATAACCGTGTTAATTTTTAAATATAAAATATTTGATTGCCTCCTCTTCATTCATTCCTCTCCCCACTACCTTCCAAATAATTTTGAAATACATCCATTTGAATAAAATGAATACATGAATTCACTATCCATAATTTGAAATGATGGCCTACAACACTCTTGAACGGTGAAAGCCAGAAAATTTTGAAAAAAAAGAAAATATAGTGTAGAAGTAAATAACAAATACATTGCGAAATAATGTGGAGAGGTTTCTTAATCACTGGAGCGACAGTTCAATTTAAAACATTTTCTCGGATAGCTGGAAATTTTTCCACCCAAATTAAAAAAATCATACTTCCGAATTCGAATATGGAAACATACAAACTCATTATCTTAGTATATAATATTATAAACGTGAAAGTTTGTATGGATGTATGTGTGTTTGTTATTCTTTCACGTAAAATTTACTGAATGGATTTCAATGAAACTCTACAACAATATAGCTCATACAACAGAATAACATATAGGCTCTATTTTATAATATTAGCTATTTATTTTCTATGTATTGAAAAATAATAATTATTGTTTAATAAAAAATGTCAAAATTTGAGAATGACATTTTGCAAAACAATGATTGTTAAATCTAAGTTCTATTTTAGAAAATATTTAAATTAGTGAATTTATGTGAAGTACTCGCCAAATACTTTGAATCGAATCAAGAATTACAGATATTTTAATTAAATAGGTTAAGAATTTTGGTATAAACGTAAATGGGATGGGACCTAGGAAAAGAAAATAGATTACTCGAAGTACTAATCCTACTCAGACGAAGTTGCGGGCAGAAGCTATTAGTTCTAAACAGCCAATAAATTCACCTATCTATTGTTTATTATTACATATTTATAGGATTTATAAAAATAATATTATAAAATCACTAACTAAAACATTTTAACGAATCTAAAGAATATTTGCCACATTGTGGCAGCAAAGTAATCCAAGGCTTTGGAAATAGTGCCATAATGTGGCAAAAATCGTTCCAGTGGTTAAAGATATTTTAATATTGATCTTCATTTTATTGTTTTGGTTTAAATTGAAAATTTTGGGAAGATTCCTTGATCCATTTATCAACGGTTTAATTATTTCGTGCCGCAATTAAGAAATTTAATTATTACGACCCTTAATTTCCAAGCGACCGCCACTCCATAATCCAAAACACTGGATTTTTCATTGTTAAGGCGGGAGCTAGTAACGAGATTACGAAATTGTTTTCTGCTTGTCTTATTATTTGTTTAGACAAATCTGGTTAGAGCCAAAATCAAGTGATTGCAAGAACAAGAGGCAGTTGAGGACAGTTTGGAAATCGAAACGGAGTGAAAATCTTTTCATTGCAAAACCTATTTGCATCTTTGTTATGTAATTCCTTGTAATTCCTTGCCCCCCTGTCTTTACATTAAACAGATATTTATATATAGCTACCCGGTTGGGCAGCATTGTTAGGCGATTAAAGGTAGGGGCTGAAAGAAAGGATTTAATAATGCGGGTCTTGAAGAGTCACGTATTATAAGAAAAACAGATACCGGTATCTCGACTTACACGAAAACGAGTCGAAGAAACTACCCGTTATCATGAAGCCGACATGAACTGTGAACGGGTGTTCCGCTATTGTCCGTCGAGTTTCACGTGCACCGGTGCACCTGAGGTCAGTGCTAGGTCCTTAGAGCAGGTTTTATAAGAACACCTATCGGACAGACTCAGCATGCCTACATTACGTCTGTGCATTAGAGATGGCAATCGGTCTTTTATCAACGGATTGTCAGTCAGACTGACCGCCCTCCTTTGCACAGAATGAACTTGGGAGGAATTTGGGAGGCGCGAATGGGTACCGCCGCCCCGGGAACCATTTATTGGATAACCAACACCTCTGCCATAGGTCACCCCAAGTGGTTTGCTACGTTTGGTGACTTAGCTGGGGTGCCTGGGTTCATGGGGTAAGGCTTGTCTAGGTCTTGGAAGCGGATGATCTAGATACGCTGAACCCCAGATTCCTACCCAATCCTTACACATTTTTCCTTCCCAGAACTTCCCCTCCTTCCTTTCCTTAAAATACCGTCCAAACAGCATCTCCAAAGATGACATAGGCGCTGAGGGAAATTATTTTCCTCAGGGCCTCCTGTGTAGACCTAATATGAAAAAAAAAATAAAAAAAGTATTTTGGGGCTCCAGTCCAGAGGCGGCTCTCAAAGCTATACCTAAACCTTACACATACGAGTATACATAAAATTGATCTAAATAGAACCTGGTCTATTTAGTTTTTATAAAAAGCAACGACTCTGCGGTTAGCTATCTATATTACGATATTATATATCAAAAAATCAATACTACTGTACATAAATGATTGAAAACTTTTTCTACCGGTTTCTCCTGTGCCAAAAAGATTGTTTCTAGCTTCTTGAAATATAGAAACTTTAGTTCGCTACCTAATTTTAGATGAAGAAGAACATATGCTAAGAGAATACCCAAATTCTTTCCTTTCCTAAGTAGCTTTAATGTTGAACTCCCAATCTTATACGCCAGAAAAGCCAATGAAATTTATTTTGGTTCAAAAAAAAATCTGTTAGCAGAAAACGTTTTATCAATTTTACTTTCAGCAAGTTAAAATAGTACTAACTTCGGGCACATAATACAATAAACATAAACACAATAAACCTTTATCGGTGAACATCTTACCACAAACATCTCTTTCTCTCCTCTCTCCCAAGAGTCTCACAACACATCACAAAAATTATGGATGATATAGTCTCACTAGCTTCGTGCAGTTTGTCCTCGTGCCAGATATCCACATAAAGAAATAAGAAAACGGAGCACAACTCAATACAAAACATTAAATAATACAACACAATTCAGTAAAAAAAATTACTCTCATTGAATGTTAACTTCTCAGGCTAATGTATTCGCTTTAAGAAACAACTCATATATTTATCATATTTGTTAATTGTTGTATCTGTCGAGAGATGTGATCTAAATGGTATTTGAAAGAGAAAAACCACGATTTGTATTCAAAATCTGAAAATTGTAAAGTGACGATAACTTTTAAAAAAGAGTTATCTAATAAAATTCTTTCAGTAATTTTATTTAGAAAAAACGTAAGGTCAGCCATTTTTTTAACTTTTTTATGTCTGCATTAAAATTTTGTATTTTTAAAAAATTATGTAGGTATTTATTTTATATTGTACAATTTGAAAGCGTCTTTCAGCGTTTTTAGTTTTCAGATACGTTAAGAAATGTTTCATTTATTTGGATTTGATTGCGAAACGAAAATTTCGACCTTCTTCTACATAGCTTTAGTGGTTTTTTTTTTTTTTTTAATGTTACCTTATTCTTTGAATAGTAAATATAACATTTGTGGAATTTATGGCCGCCATACTAGGCACATGCCCGTGTTATGGTGGCCGATGGGTTTGGAAGCAATATACTCTAAATTCTAAAGATTCATTCTGGCTGGGCGAGTATTTTAGTCGAGTAGCGAGCATATTAGTAACTAAACGTGTCCGAACACAACAATATTAGTAGAGTAGGCTAGTAAGCTCTTTAGTAGATTGAATCAGTTTGCTTCTATATTTTTGGCGAGTAGAGTCCCCCTCCACGCGACCCTGCGCACTGACATGCGCAATTCATTCGTAGACGCAGACACGCGCGATATATCGTCCCGTTGTTAAAGCGAAAATGCTACTGTAAAATTCTTTATTTTTGCGGCTATTAATCTATTTTTCGTGACCATAGTTTATTTATTTTCATGTCACAAATTTATTCTATCACCTCTTCTAAACTAAGCATTGCAATCAGCCTAATTGTGTTATTTCAGAATAAATGAATCAAAATAATATATAAAATATTTGTGGCACGTTTCAGTGGAAGGTACTCTCAGTATCGCCCTGGTGTAAGACCACCATTCAGCATTGAAACGTTGCTTGAAATGGCTTTAGCCGTGCTTAGTGACTAGATCTGAATAGCCAGGTACTTCTACACCTTCCTCTTCCTCGTCTCCTTCCCTTTTCCACTTGCCTTCAGCCTCATAACATTCCCCAATTGGGGATGTCATAGTCTCACTGGCTCCTGACGGGAGCAGTTGGGACTCTTGTGAGGTATTCACAATAATAAAAAAGGGTCTATATCTGAATAGCCAGGTACTTCCCCACCTTCCTCTTTCCCATCTCTTTTTCTTCCCCACTAACTTTGGCTTCACAACATATCACAGTTGGGACTCTTGTGAGGTATTCACAGTAATAAAAAAGGGGATATATCTGAATAGCCAGGTACTTCCCTACCTTCCTCTTCCACATCTCTTTTCCTTCCCCACTTACTTTGGCCTCACAACATATCTTAATTGGGGATGCCATAGTCTCATTGGCTCCAGACGGGAGTCTTGTGAAGTATTCTCTAAAAAAAAAATATTTGAATATTTACTTTATTGCGTTGCAGCCCGTCATATCGCGACGCGCCGAATACTTTTTGTGAGTCGAGTAGCGAGTTATTCGCCACTTGACTTACTACTTGTCAGGTGCGAACAAGGCTTAAAAGCTGTGCTATCATCTGGATTCATTAACATAATTAAAGCGTCCTTGTTTATGTAAATCATTTGCGTCAAATACTTATCTAAATCAAAACGTAAACTTTATTTAACAATGGAAACCACCGCGGTAACAGAATCTGTAACCATCTGATGTCCCTCATTCTGCAGTAAAGATTTTCTATGGCCGCATTTCCCAGTATCTAACACAATGGACCACGGACTATCTCTGCAAACATCTACCAATATTGCAATACTCTGAATGAACGTGGTTTGAACACCGAGGCGTGGATAGAATAAAAGGGAAATTCTCTTCCTCATGGCACTTTCAATCCAAGTTTCAATATTATAATTGATATAAATAAAAACATAAAAGAATCTGCGTTTTGGACACAAGGCAACTTTATGCCAAAAACATACTAGCATATACCTCTTCAAACACAAAGCTTTTGGCAATGTCCAAAAAAAAGTATACACGGAGAAAAATGTTATTCGAAAAAACGATCATTTAATAGTAAAAACGGGACTGAAATTCTTACGAACATGTTAGAATAATTTGTTGGTATACGTAATTTCGTACGAATACTAACGACTTATTCTTACATTTTCTCGCCAAGAAACACTGTTAATTTGTACGTAAGAACTTCAGTCCCGTTTTGAACCGTTTTTACGAATAAAATGATCGTATTTTAGAATAACATTTTTCTCCGTGTACCTCTTCAAACACAAAGCTTTTGACAATGTCCAAAACAAAGTATACAACTTCTAATCCTGTACAAATCGCAAGTACGCCCCACGGTTGAATTTGGCAGCCAACTCGTGCAGAAACGGGCGGTCCGCTTGATTGATGATACTGTGAGTATCTTGCACTCTGTAACGTGCCGCAAATAAAGTATACATCGCACCTGAGCGAATACAGTGGCACAAGTCCAAAAATGGCATTTTTGAGTTAAGTATGCAGAAATGTTCCTAGATGTCTTTTTTATCCTAGAAAAAAACGGCATAATTCTTAAAAATATTTTAGAGGCTTTAAAAGCGAAAATGTCATTGTGTTATTTTCATTTTTTACTCAAATTCATTCAAAAATAGTGGCACAATGATCATTGTGCCATTGTTTTCGCGGAACATAATAAACATAACTGGGCACAAGTGAGCTAACTTCACGTCATCGTCGAGTTGTGCCGATATTTTTGCGAATGTTTTTGGATTTCTACGGTCTTAATTCATAGAATAAGTTCGACTAGCTTTTCGGCGGCGCCAAAAAGGCTATTTTTGTAGTATTTTCAGTTACGTAAGACATTAAATAATATACTATGAGATCCAGCCAAGCTCCCAGGATTGTGATTTTTTTATTTTATTACAGTACCTCCCACGCAGGAGGCCCTGAGGAAAAGTAATTTCTCCAGAACCTTTGTCTTTGGGGATGCTGTGTAGCGGGTATTTTTAAGGAAAGGAAGGAGAGGAAGTTCTGGGAAGGAAAAATATATGAGGGTTGGGTAGAAATCTAGGGTTCAGTGTGTCCAGATCATCCATGGCCAAGACCTAGACAAACCTCACCCCATGAACCCGGGAACCCCTGCTAAGTCACCAAACGAAGCGAACTACTATGGGTGACCTATGGAAGAGTTCGATAAATAGTTCTCGGGGCGGCAGTACCCATTCAAGCCTCCAAATGTACAAATACAAAAGAATGGTACAAATAACACAAAATATACAAATACGACTAGATAACAAGGTATTTTACCAAACGTCAATAATTATTTTAGGTGATTATATTATTTGTGAATAACTTGCCCTTCTCCACCTCACGGTTAATTGTACATTTTATATAATATGCATTTTATATTTTTATTTTGTTAAGATTATTTCACTTACGCAAAGTGTAACGAATAAGCAAGTGCAATTGCGGGAAATTGCATCACAGCTGGCTTCGTTTTACCTTCAAACCGTTTTACTAACCCCTTGTGGTGAAGTTAATAGTTTTTACTACAAAAGAAAAATTCATCATTTAACTTTACATGTGGCATGAAGGGTTGGCAAAACGTGGAAGTAACGAAATCGGTTCCTGTATTCTCGAATTCCTAAAAAACTATTGTACCGGAAGAGAATTGATATTTTATGCGGTCAATTGTTTTGGCCAAAATAAAAATAAGTACATTGTGAGTTTATTTATTTATCGTGTCACTGAATTAAATATTCCAAGCATCAGTCTCAAGTTTCTAACACACAAAATGAGTGATGCGATGTATTCTGTTGTTAAGAAACAAAAAAGGACACTTAAATTAGGATCAATTTTTGTTCCTGTTTTTCAATTGTCAAAAAGAGCAGCTGTATGGGGTTAAGGAATAGATTTCAGAAAAATTATTTTACTGTAAAACCTGTCAACCCTGGTGGGTAAGAATTTCAAATTCAATGAAAATAATGAAACTGTTTTAGGCGAAATATGAAAAAGTTTAATATAACTAAGTTAAGCCCATTTATGGTATTTTGTAAAACCATTTTGACGGAGATTACGTAACAATCAACGTTAAGAAACAACACCAAAGAGGTAGACAAGATGCTTTTTTTTCTTCTTTTTTTTATAAAGAAAGACAAACATTCCCGGGTTACGAATAACCCAACAACATTTAAAATCTCCTACTACCACCACACTAAGCGGAAGATTTTGCTTGTGTTGTGATGGAGGACTTAGCCAGACGAGGAATTGAACACGGAACGCCTGGGTGATACCCAAACGCGATGCACACTCAACCACTGACCGGTCAGTCTTTAATTCTGTCCTTCTCCCACCAGTTATTCCTTCAGCTAAAATCAATTACTTAATTTCACTTTGCGAAGCACTCATTCCAAGCCATTATCATCATTTTTATACAAATTTAAAGGTTTCCACTATTGGTGATGCTAATTTAGCAACAGCTGATGATGTTGATCGAAATAATTTTTTTTTGTAACCACTGTATATTGTGTATTCATCATAGGTTTTATACAAATCTAACGGTCTCCACTATTGCAGATGCTTAAACAGCTACAACTGATTATAATCGATTTTTTTCTAACCACTCTGTACTGTGTAAGAGGTAGAAGAATTCTTTTTAAGTTTTTTTTATGTTTTATTTGTTATTATTGCCTATTAAAACAAAGTTTAAAAATTAAAACGCCTCTGTTTTAAACAAGATTATGACTGATTTATAATGCTACTTTGGGGCATAAGTTGAAAAATTAAAAAGATTTCCGCAAAAATAACGGCACAAAATCGAAATTTGCCTTAAATACCTTCAAAATTAGATAAATATTAAAAACTCGGATATGCAATGAAATTGCATAACGGTTACCCAAATTTCGTAAAAGAATGTTTTTTTATTTGTTAATAAACTGATTTAATACACTAAAACGAAATATTCAAACTGCTCTCCTGAAAAAAGATGTTTTTTGAGTTGTGCCATTGTATTTCCGGGGGTGCGACATAATTTTTTTTATGAATTAATTGTGAAATAACACAATTTAATCAAATAAAATTTATTTGCGCACGCCACGCCGGGTTCGAACCCTAATCTCTTTCTATTTTTCAATTTTTGTTCATTTACGCGTGACAGCTGTTTCGCCTTCTGAGGCATTAGCAATTACTAATATCCTTATTGATTTCTGAGTAAAATGTTAGAAATTATTAACGGTAATTGCCCTTTGTAAATTTTGCCTAATTAATAACATTCCCGAATTAATAATTCCCCAAGTAATATCCGAAATAATAATTACATAGGAGAACTTGTTTAAAAAAAAACTGTTTTTATAAATTGAATACCAAATAATATTATTAAATATTTAATAAATAAAAAATTAAAATAGAGTTCTACAAAAAAATTAAGAGGGAAATTAGTCCTTTTGAAATCAAATTCTAGACGAATTGACTCTTTTTTACAAAAATATTATATTTTTAAGATACTAAGGTAATACCGTTGGTCGTTGACTGATTTGTTCAATTTTCAAACGACAGATTCGATTAAACAACACAAATTTCAAATCGTATAATCATACAACAAAGAAAATCAATACATAATCTAGTCAACAGAGTTTTATTTTTTTTAATTTTAGTTAAATTAAAATCATAAACAAAATAAATCCGAGAACGTGTTCTGTGACAAAAATACCTCAATTTTTCTAATTATTTAAGGTCTTACAAACTAAAATATTTCAAATTTTTTTTACACACTTATTTTTTTAGACATTATTGAGAAATCATAATTTTTTTTTTTTATAGAGAAACCTCACAAGAGTCCCAACTGCTCCCTTCTGGAACCAGTGAGACTATAGAATCCCCAATTGGAGTATGTTGTGAGGCTGAAGGTAAGTGGGGAAGGGAAGTTGATGGGGAAGAGGAAGGTGGGAAAGTACCTGGCTATTCAGATCTAGTCACTAAACACGGCTAAAGCCATTATTAAGCAACGTTTCAATTCTGAATGGTGGTCTTACACCAGGGCGATACTGAGAGTATCTTCCACTCTATATATATATATATAATACTTATGATCAAAAAATACTTCCAGGAAGTACACGATATTTAAAAATTTATCATTGTGCGTTTTGAGCATTTTTATTGCTTACTTGAATGTAGGTATATATTAAAGCAAGTTTTTAATGAAATAAAAACATTAAATTTTTAATTTAAACAAATTGATATGGGGAATAATCGATCTTTCTCATTGGAACCTCCCTGTATAGTTGCAAGAATTTTTAAACTTTTATTCTCAGTCGCTGGTCAATCACTCTTAAACTTGTTAATAAATATTTTGTTCTTGTATTTTTATGACTTGTGTGTAATTTTACTAGCAACAAAATGTACCAATTTTTTTTTACTTCCAACACAATCAGTTACAAGTGTACTGTACCAATAAGTAAAATCCCGTCTGGGCATTGAATAAATAAATTAAATAAAAATTTTAATTTCAAAATTATTTTGTATACCTTTTTTTATTTTTTTTAAATTATTTATTAACCAAAAAATACATGTTATGTACATTCTTTTAGGTATATGCCACCTCACTAGGCTGAGCCTGTTCCGAGGTGGCATACATTTAATTTTTCGCTTAACGTTAGTACTCATGAAAGTTTAACCGCTTGGACATATAAGCTTGTTTTCACGATAATTTAAAGTAGGTAGACATAGGAATTAATGGGTTATTAATGGTTAATTTGGTAATGCTTTCAGATGACTAATTGAATGAATAGCGAGAAACTACCCTGCCAAACAGAATAATTGATTAATGAAACGGGCTGTAAAGTACCGGAACGTCATTTAGCGAACCTACACAAAAGTCCTTTGATATCGTAACAACAACGTTATTATTTTAACTGCTTTTACTGTTTCATTCTAATTGCGGAAGCGAGTGCACGCCTTTGGAGCATTGTACTTGCTTTCGTGAGATCGTGTATTATTTTTGTTAGCTATTTGACTGCAAAAATTGTTAAACCAATTGGAAACCTTCAAGATTTAATTAAGAATAGTTGACTGGTTCTTAAAGTTCTGTTGTTTGATCAATTGTTTACATCATTATTTATGTCCGCAATGAAATGTACCTTTTAAAATTACCTATTTACTTTCAAAAAAATCAGTAGTAAATTTTGAAATTTCTGATAGAAAAGGGTCATGTAATTATTTACTTTTTAGAGGTATTTTGACAGCCTCTATGGTTGTCAAAATGCGTGTTTACGATCCTTGATTATGAATCAAATCGGTCGCGGATTCAAATTCTGGCATGCGCAAGTAAATTTTATTTGAAAATCGCCTAAGAATGGTGAATATGCATTATAAAATTGCGGAAATTAGCCCTATCAATGTGGTGAGATAAACACCTCAGAATGATGAATTATACACCTAAGTATGGTGAAATAAGAACCACCAGAATGGTGAAATATTTTTTACCAAAATGGTGAAATAAACACTATCAATGTGGTGAAATAAACAGCTCAGAATTGTGAAATATGTACCATCAGAATGGTAAAATATGCACCTCCAGAATGGTGAAATATGCACCAAAAAATGGTAAAATGTCCAGCATTAAAATGGTGAAATATGCACCTAAGAATGGTGAAATATGCACCACCAGAATGGTGAAATATGCACCAAAAAATGGTTAAATTAAAACAATTTATTCATTAAAATTAATATGAAAATTTGCGACATGTGCAAGAGGGCTAGATACTTTCAGTATTGCCCTGGTTAAAGACTAACACTCTGAATCAAACCATTGCTTGAAATGGGTTTAACCTAGTTTGGTGACCAGATCTGATTAGCATGGTACTTCTCCACTTTCCTCTTATAACATATTTACCCTCCTTACCTTCAGGAAGGGGATGGGGTAGATAAAGATGGGGAAGTGCCTGGCTATTCAGATCTGGTCACTAAACAATGCTAAAGCCATTTTAAGCATCGTTTCAATTCTGAATGATGGTCTTACACCAGAGTAATACTGAGAGTATCTTTTTCTCCGGAATATGTCGTAAATATACTTTATTTTATCTTAATTGAATGAATCGGGAAATAACCCAAACTAAACAAACACGATTTATTCGCACACGCCGGGATTTGAACCAGCGAAATCTGGATTGCTGGTAAAAAGCCTTATCCCTTTACCACCCTCGACTGAAATTCATATTTGCTAGATTATTTTAACATTTTAACCACTGCACTGGAGCGACAGAGCAATTTAAATAATTTTTCTCGGATTTGCTAAAGGAAATTTTTCCGCCAACATTAAAAAGCATACCTCTGAATTTGAATATGGAGACATACAAACTGATTATAGTTTTATATAGCCAATGAATTCACATATCTTTTGTTTATTATCACATATGCGTAGGATTTATAAAAATAATATTATAAAATCGTTAACTTAAAAATATTTTAAAGAATCTAGAGAATATTTATTTTGTTATGTTTTGAATGTACAACATACAATATATAGCCGCGTTAATATATATATATATTTTTAATTGCCACATTTTGGCAACAAAGCAATCCGTGGTTGTAAAAATAGTGCCATATTATAAATAGTGCCATATTATAACTATATAATTTCGTAAACAAAAATAAATGTAACATTCAGCGGTCTTGCATTAAACCCTTCGTGTGATTTCGCTCATATTAATTTGAGGCTACTTATTTAAAAAGTCCAAAATGATCGACTTACCCTCTTCATCGCTCCCCACCATGGAATATCTGTCGTACCCACTGAGGTTTCTATGGTGGCCAAGCCCGAAGTCATCCTTGGTCCACTGCAGCACTCCAGATTTGTTGACCACCCGGCAGGGAAGAGTCACTCTCGAGCCAACGATGGCGGTCTGTGGAAAAAATGTACGAACGTTAATTAATAAAAATGATTAATGTTTATTTTCTTAAATGCTGCTGTCATAAACTGCGACAATGATGTCCTCTCTGGGTTTTCTATTGCTGGGGAGTTTATTTACATACAAAAATTAGGGATAATATAAATATTGGATTTATGCATATTTGAGCATTTATTAAAAAAATACATGCGCCAAAATCGTTGCTTTTCAAAAGAATATATTCTTCTTTTTATTCAGATTAGTGCGAATATAAATAATCTTGTAAATTTAAAACATCGTCAGTGTTAAAATAATTTGAGCAATCTCCATTTCGGCCAGATTACTATGTGTGTTTTGAAATGAACTGGAGCTTGCTATCTTTGCTGTTATGTACAATATTACCTACATACAAATATTGTATGTAATATACGTATGTAATAACAATAATGTATGTAATATTGTACGTAAAAGCAAAGATAACAATCTCCAGGCAAACATAGCAATTTGTCTTAAATGGACATTGCTGCCTTTGCTTTTACACCCCTCATATAATTTGTCAATAATAAACAAAAATTAAATAAATCTAATGGTTGTGCATTGCTTTACCAATCTAAAAACTGATTCACGAACTAACCATCACAGACCGCCAAACAACTCGGTCTTGGAAAACTGTCTCATTCACATTCATACATCGTCTCATACTTACTCTTCTATTTTTCTGACTCTCAACATGGCCCGACTTAAGATCTGATTCACTTGATTGTGCCTTGTCTTCCTTGGGCGTCCCCGACTTCTTTTACCATTCACATTTACGTCATATATTCTCCTTACCCCCCTATCTATGTTAATTCGCACTACATGCCTAAACCATCTGAGAGTCCCTTTTTTAATCTTACTCATTATGCTTTCGTCAGCCTTGCATTCTTTGCGGATCTCCACATTTCTTAAACCATCTTATATGGGTCATGCCAATCTGAATTTGTTTGTTTTTATTTTTATTTTTATAGTGAATACCTCGCAAGAGACCTAACTGCTCCCGTCTGGAGCCAATGAGACTATGGCATCCCCGATTGGGGTATGTTATGAGGCTGAAGGTAAGTGAGGAAGGGAAGGAGACGAGGAAGAGGAAAGTGGGGAAGTACCTGGCTATTCAGATCTAGTCACTAAACACGGCTAAAGCCATTTCAAGCAAAGTTTTAATTCTGAATAGTGGTCTTACACCAGGGCGATACTTCCACTCTGGAACGTGCCGCAAATATACTATATATTATTTTTAATAATTAATTGTGAAATAACACAAATCAATTAAATAAAATCCATTTGCGCACGCCGGGTTTGAGCCCGCAGCCTTTGGAATGGGTGTCTAACGCCCCACCACTGGACTATGCCGGCCGTCAAAACAAAGGTCGAACTAATTTCATTAAATTCAAAAATATGGCATCGGTACTTAAACAAGTTTTTGAATCAAAGTTTGATCAATATTAAAGTTAGGCGATCCGCTCACTGAGGCAACTGAACACTGTCAACTGGCAACTGTCTTTGTATGACAATGTGATGGCCCGCACACTTCACAATCACTCAAAAACCCGTTGTCAATGGTAACGAAAGCAGTGACTCGCGACTCGCACTGCAATTGCATTGGCCGGCCGTTGCTAGTTGCCAGCTGCCAGCTGATTGTTCTTTGTCTATGGTTAAACAAGCGTTTCGACCAATCAAGACATAGAAACCAGCCGGTTTTAGTTTGGTTCCAGTTGCCTCGTCAGCGGAGCGCCTTATTCTACAGCGGACAGCTACTAGAACAATTTTTATCAACATGTTTTTTGAATACTCTTTTATTTGAAGTTAGAAGTACAAAATTGGGGTAATTGGGACAAATCATTTTCATTCCGGTCTCTCAGTAACTACTTCTGATGCATTTTACTTACAAAGTTTGCTATTGCTAGTGTCAGTAGAACTACATTCGTACTAGTCAAGTAGGTTTTTAGGTTATAATTCTGTTTATAAGTAAAATATAAGACTTAATCGTAGCGCAGGTACTCAAAAATTGTGACTTGAAGTGCTTAACCTATTTACAGTTAATGGGTAGTATTTCACACATACTTACTCAAAACTAAACCTTGCCAATCTTTGGCAGCAGGGCACATGATATGGTGTTATCTGAACCGTCGGTAAAACCGCGATTATACGAGGTAATAACGGTCTTTATTATCTGCTGCAGGAAATAACGCTCTTTACTATCCGCTGCCGACGATATTTATTCTTTAATCCTTTAAGGGCTGTTAAAGTTTACTGTGCGGTTACTGCTTTAATTACTACCTGTGGTTACCTTTATTATTCTGAATCGTTTACTTAAGGTGTAAAAAATATAGAGAAAACAATAAGTCTTATCTTCTATAAAATAATCACATTGACCCATTTACAGTTTTTTTTTTTTTTTTTTTTACATTAGGTCCACACAGGAGTCCCTGAGGAAAATAATTTCCTTCAGAACCTATGTCATCTTTGGGGATGCTGTGTGGAGGGTATTTTTAACGAGAGGAAGTTATGGGAAGGAAAAAGGTATGAGGGTTGGGTAGGAATCTAAGGTACAATGTGTCTAGATCATCCGCCGCCAAGACTTAGACAATGCACCCCATGAACCCGGGCACCCCTACTAAGTCACCAAACGTAGCGAAACACTTTGGGTGACCTATGGCAGAGGTGTTGGTTATCCAATAAGTGGTTCTTGGGGCGGCGGTACCCATTCCCGCCTCCCAAATTGTAATGTTTAAAATGTAATGTTTCACTCCAATGTAATGTTTAAAAATGCCTTAAAGAAGTGTTACTCAGATCAGAGAATGATCAATATAAATCGTTACCATGTTTGGAAAAGATTCTAACTGAATTTTTTGGAATGCAAAACCATTTATTTTGCTAATTTCTATAACTAAAATAATAGTCAAAGCCATTTTTATTTTTTTTCTGTAGATACTAGTTTGATCAAGTTCTTATGTCAAGCTTTTAAAGATTCCATTTGTTTTACAAGGTTTTAACACCATCTTCAACTTTTTGCAATTGCAGTATTGTTTGTTATTGTTGTTGTTACGATGCGCAGATTTTTTGATTAGATAGGGTTCTATGTATCTTCGCCTTATCATGTTCTGAGGAGTCAACGTAAAGAAGAATTCAATTCTCGTGGAAAAAGAGGTAAGAGAGATGGTTAGAACTCTGGAGGTCAGGATGTCCAAGAATAAAGTATGAATCCATGCCTCGAACAGCCTCATAAATATTCAGTATTAGTGATTAGAATAATTTTCGTTGTTTGTTTTTGGGGTGTTATGCCGTGTTGTGCTACCTCCTTCTTTAGCCGACGTTTCGGACAGCGTTGCAGTGTCCATCATCAGGGCAGATCCGGCAGATCCGTCGATGTGAAATTGTTGTGTTAAGTGTGTGTTTATTTACTTGGAAGCGATACCGTGTCGTCAGCTTCAATCCACTACGAGCTGGTAGGTATTTCAGAGAAAGGGGACTACTTTGAAAGGGAAATTTTGTGAAAGCGCAGTATTTACGTTAGCCTGGGGCCCGTCCACGGAGAAATGTAACGAAATGTAAAGAAGGAGGTAGCACAACACGGCATAACACCCCAAAAACAAACAACAAAAATGCTTTTGGCCGTGAAAATCTAAAAACGTATTAGAATAATTGTTGGCGTAAATAATAATATTTCCAGCGTTTAAGAAGATAGTTGTAATAATTCTGAGAAGCCGTTTACCTTTTCAATTTGACGCACAAAAAATTGATGATACGTTTCCATGTTTCAAATACCTGGTACTCTATTTTGAGAAGAAATAAATCTTTTTATAAATACTTACTGTAGGTTTTTCTTTAATATTACCTTTCATAACCTCCAGCACATTACGTCAATTTTCCAGGGTTTTTGGATTGTTATTTGAAAAAAGAAAACATCGTACATTTATAATGTCTTAGATTAAACCATTTGTTTATTAGTATGGTTAAGGGTTGTATAAACTCGCTAATTAACACCCATACGTTATAATGGAATGGTTTCTTTAATTGCATTTATATTACAGTAATGTGAGCATTTTAATTAATTTTAGTAAATAATAAAATTATTATTATTATTCTGCATCTGTAGTTATTACTATCTTAAATTATACCCAACTGTGTACAAATTACACCGCATCCATGTTAATTATAATTAGCTTTATGATAATGCAATAGCTTTTTCTTAATGATTTGATTTAAAAATGTGTTGTTGGGAGCATTTGGGACTCTTGTACGGTATTCACATTAGAAAAGATATATTTGTGTGTGTATTCCACAAACCTACAAATAATAAAACAACTTTTTGCAAAGAAATTCACTAAAATAAATAATATAAAATTATTTAATATTCTCCCTTTTGGAATAAAATTCATCAAAAGAATAATTGATTTTAAAAGAAGTATTTAGATACGGATTATGGACACGAGAAGGAATATTTTAGAAACAGTATTGCAACCTAACAAAGATTAATGCTTATATTATGTTTTTTTCTAGATTTTGCTTTTTTAAATTTTCTTCCCGTAATATTTTAACATACTAAAAAACTTTATCCAATTTATAATTCATTCACAAAAACATTGTACAATGCGACCTTAGAACGAGGTACCTCATTAAGGTTACATTATTTTCGACTTTTTAAAAATATATATAACTAACTAACTGTCACGCCATTTCCCCGCAGGGGTAGGCAGAGAGAACAGACCGCCAAACACTCGGCCTTCGCAGACATTCCTTGCCTCATTCACATTCATACATCTTATCATACACGCTCTTCTATTATTCTGACTCTTGACATGGCCCGACTCAAGTATCTGATTCACTTGACCGTGCCATGTCTTCCTCGGGCGTCCTCGACTTCGTCTACCATTCACATTTGCGTCATATATTCTCTTCACACTCCTTTCTTCATTCATTCGCTCTACATGTCCAAACCATCTAAGCGTCCCTTTCTTAATCTTACTTATTACGCTTACATCGGCCTTGCATTCTTTCCGAATCTCCACATTCCTCACATGGTTTTACCACACATACGCCTCAAGGATCTCATTTCTACAGCATTCAGTCTACTTTCATCCTTTCTCTGCCACTTCAACGCTTCTCAGCCATACATCAGGGTAGGTAACAGCACTCCATTGTTGACTGCTAGCTTCGCTTCTTTGGACAGTTAAACACCATTAAAAAAAAAATTAACTATTAATAATTAAAATTAATAAAAAAAAACTAGTAAATTGTTTAAATGGTTCTAATTTAATACCGTTTTTTGGTGTTTCAATAAATAAATATGTTATTTCACAAGGAAACAAAGATTCATTCCCACACTGTTACGAATTACTGACACGAAACAATATTGTTATTTTGTTGTTCAATAAAAAGGCTTGATTTTCCTATCACAGTCATATAGTAATAAAGTGATAAAAGATGACATTGTAACATTACCAAGAAACGTGATTTCTTTTTAAACGCTCCCCGTACAAACGAAATAAATATTCATTCTCACAACCCATATGATTCGCTGTAATATGACTGTCAATGAATTACTGACACGAAACAATATCGTCATTATATTGTGCCATAAAAAGGCTTGATTTTCCTACAGTCATATAGTAATAAAGGAGCAAAAGATGACATTTTAACATTACTAAGAAACCTGGCTGCTTTTAAAAAAATATTCGTATATATTTTTAAAAGTACAAAACTCCCCGTACAAACGAAAGAAATATTCATTCTCACAACCCATATGATTCGCTGTAATATGACTGTCAATGAATTACTGACACGAAACAATATCGTCATTATATTGTGCCATAAAAAGGCTTGATTTTCCTACAGTCATATAGTAATAAAGGAGTAAAATATGACATTTTAACATTACTAAGAAACCTGGCTGCTTTTAAAAAAATATTCGTATATATTTTTAAAAGTACAAAACTTCCCGTACAAACGAAAGAAATATTCATTCTCACAACCCATATGATTCGCTGTAATATGACTGTCAATGAATTACTGACACGAAACAATATCGTCATTATATTGTGCCATAAAAAAAGGCTTGATTTTCCTAGAGTCATATAGTAATAAAGGAGTAAAATATGACATTTTAACATTTCTAAGAAACCTGGCTGCTTTTAAAAAAATATTCGTATATATTTTTAAAAGTACAAAACTCCCCGTACAAACGAAAGAAATATTCATTCTCACAACCCATATGATTCGCTGTAATATGACTGTCAATGAATTACTGTCACGAAACAATATCGTCATTATATTGTGCCATAAAAAGGCTTGATTTTCCTACAGTCATATAGTAATAAAGGAGTAAAAGATGACATTTTAACATTACTAAGAAACCTGGCTGCTTTTAAAAAAATATTCGTATATATTTTTAAAAGTACAAAACTCCCCGTACAAACGAAAGAAATATTCATTCTCACAACCCATATGATTCGCTGTAATATGACTGTCAATGAATTACTGACACGAAACAATATCGTCATTATATTGTGTTATAAAAAGGCTTGATTTTCCTACAGTCATATAGTAATAAAGGAGTAAAATATGACATTTTAACATTACTAAGAAACCTGGCTGCTTTTAAAGCTCTTCCCGTACAAACAGACCAGTCTAATCAATCATTCGTTTTCTTGACTTTGGGAAGAGATGTCATACTTTGTGGGAGGATTTAGGAGATTATTAAAAGTTATTCTACCATTTGGAAGGCTGAAACACGGCGGAATTAAAGCCACGAAAACGCAATTTAAAGATTACAAACTTCTAACATAATTCATTTCTTTTGCGACATTCATTTGTCTGACGGGTTTTCAGGCACATTTTTCTAAGTTATTTGTAGAGTAAATATTGAAATTGTAAAATTCGCAGTAAGAGTTTAACGTTGTTATGTCATCCGTATCTATGATCTAAACTGACTCGTATTTAACTCAGTTAATATCACGAAAATTAAGCTGCTATATTTAAATTTGTTTAAATAATCCACACAGTATTTTTTTTTATATATTAACTCCACACGGAGCCTCCTATATATCATCTTTGAAGATGCTGCGTGGAGGATCTGTTTGAGGAGAGGAAGGAGTGAACATGGGTCTTGGTCCAATCGTTCCATAGCCGAACTGTTGAACTCAAGAACGAGTCGTAAAAACGACTCGTTCTCATGTGACAAATGTCAACCGTGTACATATGTTGGGCGCACGTTTGGCGTATTTCCCGACTATCCACCGGTGCCAAGGGGATCAATGACGCAAGTTCCTCGGAGCATCTTCCATTGAAATACCGGTAGAGCAAGGATAGCATTCCCACCCGAGGCCTGTGCTCTAAAGATTGCAGTCAACAACTTAATTATTGTTTTCGTTTAGATTGAGATATATTGTTATATCACAATATTTTTATAACTATATCTGGGTATTCGCTAATCAGTAACGAGCCTTTGTTGTTACTGTGACTATACTGAGGTATTAATTTTGTTTACATTAACTTCACTCAGCAGTAAAAAAAAAATTTAGAGCCAATGTCATCTTTGGGGATGCTGTGTGGAGGGTATTTTTTAAGTTCTGGGAAGGACAAATATATGTGAGGTGAGTCCATCTTTCCCTCCCCAGTGCAAGGTGATGGGTCGAAAGAGTCCGCCTGAAGAGGTCAAAAGGTCTTTCTCAACCAGTCATTACTGATCCGAGCCGCAAAGCAGTAGGTGGGCAAACGCACCCCCCGTAAAGACCTAAGCAAACCTCACCCCGTGAACACGGGCACCTAAACTAAGTTACCAAACGTAGCGAACCACTTGGGATGATCTAGGGCAGGGGTATTGGTTATCCAATAAACGGTTCCTTAGGCGGCGGTACCCCATATTTGTCTCCCAAATTAGAGAGCCAAAAAAAATTAATAATAGGTATTAAGTTTCCTTAGAATGATTGTGACTAACAGAGAGGTGAAAATATCTGGTGTGACAACTTCCTTATTGGAAAAACATAATCTTGTTTGATGGATGACAAAAAGAAGTAACGAAGATAGTAGAGCCCCTTGTACAGTACACCACCCAAAATGGCTGATGAAAAACAGTAATGGTATAACAACGATGAATAAATTAAATAAAATACTACGTGAACCTGAATGAACCTAACGAAACCAACGCTTTGACGTTGAAAATAACGAACTGACGTAAAATCGAAATACAACGCCATTTTCTAGATAACCAATTGCAACCAACGCCATTACCTAGGTAATAAAAAATACAAATTGACATACAACCGCATCTGTCCGAAACTTGTGGAACTTCAAATCATTATCCTTTATCACACATTTAATTCGCAATAATAAATATTGAGGTCAATAATTGAGATAAAACTCTTCTAAGTTGAACTAAATTACACACAGTAAGCCAAATTTCATCAAAATCGGTTAAGTAGTTTCGTAGTTGATCTCGAACAAACACTTTAAAAGCAGGTGGTAAAAAAACAGTACTAACCTGATCTTGTGGTTCCATTGCGAACTTTTGATTATATCCATCTCCAAATTGAGCCACCACCCCACAGGGTCCTCCCAGCAGCACGGCGAAGGTGTAGAGCACCACGAGGAAATTGGCGCATGAACTCGGCAGTATTCGCAAGAGCAGAAACATAGACAACTTCTTCCTGTCCGAAATACTCTTGCTCCCATCCCTGTTCGGCGAATTTTTCCCCGCGAAGAATTTCCCACTGCGGCGACACGGCTCGCAAACATCCGGCGAAGCGTCCGCTTCCGTTTTTCGTAGCGAACCGGATGTCCGGTCCGCCATCTTTGACGCCATTGCTGTCACCCGCTTCTGGCACGTGTCTCGGGTGTCATCGGCGGCGAGTAGAACTAAAGGGAACTGCGGGCATCTCTCGCGATCCCTTCAAATTTTCAATTCAGATTCAAAATTAGATCGAGCCCTTTTTTCGTTTAACAATAAACGACTAATGACGCATTTTACGCTCAGGTCGGTAATTGTTTCTTTTTGTCCCTTCGGTGGCAGGATATCGGCTGCCGGTGAATCTGAAACGATAGGAAAAAATAAAGTGTTATTTTTTGCTGAATAAATGTCGCGGAACAATGGGCCATGAAAGTTTTACAATTTTGGGGTAGCCAAACGTTACGCTTTTACAATCGCTTTCAGGTTTTTTTTTCTGTTTTTTCAAAAGGATGGTAAGTATCTATCAGTGGAATAGAAAATGAAAACTGAATACCGAATAAATTCAACAATTAATGATTACTTAATAAAATTTAAAAAACAAGATTTTTTTACAACAACACACATCTTATTATAAACGCTACAAAGTAAGAAGAAATTTCTGCAAGAAATTACCATATTTTATAAAATTTGTTTTATAATATAGGTGTCACTTTTAAAATGTCTGTGGATAAAGGACCGATGTTTATAATCCTTATTCCATAATTTACAGGTACCTGCGTCCATATATTATTATATTGTGTTGATAATATTTCGATCACGGTCAAAATAAACCTTTATTTAACATTAATTGTTGCTAGGTGCAAGGAATGGTAGTGCAGTAGTTAAAACTGCAAAATAAGACATGAAGAATGATTCTGTATCTTCTGTGTTATATTTTGTATTAAGTCATTATTTTGTATTAAGATAAAAAGGCAAAATCCGTCAGATGTCGGAAGGCGTCCGTCGCGAGTTATCGGCTGTCAAGATGTTGTGATTTTCTATGCCTTTCAATGGCTTGTCTATGCCTTTCGTGTATTGATTTCAGTTGGTGTGAATTTAATACTTACTGAAAAAGCACGAATTACCATTTAACAGTTATTATAACTACTTACACAAACGTATAAGCCTAGCCTCGTATTATTTTGATGTTTATGCGCGATGACATTCGATTTACAAATTTTTCCGTGACTGACATCTCTTAACGAGGATTACGTGGCAAACGCGCCGATTATGAGATTAGCATAACTACTTTTAATTGGTAACAACACCACGTATAAGAAAAGTGTCAAAATGGGTCGTATACGGTCGACTTTCGCAAAAAATACATAATCACCCTTCAAGAAGTTATCCATAAAACGTTAAGAACATGTTATATTAATATTTAGATAATTACGAGCAATCCGCGGTCATTTATGAATACATTTTTTTAAAATTAATGGATACTACAGAATGTCATAAAAATCACATTTAAATTATTAAAACCATAAAATTTCTATAATTACACCAAATTTTCTTATTCTGCTGATTTATATTTCCCGTACATAACTTGTCGCTTGAGAAATAGCTTTCCGCATTAACGATAGATGGAGCGCATAACTTCTCGCTCGGTAGCTGTTCGAGAAATCGCAATCTGCTTGCGGCATTGCTACGGGCAAGCGCGTGTCGTTTTGTAACTACCTACTTAGTTTTGACGGAGTTCGACGGTTTTAGACAGACAGACACGAGATTCCCCCCCCCCCCTGTTAACAGTGCGGCCCGTGATGCAATTTGGGTTAGTCAGACCTGATTTAGATAATACATTCATTATCGTGAGTATATTATGCACGCACAAATATTTGTAAAAAATTAAAATTGCGATCTCATTGAAAGAATTGAATTTACAAAAAGCTCAAAACTTAACTAATTTGAAATTAATTACTTGGACCTCAGTATTTTACCAATCGATTAACCTGCTAATTTAAGATCTGGCTCACGGAAGGGCTAAAAATATTTCAAAACAAATTCTCAAATAAATATCCATTTTGGCCGCCATAATGTTTTGTGAGCGGGCGGCCATTAGACAAAGGGTTCAAGTAGACGAGATAACCCCGTCCCTGGAGACGCATAAATAACCAACTAGAAAAGGAGGAAAAGGAAAATGCTGCTACCCCCGCACGCCCCTGGAACAAATTATTTAAATGTCCCGAGAAACCTTATTCTCAATTTTTTTGATTGTGATAATTTAATTCATAAAACTTATGGCATCTAAATGCAGTAAGTATATAAAGTTTTCTTTTATCAATCAATGAAGTTTTTTTTGTAGTATTTGATTCTAGCACCGATTTGTGAAAAATCGCGTTCAGAGAAAACAACTTTAACCATTTCCACCTAGTAACACTTAAAACTTGATTACGCACGCTGTGAACATTTTTAATTGGAGTGTTAACATCTGTGCACATTCCAACGGCAATATCAGTATTGTCATAATTGTTGACACTATGGAAATGTTTCAAACAATAAATAAATAAATTTCGGGATAGTAATAGAGATATCTCGTCGAAACATTTTCTACGTTAGAGGGTTCGGTGTTCGTTCGGCATTAATAAAAATAATAATATTAATGTAATATTTGTACAGCGCAGTTTTGTGTTATTTCAATTCAAGTGTTATCTAAAATGAACTCAAAAATAATCCCACAGTCCTCCATACGAGTCCATTACAAAATATTGGTAAAATAATATATAATAAAGGATATACAGTATATACAAAGCAATGACAGGAGGATGAAATTAACAATAATAATGCTGTTATAGCACAAGTCAATAATAACAGACATTAGAGTAATTACAAAATATTGATTTAATAAAATGAAATCAAGGATACAGTATATACAAAGCAATGACAATAGAATAAAATTAACAATAAAAATGCTGTTACAGCACAGTATAGTAAATCATAGGGTATAGTTTCAATTCCTGACAAATAAATTTTTGCTATGAAAATAACATTTTTAATAATTTTTCGTTAGAATTGCATTATAATAATGAAGAAAAACTAGAAGTGCCTTCCATACAAATTTGAATTGAAACAAATGTTACATTTAGCCCAGTAGCCCAGCGGTCTGTCTCGCTTACACTCGTTTGACATCGTACATCTCCATCCCGTTATTTAGGAAAGCATGGTTATATATTGGAAAAAATAAGCCTTGAAAAGGCAAATACGAATTAATAACGAAAAACTCTCACAAGGCACTTCTTTAGATATTCTTTATTCTAAGATTGTTTTGATTCTCCAAATAAACAAATACGATTTTTAAGATGAAGCTTAATGTCAAAGTAAAATTACCAGAAATCATATAACCGGAGTTACAAACAGAAACACAACAAAAATTGGTATTTCAAATATGTTTTAATAATCCCCGAGGCTCTCTCTTTAAATTTTATCACGAGTTTTTCAATTTAATCATTTTGGTACGGTGAACAGTACCGTTAAAATATTTAACAAGGACACGACGCCGATGTGTCCATTGTCCGTTCTGGACTGGTTGTAAGCTCGTAATACAGCTACTTACTTCTACTCATTTATAGGTCACTGAACAAAGAAACGAACAGAAAAACATACCAGAATTCCATAACTTTTTCGTGCAAATGCTTCGTTCATAGTTTTGCAATATTTCCTATCTAGTTGGGTTTATTTGAAAATAATGTACTAAACGTAAGTATATTAATCATTGAAGAAGAAAATATTTCATTGAAGAAGAAGATAACAATAATAATCTAATTGTTTAAAATATGAAGTCCCAGTTGCGACCGTTATCTTTTATTATTTTTCGGTGTCTTGTTCATTTTCATATTTTAAACAATTAGATCATTATTGTTATCTTCTACTTCAATAATTGATGGGAATAACCTTCAAAAGTTAAAAAGAGAGATTTTCTTATAAAAATATGAAGAAAATGTTTATTTATTAATTACATCTTAAGAGCGATTGACCAGCAGCTGAGAATAAAAGTTTAAAAATAGTTGCAACTGTACAGGGAGGTTCCAATGAGCAATAAAAATGCTCAAAACGCACGATGATAAATTATTAAATATAGTGTACTTTTTGTAATTTTTTAAATTTTATTTTCTTGTATGATTATATGATTTGTAAATTGTGTTGTTTAATAGAATCTATCGTTTGAAAATTGAACAAATCTGCCAACAACCAACGTATTTTAAAAATACACTTAGTTTAAAAATAGGATTCACGCAGAGGTAAGAAAGGAGACTCTTTTAATAATACACTTTGTTTTTTATCGAACAAGTATAAAATTTTATTGACTCCGAAATAATACAACCCAAGGAATTTAATTTCCCCCCCAACGGAACTGATATGTGTTTCGTTCTAGGTGGTTTGATGAGAAGAGGCTAATAATTAATTTTACAAGAAATATATTAACTTCAGTTCTGTTGAGAGGAGAGGAAACAGAGCCTGCCATCTATCTTAATAATCACAAACTATTTATTCTAAATCTTATGTTAAGTTCTAACCTAGATCCAAACCAAATTTCACTTATGTTTGAATCTTCACTTACTTTCTGACAGGTTTCATTTAGATTTGTTCCTAACATTATCTTCTTAAATAACAAATTTTCTAATGAGATTTATAAGCTTCCACAAGTTTATTCAATAAATTGAAAACATGAATTAGGTTCTTTTTTTAAAAATTTGGTTGTATGTAAATGGTAGAAAGGAAATATTCTTTATGATGATCTTAAAATATATCTTCAATTTTTATACCAATAAAACTGCTTTCAGCTGGCAATGTTGTTTCAACCATGAGCTATAGAGCTGCGTAAAACAATTTAATTTAAAAGTCTAATTGTAAGGTTAACCAATATTATCACGTAACTCTAATAAAGTCTGTGAGAAAAAAAAGTTTTGATGCTTGTTTGTAACAGTTTTGAATAAGCCACTTATTTTTACTGATTCATTGCGCGTTATTTTCAAATTAATTAACTCCTTTTACAAAATGATAATATTCGTCAAGACGTTATTTCACAAGGTAAAATATTTACAAAATAATAAATAAACGTCTCTTTTCGTCTTAAATACCGCCATGTCGCTTCTTCACTGTCTTTTGACAGCCGGTTGTCACTTTCATAGACTCGATTTAAGAACATCATCAATTCCCTTCAAGTATAATGTCAAAACAACAAATGATTTTGTGAAAAGATAGTTCTGAATGCAAAGTTAATTTAAAACGTGATTTCAAAGTGTTTTGGAGATCAGAAATAAGTCATAACCGTGTTGGGAATTTAAATGGTTTATTGCCTACTTATAAAATGATATAAATAAGGCTAGGGTAATAAAAAGGATTAATTTCACCTTCTTATTGTTATTAAGTTTAATTTGTAGAACTCCATTTAAATTTGTATTACTTTATTATTTACTAGCTTCTTCCCGCAACTTCGTCTGCACAGGATTAGTAATTCGATTAGCCTATTTTCTTTTCGTAGTACCCATCTATGATTATGCCAAAATTCTTAACCTATTTAAAAAAAAAATATATATAATCCTTGATTCGATTCAAGATTGAGTACTTCAAATAAATTCCATAATTTAAATATTTTCTAAAATGGAATGTTGGTTTAACAATCATTGTTTTTCAAAATGTCATTCTCAAAATTTGACATTTTCTATTAAACAATAATTATTTTGTGTAATACATAGAAAATAGCAATGGGTATAAATTATTGCCTATATGTTATTCTGATGTATGAGCTATATTGTTGTAAAGCTTCATTAAAGTCCATTCATTGGTTTTTGTGTGAAAGAGTAACAAACATACGTACATCATGACTTAAATTATGTAACTCTCTGGTTAAACCAAAATAAACTAAAATTAAATGTTATGAAAACCAAATTTTTAATTGTGGATAGCCTGGGAGGAAACGAGCAGATAGTACTAAAAATTGATAACGTAAATATAGAAAGGGTTAGCAGTATTAAACATCTGGGTGTAATATTAGACGACAAATTGAAATTCGACGAACACTTAGAATACATAACAAAGAAAATTGCTAAAAAGGTTGGATTCCTTAGAAGGATCAGAAATAACTTGGATCTCAAGACAACGCGCCTTGTTTACAATTCTATTGTAACTCCGCATTTAAATTATTGTTCTAGTGTTTTATTCCTATGTAACGAAGCACAAAATAACAAACTACAGGTTATACAGAATAGGGGAATGAGGATCATTTTAAAGTGCAACATTTTTACTAGAGTCAAAATTATGTTACAAAATTTAAATATGATGACAACCAAACAACATATAATATATAATACCTTAACAATGTTGTACAAACTCAAAAATAATATGCTGCCAAGTTATCTGAATAGTAATATTATGTATCACGAAAATGTTCATAATTATCCTACGAGAAGATGCAGAGATTTTAGGCTTCCCAAAACTAAGCTTTCGTGCACCCAAAATAGCGTGTTTTATAAAGGACAAAAACTGTATAATAAACTACCGAATGCCGTTAAGGAAGCCTCAAACCTTAGCACTTTTCGTAGGACATGTGCTATATATATTAAAAACAATCATTGATTAGATTATAAAAAAAAAAATTAATAATCTTAAATTAATCTCTTAAATTGTATTTTTTAATTTGTATTTTTTAATTTACATTTTTTTTATTTGTATTTTTTAATTTGTATTTTTTAAACTGTATTAATTAAATTGTATTATTGTATTTTCTTACTAGATGTATGAAAAAAATGTGCATACATCTAAATAAACAAAACAAAAACAAAAAATACAAACTTTCACGTTTATAATATTAATACTAGCTTCTGCCCGCGACTTCTACCGCGCAGGATTAGTACTTCGATTAGAAGACAAACGTAAAAAAAAACACACGATTTTAAGGTGTGTACATCAGTTAAAAAACGTATTATTGACAAAACGGCTAGTTTTTCCAACGTCGTCGTACAGTTCTTATTTATCCTTGTAAAGTCACGGGACCCAGATAGATCGACGCAGAAAAAAAAATCCTTCAAAATGGTATGTAAAAAGTATTTTCGTAAATAGTGGCGGTTACAGCGGTATTGCTTTCCTGCGACGAAACTGTAGTTTGTGTAGTTCGAATAGCTTATCAGGTCATATAGTTTTAATCACATTTATTAACCATACAGTAATCAAATTACTTACCACTCAAGGATTTGCGTGTCGGCACTAAAAAGTCATCACTGTTTTATATCTATGGACGTGTACGTTAACGTTATTACTAGGGCATGCAGTGTTTATATTTGCATGACCTATTTAGTGCGCTATTTCAGTCTCCGCCAATATTAACTATTGAGAGGAATATTGTGGGAGTTTATTTCAAAAACTTTTTAATTAATAATGTAGGCTAGTAAATTAGTGTTATATTTAGTTGAATTCGAATTAAATATCCGTGGTTAAAAACATATTCCGTGTTTGGTTTCGACTGTTCGTAGATTAATTAGGTCGAATTAGTTGCCGAATAATTTGAAATACGTGAGTGAAAAAAAAATTGTGTTTGTAGACATTGAGCGGTTAGTGGTTGTGTGGGCATCGCGTTTGGCTCTCACCCAGGCATTCCGTGTTCGCTCCCTCGGCTGGCTAAGTCCTCCATCACAACACAAGCAATATCTTCCGCTTAGTGTGGTGGTAGTAGGAGATTTTCAAATGTCGTTGGGTTATTCGTAACCCGGGAATGTTTGTCTTTCTTGTTAAAAAAAAAAAAGACAAATAATATTTGAACTAAATAGTGGCTAATGTAAATCGAATCACTACCATGTTAAACGATGTTTAAATAAAAATTTAAACATTTTGGGGTAATAAATAACCTGATTTTGATTGTGCAATGATAAAGGACTTAGCAGAGGATTGAATTTTCGATTTTCCTTTTGGCTATTGTTAACCTGTTATGTTAAATAAAAATATAAGATTTTTGGGAATAGGAAGATGGTCAGTCACCAACTATTTTTTTAGTTTTTTTTTGTTGTTGTCGAGTTTCATATCTAGTTAAATTATTTATGTTATTTAATGTTATCCTACGTTATTTCTTTAGCTATCGTTTGTCTTTCTTTAGCTATCGTTTTGGACAGCATTTAGTATCCACCATCAGGCAAGAGGCGTAATTACATCACATTTATGGAATACCTTATTTTATATACAACATTTCAAATCGAAATACGCACAAAATTCCTTGCTCGGGCATATTTGCAATGCAAATCTATAACCTGATTCCCCCGCGCCAAATCCCCACCACGCGGCATTCTCTGCGACTCTTAGTCTCGGCGTGGCAGCCGTTCGCCAAAGGACTTTCACTCGCCGCTCCAGTTTTTGTTCTTTGTTGATCGACGGGTGATGGTTCGGGAGCTCTGTGAAATGATCTCTGATGCCAATAAGACCACTTTTGGCAAGATTGTGACAGAAAATTTGGGATACCACAAGGTCTGCGCAAGATGGTCCCAACAATGCTCGCCGAAGATCACAAACAACAAGGGATTGAAGCAGCCTACGAACTCCTTGAGTACCTGCTAGTACATATTATTATCATAAATTTTCTCGCACAATGTTAATAGTGAAATCTTTATGAGTTTTTAAAATTGGTTTTGCTTGGTGCGCCCTTAATGTTTTCCCTCCTGACATCACAAACCAAGCCTCGCCATTTTGGGTTAGTTAAAATATTGATAATATCTTCCTATTAATAATAAGAGCAGGTCCGCAAAAGGCTTTTAAAAGCCTTTTATGGGGTAGGTACTGTTTCCCGTTTCCGGCTTCAGACCATGGTGGTTGAAAACTTCAAGAAGATTACAGTATCAGATTATAAATTTGTCGGTTTGTTACTTTCATACGATGGGTCTTTGTATCTTGTGAAGTAAACGGACAACGTCCATAAAGTAGTTGTCTATGCATTATTCTTTGACTAATAGGTCGAGATTTTATCTTCCTGTTTCCCGCATTTTACTTGGCATATATGTACATAATAACTATTTTACTTGGTTTCTTTCCATATACCTCGCAAAAAATAACATCAACGCTATATATACCATTTTTGTGACAAATCCAATGCAGAATCACAATTGTATACTCCCGTTGACCGTGTATAACTGTGTCTGAACAGGCATTTTTTGACATATTTAAAACATTATTCACTAAATATAAACAAGTCATAGTAGAATTTGTATCAGAAAAAGAACGACAATATTTAATTAAACAAACTACATAGCTCTGCTTCGACTTAATTCATCTACGTATTGTACTTTTCCCACTCTATTGTTATTCTTTCTTGCATAGTGGAGTATGTTATTTTAATCTACTTCGTTTTTGATTTTGTTTTTGATTATGTTTTGTATTTTATTTTTTGATTTTTTTTTGATTTTGTTTGATTTTGTTTTTGATTTTGTTTTGCTCATTTAGATGTTCTCTAAACATGTAAAAACCCAGCTGGGTGTGAAACTCAAATGAAAAAATATTTCGTTAAATAAATTAACAAAATGAGACTCTTTAAATGCATGCTCTAAGATATGTAAAAACTTAATAACGTGCAGTAAGAAATTACAAAATATATTAGTTGAAATAAAGCTGGTTTGTTTTATTTCTATCTTTGAAATAACTTAATGAATAAATCCTCCAATTATAATACTTAATCATTGAAAACAATATTAGCGACTATCAAACGAAAATTTTAAATTGAAAATTAAAAATTAAAAAAAGATTTGGTCGTATTTAGGAACTGAACTAAGGCTTGCCGGTGCTCTGTTCTAACCACTGAGCTAATTTGAAATATTAAAAATAAATGAACAAAACTAATTTGAAAATATTGATAATTAGACAAATATTAAGTTGTACATATTTCGCTGAGTCTAATTTCCGTTCAGTTTAATATATATTTTTTTAATATTTACCTATAATTTCAGGTTGAAATTAATATCGGATAAGGTTCGAGTGAGTTTTTTCTTACAATTGTATTAAAAACCCCCCTTAAATCGCGCAACATCGCCAGTTTTATATGAACAGCCATCGAAGCAGTGTCTCGCTCTGAAGCAAACAGATATAATCTCTTTTTATACTCAAAAATTCCTTGACAAGATTACTAAAAATGACTAGAAAAACTAGGGATGTTTTTTTTTTAAATCATGACAAATACTTAAATTTGCTTTACTTAGGTGGGTCTATTTATACCCATTACTGTTGCTTGTGTTTTGTTTTGATCCACCGAAGTCGATGTGTTAAGCTGCGGCATCCTGAATTTCTACCGATTTTGTACATATTTTCTTTACATTTGAAGTTTTAAGCTCTTAAAATAATATATATGTTATTCTTTTAGATATAATCTATACACTCCCCACCCCGAGATGGTAATTGTATGAAATTCCCTTGATAGAAATAAATCGCAAAGTATGCTCCGAAAATTATTATTTATACGTTTGTTTCTGTTGTGTTACAAGTTATATGCATGAAAAAAATTATTTATGTAGATAATTTATGTAGATATTTATACCTTTGTTTATGCAAGGATGCTTCATCATAAATACGTCCCTCATCGCACGCGTGTGTCACCAGTTTAGTAAAGAGGATTAAAACGGAAACATTCTGACAACGTTTAAAGCGCTAGGGAAAACAATGGACCATCACCTTTTTGGTGGGATATTTGAATGATCTTCCCACGTTGCCCACAATCTGGCACGAACAGTCCTGTGTTCAAAGGTCGGAGAGAAGGGTTTGTGTTATTTAAATATATTTATTATTATATTTACTGGATTTTTAAGACTACAATTTTAAATTTTCCTACTACCATAGTAAGCGGAAAATGTTGCATGCATTTGCCAGCCGAGGAATGGAACTCATAACTTCTTGATGGGAACCAGAGGTTGTTCTAACTAAGCCTCTGACCAGTCAAATTATTTATTTAAATTCGAGAAAAAACACTTGCAGACGTGTTCCGGCCGTGCAATTGTAAAATTATTGGTTGTCCCTAATATTTTCAAACAGAGACATAATACACCGTTGTTGTTTCAGAGTTCCAAAATTTTACCTGTTAAGGCTATACTGTGGCACAAAATAATAATTCAGCATATATTTACCCCGCAGCATAAAGATAAATTAAAACATAAATACAGCACTAGATTCACGCGCAACGACGGGTTAATAGTTCCGAAATTTAAAAATAAGTACGGACAGAGAACGTTTGAATTCAACATACCGAAGATATTTAATTTATTACCTGACACTATAAAACAATGAAATTCTATGAATAAGGTTAAATATATGGTGAAAAATTGGCTATCGGAAAAAAATATTTATATTGTGTATGAAAAATGTATGAAAAAAAGCTTATCTGTAGATATATAAGATGTAAATTATGTATATGTTACTAAATTATAAGCACCTGCTGACAAGCCAATTCAATTGGCTTAGCAGGACTTGTTTGATGATTTATTTATTATAACTATGCTTTCAATAAAAAATATTAAACACAAAAAAAATTTCACACTCCCGGAATAATAATCTTACAAGAAAATAAAATTATCACGACAATGTGTCTGAGACAAAATTAAAAAAAAAGGGAATTATCTTATGCATCTGACGAAAAATCTTTTGTGTCTTCTTATAACTTGAGAACATTGACTTCTAACATCATGAAAATTGGTATACGCCAATAAATTGACAAAAAAATGTTTTAAATTCCTATCCTGTATTTTGTGTGTGATTTTGTAATGTGCTTGAAATGAATAAATAATTTCATAAGAAAAGATAATATTTTTTAATACAAATGAAAAGTAATTACGAAAGATAAATCGTAGAAACGGTTTGATTGGTAAAAACCCATAAAAAATTCCTACAAATTTTTAATTTAAAAATATTTCCTTTTTCCTTCCTTCTCTTTCCTCCCATACTTCCTTTCAAAGGCCCTTCCCCTCTTTCTCAAGGCTAAAAATATTTCCCTTCAAGATGCCTTTGTAAAATTGTAACTACTACCTCCTACCTATGAATTGTAAGTTCCTCCTGTCCTAAAATGAGTTTTGTAACTCATCGGGATTGCTCTAGCAAGAAATAAAAACAATGAAAAAAAAAATTATAGATTCTTGACTTATGAACATTTATTGTCAAAAAGATCTATTAATTAGGCCGCTATCTTTTAACGAGCGGATGTATCCTTTGTTTGATATCAGAGAAATTCCAGCTCTGAATAGCAAGAAATTTGTATCATGTTTAAAGTAAAAAAAAAAAAAAACGCTAATTTGTAACGCCTGTTCTAAGCACCACCGCAAAGTAGTGCAAAGAACACAAGACCCGTGAAATAAGCTTACATGGGCGGTTTCACTTCCTCCTTTTTGAACCTATCACGAGCATTATATATATTGACACGATAGAAATAAAGTACCCCATTCGGCGCCGGGTCGGGCCCAGGGGTGCAATATCTCACCCGCGACAGCTACACCCCATTATCCGAACACTTACAACAGTATTAAACATTTTTGTTCCGGCAAACTGCGGAGGTAACGAACTGAAAAAGTTTTTCTATCTATTTTTATCTACGCAATGTCGGTGAGGATATTTGTGGAATTTTCCCAAATACTCCTATTTCAATGAAATAAAATTTAAAAAAAACTTAATTACACTTAAAAATAATGGTTTTACCTACCCACTACCAACAATAATGATTTATTTTGCCAAATTTGTAAACACTAGCGAAGAGCCTCACGGTCGCTAGAGGATAATTCTGGTCAATTCGACGATCTACGGGCCTTGCGCTACAATGCTTTTAGCTCTCGAAAATCTGGTACGATATAGACTCATTTGAGAGCTCCCCTCTACGGAAATCTTTAGTATAAGGCGAAATAATAATTCGTTATTAAACTAAAGTGTTTATTGGTATTTATTTAAAAAAATATTTTATAAGATGATGTATTTATTGTTATTTATTTAAAAAATATATTACCTTTTCTGACTTACATAACACACCTTTACAGTATTATAGAAAAATCTAAAGTGTTATAAGGGTGAATTTATTTGTAAATTACCAAACAGTTATTAATTTAATAATTTCTTTAACTAATATTTTTGATTCACATAACATCCCTTTATTTTAGTTTCATAGAAAAACCAAAAGTATTAGAAACCTATTTGCTAATTAATTTATGTGAAAGAAAACCTATACTGTTATTTTACAAAAGACCTTTCGACCCCTAGGTCCGATAAACACCATTGAAATTAATTATCTGTTCAGGAGAGAATTCTTATTTTTACTAATATTTTATCGTTTCCATCAGAAATGAAAATTATAAAAAAATCTTGCCATTTTTTTTGCACATAGCTCTTATTGACCTTAGTGCAGAGGTTTGTAAAAATCCATTTTATTTTTTTTTACTCTTACTTCAAAATTATTAAAACGTCAAACTGACAATTAAACGTCAAATAAAACAAGTCAAAAATGTGAAACAGCTAAGGCTGTGCCAGACATCTTTCAATATACATCAAGTGATTATAACATTTTAAAGATTTAACGCTACCTTTAGATTTTTCATGGAACTAAGACTATTTAGCCGACCCCAACAGAGGCCGTCGTGAGTCTCCGAAAAATATGTTTTAAGAATGTGTGTTGAATTTAAATCGACGGTATTTGATTATATTTTGCTCCGCTTCATTTGTCGGCGTTTTAGCACAACTTATTCTTGACTGAACCTACTGAAATAATAATAGTAATATTTTGATGATTTGTATATCACCGTTTTGGTGAAAATTCACTTCAAGGGCGATGCACAAATATATAATATCTTTCTACAATCTTATTTCAAACTGCAGATTAGACAAGCCCCCTTTGCGGGGCAGCCAGCCCGCACGCTATTCGTTCGTTTCTTTCGTCAGCCGACTCTGATTCGATTTATCGGGTAGTTGTACATTTTTTATGTAGCACGCGCGAGCGTCCGCGTCATCGTGTTTTATACGTTTAGGTCTGGCACGTAGATAACTTAACTAGGAGAAAAGTCGCCGCCATTCTAGTGATCTCGATTGTTCTGTCTGCATTTGTTCGAGAAAATTCGCGAATATTCTACTGTTTGTATTTATTCACACTCTATAAAAATCTGGAAGAGATCATTCTGGCACCAAAAGTTCTCTAAACAACCGAGTTATGTATATAAAGGAAGCAGAGTCCCTGCCAGGCAGTCAGTTTTTTTTGCGCCCCCCTCCCCCCTTGAGTTTTTTCTGTATCCGCTACTGACTAATACAAAACAATATGTACAATGCTTTTGACCAACAATTAAAAATGTACATATATTGTGTTATTTATACTCAGAGACAGGCTGATTATATACAGGAACATATTTACCTGGGAGGTAACTTGAGATTAACACTGTTTCTTGTTTATTTAGATAAATTTAAATACAGTTTTCACGCAGCGGACTTAATTGGAACACATGTTATTAGAAATGCCATTATTTAATCCTGGTACATTCTGGTGTTCAGAAAAGCAAAAGCAAAATTTTATGACGGACGGTACAACAGTACAAGCATTTGATAAGAATATTTAACTTCTTAAATATGAGACAGTAAGAGACAGATTGATTGGTGTGTCCCTTGAACATTTGACATTCCATCAATCGTTAAATTTATTTATTATTTGTGGTTTCCGTACCCATTTTCGAAAATCTGCCACATCAACTTTATTATTAAAGCAGGCCTTATTTTATAGGCATGTAACTTTATCTAAGGTTCAGTAAAGATAAGTTTTTCAAATATGAAATCGTCGTGTTTATATATTTTGTAATCCCATTTTTTTCAATATTAGGTGACTAATACCTACCCGAACACAGTCTGAAAAATAAACGTAATTGAGACAGTTTCGTTTCTTTGGAAAATTTGTCTAATTATTTTATTAAATAAAAAAAACGATGTTACAAAAAAATATATTACGTTTACCTATTAAGTAGACAGGTATTTAAGTGGTCACAATTATAATAAGCAATATCTATTAGCCTGGAACACTCAACAATATTGAAAAACTCTCCCGAGAAAAGATACATGCGCCGACGGGACCCGAACCCGCACCCCTCTGTTTGCCAGACAGGAGCTCTACCATTAAGCTACGGCGGGTTACCTCCTACCTGCCAAATGATTCAATATATAATATATGAATGGCACATTTAGTAAAAACTTAGTATAAAGGTATTAATTAAAAAAAAAAATTATAATTTAAATTGCATTTGGCACTTTATACACTTTGGTTCCTTAGAACAGGCAATCTGCCTAGCTAGGAACTAATATCGACCTAAAACAAAGTAATAACACTTGTATTCATTTTAAATATATTCTCTTATTATGTAATATTATTTTGGCTTTAAATGTATCAAATGTAAATAAATAAAAAAATACCTAGTGTTTCATTCAACAATGTTTCAGGCTAATAATTATTTCTTATAATAATTATTACCCTTTGTGCTATGCATAAAAAATCTTGTCTTAAACATTAGTTTATTAATTTTAAAAAAATAATCAGGTATTTAAGTACCTACTTACAAATCTCATGATTTTAGATGCAATTTTTGATTTGGAATATCAAATAAGATAAAATTAGAAGCATTATTTTTTGGACACTAGGTCTTTTGTTCGTAAAGCCATTAGTAAAATATGTTGACTAATTTAGAACCGTTATCATAATAAAATTACAATCTATGATCCTTCGTGTCTTAAAAAGTACGTCAGTTTATAATTTTTTAGCAAAATTTCCACGAATGACTTAATTTTATATGGACTCGCGTCACTCAGCCAAGTAAAGGGTTCATGAACTTATTATTATCTCAAACAATTTGATGGACGTTAACATTCTATCATATTTGTAAACATGCGTCAATGGCACAAAGGGGAGGATGTGAATACCTCGAATGTGCGTATTTATGTAGAATCTACAGAATTCATCTGTATTGTAGAAATTGAACAAGTACCTGCTGATTCTTTGTACATGCTTACGAATGTATTCGAAAAATAAATGCTACAGCACGCCTACAACTTTCGATTTTGGATGAAGTGTTATCAGCATATACAATCTTACTAATATTATAAACGCGAAAGTTTGTATGGATGTATTTGTGTTTGTTACTCTTTGACGCAAAAAACTACTGAATGGATTTTAATGAAACTTTACAATAATACAGCTCATACATCACAATAACATATATGCTATAATTTATAAAGCTAGCTATTTTCCATAAGTTACAAATAATAATTATTGTTTAATTGGAAATGTCAAAATTTAAGATTTACATTTTGAAAAACAATGATTGTTAAATAAAAATTCTATTTTAGAAAATATTTCAATGAGTGAATTTATTTGAAGTACTCACCTAATACTTTGAAGCGAATCAAGAATTATAGATATTTTAAATAAATATGTTAAGAATTTTGGTATAAACATAGATGGGACCTAGGAAAATATAATAGGCTACTCGAAGTACTAATCCTGCGCAGACGAAGTCACGGGTAGAAACTAGTATAATATAATTTTTTTCAACAGAGGTGTTGTGAAGTTGGGATGGTTGTGGTGTAATAATTGTAAACGAATGTAATTTTACAATGAACTATTGTTTATACATATTTATGTTCATAATAAACAATAAATGGAGTTGTTCAAAAGGTTGCTGTGGTTTATTCTAGATTTGGCAAAAATGATTTATTTAATTTGCTGCGCAAAAAATGAGCGTGCATACATATTAACACTTTTTTATTGTTGTGAAAAATAACGAAAATTAAATTATTGTGATTGTTTTTAAAAAATAACGTTTTTTTGTAATATACAAGATGTAAAAGCACTAAGCCGAATTATTTTAATTAGCCGTTTTTGAGCACACTTGTAGTACAAAAAGTAGATGTTATTTTGCTATTCAATGATATTTTTTACAATTTAAAACACATAAAAAATCTATCACTCGTTGCCGCTGATCACACTCCTACACGTTGCGACCGGACCACGTGATATTTCGTGTGTACCGTGCTGCTAGAACCTGGAGGAATTCTTATCACATGACCAGCTATGCTATACCCGACTACACAGATCGCTGCCCTAGTGCTTGTATGTTCAATAGACCATTTTGCAAATTTTACAGGGGAAGCTTTTTTTTTGTTTTTATAGGCAAATTCTAAATAATTCTCGACTTTAGTCATTTCGTTTTATACCGTATTTAAAAGACATGTATAAAACGAAATGACTAAAGTCAGAATTATTTAGAATTTGCCTATAAAAAATAAAACAAAACGCCCCCCTGTAAAATTTACAAAATGGTCTATTGAACATACAAGCACTAGGGCAGCGCGATATTGTTTTTAATTTGAAAAAAAAAATCATCGAACATCAATATGACTTCAATATACATTTTTACTCCAAATATGTTCAGGAATCGCTAGTTAAAATCCTTCGGGAACGTGCTGTCACTTACTGTATATAAATATAACAATAACTATCTATATAACAACTAACTATAAATATAACAACAACTCAACCCTTGAATCAAAGGCGAATGGTAGCCACACTATATTCCTGTGTAATATCCTAAATATTTAAATATACATACTGAAATTCATTATTATTTCAAATAAACTTTGTACCATATAAACATACCCGCTATAGGTACCAAACTATTTTACACCTGAATCAACAAAACAACCGCTGCAGCAACTTTCAAATTTCCACCATTCTCCAAACATTCAAAAATCTTTTACATAATTTTGCCCCAAATCAAGTCTTGACATATTTTTTGACTCCCTGCCGTCATTTAAGAAACACATTACTTGTGACATAATCAATGCGCACTCTTAAGACGATAGACTTCGCTTTTCGGCCCATACAAAAAGGACGCCCGGGAAAAAACACTTTTCTACATCGAAAATTGCACAAAATGAATATTTTTTTTATACTGCCTTCTAGGGGGTGAAAACTATGTCGGTATGTTTTCGAATTTTCGATGCGTTTCGTATTAACGTAAACATTCACTGTCAAACATGTACGATTTATCAAAAAATATTATTTAAAGAAAAAGTGCTGCTAACTCAACTCTCATAAAGAATTATAAAATTATAAAAAGCTACCGACGTAGCTTCTTCTTTTTAAAAAATATATATTTTTTTTAATTTCAATTTCGTGAATGTTTAGATGTAGAAAAGTGTATTCTCCATAAACCCCTTTTCGAGCGATTTCTGTAGGTAAATTTGAGCGTTGTCTCATTCGCACATTTCGCATTCGCATTCGCATTCGACAGACGCGGGTGTTCCGCGTGTCGTTTAAAGTCTAGCCTCTTAAACGTTCCACTAAACACGATTCGGACACACAGGTACACATATACAGGGTGTAACAGGACGTACCCGAGAGATTTTAACCAGCGATTCCTGAGCTTATTTGGAGTAAAAACTGTAAAAAAAAATTGTCTCCGGTGACTTTTTTGATGACGTATTTTTTTGATCCGTATTTGTTTCGCAAAATCAAACAAAAAAATTCTTTCGTATCTCGTCTCTGCTCACTCAGCCGAGTAACTGCCCCGCCTCTTAACCCGCCCCCAACTGTCCAACACCTACTGTTTTTTATGTTTTTGTAAAAAAAAAAAAACTTAAAAAATATCGCCGGAGACCAAAATTTTATTTACATTTTTTACTCCAAATAAGCTCAGGAATCGCTCGCTGGTTAAAATCTTTCGGGTACACTTTTCAGATAAGTCCTGTTACACCCTGTATATATACATACATATATACATACAAGTCCATACAATTTGAGAAGCGGGTGTGGTACCGCTGTCCCGGCAAGTGGTTCGCTAAATTTGGTGACTTAGCAGGAGTGCCCGAGTTCATAGGGTGAGCTTTATCTAGGTCTCGGAACGGACACGTTCGCCACCTAGACTAAAGTATCGGCTAGAAAATCATAGTTACGCGAAATCTAAAAACATTATGGTCACCGAAAATTAAAAAAAAAATAATGATAATCAAAAAAGTGTTTAGTATTTATGTCAAAAGGAGTGTAATATCAACAGAGTGAACAAATTACAACATGACTGGTGTTGCACTTAACAACGCTAATGTTCAACATCAAAAACACTAAACAAATACGATCCCTTTATTACTGTCATAATTCTTTCTGCTAGCACAGATTTCACGAGAGCTTTTGTAGGTATATTTATTATAATGTCATGCCTCTGCGTGTGCCGTGAGCCGCACAGTGCTGCCATCCCATACAAGGATTGGGACAAAATGACAACAAAAACATTATCGCACAAATAAATTAACCATACTCCAGATTAGAAAACTAACGCTTGATGCTCGTTAGCAAAGAATTTGCCTCAAATATAATCGTAGGTAATGATTAACAAAGTCATAAACTTGATGTCTTCTATAAAAGATATTCTATAAAAGAAAAAGTACAACTTCAGAAATAAAGCTTCAGTGGTAACAATTTAGTTTTTTCAACAACAAACATCAACATAATGTACATCTTATTTAGCCTTCATACTCGAACGAAACACAAAAAACTACTTCTTTAATAACCTAATAACCGCAAAATCTTTTTGTGTTGTATATTAAATTAAAACAAATCGTTTTGTATACCTATACGACACATGTTTTGAAACATTTTATCCTGACGAAGATACCGTTGATTTCGAAACATGTTGATCATTTTGATTAAATACGCGGTGTATAACTAAGTGAATTATTTTCATTTAACTAATAACTCTGTTATATTTTACTTTTTCACACTTTTTCATATTGCAAAACAACTGTTTAAGGTTGAACTTTCCCAGATAATACAAAATTAATCATCATGTTTAATGTCCTCGTTCATTGATAAATCTTCTGCTTGTAGGTTTCTCTTTTTTTGTATGTCTTCGGCATAACTATGTAACAATTTCTAGACGTTTTGTTTTGAAAAGTTTTATTTTTTTATGTAAACTTGTAACATGTATTTCCGTGTAATTTTTTAAAGTAACAAATGAACATAGAAAAATAAAACTTTACAAAACAAAATAGGTTTCTCATTGATAAAGATCGTGAACCCAACTCCAATTTTTCATGGTGGACAAGACTCCTTCACTCCTCGCGATTCTGCACTGCGTGGAGAGCAGCAAACACCAGTGATATTTGGCCACTACAAATACATGTACTGCCGCATTGGTAGGAACCACACTGTCTTCTTTGAGAGTATCAAAGAGGATACTGTGCTTCTACTTGTGACGGAATAATAACGTTTTTTTAAATATGCGAACACGGTTATAAGTTAAAGTTATTTGATAGTGAGTGACATACGACTTATAGAAGTGTTAACTATTAGTGGGCCTATTGTTTTCAATTGAAAAAACAAGCTCATCAGACAGAAAAATGACATATTCGTATGTAATCCAAATATGTTCAGGAATCGCTGGTTAAACTTCGGGTACGTGATGTTACACTCTGTATATATATATACTTGTACTTGTAAAACATATATGACAAGTTGAAGTAATACAAAAGTTCATAATATAAAACATGGTAGGTAGCAGAGTGTAATATATTAAGCAACTGTATGTAAATGGTTAAAATCCTACGTAGTTATGTTTTGTGATCTCCTCACTATGAAAATTTAAGGTGTTCGCATATTGTCCTTAGTCCTGTGTGAGTTCGTAACACTGTGCGTCGTGCAGCTTTGGTGGTTCTAATGGTTTATGTTTATTACATCGTCGCTGGAAAAATGAATTACGACGCTTAAGGCTCTGTGTGGATAATAACATTGTTTCGTCTTTGTTCTCGGTTAAGCACTTATGATTGAAGAGTTTTAGGCTTACATCTTGTTCAATGAGATTTTTTATATGTGCTAAGCCTTGCAAAGAAGACCTGATATGATAAGCTAGTAATGTAAAATCTGACAACGTTGTTTTGAGTGTGGGTTATTTTATTGAACAAATAGAGAATACATAATAATAAATAAAGAATTGTTCCTAAAAATGTAAGAAAATATAGAGACTTAGGAAATGAGATTAAAATAATTTGGCAATCTCAGACTAGAAAAATATTACCATTTATTATATCGGCTACTGGCATTATACCTAGCTCTCTCATTAAAAATTTTGGCTTATTAGATTTGTAAAAGAATTTATATATAAAAATGCAAAAATCAGTATTTTTAAACGCATGTAGGTTAACGATTTTTTTTAAATATTTAAATTGATGGATCACTAGGATATATTGGTCCAGTTAGGAGTTCTACTGAGCCAAACCCTCTGATATGAAAATATCTGAAGTCGGTGATTTATTTTTCCATTTGGTCTCTGGATGGATTGAAGTGTTGTTCTTGTATTGCTTTGTATTTATTACACTTAAATAGTACAATTACGTAGCATGGATTGACTAGATGATCATTTGTGGAGAAGGGTGGGAAGATTTAACCCGGACATAAGTATGGGGTATGCTTTACTCCTCGCAAACACCAATATAATTGTTTTGGTATTTTCCAATAACAGTTTTTCAGTCTTCGTAGATAAAGGTCATAAAAGTTATAATTTCAGTTTTTGCAAAGAAAACTTCAAACACTCGGACGTCATCATCAATAATCTAATACTAATTTCGTCTGTGAGACTATCTGTGATTGATTGTAACCTCGTTTCAATGAACTCGGACTTGTTTTGATTTTAAGTGTCATACATACCTATAAATTATAATGTTTTACTAAAAATTACTTCAAAAAGTCATTTTAGATATTAGAAATGATCTTCTAATAATTCAGACAAGCGATAAAATACTGTCCTTGATAATATTATTTTAATTCTAAACTTGTTTGAAATGTGAGAATTTCATTTGTTTAAATTTCTTAGGGATACTCTTGATAGGTACACGGAGAAAAATGTTATTAAAAAAAACGATTATTTCAATAGTAAAAACGGTTAAAAACGGGATTGTAGTTCTTACGAACAAATTAACAGGGTTTCAATGTTTATTGGCGGGAACATGTAAGAATAATTTGTTGGTATACGTACGAAATTACGTATACCAACAAATTATTCTTACATTTTCCAGCCAATAAGCATTGAAACACTGTTAATTTGTTCGTAAAAACTTTAGTCCTGTTTTTAACCGTTTTTACGAATAAAATAATCATATTTTAAAATAACATTTTTCTCCGTGCGCCTAGTGGTAGATAAAAAGTACGAAAAGTCATGCAAACAATGCATCTTTTTGAGCCCTGTGTTTGTATATATTATCTCTGGCTACGATTTCAAAAAAGGATTTGGGATGGGGCAGACTGAATTGGTGAATTTTTCTTAGCTCTAAATTAATTATGTCAGCAGACAGTTTTCCAGGTTTCGGTATACTAAGAACATGGGGATATTTGGAAAGATATCTTTGAAGAATTAGCAAACTTCAAAGAAGAAGAAGACCCAACTATTCACAACGTATAACATTATTAGCACGACTTTGAGTTTAGGTCAAGTTACTGTTAATTACATTAAGTGAAACTATGCTCAAACTTTCTGAGAGTGCTAATTGAACGAGGCATAGTTGGATGGTATAAATGTTATATTTCAGGCAGTATGATTATTAAATTTATGATTAAAATCTTTACCTTGTTAAATTCTTATTGAAAAATTCTACCGTTTTAATATGAATTAATTGGGTAGGTACCTACCTACTTTAATTAATTAATATTGGAACGGTAATTTTAAAGGAAACTTGAAATCGGGAACTGTATAATTAATTTATTATTAGAAAATTTTGAAGCAAACAGTCGAAAAGACCTGAAAATTTCAAGTTTTGGATTAAGCAAATTTTTAGGCGAAAACGTAAATTTGGTGATTTTTATGAGAATAGTGTGAAATTTGCAACTTTCTGGAAATAAACAAGATCTTATGATAATTAGTATTTTAAAGTATTAACATAATAATATAAACACATTCTATTTATTTCTTTGTCTATGGTTATGTAAAGCTTAAGACGGGTTGTTTCACATAATTTTAACAATTCACCAAAGTACACAATTAATTTTCAAGTTCTGTTAATATAACATTATGGACCAATGGCTTCACAGAACCGAAATAATAACAAAAAATTAAGCCAAAATTAAACGCAGCTAACTTCACGTCGAAAACGCCAGGAACTGTCATAATGTATTGTTATTTATTTTTTCGTTGATTAAAAAACCGGTGATCCACCACTTTTTTGTTTCGAAACAATAAAAACATAATATAACACGGAAAGTATCACTGCTTTTGCTGAAAAATAACGTATGTCAAATAACTCAGGTACGGGGCATACGTCATTCCTATGTCTACCTACGTTAAATCGTCGTGAAAACAAGCTTATGTGTCCAAGCGGTTAACACATAATTTAATGTGCTCAAAAATTCCTCAATCACTATTCCATTATTCCAAATCTTTTCACGACTAATTGAACTAAAAAATTATATGCATATATAATTTTTTATCTTTTCACGACTAATTGAACTAAAAAATTATATGCATATATATATATATATATATTTGTTTTTTTTTTTTCTACATTAGCTCCACACAGGAGGACCTGAGAAAAAATGCAGGGCCTATGTCATCTTTGGAGAAGCTGTGTGGAGGGTCTTTTAAGAGATATGTGAAGGGAATTAGATAGAAAAGGTTTAAGGGATGGGTAGGAATCTGAAGATCCAGGAATTACGTTCCAATCTATTCCTCCCACTGCGGTGCAAGGCATTGGGTCGAGAGAGTCCGGCCGGGGAGATTAAAAGATCTCCCGATAGCGGGCAGATACATCCGCTGCCAAGACCCGGAAAAACCTAACCCTTTGAACCCGGGCACCCCTGCTAAGTCACCAAACGCAGCAAACAACTTTGGGTGACCTGTGGCAGAGGTGTTGGTTGTCCAATAAATGGTTCCCTGGGCGACGGTACCCATACCGCCTCCCAGATTAACATGAATGCAAATGAAGAAAGATATGTGTGCAAAGACAGGATTGTCAAGGAAGCAAGTTTGTTTGACCAAAAAAAATTCTCTGCCTAACCCTATGGAGAAACAGTTTAATCCTCCGTGGTCGAGAGTTAAGGCTCTCGGCAAGCAATCTAATGGTCCTGAGTTTAAACCCGGCAAGCCCAAGTAAATTTTATTTGATTATTTTGTGTTTTATTACATTTTTCTCACGACAAGTAGTAGGTATATTAGCGGCACCTTCCAAAGTTTCAGATACTCTCACAATCGCCCTAGAATAGACCACTATTCAGAATTTAAATGTTACTTTAATTTGATGTAGCCATATTTGGTGACCTGATCCGAATAGTCAGGTACTTTCCCATCTTCCTTTTCCCCATTTACTTTCCCTTCCACAGCGACACAACATTCCCCAATTGGGTACACAAGCTGGCTTCAGACGGTTGGCAGTAGTAGTTAGAACTCTTATAAGGTATTCACATATACAAAAAGGTTAGGTTATATTATGGGATGGGTATATTTTGAAGATAGAACGCAAAACTTAGCACCTACAATAGTATAACTTTGATAGTATTAAAGCCGACTTTACGTAGGTATTTTCATCTCCTAATTTCACTATGAAAACCTCCCACTTGAAAATGTTCAAAGTCACTGACAAAACAAAACCCATAATTTATTGCTAAGCGCAAACGTGTCTTTTTTACTCTATCCAATTTACCGATAATTTTATGAATTGCTTCGTTTTCTAATTTTGCCTTGAATTTGTTCTGCGCCCTTCTAATTTTAACCCACCCCCGAGGACTTGCGAGTATTATTACCCCACGTTCCTTCCCGTCCTCCTTCTTCCTTTCATCCCCTTGCGTTACAAATTGATTCCCCCGGCCTGGAATGGTGTATTGAAAGGTTGTATACTGTATAGAGGAAGAATAACGGGACCATGAAAGAAACGTGTTCTTAAGGGACGTTTACAAAGCCTGTTCAGCTTCAACGCGCTGTAATTAAAAACATTTTGTAAGCAAAACGTTGCATAATATAAGGCTCATAAAATGATGACAGAATCAAAGTAAAGTAAATCTGCATGTGAGTTAACTTCTAATTAAATTTATGATGTAGAAGTAATTTCTAGACTTTTCATTACTGATTTTGTTATTAAAATTTTATTTATTTACCGTTACCAAGTTTAATTTTTGGAACTCTGTTTTATTAACAGGAACTTATATTAACAATTTATTTATAAACAATTCAAGCTGTACAATTATTTTTAAAAATACTAAGGCGATCCGCTCACTGAGGCAACTGAAAACTGTCAACTGGCAACTGTCTTTGTATGACAATGTAATGGCCCGCACACCACATAATCACTCAAATCCCGTTGTCAACGGTAACGCAAGCGGTGACTCGCGACTCGCACTGCCGATTGCCCTGGCCGGCCGTTGCCAGTTGCAGCTATCAACTGATTCTTCTTCGTCTATGGTTAAACAAGCTTTTTGACCAATCGAGACATAGAAACCATCCGGTTTTAGTTTGATTTAAGTTGCCTCGTCAGCGGAGCGCCTTAGGCGATCCGCTCACTGAAGAGACTTAAACCAAACTAAAACTGGCTTGTTGCTATGGTTTCCAACCAAACATTCTACTCAATTTTATGGTTTCAATAATTATCTCAATTTGTTTAACCATAGACGAAGAACAATCATCTGTCATGTTACGCAATTGGCATGTCGAGTCGCTAGTCACTGCCTGCGTTTCCGTGGACAACGGATTTTTGTAGTGGGCGGACCATCATATTTACATACAGTCATATATAACCAGTTTAGTGGAAAACTGTTTTTTTTCAGTTGCCTTGTGAGCGCAGGCAGTTACTGGGCTCCATCGAAGAGTCAACTTAGCTTCTGAAAATCTGGGCATAATGTTCAGGCACGCAGTTTTTTTTTACATTAGTTCGACACAGGAGACCTTGAGGAAAAAAATTCCCTCAGGGCCTATGTCATCTTTTGGGATACTGTCTGAAGGGTTTATACTTTAATAGTTCACAACTACTAACCCTGTACAAATCGCAAGTGAGCCCCACTCTTGAATTTGGTAGCCACATCTGGTCTGGAGCCCCTTCCTGAAAAAAACCCATGACTGCAGAAACGGGCGGTTCGTTTGATATAGCATAGGAGTAAATATGGTGTCCTTGTGCTACTGGTTTTAAATTAGAAGACGCTCCGAGGAACTAGTGTTATCAATCCTTTTGGCACCCATGCGTAGTCGGAAAACACGCCAAACACGCGCCCAATATATGTGCACGGTTGACATTTGTCACATGAGAAAGGGTCGCTTCTACGACTCGTTCTTGAGTTCAACAGCTCGGCTGTGGAAAGATTTGCCGGCCACTATGTTTCCTCCCCCTACAACACGAGTCTCTTCAAGACCCATTTTCACTCATCCCTTTCTAAAAAGCTTCACACACAATATCCAAAGACAGGTGTTCCGCATTCTGAAGGTAATTGTTGTTAGAAAACTGTTTGATAATGTCTTCAGAAGGTGAAACAGCTATCAGGCATCCTAAAAATGGGTTTCAGAAGAACTATAAACGAAACTAGTAATTTTATTTTTATTTTTAACATATTGAGTTAAACCTCAAATTGTAAAATTTTAATCAATGAAGACATTATTAGACAAACTCAATCAAAAATCTGAAACAGAAAAATCGAAAAAATGATATGGAACTCGAACCTGCCGGTAGAACCGCGTCACGGAAAGCCGATGGTCATGGGTTCAAGCCCCAACGTAACCGCATCTTATTATGATTTTTTTGTTTCAGATTTTTGATTGAGAATCGCTAATATTGTCATCATTAATTAAAAAGATACTAGAAACGTTTAAAGGAACCATTTATTTTCGATGGACAACGAAAACTTGCACAGGCACCCTGAGTTGGAGCGAGGTTTGTAAATCCACTCTTGAGTTGCTTTACCGATGGTCTGCGTAATATTTCATCCTTCGTTTCCAGAGTGAAAATCAAAAGGTTCCGTGGATATTTCAAGTTATTTCGGATAAAACACGAGGAAAATACAATATTTTCTTAGTAAACGGCCACAATTTCATGATAAACTATCGATATAAGAAATAAAATCATTTGATTGTGTCCTCTGACCTTGAGGTAAACTTTTGAAGAGTTTTCTGTAATTTTTTTTTTTTTTTTTTAAAACTGTCTTTTTAACTTTTTTTTTTTTTAGTTTATCTTAAAAAAAAAATCATTTAGACTTTTATAAAAAGTCAAAATGTGTTCCATAAAAATAAAATCGGATGTATTTATCCGAGACACTATCTAGGTAACAAATACATTATTTGAATACTTCTTTCCAATAATAAAGGTAGCTGCCAATAATATGGAAAAAAACATTAGTCGAAGATAATATTGTTAATTCTAAAATTTGAAATGTAAAGTTGACAATTACGACAGTCTCATAATAGATCGCAGTGGCCCAATTGGTAGAGTTGTATGTCGCGGTAAGACGTAAGGTTCTGGGTTCGAGTCCCAGTTGCGACCATTATCTTTTATTATTTTTCTGTGTCTTATTCATTTTCATATTAATTTTTATTTTTTTATTATTATTGTTATCTTCTTCTTCAATGATAGTTTTCTGTAACACTAACTTGTATTTCAAATAGAGCAAAACGAAAAGTTATAACTTAACTATTATAAAGGTATATTATGTGTTATTATAGAAAGCAATCACTTTGAGGTTTGAGATATTTAAATAAATAAAAAAACTTGTTTTGTTAAAATCCACGAGTTTTTATTAATTTATTTCACCGACTGGTTTCGTTTTTAATCAAGCATTATCAGGGTACAAATTAATACTAAACAATAACTACACATTGTGTGCTTATATATGTGGTGTTTGCAACACTGCCTCTTACTCTATGATATTTGGCGGGCTCTACCGCCGAGCAACGTCCCGAACGTTGACGGAGTTGCGACCCGAAGTGGGTCATTTCAAGGAAGCGCGCTAACGAGCGCCGCTCCGGGCCTCCTTTATTAATCTTACCGTCAGCTAGGCTGGTCGTTTACTTTGTAACCATTTGTATTCAGTAAACGACGTTCTCGTATAACGAACCTCTAGTGTATTATTTAAACAAACAATCAGTGTGTAGTACTGAGGATAAGATTGAAGTCAGTATCCCAATCCAGTTCCTGGACGCTACAATATATATATCTATAACAGTGAGGATACGTTTAATTGAAAAAAAAACCAACAGATTATCATAATATAATGGGTTATCGAAAACGACAAAAGGAAATTATTAATTGATGATTAGTTATTAGCTATGATTAGTTCAATGGAAACAGACCTCATATTGGGCTACTAGATACCTCTAATTGATTATTTAGTACAGGACAATTGGTTTTTATACAATAGTTATAAATAAGCACACATTTTGCAGTTATTGTTAAGTATCAATTTGCGCCCTGATGATAAAGCGAAACCGGTTGGTGAAAAAAAATAAATATTCATACGTGGTTTTAAATAAAACATGTGTTTTATTTTTATTAATATATATTATGTGATTTTTAAAGATGACGTAAAAAACTTTTACATGTATTTAATAACTTTTTATTATTTTTGTTTGTTACCTGTTGTGTTTTCTCCTTGATAAAAATCTTATAAACATTACGTCATTTTCTGCAAGGATAGACTAGTCACTAAAAAATCCGTCTTGGCACACACTCCTTGCTTTGATAGCATTCATACATCATCTCATATATTATCTTATTGTTATATTTACTATTGGAACAACCCAATTTCGATTGCTTGTTTGTACCAAATTTTTTAATCACTTGGACATCATTATCTAGTTTCTCACTCCCGTATAGAAAATTTATATTTCCAACAATTTAAGCGCCTGGCATTCCCGACAATAAAATTATACAAATTTCATGAAAGGAGAGCTCACATACTGTAATGTAACATAATAGTCTATGATCTAGTACAAACATTACCTTAGTAGTATTTGGGCTCTTCATGTCACATGGTCTCATTGCCGAGTTGTGCCGAAGGTGACTGAAGGTAGATTTATTTAGGTTTTATTTAGAAGGTAGATAAGTATTTAGGCTTTCAGGAGCTTTTCAGATCGAAACTAGCCTTCAGCCTGAAAAGGCGCTTGTCCTAAGAAGTATAATAATAATTACAAAACGAAAATACACAGTTACTCTCAAGAACCTAATTCTTTCAATCAAACATTCTATAGTTTTTAGGCATAATGAGCACTGGATAATACCGGTCTTAGAATTAATTATATGAAGATATTTTCTGGAGAGAATATAAAGGATATAACACTTACCGATAAAGTTTGCTGTCCAGGCATTATTATCTGTTAAATATTTTATGACAACGTTTTGTATAATTTGTATTATCTAATATCCCTTCCTAGGTAGAAAGTGTTAGGGTATTCGTGTATTAATTTAATTAAATATTTGTTTCCCCATCACACAATAAAACCTGCCATCTTCAAAGTGATCCTTCCCTTCTCACTTTTGTGTTATGACAAGGTCAATAATATCCTCAAAATCCTTCAAAGGGCTTTTGTAAAATACTTGTTGTCGAAGGGCACCGTGGAATTTCAGTTTAATAAACGTCGCAATTACGGTATTCTAAAGCCTGTGTAGTCCGCACGACGCGGGCGTATAGCAGAGTATAGCGCTAAAGCCTCCAGCCGTACAGCCTTCACAATCCAATAAGGTTTTCCGCCTTTGTGAGAACATCCTGCGGAAGACATGACGTCACGAGACGTGGGCGCAATTCGCGCAAGAAAATCAAAAAGGAGAGGTGACTTCCAATTAAGTATGTTCCCACAGTAAACATTCACGCTGTTTTACAAAACATCTCACGTTATTTAATATTTTAAAGCAGAAGAGAAAATTACGTAGCTAATTATGAATGCCGAGCGCAATATTCTTCTAGCTAATGCAAGTTAATCTATAAGTTCTCCCATGGGGTAAGTTTCTACGCCACTATGCGTAAATCGTTGTATTTCCTGAGCAGAATGAAAGTATGTAGCAGGTTATTTAAGTACAGTTACATAGTGAGCAACATTACGGTACATTCTAAATTCCTGTCTTGTCTAGAAAATATATAATTGTATAAATATTCAAATAAAAATTTAATGTCATTTGAGATTTTCACTGCCAAAAGTATTAGCGTGTTTTTGGGGTTATAATGCCGTGTTTTTGGTTAATGTATAAAACCATTTAAAAATTTACTGTAATACCAGCTCTTAAAGGTTTGAAATTGGCTGCTCGGTATTGTATCTAAATACAACTTTATCACAATCTTCGATTACAGATCTGCACTATTGATGGACACGGCAATGCAATGGTTAAAGAAGGAGAGGGGGCACATAGCATAATTACCCAAGAATAAATAACGATAATACTTTTTGACGTGAAAATCTCAAATCAAATGTTAAATCGGTTTTCAATTTTCGATCCATTTACCCAGTATGGATCGCCTTGTGGATAATTTCTCAGAAATGCACGTGTGTTTGTGAGAGTGCCACCTAAAATTTAAAGAATGTATTGCCATCGACAATAAGCATATCTGCCGAGTTTCGGCTCGGTCGGATGTTGGTAAATAGTTTAATATACACACCCAATATTTGCATTCAATGGTGCACAAAATAACACAAAAATAAATCTTTTACGGGTTTTTTCTTTTGTTTATCTTATTCAAAATACTATAAGCAGTTTATATTTTGAAATTAGGAGGTACGATTTTTTTAATGATGGTTGTAAATTTCCATATCGGACGCTCAGAAATCCCGGATGTCGGACACGTACTGTAAAATATATATAACGCAACGAACGTTCGAGTATTATTGAGTATTACATATAAATAGACGTTAGAGATTAAAAAGGAGAACGAATTTCAACGTTATAATCCTTAGTAGAAGATATTTTTTTGAACCATGATTTGTTTTTCCTAACATACTAAAGCAAACTCAAAATCATCTATTTATAATTTGTGTGTTTAATTCGTAGAACTCAATTTAGTTTAAAAAAAAATATTTAAATTTAACTTAATAATGTTTCTCATTAAGTTCTACAATTGTTTTAGTTTTTTTTTTTTTGTGACAGCTGTTTTGGCTTACAGGGTCATTTTCAAACTGTGGTTGTTCCACAATTAGACGACGTACTCATATGATTTTAAATGTCAATTTTGAAAGTGATTAAATTGATTTATTATCGGTTAAACCGATTTCCTGGGAAAACAATAGATTCTCCCTTAGAGGTATTTTGACATTTGTTCTAAATTGTTCCTAATTTAACATTAATTAATAAAGTTATAAAAATAATCTATTCACCTCTTCTTAGTATATTCACAAAACCTATTCACAACAATATTCGTAGCAGTAACGTCATTAATAAACAATTAAGAACAAATTTTGCAAAAAGAAAATGGCCTTGTAAGCCGAAACAACTGTCACAATAATACAAAATTAAAACACTTGCAGAACTTAATAATAAACATTATTAAATAAAAGATGAATTAAATTAAACAAATAACTTTTTATCAACCACTTTTATATTTCTTTTGTTATTTAATGTCATTACTACCCTGACGAAGAAACCGTCGGTTTCGAAACATGTAGGTAATTGTGGTTATATATTAGTGGTTGATACAAAGTTATTTGTTTAATTTAATTAAAAATGACGCCACAAAGTGATTTTGCGAATTTTGAAGAAATAAACATAAATTAATTTAAAAAAAAATTATATCATCTGTTGAAGAGGAGTATTAGAGATTACCGATTAGGAACCCGGTTTAAACTTTTAATAATGACTTCATAATCATATTACATTGGTCGATTCATAAGCCATCGTCGTCAACGTGCACTCTTCATTAAATGACGTGGTACTTAGAATAATCCTTCGTAAGCCAATCAGTTGTAAGAGCAGGGACGGAGTAAGAAATTAGATGAAACATACAATCTCTATAGAGGTTAATAAATTCGTGATAGTTTCAAAGAATTACGTAAGATGATACATACGTAAATAATAATTTAGAATATATAAATCAACAGAATGGGAGGGAAGGGTAAATGTAAACTTTGAAATGGAATAAATATAAGAAAAAAAATATTGACAACCTTCTGCACTGCGCTTAACACATCGAATCAACTTTTTTTTACAACGAGACAACTATTTACGTAGGGGAGATGCTTTTTTTTCAAAATAAAATCAAAATTTACAAGATCTAAATTAGATTCGAAATTTTTACTTTAATTTGTATGATGTGACGTTTGCTGGAAGGTTCCGCGACAATGTAAATATTTTTTTGTACATTAGTTCCACGCAGGCGGTCCGAGAAAAAATTATTCCCCTCAGAGCCTATGTTATATTTGGGGATGCTGTGTGTAGGATCTTTTTAGAAAACGAAGGAGAGGAAGTTCTGGCAAGGAAAAAGATATGAGAGTTGGGTAGGAATCTGGGAGTCATGCCAAAAACGCATTTTTATATAGGATATTTATTATCTTAGGATATTTTATTCGCTTTTCGGAAAAATCCTATATAGGTCTCAAAAGAATCGTTGTGTTTCCTTTAATATCACAGTGAGAATGACATAAACGGTATTAAAAATAAAAACAACCACGCTATTAACTAACTAACTAACCGACGGACTGTCAAACACCTCGGTCTTGGCACACACTATTTGCCGCATTCATATTCATACATCGTTTCATACATATTCTTCTATTTTTTTGACTCTTGACATGGCCCGACTCCAGTATCTCATTCACTTCATCGTCCCATGTCTTCCTCGGACGTCCTCTACTTCTTATACCATTCACACTTGCGTCATATATTTAAATCTAAAAGTTGATCACAAAATAAAGAAACCAAAGTTTCGTGTCGCAAATTGAAAAAATATTATTAAACTTTCGATTTTTATTAATTATTTTTCGCGGAACAGCAAAAAAGTGACATCACAAAAAGGTTTACTTATAAGAAAGTTTTCTACTAAAATATTGTTTTTGTTTTTACTTATTTTTACGTTATCGGTAATTTTTGTTACAAAAACATAAGATGACCCATTTTTAAAAATTATTTATGTCTGCATGCAAAATATTTATACTTCTAAAATTATATATATATATTATGAATGATAAAATGTGAAAGAATATTTTAAAACCTTTTTTAAAATTGGGGTACGTTCAGAAATATTTTGTTTATTTAGATTTTATAGCAAACCGGAAATATATTAACAGTTTGACAAAATATGGTCGAGGCCTGAGGGAATTTTAATTGGTAGAAAAACATACTATATCCGCCTTCGTAAAATTGTACAAATATCATATGATCATAGATATTGAAAAAGAAAATATAATTGAGAAAGAGTTATTTGCTAAAAACTAAGAAATTCCGTGCACGATGCAATTTTACAATATCGTTAGCTTCCGATACAAAAATTCTCGGAACAATTTTCTTCAACTTTATTACAAAGTCGCTTCGTTCTTAGAGGACTTTCTTGAAAATATGTGCTCACTTTAAAAAAACGATGACAGCGATGTGTTTGCTAAGAGAGAAAAAAAAACATATTTTTAAAGCGGGAAAAAATCATTTTTCAATCTTTTTTTAAATCGATAGTGATGAATTATTCCGCTGAATGAAGTAGAAGCAAAACGAAGTGTCAGCAAAAATATCTCAAACGCGTGGAAGGAAAATTCCTGGTACTGAATCCTAAAAAAGATTTTTGTGGAATTTTGCCTGAGTTTAAAAATAATAAAAAGTTAAAATAAATTATTCAGCATGTCTTAAATAATTGTACTTCAAATGATGAAAGCTTTTATGCATACTTAAGATTTCTTTCTACCTACGCAGGTACTTGAAAAATATAATAATCACTTGTCAAGGTAAAAAAAGCTTAATAATGGTGAGATAATTAAGTATTTATTTTGTGTTCTTTGTTTCAAGGATTCTTGGCATAAATCATCTTATACTAAGTTTTTTCTGCACCATTTATTGGATAGCTAACACCTCTATTATATGTCGCTCCAACTTGGCGGCGGATACATTTGCCCGCCTACTGAGTGGCCACGGATCGGGAGAGACTGAGTGGGGGAGACATTTTTACCACTCTAGTCAGACTCTCTCGACCAATCGCCTTGCACCGTAGTGGGATGGATTCATAGGCCCGTAATCCCTGGACACTTCGGCCCCCAGATTAGTGTCCACCCCTCATACCTTTTTTCTTTCCAGAACTTCCTTTCTCTCGTTTCCCTAAAAAGATCCTCCACACAGCATCCCCAAGTATGAAATATGCCCGGAAGGGTATTTTTTCCTCAGAGTCTCATGTGTGGATTAAAAAAAAACAACTCTCTGTTTCCATATTTGTATTTGAAATAAAATAAAATAAAAGGTAAATGTTTTCTGGAAAATAAATTTACGTATTGGGAATTTTTATATGCTTCAAGAAAGCGCTATGATTTTTTAAGCGTTTATTACTATTACATAAAAAAAAATAATTTAAAAACTAATAGAATAGACTTACTGTTGTAGTATCGTATTTTTATGATTGTCTTTGAGTATTAAGGTCTTCGATTCGGTAGGTACTTTCCATTGTAATAATTGATTATCGTTTTTTTAAATATTTATGAACCTAACAATACGTACACCCACGCTATTCCCATACCTTACACCAACACAATATTATTTTTAGATCAAAAAGTATATTATTCTAAATGTTAATTAAACATGATACCGCAATGCCTACAGAACTATGAATATACCAATAATTACAAAGATAATATTAATTATCTTATTGTGACCATTAGAAAAAACATAAAATGGGGTAATTTCCATGAACCGTAAACAGTGGAAAATGTTTTCATGTTCTACATATACCGTATATCATATAGGTAAAGTACAAAGCATAGAGTTATTTTTTTTTTTTTAATTTTTTATAAAAAACTTATATAGCCAAACCGCAAATTTTTATATTTTATCATCGAAAATTAGAGCTCTAGAGCAGAAATATAACCATATAAAAGCCATATTATATATTCACCAGCCATATAAAAGTCTTAAAAACAACATGGCGACCAAAATTTTGACTAATATGAAATCCCCACTCTCAATCTTCAATTGACAAACCTTTGAAAAGTAAAAAAAAAACAACATGGCGACCAAAATTTTCACTAATATGAAATCCCCACTCTCAATCGTCAATTGACAAACCTTTGAAAAGTTAAAAAAAACAACATGGCGACCAAAATTTTCACTGATATGAAATCCCCACTCTCAATCGTCAATTGACAAACCTTTGAAAAGTTAAAAAAAACAACATGGCGACCAAAATTTTCACTAATATTAAATCCCCGCCTTCGGTTTGTCAAAAACGACATGAAACATGACATTTGAATCCTCATATATTATCACAAATTTAAATAATTTGAACAGATTAATACAAATTTAATTAATTTGAACAAATTAATACAAATTTAAATAATTTGAACAAATTAATACAAAATTTAAATAATTTGAACAAATTAATACAAATTTCAATAATTTGAACAAATTAATACAAATTTAAATAATTTAAACAAATTAATACAAATTTCAATAATTTGAACAAATTAATACAAATTTAAATAATTTGGAATTGAGCTACCATTAGCTATAGAACATTCCCATTACATTTAGTTAATTTAACATAATCAGTAATGTTATTAGATGATAATCCTTGTGTTATTCGGCTTCTAATTACCGCATTCAGAGCACAAAAGGGGTAATAAAGCCGCGACCAAATCGTCATTAATACGTCCCACGGGTGATGCATACAATGCATTGTTTCACCATCCACCGAGATTACTTTCTACCGTCTCATTTCAGGTCCAACAGAGAATAATAATATTTCGACGCAGTGTTAATTTTTTATTATTTCGTAATTTACGAGACATTCGACAACTTACGAGTACGTCTATCTTTATTATATTGTTTGTAACACACATACATAAAATAGAATTAAAGGAAAAGCAATGAAATTTAACAAATCGATTTCAAACTACTAAAGTGGGTGAGATAATATCCGAACCAGCGAAGATTACATTGGGAGTACCACAAGGGTCTGTTCTCGGACCTGTTCTTTTTATAATGTACATTAATGATATGGTAAAAGTATTGAAACATTGTAAAATAAGATTATTTGCAGACGACGCATTGATATATATAGCAGGAGAAGATTATGAACTCATAATGAATCACTTAAATGAAGACCTACATAATATATCAATATGGCTAAAAAAATAAACTTAAATTGAATGTAAACAAAACTGAATTCATGAACACTGGAAAACGAGCAACGCAAACAAGAAAAGAAATTTTGATCGACGGTGAATTTTTTGAAATCAAATATTTGGTAGTAATAATTGACTCCAAATTCCCCCTTATCGCCCAGATCGGGAGAGACTGGTTAAAGGAGACCTATCCACCCCGACTCTCTCAACCCGATATTTTTGTATCGCAGTGGGAGGATAGATTCATACCTCAGCCACTATTGGATACATTGTTCCCAGATTCCTATACAACCATCGTACATTTTTTCTTTCCAGAATTCCTTCTCCGTTCTTTCCTTACAAAGACCCTCCACACAGCAACCATAAAGATGACATAGGCCCTGAGAGAAATTGTTTTCTTCGGGGCCTCCTGTGTAGAGTTTATGTAAAATATATGCAACGGTACCTTTAAGTTAAAACAATAAAACTCTTTTTGCCTCAAAATCATAGACAAGTGACTTTAATGCCTTTTATATATTCATGGTGATATAAGGTCTTTAAACGAATATACGTATGGTGACCTACCTAATTACATTGGCACCTATTTCTGCGCCAGGCACCGAATGAATAATAATTAATATCCTGCCACCTACTGAAAAGGTCTAGAGCTGCAATCAGTAATTCACAGCACTGCTTTAAAACTTCGCGAAGGCTCTCGTGTGTATTTTTCTTGCCTTTTCATTAGTTACTAAACCAGTGGGCTATATAAATGGCGTCTACACTCCCTAGCAGTCAGTCCGAAATCAGTCGGTAACGAGACAATACACTCGTAACACAACCTAGCGACGTTCGTACCTGCGGCCCGAGCCGTTGGAATATTTTTACTACATTTGTAACATTGTAACTGTAAATTTAGAACTCCGTAATTATCATCGAGTATTTACCAACGAATTACCAACGAGATACCTCTTTAATCAGTGGAGGCCACAATACCTCCAAATACGTAAAAACTTAATATAGTTGCTAGAAATCCTCGTGAACATCCACTAACAAATAATCCCCTCTCCCCCCCGTCATGACAGCGCGACTGATCCCCGAACCCACTTTCTAAAATCATGTATGCACATCTGCCTTCGATAACCTTCGGCACATCTCAGAAAGATACCATGTTACCCGGAGAGCCCATAGACATCAAAAATAATGTGAGAACTAATCGTAGATTAATTATAATATAATATACATTACATAAACATTAAACTATTCAAAACAATAAAATAAACAATGGATAATAGTAGTATAACTTATGATAAAACTATACTAACAGACAGACCAATTGGTCATAATAGACCTGATATAGTTTTACATGACAAAATTAAAAAAATAACTTATATCATTGATGTAGCTATTCCAAATTCCTGTAATATTCAAAAATCTGTTTCTGAAAAAATAAGAAAGTATACAGATTTAGGAAATGAAATTAAAAGAATTTGGCATTCTCAGACTATAAAAATATTACCTTTTGTTATTTCGGCTACTGGCATTATACCTAGCTCTCTTATTAAAAATTTAGGCACATTAGATTTGTCAAAGAATTTGTATATAAAAATGCAAAAATCAGTCATTTTAAATACATGTAGAATTACGAAAGATTTTTTAAATATTTATATTGAGGGATCAGTAGGATTTATCGGTCAAATTAGGAATTCCACAGAGCCGACCCCTCTGATATGAAAATATCTGGAGACGGTGAATTATATTCCCATTTAATAGTTTGGTAGATTAACGTGTTGTTCTTGTATTGTTTTGTATTAATTATACTTATATAATACACTTGCATAACGTGAATTTACTAGATGATCATTTATATGGAAAAGTGTATGAAAGGGTTTAGTTTTTCCTATGGGAAAAACTAAACCCGTTCCTGTAAATCTGGTGAAAAAAAAGGAAAAAAAAGTGTAAAACAATTTAATGAGCTGCATTTTATATGGTTTCAAGTTACATTAATATCTATATCTTGTAAGGCTTTGTGAGTTTTACACATACGTCGATATTTAAGGGTTTTTTTTTGGATTTACAGTGTGGTGTTCTAAATAAGTCGTTCGATATGGTGTTGTATTCAGAGCAACGAAATGCAATCTTTTATAACAGATGGATGTATCAACAAGACAGTTCACGATTTTCTATAAATAAGAATATGTAGGTATTTTTTATACTAATATAACTGTAATGTAACCATTTTTGATTGATGTTTGGTGATCGGGAGTATTCAATAATAACAAGGTTCGTCGAGTTATCGTTATTGTGTTTTCACAGAAGAATAATTGGATTCAAACGACCAAACTAAATGGTGCTTTGTGTTCTGATCTGCTCAGTGCATCTGATATCTTCGCTCATCTGATAAACCGTTCGCGTTTCGGACTCGAACCGGTGACAGAAATCTCTCTTATGTAGCACTACTATTAACGTCTGTTCTATTGAGACACCTGAAAACTACATACAAATATCTATTATAATCACACCTGTTGAGGGACTACTTAAAAATTCACATACACTACAATTCACACCTATATTCTCATTTACTCTTACCTCTAATTAATACTCCCTAAAATTTAAATAAAAGCATTACAAAAACTCAATCGCTTTCATCGCGAAACTGAATCCCGTTCCGTTTTAAAATAGAAATCCCTATTAAAGGCCATATATGGCACACACTGGGGCTCACCGCTGATTAAAGTCTGGCAAACTAGCAATGTCAACGTTGCAAGTTTGTGCCATAAGTAGGCCATTCTGTGTTATAATATAGATATTATGCGCGTTAGTGTAGCAGGCTACCAAAATATGGCCACTTATTTCAAATATTAAATGAAAACTAATGTAGACTGTCAAAATAGAGTAGAAAATATAAAAAACGGAACTAAAAAAAATGTAGGCTGGCAGTAGTGTAGCAGGCTACCAAAATATGGCCACTCATTTCAAATATTAAATGAAAACTAATGTAGACTGTCAAAATAGAGTAGAAAATATAAAAAAAGAACTAAAAAAAATGTAGGCTGGCAGTAGTGTAGCAGGCTACCAAAATATGGCCACTCATTTCAAATATTAAATGAAAACTAATGTAGACTGTCAAAATAGAGTAGAAAATATAAAAAATGGAACTAAAAAAAATGTAGGCTGGCAGTAGTGTAGCAGGCTACCAAAATATGGCCACTCATTTCAAATATTAAATGAAAACTAATGTAGACTGTCAAAATAGAGTAGAAAATATAAAAAATGGAACTAAAAAAAATGTAGGCTGGCAGTAGTGTAGCAGGCTACCAAAATATGGCCACTCATTTCAAATATTAAATGAAAACTAATGTAGACTGTCAAAATAGAGTAGAAAATATAAAAAAACGGAACTAAAAAAAATGTAGGCTGGCAACATAAATTTAACTGTCAAAATGACAGTAAAAAGATAATGACACTGATTATGTAGAATACTGTAAGCAACACTTTTTAAATATTTTTAGTTTTATTTTATTTTTAAATACCATACATTTAGGTGCTGGAGTGGGAGGTCAAAGGGGGAGGGGGGGTAATTCCACCATTAACAGAGCGGTTTATTGAAAACATATCTAGAATGGGAATAAACGATAAATTAATTTGGTTATTATTATTTAGGGATTTTTTAATTTCAAGTGCTTCCAAGTTATCTAATTTTTTGCTTTTATCATTACGGTGAAAAATTTTAACCCTTGTGTCCTTATTAAAAGTATGATTGGTGGAAATAAGATGATTGGCAAACTCCGAAAAATTATTATGATTTAAACGTATTACATGTTCCGTGATTCTAATATTTACATTTCTGGTTGTCTTACCTATGTAGAACGATGGTCCGAACATATAATCCCATTCTAGATATGTTTCCAATAAACCGCTTTGTTATTGATGGAATTCACGCAATTACCCCCCTCCACCTTTGACCTCCCACTCCAGCACCTAAATGTATGGTATATATCTGTCAATATTTTGTATCATAGGTTAGTTTTAATATTCTCCTGACGAAGGAAGGGTTCTTCCGAAACCGGTAGAATGTAGTCAAAATTTAAAGTGGTCTAAAACAAATTTATATATTTTATTGTAAATTATGGTGAGCCACAAAGTTAATGCTTATTACGAACATGCAATATTTATGTTGCTAACTAACACCAACTTTAAAATATTAGTTAAACAGATTCACTATACCTAAGTTTTAAATAACATTTGTGCCAGTCGTTGTTGACTGTAAAATTATCGTATATCAAAAATTCCAACAAATTTACCCATTTGATAATATAATTGTACAATATAACGCCATCTCTCGTCCATTGCAACAACTAAGCCATTGTTCTAGTTTACTAGTAGGGAGCTTAGTTCCCTAAGACCGTTTGCAGAGCGTAGGTACTGACAAATAATTATTACTGGTACAATAGCGTCACGTCCGCTGATAAGTCCTATGCATATGAACTGGGACACGTAAAATTACAATATACCCTCGTGTAAACCGGGACGTATGAACACGTTAGCAAAATATTTATTTTATCTTTTGCTGATATTTTTGATATATATTTTTTTATGTATAATTTTTTTTTAAATGGATCATTTTTTTTCTATCTTACATTAGATACTAATAACAAAAAAAAGATATTCAAATTTTATTATACAAATTTATGTTATTGTGCTATAAACTTTTTGTCGTTCCCCGTACAAAATAATTAATACAAATTCGCCAAAGATTTATTATTTCTTTCAAATTGCTATCCAAAATCTTTGGTTTAAAAATCTTTATTCTTTATCTTTATTCTTTATCTTTATTCTTTATCTTTATTCTTTATCTTTATTCTTTATCTTTATTCTTTATCTTTATTCTTTATCTTTATTCTTTATCTTTATTCTTTATCTTTATTCTTTATCTTTATTCTTTATCTTTATCTTTATTCTTTATCTTTATTCTTTATCTTTATTCTTTATCTTTATTCCTTATCTTTATTCTTTATCTTTATTCTTTATCTTTATTCTTTATCTTTATTCTTTATCTTTATTCTTTATCTTTATCTTTATTCTTTATTCTTTATTCTTTATCTTTATTCTTTATCTTTATTCTTTATCTTTATTATTTACCTTTATTCTTTATCTTTATTCTTTATCTTTATTCTTTATCTTTATTCTTTATCTTTATTCTTTATCTTTATTCTTTATCTTTATTCTTTATCTTTATTCTTTATCTTTATTCTTTATTCTTTATCTTTATTCTTTATCTTTATTATTTATCTTTATTCTTTATCTTTATTCTTTATCTTTATCTTTATTCTTTATCTTTATTCTTTATCTTTATTCTTTATCTTTATTCTTTATCTTTATTATTTATCTTTATTCTTTATCTTTATTCTTTATCTTTATTCTTTATCTTTATTCTTTATCTTTATTCTTTATCTTTATTCTTTATCTTTATTCTTTATCTTTATTCTTTATCTTTATTCTTTATCTTTATTCTTTATCTTTATTCTTTATCTTTATTCTTTATCTTTATTCTTTATCTTTATTCTTTATCTTTATTCTTTATCTTTATTCTTTATCTTTATTCTTTATCTTTATTCTTTATCTCTATTCTTTATCTTTATTCTTTATCTTATTTTTTATCTATATTTTCTATCTTGCTTAGGTACTGTGATTTATGTACTAATAATTCCTTAAATTTCTCTTTTCCAATAATTCTTTAACTTCTTCATCTTACTCTTGTAATCCTATCTAACTACATATAACTTTTTTATTGTGGAAGAATTGTGTGCATAGTATTAATTAATGAAAATTATCAACCACTACTTATGAATGTATATCCCCAAACTGTAAAATTCACCCGCCATAACACAGAATCATCCCTAGCATGGAGGGTGAAATATCACAATAAACTATATGTACTTTCGAAATTGTAAATCATGTATTTTAAAAAAAAGGTGTACATTACACTAATTTTGTGGTTTACTTTTACCGAAAAGCAAATTAGTCTTATGGGATAAAAAAGCAGGTTTTCGTAGATATTGCCCTTTTATAACTTTAGTTACTTGATATTGAAATATTATAGTTCTTTCTGAAAGTATGAGTACACTCGTGAAAATTATCTCAACATCATAAAGACACAATATAGTCTAAAATATGTGTCTTTCGAAGTAAAATAAAGGATCTACTTAGCCGAAAGCCGCGTTTGTAATAATAATAATATTCCACGCTGTATGTATCGCAAAATCCAGAATGAGAGCCGAGTTGCCGCTAAAAGCCTTGTGTTTGCAGAAAAACATTATCACAGTTATTCGCCATTTTCGAGTGCGGATTTGCTTGTCATACACATTGTAAAAGTTACGTTGACACAATAAAACTCCAGTCGACGGAGAACGCGATAATCCTTCTCCCTCTCGGTCCCTCTTCTCTTTCCCCTTCCTCTCCCCAGACTACCAGCAGCGGGCTTATTCTGAATTTAGCATGACGAAACTAAGCACACTTAGTAATCGCACTACAAGCGTTAATGTTCTGCCGCCGAAAGCATTCATTTTTTATTTGTTTAGTAGAATACTGCATGAGTCCGGACTGCACGGAACTACTATGTAGGAATTGGACGTCCCCTCTTGTGGTATGTTTTACTGCTGAAATAAGCAGGATTAGGAATTACTTGGCAATTCAGATATGGTCACTAAAACCGGATAATCACATCAACCGGCATATAAAGCAACGTTTTATAATGAATGGTGGTAGAAGGAAGGTAGGTAAAGTCTTCAACCACTCGGGTCTATCGCCTTTGTGTAGGTTTTTGGTCTTAATAAACCTGCCAGATTGTTAAAAAAAGTGTGTTATTTTCGCTTTGCAATTAAAGCTAAATAAACAAAATATTTTTTAACGTAGCCGAATACTAAAAACTGTTTTTGAAAGGTAATGTTGAAATTATATTATAACAAATAAATATCACAATTTGTAAATATTACAATTTAGAATGCAAACATAAAAAATTGTAAAAATGACACACCTGTGATGTTTTATGTAAAAACGGTACTTAAATCACGGATACCGAAAAAAACACTTATTTTATCATACAAATGTATAATCAACAATTTTGTCACCTCATTTTTTTACCATTACATACAAAATATATAATAAAAAGTTAACGAAGTTCAACAAAAAGTCATGCGATTTGGCAGGTGAAACTGTATCTATAAAATAAATATTTTTATCTATTTCTATGGATAACTTTGAACAGAAATGTGAAGCGTGGTTTATTTTAGATATTCTTTTTTTGTTTTACGGTTGTAACTAGAACAACGACGGGGTAAAATTATTTCTGTGAGAACACACGCGTTAGCTTGGAAACAAGCGTAGGGGTCTGAGTGGTTAAAGAACAGTTGTAATCAAGCTCTCTGATACATTCGTTGATTATGCGAAATGTGGGGATATCAACAAAAACATTTGGGCACACATTCTCTTACAATAAAACATCACACCAAGTATGGAGAGTTTGATGTACCAAATTGTGATATTTTAAATAAAACGAATATTGAAAAAATATTCATATAAGAGATTAGCTTATAAGATAGCTAGTGAATGGCATGGATGTGTCGAAATAGGTAGCAGAAAATAAAAACAAAATAACAAATTTGCATGTAAAATAAAAATCTTAAATCTAAATAAAATGTCCAGTTATTTTTACATAGTAAATGCACAAGAAATACAAAAAGTTATAAAAGGAATATTATACCTTTTAAATTATTGTATTTATAATTTTCATTAATTTATTAATACAAGATTCTCCCCGCGACCTCGTCTACGTAGGATTAGTACTTCAAGTAATCTATTTTCTTTTGCTAGGTCCCATCTACGTTTATACCAAAATTCTTAACCTATTTATTTAAAATATCTATAATTCTTGATTCGATTCAAAGCATTAGGCGAGTACTTCAAATAAACACACGAATTTAAATATTTTCTAAAATAGAATTTTGATTTTACAAACATTGTTTTGCAAAATGTCATTCTCAAATTTTGACATTTTCTATTAAACAATAATTATTATTTTCAATATGTTGAAAATAAATAGCTAGCTTTATAAATTATAGCCTATATGTTATTATAATATATGAGCTATATTATTGTAAAGTTTAATTAAAATCCATTCATTAAATTTCGATGTAAAGAATAACAAACATACATACATCCATACAAACTTTCGCGTTTATAATATTAGTAAGATGACCACTAGATTCACGATAAGTTTTCAGATTGATGCTCAGGATTAATCTAAAGTATACATTTAATCAAGAATATTATCAAAACTTCTGATCCGATTAATATAAATCCAATTTGTGTAGTTTACTAAACAGTGTTGAGAATAATCCCACCCACTTTCTACCCTTCCCCATACAGCAAATGTCACTTGAAACTCCTTCCCCGCTTGAGCCGTACAGTGCTGCGGGCACAGATTTAGCATTTTAGTGGCACTTTTAACTTATCACGTTTTCCAAGAAGCAATAAAAATATTAAAACAAGTAATGTGGAATTGTCAAATGTACCAAATAATAACTTTGACAATTGTATATTACCTAGAAATACTCGCATTTTTTATTTGTGATATCGTCGCCTGAGTGCTTACTTGTCCAAACGACTATTAACAAATGTTACAGGTTTTCTTTCATTATTTCAATGACACTATTTTTTTTTTTTACATTAGGTCCACGCAGGAGGCACGGAGGAAAATAATTTACCTCAGGGCCTATTTCATCTTTGGGGATGCTGTGCGGAGGGTATTTTAATTAAAGAAATGAGAGGAAGTTCTGGGAAGGAAAAGGGTATGAGGATTGTATAGGAATCTAGGGTTCAGTGTGTCTAGACCATCCGCCGCCAATACCTAGACAAACCTTTCCCCATGAACTCGGGCACCCCTGCTAAGTCACCAAACGTAGCGAACTACTGGGGATGACTTATGGCAGAGGTTTTGGTTAGCCAATAAATGGTTCCCGGGGCGGCGGTACCTATTCCCGCCTCCAAAATTGAAAAAACATTACGATAGGTGTTTAAGATGAATTTGATTTAAAAGGGAATAATTTCCGGTATTCTCTGGTAATACCCTCTTTCTTGCACAACACTCAGATTACTCATAAACACAATTAAATCAATTATAATGCAGAAATGCTTGCCGGTATTATTTTACACCATATTACGTAAAACACAAATACGTGTAACTGATATTTGATCTATGGTGAGCATTCGACTACCACACTAGACACATGCCCGTATTATGGTAGTCGAATATTACATGGCACATTCAACAAAAACCTATCTGCTTACAGTGCAAAATTTATAATTTACCTAGTACCTTGTATCTAAACCTGCATCCTGCATCATTTCTACCTAGAAATAATAATATTTTTTATATCAAATTATTGCCGAATTAACCGCTTGGACACAAAAGCTTGTTTTCACGATAATTTAACGTAGGTAGACATAGGAATGACGTATGTCCCGTACCTGAGTTATTATCGTGTAATTTCGTAACACCCACCTAAAAACAAGTTATATCGTTTAATCGAAAAAACTTTTTTATCAACCACTTAATTTAATATCAATATGGTTTTTGCGTGAGACACAATTTATTTTTCAACTCACGTAAAAAAAAAATTGCATGTGCAAATTGTTGACACGCAACGGTAATTATTAATTTTTCGCCCCTATAATCAAGTATTTTCGAAGTGAAAATATTGCTGTTTCGAAAACATAATAATGACATAATTCAGGAAGCGGCATTTCATAACACGTGCGATAATTTTTTTCTGGTTACGGTAGAAAGATTTTTAATTACGAATAACATCTATTTAACGTCACCTGGTGGCTGGTAAATTGTTCACTGATATATTTATTTTTTTACTTCTGAGGAAAATAATTTCCCTCAGAGCCTATGTCATATTTGAAGATGCTGTGTGAAGGGTCTTTTTGATGAGAGGAAAGAGTGAACATGGATCTTGAAGATACCCATGTTGTACATGTTCTAAGAGGGAAGAAATAGAGAGACATTCAAATCTTTCCACAGAGGACGACTAATGGAGCTTTGAAATAAGTACAAATTGTAAAACAAAAAAGTTCTTTATTGATAAGATTGGATTAGTAAAGCCTCCGTGGTCGAGGGGCAAGGCTCTCGACTCTCGGAGGTCGCGGATTCAAATCAATTTTTGTTTGATCGATTTGTGTTTTTTCACAATTACTTGATTAAAAAAAATATAAATAAAATTTTCGGCACGTTCCAGAGTGGAAGATTCCACTAAGAATAATACTACCATTCAGCATTAAAACGTTGCTTAAAATAGCTTTAGCCGTGTTTGGTGATTTGTTCTGATCTGAATAGCCAGGTACTTTCCCACCTTCCTCTTACCCATCTCTTCCCCCTCTTCACTAAACTCATCTCCAATTGGGGATGCTACAATCTCAATATCTCCAGAGGGAAGCAGTTGGGACGCTTGTGAGGTAATCACAAAAAAAAATATTTATCATTATTAATAAAAAATAACTTTTAATAGGTCTATATTCGAGCAAAGCCAGGTATTCGCTACCAGTAAATAATATATATTTTTTTAATTAACCGTTCAATAAATGTGTATTTGTCTTCAATCATTCGCTGGCAATCTGCTTTGAAAGCTTTGAAAGCATTCAAAGGATATTGGAATGAATTTAATAATGTTCAAGCTTTTGCCAAAGTCCGCAATCAAATATTAAATGAATCTGTATTATTAATGACGATTATTCAAATGATCTTCAACTCTGACTCTAGGCGTAGAGGTCACAAAAGTTCAAAACCCAACAGAATCGCAAATAAAATAAACTCATATTTTTAATCTGAGCTTTTTCACCAATCAAATACGATTTGTTTTAAAAGCTTTTTAAAATGCTGTTCGTAGTCGTAGAGGAATAGTTTTTAAGAGTCATTCTGATGTCGATAATCGGATTAGACTGAAGTTAGGATATTTTAAACTTTGTTACAATGGATTTATGATAATATTTTGAATCTCATCCAAATTTAACTTTATTTTTATTTTTATAATGAATACCTCATAAGAGTCCCAACTGCTCCCGTCTGGAATCAGTGAGACTATGGCATCCCCAATTGGGGTAAGCTATGAGGCTGAAGGTAAGTGGGAAAGGGAAGGAGACGAGGCAGAGGAAAATGGGGAAGTACCTGGATATTCAGGATAGTCACTAAATATGGCAAAAGCCATTTCAAGCAACGTTTCAATTCTGAATGGTGGTCTTACACCAGGGCGATACTAAGAGTAGGTATCTTCCACGCTGGAACGTGTCGCAAATATACTATATATTATTTTAAATAATTAATTGTGGAATAACACAAATCAATTAAATAAAATTTATTTGCGCACGCCGGGTTCGAACCCGCGACCTTCGGAATGGCAGTCCAGCGGTATTGATCAAAATGAGAATAAAACAGTCGTGCTGATTAGTATTTCATATTGATTGAATAAAATAAAGAGGCATAACGAAGTCCAGTAAGATGAGACTCATTGATTTTTCTCTACGCTGTTGACAAATCGTCGATTTAGTTCGTTTTTGTCCAACAGACCATTTTTCGTGAGTTTAAGTTAAGTATGCAGTTGTTCTCAAAAAGCCTTTATTTAAACGATAATCGTTCAAAAAAAAATTATAAAAGATTATTTAAGGGGTTTTCAAAACGTACTTGGTCTCACGTCCTCCAAAATGTGTGTGCTTTTATCGTTAAAAAAATATTAAAGCGCCATTTCTCCCGATTTACGTTTTGGTCTGTTGGATAAAACGAACTGAAGCGACGAAAAGGACACTTACAGCAAGCGTAAGAAAGCGGATAGAAATGTGGTACTGGAGAAAAATGCTGAGGACTCCATGAACATTTATAGGCACAAATATATTTTTTCTGGAATAGCTAGGAACCCTCAAAAGGCCTAAAATGAATTTTAAGATACTTTGGACACTTTGCTCGTCAAACTGGGGACTCCAACTTTGAAAAACTTACGGCAAAGTGGAAGGCAGAAGGTCACCAATTAGTTGGAGTGAACACTGTCGTCCGGTACGTCCGTGTCCTTGGCTCTTCACACAGCGCAGAACTGCGATTGGTGGAGGAATATTGCATGTCCACCATGGAAATTGGAGCAATGAGGAATCGATTCAAGAAGAATTGATTGAATTATTATAGGTACCTCAACTAGAGTTGACCTAAACACAGTACTCTATAGATGCATTGCTTGCATGTGCATTTAAAGATTATTTACAGGGTGTCCGGGGTAAAGTGCATTAACTTCGGGAGGTGATTCTACGTGATAATAGAAGTAAAAAAGATTAACAACTTTTTTCGAAATTCCAACTTTTTTTTCCCGTACAAAAAGACGTACATATTAAAAATCTTTAGTGTACAAACTTAGTCGATAAATTTGCTGTTAGTCATCCGGCCCGACTGTGGCGATGTTGGTTTCGATTGGCCCGTATTGTAACAGCAGAAATACCTACTAGTGCTGGGCGCACACGCTGGACTAACTTTATCAAAAAAATACCCCTAAAAGTCGGAATTTCTAAAAAAATGGTTTTTCTTTTTGACTTATACTATCATGTAGAATCACCTCCCGAAGTTAATGCACTTTACCCCCGGAGATCCTCTACATGAAGGGTGTAACAGAACGTGCTAGAAGGATTTTAAATAGCAATTCCTGATCATATTTGATGCAGAGCTCATTTTACTGTCCGATTTTTTTTCCCTCTTAATTGTTTTTTTTTCCATCACTCGTCGTAACTGAGTAGTCGAGTATAGCCTAGCGGGTAACGTGATAAGCACACCATCTCGTTCCAGTACCACGGTACCACATGAACAGCGTGCGTATTTCGAGATCCCGTTGCAAAGTGAATAAAAAAAATATCATCTGACATCAAAATGACATCTATTTTTTTACTTCAAATATGTTGGAGTTTGCAGGACAACGTCTGAAGTGCCTTCAGTGCAAGTTTGAACTTATTAGAGTCACTTGTTGGTCCATGGCCATCGTTTCCGTGAACCGTTTTTTTTTCTAGGGCCAACAAATCCATGACTACAAATCTGTAGGGGTCACAATTATTGCTATTTTCTGCTGCAATAGACGTTGCCCAGGATAGATGGAGTACATTTATTTGTATCTTTAATCTTGTTGAACAAATCTAAAAAAAAGATTCTTGCATCTTACTCAAGAGGGGCCTTCCGTGGTCCAGGGGTAAGCCTCTCTACTCCTAATCCGAAGGTAGCAGGTTCGAACCCGGCGTGCGCATATACATTTTATTTGCTTAATATGTGTTATTTCACAATTAATTAATTAAAAATAATGTATCTAAGAATGATGCTCTCAGAGTCGCCCTGCTGTAAGATAACAATTCAAAACAAAACATTGCTTGAGATGGCTTTAGACGTGTTTCGTGACCAGATATGAATAATCAGATACTTCCCCACCTTCAAATTCCCCATCTTCTTCCCCTTCCCACTACCTTCAGTCTCACAGCATGCCCGAATTGGAGAAGCCAAAACCATGGCTCCAGACGGAAGCAGTTAAGACTCTCGTGCGGTATTCACATAAAAAAAGGTTGATGTCTTTTCCCGCTAGCTGCTTCCCTTGTAAAATCTCAATCTTTTTATTACGAAATCTCAATTTTGCAATTTATAAGACTTGAAAACTTGTTGCCATGTTTTTAAATATTGAATTCAGTAGTGCACTTCCCCGACGGCATGCTGATAATATCACCGTCAAACTCAAGGTGTTTCCAACTCGAGATTTTAATACGATCATAAAAAATCCAATATCTCCTTTTATCGCGGCACCACGCGGATTCCTACCCCCATCTCCCCCACTGAGACGGCTCAACTCTCTATAGAAAATCAAACTATTTAAGTAACACTTTGTATGAAATATAGATTTACGTCGTCGCGTTTGATACAAGAATAGGGGGGAGAGGGATAATACGGTAAAAAGTGTGGCTTTTACGTTTTTGTGTTGCGACGTTAAAAATATATTTCTCCATTTAGATTTCAAAAGAGTGAGGCAAAAATAACTTTATTCTTTATTTCCGCTTTTCGTTTTTATTTCAGAAATCTGATTGACATATTGATGTATGCTAATCCATATGATTCGTCTGTTGGCAAAATCGATTTTATTATCATTTTAATGTATTTCAGATGATACATTACAAAAGTTCCAAGATACGAAGACAGTGGGACATGTCCAAAATTAGAATATGTCCTGAATCTGATGAGAGCGGGAAAATAATCTGGCTGTTTAGTTCTGGTCACAAAACAGTGTGGTTTATGCCAAGTTTCTATTTTAAATAGTGGTCCTTTATCAACATCGTTGTGAGATTGAAGGGAGTGGGATAGGGAAAGATGCTAGGAGGAAGAACGGTTGGGAAGTAACACCTGGCTTTTCAGATCTAGTCAATAAAGATGGCTCAAAATATTTCATGCAAACAATGATATTGAAAGGATAATACGTCAAAAAAGCGATAATAATCGCCAACTATTCCGCCTACCGAGATACTCTAGCGATACAGAAATGTTCCTGGAGGGACGAGTGTATATTTTCAGAGCCCTTCTCCCTTACTACATGGGAAGCCATAGACTAAGCCAATCAAAGAATACAATTATGACTTACATGATTGCCTGGACTGAGTCCCTCTCATCGTCCTATTTTTTTAACATTAACATAGGGCCTATGTCATCTTTGAAGGTGATGTGTGGAGGGTCTTTTTGAGGAAAGGAAAGAGTGAATATCAGACTTGAAGAGATCTAGGTTGAAGGAGGGAGGAAACACAGAGGCCGGCAAAACGTTCAACATCTGAGCTGTTGAACTGAAGGTGATGTGAATGTGATGAACGAGTCGTAGAAGCGACCCGTTCTCATGTGACAAATGTCAACCGTGTACATATGTTAGGCACATGTTTGGCGTGTTTCCCAAACATGTACCGGTGCTGAGGGGAGGCGGAAAACAGTCAAATATCCTCTATAAAAGTACGCATACATTTTACTTAATTTTTCAGATTCATTTTACAGTGCTTATTCGTTTTTATTTTATGTGGGTATTTTTATATTGTTACTTCTTGTTATTAGTTTTCTAATTTATTATTTATTATTTCGAAATGTGGAATGTATTGCATTGTACTACCCCTGCATATATTCTGGAATAAACTATTCTTATTATTATATATAGAGAAATGTATAGGTTGTAGGTGCGTATACATTAAACTTTTTATTAAAAATGCATGTTTGTTTCGCGTTTTTATATGCTTTAAACATCCTATTTTTCTTCCGAGAACTGGAAACAAATAAAAACTCGCATTGCTATTTTCCATTTTAATTTTCCTCGGAAGAAACTTATATCAGTAAGAATTCGCGGAACGGTAGATAGAAGATCGTGCTCTCTTTACATAGGAGGGTAGATTACCAATTAACTCTAGATGAATTCTGGATTACAGAATTCAAAAAACCTGTAAACCGCAACTACCCTACTAGGCATAGAGAACCACAAATGTTTATTATTAATTGATCTCAAAATGTATACGGTGTTAGATCAAAAAGGCATAAATTTCCAAAAATATTTAACGCATTACCTGAAGACATTAAAAATGAGACATCTTTTTCAAAAATTAAAACTAAAGCTAGATCATTCTACAAATAATATTGAAGACAAATATCCAGATCTGTGAAAAACAATTAATATTGAAAACAAATAACATTTTTGACAAATTAATACCTAGATATATTAACCATTGTTAAAAAAAAACGAATGCTGTCGTACATTATGATCAAAAGCATTATAATAATTAGTTAAGTATTTTAAATATTAAGTATTATTCTGTTAAGTAATTATTATGTATTAAGCATTAAAACATCAAGTTGAGATTTAATTATATTATTGTAGGCTAATAAATGAGAGATTTCTTACAATCAAACTGATTGATCAGTTTAGTAAGATTTAAGTAATATTGTATAATTTAAAAAAAAAATCGAATAAACATATTTAAAAAAAATACAATTACTAGCATAGCATGCACTTTATCATATAATATAATAAATTGTTTCATTAAAAAATAACAGCATGGGAAAAAGGATTTTGTTTTTTTTAGGTGGAACCTTTTTTTTCTTTTTCAATAACATGGTTGATACGGCTTTGTAGTTTTTCTTCAACTGTGAAATACACGGTTTTACCTCACACATGCCTCAAGAATTTCATTTCTACAGAAATCAGTCAACATTCATCCTGTCTCTACCAGTTTAGTTTTTCAATATCGTATACCTTCCAATTTGGGAAGCGGATATGGTACAGCCGTTCCGGGGACCATTTATTGGATAACCAACACCCTGCCATAGGTTATCCCAAGTGGTTCGCTACGTTTGGTGGCTTAGCAGATATGCCCAATTCATCGGTTGAGGTTTATCTAGGTATTGGCGGCACATGCGTTTGCCACTACCATATGGCAAGCCGGATTGGAAGAGACTGGTTGATGGAGACATTTTACTCTTGACCCAGCTTTCTACCGCAGGGAAAGGGATGGATTCATTTTCCGTCACTAATGGACACATTGACCCCTTATATTCCTACCCATCCCTCGTACCTTTTTCATCCAGGTCAGAGTCAGATATGGTCAGAGTTAAATACGGAGCCTTTGTTCGACCGTGTCGAAATATTTAAGCGTCTATCGTGAGCTCGCGAGTTCAATGGTGAATATGAGAACCGGCGAAATTAGGCAACCGAAGAAAGAAAATCAGGGTAAGTCGGGATTCCTGATTTTTCTCAGTTCCTTCCGCTTTTCGGGTATCTTTTTTGTCCCCAACAACATTTAAGAAAATCCAAAAATATGTCCAGCGCTGAACACTTTGGTTCATACATCAAGTTATTACCACCTAAAAGCACACTTATAGAAAGGAAATCATTACAAAAAACACATATTACGTACATTACCAACAACACCGATGTTGTAAATCATCCCCTAACAAGTAAAAAAAGGTCAGTAACAGATTACAGAAACGCGTGTCCGTGAATAAAGTGTTGTAATAATTCTAATAAATTGTAAGCAACCCTTTGGCGAGCGCGGTGCCATATTGCCAAGACGGGGGTAGAGGGATGCTTTAGACGGAGTGGACCAGGGGTAGATGTAGGAAGTAGGCCCTGGGACGGAGGGTAGTGAATGATATCTCTTGACAGCTACAACACTACTTTGTTCGGTAGAACAAGGGTGCTTGCAATTTATTATGAATTTTTATTTTCTTAAATAATAAAAAATATATCATTGAAGAAGAAGAAAGCAATAAGAATCTAATTTTTTTAAATATGAAAGTTCATTTTCATATTTAAAAAATTAAATTATTATTGTTATCTTCTTCTTCAAAGATATATTACATTGATGGGAATAACCTTCAAAAGTTAAAAAGAGAGTTTTTCTTCAAAAAAAATTAATAAAATATGATTTAATGATTTAAATTTTAAAACACTAATTCTGTACTTAACTAAATATATTATGATTTTTTTTATAATTAACTTAACTTCAATGTTGCATACTGTAACGTCCAAATTTACATTGTCAACACCCATTTGCTGTTTGTTTGTTTTTTTATTTTTATTTCAAGTCATGAATTCAACAAGATTGTGCAAATTTTTTTAAACAGACTAGACAGACTTAACACAGTTAATTGAAACATTTTTATTTTTAACTTAAGGAGTTAATATTAAGATAATATTAGTGAGACTCGATCGAAAATCTGAAACAGAAAAATCTGGGACTCGAACCCAGGACCTTCGGCTTTCCGGAAACTAACTTTCTCGCTAACCACTGCGCAGTGGTTAGCGAGTTAGTTTCAATAATATTATCTTCATTAATTAAAATGAAACATATTTCAGATATACTTACAAGAAAGATTTACAAGAGTCACAAAGAAAGATTGTGTAACTGGTTAATAAAACTGCTGATAATATCCTAAGCTTTTGCCGCTTGTTGCTTTTTATTTAAAGTTTTGGGTTACTAACGGCTGCTGTTCCCAATCCTACTAATCAATTACTAAGCCAAAATGTTGGCTTAGTAATGGATTAGTGCACAACTACGCTTTTTCCAACACACAAGTATCGCTTAAGCATTAATCTTAACCTAAGGAAGCCGGACTAGTGGATTAAACTCGTTTCGGCCGCCTCAGTTTTGGACTAGTCCTTTAAAGTGTCAACAGAGTAGAAAAAATACCGCGAAAACAATGGGCGAAGAAATATCACTTTGACAGAAGCCACAGTTTCGTGCTCATTTCACTTCTGTTGTATTGCGTTTATCAATTATCATTTTAATTAATATGGATTGAGAAGTTCGGATGCGTGCGGAGCAGAGAAGAAAAACGGTTAATTTATGCGAAAAACTATGTCGTTTTCGAATATTCGCCAAGCCAAGTGTCAAGTCCAATACCTACGGTCAAGCTGACACTTTATTTTATATACGTTTTAAAAAATATAAAATGTCAGTTTATGGATAAAAATATTTTAAATGATTTATGTGTATTAATAATAAATACAACAATTAACTCTATAATATTAATTTAACTTCGAAAGTTCTTACTTTGACGTAATTTTCTTGTCTATGAAAGTGGGCGAGGCCAGATAACATATGTTTGGGGACAACATAAATTGAGCGCTACCCTACAAAATGCTTGGCTGATCGCGGCCTCAGATAAATCGATTTAAAAGTTAGAAACAGCGGCCGTAAGTACAGCATTTTTTTGCGATTATGTGACGTATTGTAAGGAAATAATTCCTTATTTACACGTGTGAGTAAATGACGATAAGTGATTGTGATGGTTTTAGGTTTGGTGACCAGATTGGAATAGCCGGGTATATAAATACTTCCCATCGTTTATCTTTCCCATTCCTCCCTGAACCCACTCAGTTTAGCCTCACACCACAACCCCGATTGGGAAGGACATAGTCCCGCAGCCTCTAGACAGTTGGAAGAAGTTGGGGCTCTTGTGACATTGCAAAAATAATCATTGCAAACAATGAGTATTTCTTCAAAATTCATTAACTTTTTTATGTGAATACCGCATAAAAGTCCCAACTGCTCACAACCGCCTGGAGCCTGTGCGACTATGGCATCCCCAATTGGGGTATGTTTTGAGGCTGAAGGTGATTGGGGCGGGGAAATAGATGGGGAAGAGGAAGGTTGGGAAACACCTGGCTATTCAGATCTAGTGCCTAAACACGGGTAAAGCTTTTCCAGCAACGTTTAAATTCTGAATGGTGATCTTACACCAGGGCGATATATATTGAGAGTATCTTCCACTGTGAGTTGTGCCGGAAATATTCTTTATATTATCTTAAACTAGCATCTGCCCGCAACTTTGTCTGCGTATAGGATTAGTACTTAGAGTATTCTATTTTATTTTCCTAGGTCCCATCTACGTTTATACCAAAATTCTTAACCTAATTAAAAAAACTCTCACTAATTTAAATATTTTCCAAAATAGAATTTTGATTTAACAATCATTGTTTTAGAAAATGTCATTCTCAAATTTTGACATTTTCTATTAAAAAATAATAATTATTTACAATACGTTGAAAATAAATAGCTAGCTTTATAAATTATAGCCTATATAATATGTTCTTCTGATGTAGGAGCTATATTATTGTAAAGTTTCATTAAAGTCCAATCAGTAAATTTTGCGTGAAAGAGTAACAAACATATATACATCCATACAAACTTTCGCATTTATAATATTAGTAAGATAAGATAAGATGAGTGAACTGTCTCATATAAAAATAAATACTTACTCTAAAGTAGATGCATCTCCATTGTTAGTCATAATGTTCTAAATACTATTTATGAGTATATTATTAAAGCGGTTTATTGATTAAATTCAACAGTGTCCGGATTATTTTCCATTCGCTTGTTTTTAGTTGAGAAAACTCACAAACACAACGCCACAGCTGTCGCAAGGAATGCAAATAAATTCTCTATTCCTCTTTTGCCTAAGCTTTGGGGCTGGGCTGGACAATGTGGATATCCTGCGACACTGGTGCCATCTGTGGAGTTTTGTTGGAAATACCACAACACAAGGGTGTACATATTATAAGTTCACGAAAGTATAAAAGGTACTAACTACCTAGATGCTACAAACACAACGTGCATATCGTGAAGTGTGAGAAATTCCTACATATTATATATTATTGTATTACGTAGGTAAATGGTACCTAGACAAAATATATGATTTTTTGGTATCGCTTGGTCATATGTAAACTATATAAAAATTTCTAGGCACTGTTTTTTATCTTCTAATTAATGGTTTTTTTTCCTTATCTTCTGTGCCACGACAATGTTCCCCTATTATGTTTACTCATCCCACAGTTTCCCCCCTGCCCCAAAATCAGTTCACGGCGAGTTAATCGAAAATGAGTTAATCGAAAATGAGTTCTTCAAAAATGAGTTCATCGAAAATGAGTAGATCGAAAATGAGTTCATCAAAAATGAGTTCATTGAAATTGAGTTTATCGAAAATGAGTTCATCGAAAATGAGTTCATCAAAAATGAGTTCATCGAAATTGAGTTTATCGAAATTGAGTTTATCGAAAATGAGTTCATCGAAAATGAGTTCATAGAAATTGAGTTCATCGAAAATAAGTTCATCGAAAATGAGTTCATCAAAAATGAGTTCATCGAAATTGAGTTTATTGAAAATGAGTTCATCGAAAATGAGTTCATCGAAAATGAGTTCATCGAAAATGAGTTCATCGAAAATGAGTTCTACGAAAATGAGATCATCGAAAATGAGTTCATCGAAAATGTGTTCATCGAAAATGTGTTCATCGAAATTGAGTTTATCGAAAATGAGTTCATCGAAAATGAGTTCATCGAAAATGAGTTCATAGAAAATGAGTTCATCGAAAATGAGTTCATCGAAAACGAGTTCAACTAACTAAAATTCAACATAACCTAACCTTTTTTGTGTATTTTGTAAATTTGCTTTCGGTGAACTCGTCGGGTACCCCCAAAATCACCCTTCTTACTACCCCCACCTAATAAAATCTAATCATTTCTGTACTCATATAATTTTTGAGTTAATTTTAAGATTGCTGGTTATGACACGGATGTGTCGTAACCAGTAGCAGATAAAAAAAAATATTTAACAAATGTACCTAAGTACATGTGAATTAAAACTCTTTAAAAACAAACAAAATATTTATTTTTATGTTACATTTGCTTTACACAGGAGACTCTGAGGAAAATAATTTCTTTCAGGGTCTATGTCATCTTTGGTGATGCTGTGTGGAGGGTCTTTTGTGGACAGGAAGGAGATGAAGTTTTGAGAATTAAAAAGTGGATTTCTGTGTGGGTAGGAATCTGGGGGTCAACGTCTCCAGGAGTGACGGACGTATAAATCCATATCTTCCACTGCGGTGCAATTCGATGTTTAAAGACTCTACTAGTCTCTTCTGATCCGGCTCGCCACACAAAAGATGGGCAAGCATACGCCGCCAAGACCTAAACAAACCTGGGCACCCCTGTCATCAAACGTAGTGAACCACTGGGCTGGAATTCCGATTTTCTACCGATTTATAACATATGTCCCTTGAACACTTTAAGTTCTAAGTTTAAAAAAATATATATGTTATTTTTGAAGATACTATCTGAAGATTTGTAGAGCCGAAACCTAAATTACACAAATTTCCTTGATAGAAAAAAATCGCAAAGTATGCTTCGAAAATTATTATTTATTTGTCCCTGTTATTTTACAAGTTAAGTGTACGAAAAAATTCACATTGTCTCTTTAAAGGCTACTTAAGGTGTTTAAGAAAGATTTTTGATCAATTGTAGACTAATCGTGTTATATTAATTTTTTTTCTTAATTTTTGTTTGAATTTTACCTTTTTTAATATTAGGCAGAAGTGTTGGGTTTTATTGTAAAGTGACATCTGAAGACGAATAATTCATGTTTGAATATGCCTACAGCATTTTGATTTTAATTAGTTCCTACTATTTCTTTTTATTCTACTATTATTGTTGGATAAAGAACCGTGAATTATTAGTGCTGTCAAGTTTCACCAAAATATTTTTCCAGCAAAACAATAAATTGGTTTTTATGGAGTTTTGGTCTTATTTGTGCTCGGCCGTTTTTTCACCAGGAGGTAAATTGACTTTTTACTTAGGTGTTTGATATATCCCACGGTATTTTTTATTGCCGGGCATAAAAATGTTAAAAATAATTTACAGCGTTAAATCGGGGCTAAAGTTTGCGCCGACCCTGTATAGGTCGGCGACTATGGAACCATTACTTTGAATTATGGACGGAACGTCGACTTTTTCAATGAAAAACATCAAAAAGTGATGCGTAAAGGCGGAGCAAAAGTCTCCTCCGCGTTTCGGACAGGAAATGACCAAACGAAAATGTTTTGATGAATGTACATATATGTAGAAGTAAAAACAGGGAATTATTAATGTAAATTCGTGTTATTTTGGGCCTGATCGACATGTTTGTTTAACGAACCGGTCCTCAGTGAGTGCGATTGGACCACTTTAACCAACTCAATCAATTTTAAATAAACAAGCATTTTGTTAACTGAATGTTTAAATTATTCAATGTATTCTAGTTCAATTAACGTTTTTATCTGAAATACTGCCAAATGCTTCGTCTTTTTTTGCGTTCTCTTGTATTACATAATTTTTTTGTTCGGTTCAAATAGATACTTAACATCGACGGATCTGCCGGATCTGCCCTGATGATGGACACTGCAACGCTGTCCGAAACGTCGGCTAAAGAAGGAGGTAGCACAACACGGCATAACACCCCAAAAACAAACAACGAAAAAGAAGATACTTAACATATATAAAAATATTTCAAAGTGAGGAACAAACGTTTTTCATGTATTATTTTTAGACCAAAATAGTGCCAATAAGATAAAAATATAAGTAACTACAAAAAAATTAATCCATTTAAAACTTTTTTTAACGATTATATGTATAGAATATTTTTATTTTGGAAAAAAGTTTAAAACTTATGATTGAAGACTGAATCTTTCTACCCAGGAACCCGACTTTAACAACGTTACCAATTGAGCCAATTCCCGGTTAGGCATTTCATGTTAAGAGGGTATTTACCAGAGAATACCGGAAATTAGTCCTTTTCATATCAAATTCTAGACGTATTGTCTCTTTTTTACAAAAAAAAAACATTAAATGATTTTGAAAGATTGTTATTATGTCTGGTACACGCAGTTTTAAAATTTTGAAAAACTAAGTGTATTTTTAAGATACTGTGGTTATACCGTTGGTCGCTGGCTGATTTGTTAAATTTTCAAACGACAGATTCTATTTAACAACACAAATTTCAAATCATATAATCATACAACAAAATAAATCAATTCATAATCTATTAAACACAGTTTAAAGAATTTTAATTTTAGTTAAATTTTATTACTTATATAAAAAAAAAAATATTTAAAAAATTGATACGGGGAATAATCGATCTTTCTCGTTGGAACCTCGCTGTACACTGCTGCTGGTCAATCGCTTTTAACTGCAGCAATCTCATCGAATTTCAGAGAAATGCTTATGGTCACCGTGTGTGTGCGTAATTGTCACCAACATTTTATATAATGCATTGTCATCTACAACGAATCATATGAATAGCCAGGTACTTCTTAACCTTCCCCTTTCCCATCTCTCAACCCGACTGCCTTTAGCACCACAACATACCCAACTGGGGATTCCGTATCACTGGCTCCAGACGGGAGCAGTTGGAACTCTTGTGTGGTATTCACATTTAAAAAAATAATAATAACGATCTCTCTTTTACCTAGTAAAAAGATTTCCTTTAGATGAATTCAAACAAAAATTTCGCATAACTTTGTAATTTATTTTAGTGTTTACAATGTTATATTACTGTAATCAAAAACAGTTTTTCTCTAAAAAGGTTGTTTCTTTCCTCGAAAATTACTTTTTCTATCAAATTTCACATTTTTTCATAAAGCGTTTCAAGCGACTTTAGATTTACTCTCAATAAATTGATCAGATTCAAAATACCAACATAATTTTAAATTTTAATATAAAAGTTCCATCACCTACCCCAGTCTCCCCGGGCAAACTTCCATTCAAAGTATCGAATCGCATTAAGAAGATAACTTTTCCTGTCATAACTCACTTTTTGAATATTCAATTTATGTCGGACCGCCTTGCCCCGTCTTCCCCTAGTTTCAATGTACCCGGCTGATCCGACCTCCCCCGGTTCACTCTAAAAGAGGAGAGTGGTGTAAGCATCGTACTTAACGTGAGATGACATCTCAGGAAATCAGGAAATTGATATTCGATATCTAAAGATCTGATTTTCGTTTTTTCCAATCAAAAATGACGTGTGAAATTCTGAATTTATTTTTTTGTATTCTCTGGAAAGGATATTAATGTTTTTTGGCCGTTAATCTGCAGAGTTTAATTATTATTTTTGTTTTCGTTTTATTTTTTGCTTAAAAATCATTTGCAAAGGTGTTAATAAATTATAAGTTCATCCTTAAATTATCAATTAAATAATTGACAAAAAATATTTTATATTTACAAAATGCCTCCATGGATCATGGGGTAAGATTTGTCTAGGTCTCGGTGGTGGCTGCTTTTGCCCACCTACTGCGTGGCGGCCCGGATCAGGAGAAATTGGTTGAGGGAAACCTTTCCACCCCCACAGCCGGTCACTCTCGACCCATCGCATTGCTACGCAGCGTGAGAAATGGATTCATACGTCCGTCACTCCTAGAAACACTAACTCAGATTACTACCTAACCCTCATACATTTTTCCTTGCCAAAACTTCATCTTCTTCCTTTTCCTTAAAAACCCTCCAAAGAGCATCCCCAAAGATGTCATCGGCCCCGAGATAAACTATTTTCCTCAGAGCTTCCTGTGTGGAGCATGTAAAAATATGTTATCTATCAAATTATTTTTATTTCCAATCGCGGAAAAAATTGCGTAACCGTAGATGTGTACTGCATCGTAACACCCTGTAGGGTAAGAGGGGACTCGGGCGGGTCTTCAAGATCATTTTAAACTAATTTGAACCACTATCAATACTCACAAATACATTACCTGTAAGTCAGTAACATCACTAATATAGTATGAGGTTTCCTTTTTATGCGCCAAAATACTATAATTACGTAAATACAGTATTTATCGTTTTCGTGCTTATTTTGTAGAACTCCAGCTGACTCTTTTTGCCTCTAAATAGTATAATATATTGACACAATTTATGCCACGGCACAAAGCACCGCATTTCCACTGCATTAAGCCCTGCATGAATATTACTTGGAATTGTTTAATATATGGACTCGAATGCGGAATGCATTGTCTCGCTAACGCAGAAGGACATAAAAGGCAAAATAAATGTTTTCGTAAAGAGAAAACACATGGAAAATTTAAGTAAGAAGTAGCTTTCTGATAAAATGCGACAAAATGCAACAGAATTTTCAATTTTTATAAGAAAAACTCTATTTTTATAAGTTTTTAAGGTTATTATCATTAATTTAATATATCATTGAAGAAGAATATAACACTAATAATCTATATTTAAATATGAACAATACACAGAATAATAACAGAGAGCGGTCGCAGTAGGTGGCAATGGCCGAATTGGTAAAGAGGCCCGTCCTGGTAGCCCGAGAGGTTCTGGGTTCGAGTTTCAATTGCGACCGCCATCTTTTATTTTTCTCTGTCTTGTTCGTTTATATTTTAATTAAAATTATTAGTGTTATCTTCTTCTTCAATAAAAAATAGGAAATATATTATTACCGTTTATTTTGATAGGTAACGCAATTATTAGAGTTAACTAAAAAAACAGAAACTTAAGAGGGTATTACTGGAGAATACTGATTATTAGTCCTTTTTAAATCAAATTCTAGACGTATTGACTCTTTTTTACAAAAAAAACATAATTTGATTTTGAAAGATTGTTACTTTATCTGGTACACGCAGTTTTAAAATTTTGATAAACTAAGTTGATTTTTAATATACTAAGGTTATACCGTTGGTCGTTGGCAGATTTGTTCAATTTTCAAACGATAGATTCTATTGATCAACACAAATTTCAAATCATATAATTAGACAACAAAATAAATCAATACATAATCTAGTAAACACAGTATTGAGAATTTCAATTTTAGTTAAATTAAAATCATTAAAAAATAAATCCGAGAACGTGTTTGGTGACAAAAATATCTCAGTTTTTTAATTTATTTAAGGTCTTACAAGCTAAAATATTTCAATCGTATTTCATCACCTTTCAACAACAATTTTCGGATACGTTCAGAAATGTTCCATTATTTGTATTTTTAACACCTAATTTTGCAAGAATCAACAGATTTTTTTTTTGTGTTTCATTAATTATCAAAATAAGTTTATTACCAATGATATAATAACTAAATTATTAGTTAGATATTACTATTCACAATAAAAAAAATAACAGTTTATTTACGACATTATATTCTTTAGCTACATATGTTATGAATCGCCAAAATGTACTTTGTTGTTAGGTCGCTTATCTTTGGTGAATTGATGTGAATCCTCTAGATCCTGGGAAAAAAATGTTTAGGTATAGCTTCGAAAAGACAAATACATGATTTGTTAACTTTTTCTCTTTGTTTAAGTTCCTATTAAATCCCCAATGAGATAAACCACCAACCGCCACTGGATTCAATTGAGATATAAGATGTTTTATTTAGGGAAAAAAACGCAACGCGAATTTTACACAACATTAAAAATAATATTTCTTTCTCCTTTAACCCGATGTCGAATTCAATTTCTCTGAAGATATATTAAAATAGATTTGAATAAACGACCTCGCTAAAAATATAAGCTTTTTCTTTCGTAAAAGTATATTTAGACGTTGTTTGATTTGTTTCTCAGATTTCGTGAAATTTGAAATTCAATGTATTCAAGAAAGTACAGAGCTTACACAGCGGCAAGTAAAAATGTATTTATTTTTCTATGAATCCGTGACGATACTTGTCGCAGTCAGCGTACCTCTTAGTGCTAACGCGAGAACGGTTCGTTTCTGAGTTCAACAGCTCGGCTATGGCTCTCTTCAAGACCCTTGTATGCTCCTTCTTTTCATAAAAAAGGCCCTTAACATAGCAGCTCCAAAAATGATATTATAGGCCCGAGGGAAATTATTTTTCTCAAGGTCTCCTGGAGTTTGAGTCTCCCACACAGGAGACCCTGAGGAAAATAATTTCTCTCAGGGCCTATGTCATCTTTGGGGATGCTGTGTGGAGGGTATTTTTTAAGGAAAGGAAGGAGTTGAAGTTCTGGGAAGGAAAAAGGTATGAGGGCTGGGTAGGAATCCGGGGTTCAGTGTATCTAGATCATCCGCCGCCAAAACCTAGACAAACCTTACCCCCATTAACCCGGGCACCCTGCTAAGTCACCAAACGTAGCGAACCACTTGGGGTGACCTATGGCAGAGGTGTTGGTTATCCAAAAAATGGTTCCCGGGGCGGCGGTACCCATTCCCGCTTCCCAAATTGATTATTGTTAAAAAAAAACTATACCTTATCCTTAAACCTTCTGGGGCTTTAGCATAGTGAAATCGATAACTTTAGAATGGGGTCTATAGGCGTAACTTTCGACGATTTTATATCGATGTTCTGAGCACGGTTTCACCGTTGACAGCCGAACCGATATAGACAGTGAAGAAATAAGAAATCGATATACGCTGGCAACACTGTTTTTTTTTAATATAATGTGTATATTAATAGCTAACTTAAACTTATGTCATACTTGGACGTCGCGCCAAAATTTCACGGAGTTAGTCAATATCTGTTTATCAATAATACCTATAGGTTTTAATGGATCATCCGCGCTAGTCTTCCCGGTAGACTCAGATATAATTATTGAAGAAGAAAATAACAACAATAATCTAAATTAAAATATGAAAATGAACATGACACAGAAAATAAATAAAAGATAACGGCTGCAACTGGAACTCGCACCCAGATCTCTCATCTTAAATAATTCATTGTTTTTTTTTACAAACACAATAATGGATGCCTTTCTATGTTGTCCAGAATTCAGAGCCTTGTCAACTCAATGCAAGGCATCGAATCTTTTAAACAAGTCTAAATGATTTTGACAGACTTTCCACTGAAGCGACAGATCTATTAAAATATTTTTTCTCGGATTGCTAAAGGAAATTTTTCCGCCCACACTAAAAAAATCATACCTCCGAATTTGAATATGGAGACATACAAACTGATTACAGTTCTATGTAGCCAATAAATTCCCCTTTTATATCTTTTGTCTATTATCACATATTTGTAGGATTTATAAAAAATATATAATTAAATCTTTAATCTTAAAACATTTTAAAGAATCTAGAGAATATTTATTTTGTTATATTTTTAATGTACAATATAGTCGTTTTAATAAAAAAAAAAATATATATATTTGCCACATTTTGGTAACAAAGCCATTACAGATTACAAACTGATTACAGTTCTATGTAGCCAATAAATTCCCCTTTTATATCTTTTGTCTATTATCACATATTTGTAAGATTTATAAAAAATATATAATTAAATCTTTAATCTTAAAACATTTTACAGAATCTAGAGAATATTTATTTTGTTATATTTTGAATTTACAATATAGTCGTTTTAATAAAAAAAAAAAAATTATATTTGCCACATTTTGGTAACAAAGCCATTACAGATTACAAACTGATTACAGTTCTATGTAGCCAATAAATTCCCCTTTTATATCTTTTGTCTATTATCACATATTTGTAGGATTTATAAAAAATATATAATTAAATCTTTAATCTTAAAACATTTTAAAGAATCTAGAGAATATTTATTTTGTTATATTTTGAATGTACAATATAGTCGTTTTAATAAAAAAAAAATATATATATATATTTGCCACATTTTGGTAACAAAGCCATCCGAGGTTTTGGAAATAGTGCCATGATGTGGCAAAAAGCGCTCGAGTGGTTAAAGTCATTTCATAAACATCACTAAATTCACGGACTCCGTCTATACTTTCTAAATTGTAGGTACACTCTTGTGCCCTATTTCCTTTATATGTATGTACTATATTATTTATTTATCATTTCCAATCTTTCTCGTGTAGTGCTTACGAGTTATGTTTATATTAGTCAACCAATCGTGCATAATTTGTTATGCACGATTGGTTTATATAATAATATATTCTAATTTGAATTTCTGAACGGAGAGGTCCCACAAAAAGGAAGAATAATGAAACATTCATGGTTGCGAATCATCAAAATAAAATTGTGTTTTGTTCAACTTTGAGATAAAAACTGGTTTAATATTCTTATCAGTTCACCGGCACAATAACATAGCAATATCCAATATGGGGATTACCTTAAAGATATTGTTATTTACATTATTTCGATCAATTCCCAGCGGAGAAGCTGTGAAGCTCCTTTGATTGGGTTGTTGGTAAACAGTCTTATTCAAAGGAATTTCCTCGGAAGCTTTATGTAGATATTTTAAGGAGAAACCTGAGACAGTTTTGCGGAGCCTCAAAGATAGGAAAATTCGAGTAGGTTTTCTGAAACCTAAACCCACGCATCTCGATACTTTTAGGGGTGTAGCTGTAGCTTATGGTGTGTTCAGTAAATGGCTCTTTTGATAAAATAACATACCCACGTATTCTCTTTCTCTCCTGTTTATTATCAAATTACGCAATTTTTCGAACCTGCAGTGTTTTTCCACATATTTTTCTTTCTCTCTACCTGCCAAAATGTTTTTTGTTTCAATAATCCATCTGTCAAAACTCATGTTTCGTTTTTATAAGAAAGTATGTACTTTCCTCACTCTATTGTTTTTCTATTTTGCAAGGTGGATTATGCTGTATTCTATTTCGTTTTTGATTTTTTTTAATGTTTTTCATTTTGTCTTTAATTATGATATTTATTCTGTTTTTTGATTTTGTTTTTGATTTTGTTTGATTTTTTATCTGATGTTGATGAATTTTGTGAATAAAAATTAAAATATCAAAAACATATAAAAGCCCAGCTAGGCGTGAAATACAAAATAAATAAATATATAAGTATGAGTGCCAACTTATTCCCAAAATAAAACATAATGTAAACGTCAACAATTGAGGAAAAAACGGCTACAATTTCAAACAATCGTAAATAATTCTAATAAGTTTTTCTTTACTTTCTGTTCCATAACACAGAAAATGATATCCACCGTAATATATTAAAACGTAACCGACGAGTTCGTCGAAAATCAATTCATCTAAAGCAAATTCATCGACAACGAGAGGTTAGGTTAGGTTAGGTTAGGTTAGGCTGAACTTGTTTTCGATTAACTCGCCTTGAAACATTAAGACTCTAAAAACTTGAGCATAAATTTCTTAAGTATATTATTAACTATAAACTAGGTCTACCGACATAATCAAATAAATAACAAGTACCTAATAATAATTATAGGATACTAATTCAGGGCCTCCAGTGTGGAGTTAATGTAAAAAAATTCTATAATTGATTAAAATCCTGAATATTTCTCCCCACCCTTTACTCCTTGATATTATTAAATTTTTTTGATTTTAAATTGGTATTATAAATAATCGATTAGTTTGTACGTCGTAAACTGAACAAAATTAAAGTCAAAGTCCTTTTCGTTGTCTGAGTTATAATGGAAAAACCAATGAATTCTTTTCAACTGCGAGCAAAGGTTTTCAGCGGTTAATCTCATTTTTAATTCATGATTTTTCGTCTAGACTAACTACATTCACGAGGGCTCAAAGTGTCAAAGAAATAGACATTTCCCTACTGTTATGAAAAGAACCTCAAGGTAACAATTATATAAAGGACGATTAAATTTGACATTTAAACTAGGACAGAAAAGAAGGAATCCTATTTATATTAGATAATTTAAATTTTTTCCAAATAATAATAGAACGAAAAGTATTTTTGAATATTAATTTTGTATAAAAAACCTCTCAAGCTTTTTATTTTATTCAACATCTGAAGGAAGATACCAATCGTGTTTTTAAACCTTCTATTTTGTTCCCAAAATACTTTCCTGAAAATAAATTTTATTGCTTATACAATTTCGTACGAAAAACTATCTAATTCACGTTAAAAAAATGTTTTTTTAACGTGAATTTTCGACTTTTCTTTGAAAAGCGTAAAATTTAACAAAGATTTAATTTTTAATGAATTTTCTTAATAGGAATGGCGGTTTCATACACAACGTAGTTTTGGATTTGAGGCCACAATACGCAACCAACTGAAAAAAAAAAATTGTAATAAAAAAATAAAAAGGTACGTCAAATATCTATCTCGGACAGGAGCTTTTTTGTTGCTTTTAAATGATGACGTATAGGTGGTTAAAGAAATCAGTTTTGGTTCATTTTGGAAGAAACTTTAGAATTTTTTTGTGAGTTATTTGTAATCATTAAAAAAATCCAGTTTGGTTGGGTAATTTCGCTTCAAATCCAAAACCACGTTTTATATGAAACCGGCCGCGTAGCTAGTATTAATGAATGCCTTATAAGGCCCGCGGTGCAGATCGCTAACGAACAAGGAACAAACCAACAGTTAAAGCTGACTAAATTAAGCATAATTAGTCGACGTGCACTGTTGTTTCTTTATTTGTTGGCGATCTTCAGTGGTGCTCTGAAACGATGAAAAGTTTCGTATAATAGCGATAAAATCATTTTTGATGTGATTGGGCTAGTTGGCACAAACATTTTTTGTTCTTTGGCGATCTGCCGTTGTGCTTAGGTACTATGATAGGTTTTATAGTTCAGTTCGTGTCAGGAGAGGTTAGGTGAGGTTAAGTATGGTTACATAAAGAAATGATATATTACATTATGTGGTACTTGTTATAAAAAGGTAATATTACCATTTATTTCTAAACCTAAGATTTACAAGGTTTTTAGGTTATTATTAACTTATTTAAGTATGTACCCATTACTGTGTTAAAGTGGAGAAAATTTCGTGTTCAAGACTTATTCCCAAAATAAAAGCTAATATAAACGTCAAAAAATAAGAAAAAAATGGCTACAATTTCCAAAAACCTTAAATAATTTTAATAAGTTTTCCTTAACTTCCTATTCCATAGAGAAAAAACAGAGAATGAAATCAACCGTAATATATTAAGACGGTAACCGACGAGTTCGTTGAAAATCAATTGATCGAAAACAAATTCATGGACAACGAGAGGTTTGGTTAGGTTAGGTTGAACTCGTTATCAATGAACTAAGAAACCATTAAGAAACTACAAACATCAGCATAAATTTATTAAGTACATTTAATATAAACTAGGTCTACCGACATAATCAAATAAATAACAACAAATAATAATTATAGGATAGTTAATTATTTTCTTCAGGGCCTCCAGTGTGGAGTTAATGTAAAAAAATTCTATAGTTGATTAAAATCCTGAATATTTTTCCCCATTCTTTACACCTTGATATTATTACATTTTTTTATTTTAAATTGGTATTATAAATAATCGATTAGTTTTTACGTCGCAATATAAACTGAAAAAAATTAAAGTCAAAGTACCATTACAGTGTTGAAGTGGAGAAAATTTCGTGTTTAAGACTTAGAATAATAAATTCTGTCATATCAAGTTCTGTGCCAACTTCTAAAAACCCAGCGTGAAGTTTTAACGTGAAAATGTAAAATTATCTTGCATGAAATAAAAGTTTCTCTGTAATCCTTTGTCTTGATACTAGATAATTAAATAATTTCATCGCGTGCTCTTGACGGCGCTAGCGTGATAGACAACTCAACTGTAGAGTGTTAATGCTTTCATCGCTGATATATTACCAACCTTCTTCTACTCCATCTCCCTAACAATTCCCTCTCCACTCCTTTTTACCTAACAATTTATCCCAATAATAAAATTGGAAATGCCATATTTTATAGTTCTACTGACTTCGAGCAGTTTGAAGTGTGGCGACTATTATTATATTATTAGTACTGCACGGCCGCCTCTACCTGTACTTCGCTAGGCAATTTAATTTCGACCACCTTCTGGAAAGAGCTCGGACCAGCGGCACATTACACACAGCGCTGCGCCGCCATATCGAGAAACTTCTCGCGTGTGCGTGTTTGACCTACCTTCCGAGTACCTTTGGCTCGGCCTATATAAGGACCCGAGCAAGCCAAGTCAGGCAGTCGTTCTTAATCAGTCTTCACGGCAACAGGCCAGCTGCCTAGTAACTCAACTTCGCAATCTGCGGTTCGTGTCGGAATATTACTACGATTGTAAATACTCTCTTCATTTGTATAAAGTGCATAATGTAAATACTGTAAATACATCATCTTCATCATCATCCTCGCATTTATTATTCCGACCCGCAGCACGCGGAGATATCACGACTCACCGATAGCTCCTCAATCAACCGGAGGCCCACAAATCTCCTCATCCAGGACATCACGCATCTTGCTTCCTAAAGAAGTATTTGTTATTACTTGTTCGTACTTTTAGTACTTAAGAGGGTATTACCAGAGAATACCAGAAATTGGTCCTTTTTTATCTGGTACACGCAGTTTTTAAAATTTTGAAAAACGAAGTGTATTTTTAATATACTAAGGTTATACCGTTGGTCGTTGGCAGATTTGTTCAATTTTCAAACAATAGATTCTATTAAACAACACAAATTTCAAATCATATAATCATACGAAAAAATAAATCAATACATAATCTAGTCAACACAATTTTAAAATTTTTAATTTTAGTTCAATTAAAATTATTAAAAAATAAATCCGAGAACGTGTTTTGTGACAAAAATACCTCAGTTTTTCTATTTATTTAAGGTCTTACAAACTAAAATATTTCAATTTTTTTTTACACACTTATTTTGTTTAGACATTACTAAAAAAATTATTAATACTTTTTTTCAAAAAAAGTTTATAAGAAGTACACGATATTTAATAATTTATCATCGTGCGTTTTGAGAATTTTTATTTGCTTACTTGAATGTAGGTATATATTAAAGCGAGTTTTCAATGACATAAATTGAAATAAAAAAATTTATTTAAAAAATTTGATACTGTGAATAATAGATTTTTCTCATTGGAATGTCCATGTATAGTTGCAAGCATTTTAAAACTTTTATTCTCAGCCGTTAGTCAATCGCTCTTTAACATTTTTAACTTAAGCTGTCTGTCTTTTTTCGCACAACTGAAATTTATTCGGGGTCATAATACCTAGGTCATAATTTTAATAATCCTAGTTATCGTGCCGTTGCTATGAATCCTATCCAATTAATTGCCGTCCAAATTATAAATATCTTACTAATATTATAAACGCGAAAGTTTGTATGGATGTATGTATGTTTGTTACTCTTTAAATCGAAATTTACTGAATGGATGTTAATGAAACTTTACAATAATATAGCTCATACATTAGAATAACATATAGTCTATAATTTTCAATAAATTGAAAATAATAATTATAGTTTAATAGACATCGTCAAAATTTCAGAATGACATTTTGCAAAACAGTGATTGTTAAATCAAAATTCTTTTTTGGAAATTATTTAAATTAGTTAATTTATTTGAAGTACTCGCCTAATACTTTGAATCGAATCAAGAATTATACATATTTGAAATAAATTGGCTAAGAATTTTGGTATAAACGTAGATGGGACCTAGGAAAAGAAAATAGATTACTCAAAGTACTAATTCTACGCAGACGAAGTCGCGGGCAGAAGCTTATTCACTATAGTTGTAAGTAAATATTATTATTATGCTGTTGCGTAGTGAGGATAAATTTTTCAATACTTAATGTTTTAAAATTAATTAGTTATTAATGTATTAGTTACCTTTAAATTTTAATTTATTTGTATTTTTAAATCTTCTTTTATTTTTTATTTAATATATATACAATGTTTTTTTTTGTAAATATGTCAGCCCACGGGTAGCTGCCGAAAATATGGAAACAAATATGGTCGAAGATAATATTGTTAATTCTAAAATTTAAATTATGAATTGACAAATATGGCGGTTTTATTTTAGATGGCAATGGCTGAATTGGGTAAAACGCCGCCGTCCCGGTAAGACGAGAGGTTCTGAGTTCGAATCCCAATTGCGACAGTTATTTATAATTAAATTATTAGTGTTATCTTCTTCTTCAATGATATATTACATTGATGGGAATAACATTCAAAAGTTATGAAAAGAGAGTTTTTCTTTTAAAAAATTGAATAATATTAATTGGATAAGTTGAAGAGTGCCGTTTTTTGTGAGAAAGAAAAACCTAAAGGGCACTGGGAACAGAGCCTCCAAAGTTCTACCGTCCCAATCCTAGCGTGCTTGTCTCTAGTGAGAAACCGGAAAATAGCGTAGGCAATTTCCCCCCTATTAGGTAGGAAGAATGTCATATCACCATGTGCGCAATTTTCCCACAGAGTGAGGGATCGTCCGCGATCCAAGGGTCCCCCTTTTACTTAAAATATACCACAATTTTGCTGTTTTATTATTATAACTTAATTAGAATTCTACGATTTTTTTTATTTTATTTTTTCATATGAATACCGAACAAGAGTCACAACTGCTCTAAAGCGTTTAGTGAGACTATGCACGTTGTATAATATGTTGTGAAGCTGATGGTAGCGGGGACGGGAAAAAGATGTAGAAGAGGAAATTGGGGAGTACCTGGCTATTCAGGTCTAATCATCATAAACGTCCAAGTACATAAAACATCAAAGTTTTTCATAACTTTAAATTATTTTTATTTTACCTCTTTGGCATGTTAAGTAATTAACTCTTAAGTATAATGAATTACAGCCTCCGTGATCAAGGAAAAAGGCCACTTAACGAGTAATCCGTAGATCGCGGATATAAATCCTGACGTGCGCAAATAAATTTTATTTGATTAATTTATGTCATTTAACCAATTTATTAATCAAAAATAATATACATCATTTTTGCAGCCCTTTACAAAGTGACAAATACTCTCAGTATCGCCCTGGTGTAAGAATCCTATTCAGAATTGAAATGTTGCTTGAAATGGCTTTAGCTATGTTTGGTGATCAGATCTGAATTTACAGTTACTTCCCAACCTTCCTCTTCCAATCTCCTTTCCCTATCCAATGCCTTCAAAAGTCAAACAACGTGCATCAATATAAGGGATACCATAGTCTCCCTAGGGTTAAATAGTGAAAAGAAAAGCAACTTTCTTTTCAATAAAAAAAACAAATATTATGTAACTAACTAAAAATCACGCAGTTTCGCCGCATGGGTAGGCAGAGAGAACGGACCGCCGAAAAACTCGGTCTTGGCACACATTCCTTGCCTTATTCCCACTCATGCATCGTTTCATACATACTCTTCTATTATTCTGAAATATCCCGACTCAAGTATCTGATTCACTTGATCGAGCCACTTCTATCTCGGGCATGCTCGACTTCTTCTACCATTCGCATTTGCGTCATAAATTCTCTTTATACTCCTTTCTTCATTCATTCGCTCTACATTCCCAAACCATCTAATCTTACTCATTAGGCTCACATCAGCCTTGCGTTCTTTTCGGATTTTCACATTTCTCACACGACCATACATGGTTTTACAACACATACTCCTCAGGGATCTCATTTCTACAGCATTCAGTCTACTTTCATCCTTTCTCTGCCAGTTTCATGCTTCATTGCCATACGTCAGGGTAGGTACTAGGTACTAGCACTACTTAGTTGACTGCTAGCTTCGCTTCTTTGGAGAAAAATTGTATAATTTTCGTAATTTATGTACATTGTCATAAAATCAAGAAAGGACGAATGTTCATAATTTTTTTTAAATGTAGTTAACTAACTAGGTAAAATAAGCAATAAAAATCTTACTAATATTATAAACGCGAAAGTTTGTATGGATGTATGTGTGTTTGTTATTCTTTCACGAAAGATTTACTGAATGGATTTTAATGAAACTTTACAATAATATAACTCATACATCAGAATAACATATAAGCTCTAATTTATAAAGCTAGCAATTAATTTTAAATATATTGAAAATAATAATTTTTCTTTAATAGAAAATGTCAAAATTTGAGAATGATATTTTGCAAAACAATGATTTTAAATCAAAATTCTATTTTAGAAAATATTTAAATTAGCGAATTTATTTGAAGTACTCGCCTAACACGTTGAATCGAATCCAGAAATATAGATATTTAAAAAAAATGGTTAAGAATTTTGGTATAAACGTAGATAGGATTTAAAAGAAAATATTTTTTTTCGTAAGAAGCAATCACTTTGTGGTTAGGCATTATATTTTAAATAAAACAAACACTTAGTATTTAACCACGTATATTTATTTAGTTATTATTATATCCTGATGAAGCTCGGTCGGAGCGAAACCGGTCGATATATCAAATAATAAATATACGTGGTTAAATACTAAGTGTTTGTTTTATTTAAAATAAAAGAAAATAGATTACTCGAACTACTAATCCTACGCATACGAAGTCGCAGGCAGAAGCTAGTTATATTATAAATATTTTCGCTCATATTCCAAAAACGAAATTGAAAACCCTTCTGTACATTGATGCTCACATTTCGCAAGGTCCCAATGGGGCCCTCTTTCTTTTAATGTAGCGCAATTTAGCTCTACATTTGCATCATCGGTTGATCTTAATGACTCGAATAAATTTGATTGAATCACTTAGATTGCACCCATTAAACTCCGCGAACCCTGAAACATTAGGGAAAGTGTACCATTAAAAATAAAAATATTCCTAATTGCACCTCGTGGTTTTGCACAGTTCTGACGCTTTTTTAGGTTACCGCGTCGTACCGAGTTTTACACTCTAGGTGATGTACCGTTGCTTTAAAACTATCTAAATCAGGCTTTGAAATCATGTCAGAAGTTAAAAATTATATACATCTCTAGAACATTACGGTTTATTGTCTATTTTGTTGCTCGAATTTAATGTTACAAACCACAAATTTTCAAAAACTTTTGTACAAAATGTTTGTTATTTCAACAAGAGTTTATTTTTCTAATTATCTCAACACAGGAAAATAATTTCCCTCAGGGCCTCTTTCCATCTTTAAGGATGCTGTGTGGAGGGTCTTTTTAAGGAAAATAAGTAGAGGCAGTTCTATGAAAAAGGTATGAGGCATGGGTAGGAATCTGGGGTTCAGTTTGTTAAGGTCATTGGTCAACCAACCTCACCCCATGAACCCGGGCACCCCTACTAAGTCCCCAAGTTGTTCGCTACGTTTGGTGACTTAGCAGTAGTCCTCAGATTCCTAGGGGTGAGTTTTGTCCGGGTCTTGGCGGCGGATGTGTCTGCCCACCGACTGAATCCATTTCCTTAAAAGACCCCCACACAGCATCCCCAAAGATGACGTAGGCTCTATGGGCAGGGCCTCAGAGGCCTTTTTCGTATAACTGATTTTTTTTAAATGTCTAAAAATGATCCACTATAAAAAATTATCCTACCCTCTTTATTTCCAGTAGCTTATCAACCTTAAATGTTTTTTTTTCCAAGTTTGAAATATGTTAATTATGCACATAATTCTACCTCCCATCTTTTAAAAAGGGCAAAACATTAGAGATTGATCAAAAGAAATTTCGTATTATATTCAAAATAGCAGCTGTCACAAAATTCGTATTAAAAAATCCCTTTGTGAAAAAAACATTTTAAATTGCAATACATCGGCGTTCGTAACAAGACACAGGTAGGTTATTATTACATTTGCCTGATGTTTGAAGGTTCGACTTCAAAACGAATTGCCTCTTTAAAAAATTCTCCAAAAAATTACTTGGGTTACGTTATACTTCGTTAGGTAAATAATGAAACGGGGGATCGAGGAGCTTCCAAGGCTCTGTAGGGGTTGGAAGAATAGGGGTTGAAGTGGGGAAGGGCGGTCGAAGAAAAAATGTTGCATCTCGAAAAATTCCACCCGGCGAAGGGGAACTCACAAAGGACAGCACTCGCCGGAGCATTGAAAGCCTGTGTATCCCTTTCATGAGAACACCTTTAGAACATAGCCTGCCTTTGACGATGCCAGCGAATGTGAAACAGTTTTGTTTTCCTTTCGCGGAATAGTGATTTTTTTGGTTTTAATTAGTAATACTTTGTACATCATAACAAATTATGGCGCAGGTAAAATTTCCAGATATAATCTAGGTTCGATTTAATGGACTAATTTGAATTGAATTTTTTTAACGCTAAAATCACAAAAAAATATATGAAAACTAATCACGTCTTGACACACGATGATGACATCAAAAAAGACAATTTGATGATTTCATGAATCATTTTACTGAAATGGCAGAAATTATGTGAAGTATGTATGTATATTGATATGTATTATCATGATTATTGTAATGTACCGTTATCATGATTATCGTAATTATCATGATTATTGTAATGTATCGTTATCATGATTACCGTAATTATCATGATTATTGTAATGTACCGTTATCATGATTATCGTAATTATCATGATTATTGTAATGTATCGTTATCATGATTATCGTAATTATCATGATTATTGTAATGTACCGTTATCATGATTATCGTAATTATCATGATTATTGTAATGTATCGTTATCATGATTATCGTAATTATCATGATTATTGTAATGTATCGTTATCATGATTATCGTAATTATCATGATTATTGTAATGTACCGTAAACAATGATTTAGTTCTTACTATAGGAGTCTATGGACTTTTAGGGTCACGTGGTCTCGTTTCCAAATAGAACCAAAGGTGACCAAAGGTTGAACTTGTCGCGATTTTTCAACGTCTTCAAATCTTCAACGATTTCTTCTTTATAGCCTATCCATGTACAATCTTTAAGATGAAATTAGTAAACTAAAAACCAAAGACATAAGTTGATTTGGTTCTTACTTTGATAAAGTAGTCTATGGGCTCTTCGGGTCTTATTGCCGAGTTGTGCCGAAGGTAACTGAAGATAAATGTACGGAGTCATTAGGTTTCTTCAGGAGAACTGCAGATCAGTATTAGCCTTCAGGCTGGAAGGACGTTTGTCCTTAGAAGTGCTATTATAATTATGATACGTCAATAAACTCTGTGTTATAAAGAACCTAAGTTTTTTTTCCAGTACTTACCGTCCCATTACGTACCATATAAAACATTTTCTGAAGAGAATAGAAAAGAGCGCCACAGATTTTTAGAAAATCAAATTAAAAAACGTATTATAAAAAAATATTTTTATCTATAATTTGAGAATGTACGATGTAACGGGTGTTCCAAGCGATTTCTTCGGGACGCTCTTCACAGTCCTTTGGCAGGCCGTATATGAAAACATGATGATACACCCTGTACTGGCACACCTTCCACCCACTGCCAGCACCCACCCAGTAGTGTGTGGGCTCGCAAGACGACAGGAAAATATTATTCACAAATATAGGACCTTTCATCCTAACATATACTCCCGATATAATCATATACAATGTAGCAAAGTATATCTATACTCGCATACAATGAGGGTAAATCACTGCGGTTGAGATATTTCAAAAGTGTTATTTTTCATCCATATTAAAATAACTCTATTTCAATAGCCTATACAATCATATACAATGTACCAAAGTTTATCTATACTCGCATGAGAGAAAATCACTGCGCTTGAGATATTTTAAAGGTGTTTTATTCATCCTTAACCACTCGAACGCTTTTTGCCACAATATAGCACTATTTTCAAAACCACTGATTGCTTTGCTGTCAAAATATGGCAAACAATCTCTAGAGTCTTTAAAAGTTTTAAAGTTAACGATTTTATAATTTTTTTTTAATAAGTTTTACGAACATGTCAAAATATGGAGGAATTCATTGGCTGTATAGAACTATAATCAGTTTGTATGTCTCCATATCAAATTCGGAGGTATGATTTTTTTAATGTGGGCGGCAAAAATTTTCTTTAGCAATCCGAGAAAAAGTTTTAAATTGCTCTGTCGCTCCATTGGATAAATCTTTTCTTTCCCAGAACTTCCTCGCCTTCGTTTTCTAAACGTAGCATCTAGTTGTACTTGCTTTTCGGACATGGTTTTATTGTATAATGTAGCAAAATAAGTTAAATACAATTCGATCGGAAATATCTTAATTTTCGTGCCAAAGTTCACAAAAAAGTAAAACATGCATCTCAGTGTTATTTTTTTCTAAATAAATCAAAATACGTGACCAGTGATAAAGCGAGAAGTTCTACCTTATGCTTCAATCCTTGTAAGAAGTGCATTATAACATAACACCCAATTCCAAATGTTTTCGTCGAAGTGGATTGCCTCAAACAACTGTTTACCTCAGAACATGTTTACATTAATACAGAAGACCATTACATTACATACCTATTCAAAAGCAATTACCTCCTTGTATAAATCTATTTCAATATATATCGTCTGCTGTGGTAAGTCCTGTTTAATGGATTGTCGGCGTTACTAAGGGTTGGGATAACAGATTGAGATGCAAGTACAAAGGTAAGTGCTCCCTCATTGAAAATCCGCATTATCCAATGTCCATTCACCCCTTATAATAATTGATTATTGCCTTAAAAGCCCTAGTGTTCGAGCACTTTCTTTAACTTTTTTTTGGGTATTCGTGAGTTCTTTGGAGAAAAACGACCGTTTTTTGTAAACATTCAATGAATAACAAATCTATTCGAGATTACAGCGTGATTAAAGCATCCAATAAATTGTAAACATTACACGAAAGACTCCTTTGTATAAATAATAATTTTAAATGTGTAAGATAAAGGTATCTTTTCATCCTTTTATAAAAAAAAGCTCTTAAGACTGTGTTCCAAATATCCCATCAATGTAGTATTAATAATTGAAGAATAGGATAATACTAATAAATCTAAGTAGAAAAAGTCAATAGTAGGCCAATTAAAAATTGATATTTTTATCCAAGACACAATCTAGGTTACAAATACATTCTTTAGAACTTTGTAATCATTCAAAAAGATTGCAGCAAAAAATATGGGAATAATAATTTGTGCCAGTTGTTTCACGGAATTTGCACAATTAATCAAACTTCTAAATTTATTTTCAAGTTCTGTAAATATTCTATTCAAGTTCTGTTATGTCAGCATTAGTTGTTTCACATAAAGGAAATATTAACAGAACTTGAATAGAACTTTCACGGAACTTGAAAATTAACTTTTAACAAAATCAATGTTAAAGGATAATATTGTTAATTTTGAATTTGAAATATGAGATCAACAAAAAAAAAGTTAATAAAATAGTTTCCATTGACCGAGTAGTTTAAGACATATCCTGATGGGTTCGATTCCCAGTACCGAACGTCATCTTATTATTTTCTGTGTCTTTTTCTGTTTCTTTTTTCGTGTTGATTTATTTGTGTGATCTTCTTCAATAATTGTAATTAATTTCCAAAAAACAACTGTTTTTTAAAAAAAAGCTCAATTTGCAAGTGAGATTACGGAAAACTCTTTCGGAAGACTAGATGTTTTATGAGAGAAACAACCCTTTTAAATTCAAACGTGATATGGCTGGCATTATTACCACGTGACATGACACGTAATAAAGCCTTATAACCCTCGCAAATAACCCTAAACTTTTATCTCATTATATAAAGGTGCATTCCAGAAAAGCTCCGGCGATGCCGGATGCTTACATCTCGTGTACTGATACTGTCAAAAGATCGAGTTTTACACAATAAACACAAAACTTTGTTTATTCAAAGTTTCATAATAATACTAAGTAATACAATATTATATCAAAATCCATTGAATTAGGTCTCAAAAGCGTACTTTGGCAGCTTTCAGGAAGGTTTTAGTTGGTGTTTGGTTAATGTTTGTTTACTCCAAACAATATGTAAATATTTGGTGCAAGTTCTGTTCTGTTGTCGTTGAAGCAATGCAATGCTATGGTGGACTGGTTTTACAGCTTTAGGATGGCTTTTGAAGTTGAAGTCAAAGCTCATCTCGGTTTTAATGATAATTAAATGTTCCTTGAATGTTGTGAAATAATCGTATAATAGTCATTTGGATGCAAAACATTGAAACTGTAATTACAAACTTATTTCAGTGACAAAAAGAGTTGAATTAATCTAAAGTATGCATCTCTTGTATTGTATATTTTATACTTGTAACTTAAACAGCTTGTAAAAAGTACTAAGAAACTAAAATTTCGGAGATTTTTATATGAGAAAGGCATTGTAAGTGCTAACCTTCCCACTAGGTGGCGTCGAGACAAATGATGTCTACATTTTTTAGTGAAGTACTTTAACCCCTGCCCTTCTGATATCCGGTCAGGTGCTCTTAATCCAATTATCTACGGCGGGTTACCTCTTACCCGCCAAATGATTCAATATATACTAATGTTTCATTCAACAACTACCGCTTACTACATTTTTTTCACCTGCAAACAACTAATTTTATTTTTATAAAGAATGGCACTGTAAATGCTAACTTTCCCACTAGGTGGCGTCGAGACATATCATGTCTACATTTTTTGGTGAAGTACTATAACTCGTCAAATATTGATTATTTTTAATTGATTTTTAGGCATAACACAAAGGGTAACAATTATTATGAGCAATAATTATCAGCCTAAAACACTCATACACATTGTATATTTTCTCGGAAGATTGTTTCAATGTGGATGAGAGTTTCCGGCTGAAAATTATTGCTTATAATAATTGTTACTTTGCGCTATGCATAAAATCTTGTCTTAAACATTAGTTTATCGATTAAAAATAAGAAATTACATTATTTACTTCCCTTTATGTCTGAGTGTTTTTCGCTTATTGCGGTTTAGATTATTTTAAAACAAAATGCTTGTTTCGTGTTAAAGTACACTTAAACAGCTCCAGCCAGCTTGAATGTATAATTCGGAAACGCGGAAAATATTTCGTTTTTTCTTCTTTTCCGCCGAATAACCACGTTATTTATTGTGCAAATTTATAAACAGCTTTGCTCAACGTGTGCCAGGGATGAATTCAAACTATAAATTTCACGTTTTAGCCCTTCTAACCCTTTTTATTTGTAAATCCAATTTAGGCCCGAAAAACCCGTCTTGTTTTTAAGGGCACTTTAAAATAACTAGCTTTCTAAGTTTAATGGTCATAGTTTTAGTCGTTCTAAATTTTAAAGTCTTTTTTTCATTTAGGCGAAACAGTATAATCCAGTGTATAAATTTGTACTCATTGATAGGATTATGAAAAGAATAGTGATCTCTAACAAATTGAATAATGTTAAATCTATCGAAATATCCAAGTTTTAAATCATTACTTTCAATACCCGCTGTAAAGTCGGGTTAGTTACACCATTTATAATTCAAGAACGGCTGAACCGATTTTTATGATCTTTGATTTGTTGGATTTGTCTCCGTCCCGATTAACCGAATTAACCGAAAAAAAATTATGAAGAAAATTAATTTTTTCATATATTTTTTTATGGAACGGCTTTTCAAATAATGTGCGTTGGTCGACATAATTTGAATCAATATGAACCAATGGTGTAGTGTGCCGAACATTTCGTGCTTAGTCGACAGCTCAATTTAATTTTTTGAACTTAGAGTATCTACCTATTTCTTTTAACTTAATAAAAACTTAATTTATTTCAGCTAATAAATTAAACAACATTTATTGAATATGAGGCTGTACGAAGTAGTTTACCGGGTCAGCTAGTTAAACATAAAACAAAGTAGGGCTAGTTACACCATTTATAACTTGAGAACGGCTGGACAGATTTTTATGAACTTTGATTTGTTGGATTTGTCTCCGCCTCGAATAGCAGAATAACGAGCTCTGGCATTATGAAATTTGCAAAAATTCTAATTCGAGTTGTTCGAAAAAATGGGTGTATTTTATGCAAATATAAAATTGCGGAAGGGTGAAGGGAATCTGGGAGGGGTTGAGGGGAATCAAGGAGGAGGGTTAGTGGATGGGGTAGAGGAGGGGGTGGTGGCGGAAAAGGTGGAAGGGGAATGAGTGAGTGGAACGCGGGAGGGGAAGAAGACGAAGGGAGGAGGAGGCGGAAGGGGAACGGAGAAAAATGGGAAAGGACACGCAGGGAGAAACAGTTTTTTTATTTAAGTAGCATTGCAACGCATGCTGGGTCAGCTAGTATTATATAAATTTGAAGTGCTGTGAAGGGTAATAAACCCAAAAATTAGTCAAATATGTCAAATTTCTTCGTTTTTTTAATCTTTCACTATCTGCGTCATCGAAATACTGAAAATGCTTCCACTTTTTTTTCTGAAAAATGAAATAATGTTATTAAAGAAACTTAACAGAATGTGAAGTATTATGGGAGACTCTTAAATTTAATTTAATAATAAAAGGCAATTAATTATAGGTCTACAAAACTGGAGATATATATTAATTTTTGATAAATAAAAAACTTTCTTTTCGCTCTTCTGAAGAATTAACATTTTGTCCTTTAAAGCATTTCTAATTTTCGTGTTCGATATATAACACAGACATAAATAAGTCTGTAACATAAATTTTAAAGAAGGGTTGTTTCACGGTTAATTTTGAAATTCTGTTAAAGTTCTATTCAGGTTATTTTACTATTTCAGTTATGTGTCAAAACTGGCAAATAATTATATAAAAACAAACTGGAATATAATCTTTAATCAACATTAAAATTGGATGAATTATTCAAATTCTGTAAAACCAAGTTTTAAAAACTTTAATTGAATCTCACAACAAACGTCATTCAACGAATGTTCAGTTCAATAAAAAAACCTACGCAGTAAGTATCAGCAAAATGAAATTTCAAAAAGTGATGTAGTAACCGTTTTCATGTCCAGCCAACCCTTCCAAAAGGTTTGATAAAAGATTAACTGATTTGCAAAATTTTATAATATTCTTTTACCTACCTTTAAAATCATAATCCAATTTAAACAAATGTTCGCACATTCGATATCAACCTTAAAAGGGTTAAATAAACATGCTGATCCAAAATAAATAAAGCTTTTTACAAAGTCGGAGGTTAAAATTCTGTCTAGGAAAGCAAAATAATTTCAGTTCATAAGTCCGGCACAAAATATTAGTATTCAGATAAACATATCAGTCTTTTCAACAATTTTTTTTACAGGTTAAGATGTCAGTCAGTTGTTGATGCAACAATGTGGATTAACCTGCCTCCATCCAACCTATTTTCGATAGCTGACAATATGTGCAATATTACCTGACTGTGACTTTTGCATCAATAACTTTAAGGAAAAACACTATTGAAGTAACCCGTGCAGTTAATCACCTCCTGTATATCTCCGTCACTGTAATATCGATTCCAGGAAACTTGTGGCAAGTTCCAGAATGAAAGATACTCTCAGTATGGCCCTTGTGTAAGACCACCGTTCTGAATTAAGGGCATATCCGGCGGTGATTTTTCCATACAAACGTATTCCCTATTTATCTCTCGCGATTTTAACTGGAGAAAATATTGTTTTTACATTAAACAGATATCAACTACTAGCGTGTGGGAAGTTACTTTTTATAGATGTTATGATCTTCCAAAAATTAATAAAATTGACTGGTTTAAACGCCGTCAAAAGACGTTCAGTATACAAATTAGACAATGTTTTTTAAAAAAAAGCAAAACGTACAGACATAGAATAGTTTTTCTTATGTAGTTAGTAAAAAAAAAATTGAAAATCAGTCCACTTTTGGAGGAGAAAGGTAAGGAATACAAAACCTCGATTTTAGTTAGGTATTAGTAGCCCGAGGTGCATTGTCCCTTTCGCTCAATATTCGGTGGAGTAAGAGCAACAGTGACAGAAAAACAATTTAGTAAAATCTATTTTTCAAATTTCTCCACCACCGGGTTTCATCTTAAAACGTTGCTTGAAATGGCTTGAGCCATGTTTGGGGACCAGATTTGAATAGCCAGGTACTTCCCAACCTCCTTCTTTCCCATCTCCTTTCTCTCCTTGCAACCTTGAGCCTCACAACATACCCCGATCGAGGATGTCATAGTCTCACTGGCTCCAGACGGAAGCAGTTGGGAGTTGGTCAGTTGTGAGGTATTCACAAAAAAACATTTTTAGACAGAAAATGCTACGGGCCAACATCTTCGCCATGATTATTCAGAACAATATATCAGGTGCTCTTGAAAATGGAAAATTCTCTCATTAAATAAAATAATATGATTTTCTGGGATATTCTTCACATGTCTACTGGGAGTTATACTTCCCCCTTGGGAGTTATACTTCAGAGAATAAATAATTATATATATTTATTACGTATTGGATTCTTTGTAGATCTTTTAACTAGAATATTACCAAAGGCTATCGTAATTACCATTATTTTCGTTATAAAACAAGAACATGATACAACATGTTATTTATGAAAAAGTTCTGTTTTTTTATAATGTTCTTTTTCCGGAAAAATTAAAATAAAAATGACTTAGTCTAGGCTTTACGCGCGGTTGAATTAAAAATTCATTGACTATAAAATTCGTTAAATTTTATTTTGAGGGTTACTATTATCCTACCTTATAACAATTATTATAAGCAATAATCATCAGCCTAAAACCCGTGTCCTTCTGATGTCCGGTCAGGTGCTCTGATTCACTGAGCTACGGTGGATTACCTCTTACCCGCAAAATGATTCAATATGTACTAGTGTTTCATTCAACAACTACCGCTTATTACATTTTTTTTTCACCTGCAAACAACCAAATTTATTTTCTACATCAGAAGGACACGGGTTCGAGTCCCGTCGGCGGCAAATATCTTTTCTCGAAAGATTTTTAAATGTGGATGAGTGTTTCAGGCTGATAATTATTTTTTTAATAATAATTGTTACCCTTTGTGCTATGCATAAAAATCTTGTCTTAAACATTAGTTTATCAATTAAAAATAATAATACCTGATGCAAAAGAATTGAATTGTGCGTGCATATAGTGGTGAACAATATTCATCAGGGTTTCGCACTTGTCTTGAACTAAAACTCGGGTACAATCTCCCTTATTCATCGCAAAAAATATGATAAATAAATAATTAACTAAAATCTTTAATTAGATCATACAATAATCAACAAAACAAAAACCTGTTGATCTTACCTTATACATTAATTAGTAAATAAAAAGACATTTATGTTTGCTTTGACAATTTATAATTCACTGACAGGCGTCGCACTCATTGTTGCCATGCCTATAACGTTAATATGATGAAATATAAATCGAACGTCATTTCCGATATAAAATGTAACTGCCGTCCAAAAAAGAACTGAGTTACTCGTCGTAATAATACTCGTAATATACGTCGTAATAATTAATACTCGCCTAAAGATGTTTTACTCCAAAATTCTAATTGAATTAATAATAATAATCTTGACTTACAGATTTTTTAAATAATATGATTTTTATAAAAAAAAAATTGTGAATACCACACAAGAATCCCAACTGCTTCCTACCGCCTAGAGCCAGTGAGACCACGACATCACAAATTGGGGTATGATGTGGGCTTATGAGTTAGTGTGGAGGAGAAGGAGATGTTAAAGAGTAGGGTGGGGAAGTACCTAGCTATTCAGATCTTATCACAAAATACGTTTAAAGCCATTTCATGCAATAGTTTAATTCTGAATTTGAAGGGCTATCTAAGAGTATCTTCCAATCTAGAACGTGACGCATTTTAAATGATTGAATTGTGAAATATCACAAAACAATCAAATTTGAACTTTGAATTTGGAATTTGAACCCGCGGCCTTCGGAATCCTATTCGAGAGCCTCATTCCTCTTCCATGGAGGCTGTCATTTACATGTTTACAAGTGGATTTTTGGAATATTTTAATAGACAACTGTATACCATGCGGTTCGTAATGTAAGTAGTACACAATATTCATGGAATTAAAGTGGTTATTGGGCGACACAATAGCATTCATATTGCTAAAATAGAAAGAATCTTAATACATTGTTAAACGCATAGCAAAAAATTTTTGCAATTTATCAAGGAAACACGCTTGCAACACAGCGTAGTATTGATATTATAAAATGAAAATTTATTGCTCGTAAAAAATACGGTTCAGCAATCCACGTAGCAAGTAAGTTGTGAATATTGCAGAATCAAGGCGCACTTGGTTCATAAAACTGTTGAACTCATGCTATTGGCTTCGCTGGAGTTTCTCTTGAAAACTGAAATATTTATGGAACAAACTGATACTGCCTTATATTGAACATTTAAAACTATCATTCAAAGCTGTGTGTTAAAAGGAAAACGGAGAACACAATTTCTATAACAATATTATTTATTTATTTATTAATTTTCAACGCCTTAAATAAACCTTTGGCGTGATTTAATGTTAGATTCAGAGAAACAATATTTAGATAAAAACTTAAAAAATAAACACTATGATGGCCCCCTGGGGACGAGAGATGGTGAAATATTCTCCATAAAACGACTGCTTCCATTCAATTTAGTGTTAAATATTTTTTCAGTTTCATTTCTCATTTTCGTGCTTGTTTTTTTTTAAATTTTAAAATTTATTAGTGTATTCTTATTTACTTATTTGCCTTATCTTATTATTTGTGTAATTTCTTTTGTTATTTTTAATTTGGAATATAGGTATTGTATTGCACTACCTCTGCATACATTCTGGAATAGACTATTATTATATAATAGGTGTAAAGGTGTATTTCAGTGAAAACAATATAGGAAAAGAGAGCAACCAGTTTTTAAATTGCAGATGGCATAAAAATAATAATAAAGTGTACTTATGATTTTAGATTTTCACGGCCAAAAGTATTTTTGTCATTTATTTTTAAGGTGTTATGCCGTGTTACGCTATCTCCTTCTTTAGCCAACGTTTCAGACAACGTTACAGTGTCCATCATCAGGGCAGATGTGTTGATGATGGACACGGATAACACCCCAAAAATAAATAACAAAAAAGTGTATTTATTACTATATAATATCTGTACTTATTACAATAACTACTAAACAACAATAATTAAAAATAAAAATAACTCCACCCACCTTATTTGTAGAGAAGGTCTACTCTAAGGTATTTTTGAAGAACAAAAACTTCTTTTACGAGTACTTAGTACCTAGTGAGGCAGGCTATGCACAACATCAAATATATTTATTATAATTGTTCTATTTCTATATGACCGTTCTTACATACATATTTATTTTTTTCTCCTATTAGATACTACTCTAGTGACATCAATTATTATATCATTATTCCTATAACAATCTTATTGTTATTAACTTATAGTTATTAACTGACCAATGAATATGTTATTAACTTTTTAATTGAATGTTATTGTCACTAAAATATATTATTAACTTTACTGTGTAAAATAAAAGTAAAAAATAAAAGGTAAAAAGGAAAAATATAAAAGTAACCAATACTACCATGTAATAATATGATATTATATTATATATTCATGTTATTTTCTGGATGTAATAAATATGTAATAGTTTATATAATAATGTATTCCTGTTCTTTTTGATAAATAAAAAAAAAAAAAAAAATAAAAAAATAAAAAATAAATACTTTAAATTAACATTTGCAATTGTTTAATAAAATCTTTTTTCAATCCTAAGTACCAAAAAAAAAAATCTCTTAACGATTTACTTTGGAATACAACTTTGTCAAAAATAAATTTAAGAATGTGAAACAAAATAATTTTTTTTTTTTAAATTTTATATTTCATTATAATATTTACCCAGTGAGATTTAATAATTACCATTAACTCACTGAAAAATTGTCAAAGTCGCCTCTAAATCATGAAAATTTGAATTCTTTATTGACCTATAATAATTTAAACACACAAATAAATACATTGGCGAATACTCGTACTAGATATTTATTAAACCTTTCGGTAAAAAAAAAATCATTCAGTTTAGTTAAATATTTTGGCCTCAAATCCAAATTTAAGTTTGAATGAAAACGGCCGCGAAGTCAGCCGAAGTGACCACACGCTGATCAAGGAATATTCCGTATATATTCCCGGATTGACGCGCCAGCGATGTCTGCAATATTCCATACACTTAGAAAAATGTTATTCTAAAATACGATAATTTTATTCGTAAAAACGGTTAAAAACGGCACGAACAACTTAACAGTATTTCAATGTTTATTGGCGGGAAAATGAAAGAATAATTTCTTGGTATACGTACGAAATTGCGAATTTACGTTTGGCAACAAATTATTCTTCCATTTTCCCGCCAATAAACATTCAAACCCTGTGAATTTGTTCGTAAGAACTTCAGTCCCATTTTTAACCGTTTTACGAATAAAATGATCGTATTTTAGAATAACATTTTTCTTCGTGTACAATATATCCCAATTCTGAAAACAATTGTCGCACTGTCTACGTGCAGCAGCAGGAAATGAGAAATTTTCAACAAAGAAAATATTGTCTTTCTTTTCGACTGGCAATTAATATATCTTACCACTCTCTGTGACTCTGAAGATTCACCCTATTCGTGCCGCCGCTAGAGTTAGGTATAGTATAGGGATGTATATGGTTGTACGGGAATAGGGGTGTGTATAAATTACCCGCGGAAGACGCCACCCCGGAGGTGAAAGCCTCGCATGATAGCCTGGCAGAAAGCTCGGCATAGTAAAGGAGATTGGATATAGGGTTCGGTGAAGGTCCTCATAAATACTTTAGCACGTTCCCGAGCAGGGGATGGTTTGCAGTTCTGGGGTTGTTATCATTATTTTCCGATTATCGAACGCATGTATTTCTCATTTTGCTTTGATGTAAAATCTATTTCTCTTTGCATTTCTAAAGCGTGCTCTTTCTTTTGACTTTGATGCCTGACATCATGCTGTGAAGATGGTGTGCTGAAAAATTGGCTTTACGAGGGTTTTACCAGAGAATGTCGGAAATCAGTCCTTTTAAAATCAAATTCTAGACGTATTGACTCTTTTTTTACAAAAAAACATAAATTGATTTTAAAATATTGTTATTTTATCTGGTTCACGCAGTTTTAAAATTTTCAAAAACTAAGTTTATTTTTAATATACTAAGGTTATACTGTTAGTGGTTGGCAGATTTTTTCAATTTTCAAAACGATAGATTCTATTAAACAACACAAATTTCAAATCATGTAATCTCACAACAAATTAAATCAATACATAATCTAGTCAACACAGTTTTCAGAATTTTAATTTTAGTTAAATTTTAAATCATTAAAAATCTTGCAAACTACCTAATATATTTTTAATTTTTTTTACACACTTTTTGTTTGGACATTATTGAAAAATCATAAATATTTATGATCAAAAAATGCTTTCAAGAAGTACACGATATTTAATAATTTATCATCCTGCTTTTTAAGCATTTTTATTGCTTACTTAAATGTTGGGAACGCATAAAGGTAGGTATACCTATATTTTAAGTTGAAAAACTGTCTTAAGTTGATTGAAAAAAAAAATGAGAATTTTGCCAAATTATTAATATCTTTCCTTTAAAATTAAGCTTATGTTTAAAATCTTTTTTATTGCAAATTACTTATTTTTAACATATTATGTATAATGATGTGGAATAACTATAGAATTTGTAACTCACCAACAATTCAGCGTAATCCAACGACTTCTAGGAAATCTGAAAATAAATACACCAATGATCAGTAAAACGATTAAATATACAAAACATGTTTTAATTAATTTCGATTCTTCACAAAAACTAATGAATTTAAAATGCCAAAAAGTAAGCAAGATCAGAAACAACATTTTTTAATGACACAAAATAATACACCTTCTCAAATAAACAAGCTCTGTTAAACGGCTTGAACGGTTAAAGTACTAAATACATAAGTGTAGGTATATTATATATACAAAGTTAACCTTTCAAAGCTTCCAACAGAGCAGTAGGTATTATGGCTCTGCGTCAATATTATCTTTAATTTAGTTATTTTCATGGTAATTGGCTCTGATATTTAAAATAAAATACGAGAAATAATGCCCTGCTGTTCCCTTTCCAAATAAATTTGCGCTTGTTATTTTGTTTGAGCATTTTTGTTTGCTTGTGTAGCTTTGATTTTTCAAATGATCCCACGTTTTTTTTTGTGAAGAAGGCTTAGCTTATCTTTACGTATTTGGTGTATTACTACACAGATTCAAAATTTTAAATAATTAGTAGAGATGTAAGAGGGAAATAAAAATCGCAAAACATAACGACGTTTTCCTATAAATAAATGGTTAACCATTAATGATTCTCAAATGAAAATGTGAAATAGAAATATTCATCCTAGATAATTACAAAAAAAATATATTTATCCAACAAACACTATCTAGATTGGTTGACATTTATTTCGGGTAGAATCATGCAATCTTTCATAACAACAGCAACAAAAAAATGCGTGTTAAGAAAATGAAGATTGTGTTGATAAATGTCAAAACCACTTACAGACGATGAAGACAGAAATTCATCGTCTGTAAGTGGTTTTGACACCAGTTTGACAATGCCTTCAGAGGGCGAAACAGCTGTAACACATAATAATAATTACGAAGCAGAACTTGTTTATAATAAACTGTTTTTTATACATTGAATAATAATATTATTGAATATATAAAAGAAATAAAAATTAAAATGGAGTTCTACAAAATAAACTTAATAACAATAAATAAAAAAATAAAAAAATTGTGTTGATAGCTCTCAGTCAAATATGTATGATACAGTAAGAACAACATTTTTGGTCCAATTGGCAAAGTGATCAGAGGTCTTTCCCGGGAAAGAAGAGATTCTTGGTTAAATTCTTAGATGCTACTGAATCTTTTTCCACAAATGTGGGCAGTGTATTTAAAGCCCTGTCCCCAAATCTCGCAATATTCATACGAGAAGGTTTAACGCATCAGACTTGGCCGTTCTTATATTCACTTAAGACCCACTGACCAGCAGCTGACAATTAAAGTTATTAGTTAATTAATGCTTGCAATCGTAAGGGAGGTTCCGATAAGAAAGATCGATTATTCCCCGTATCAATTTTTTAAAACTAAAAATTTAATATCGATTTATTTCATTCAAAACTTGCTTTAATATATACCTACAGTAAGATAATATAATAAGATAATGTAAGATAATATAATATACTTTAATTTATACAAAAAGCCATAAAAATGCTCAAAACGCATAAATGTCGTGTACTTCATGTAGGTATTTTTTGATCAAAAGTATTATGATTTTTCAATAATGTCGAAACAAAATAAGTGTGTAAAAAAGTTCTGAATTATATTAGATTGTAAGACCTAAAATAAATATAAAAACTGTGGTATTTTCCTCACCAAACACATTCTCGAATTATTTCTTAATGGTTTTAATTGAACAAAAATTAAAATTCTAAAAGTGTCGTTACTAGATTATGTATTGATAAATTTTGCTGTATGATTATATGATTTGAAATTTGTATTGTATAATACAATATTTTGTTTGAAAATTTTACAAATCTGCCAAAGACCAACGGTATAACCTTAGTATATTAAAAATAAACTTAGTCTTTCAAAATTTAAAATGAGTTTACCAGATAAAATAACAATCTTTAAAAATCCATTTTAGTGTTTTTGTTAAAAACAATCAATATGTCGAGAATTTGATTTAAAAAGGACAAATTTCCGGTATTGTCTGGTTATAACCTCTTAAGATACTTTCGACAAGTTGCTCGCCAAACTGAGGTCTCCAACTTGAGTAAACTCATAGTCACTGGCAAGGTGAAAGGCAAAATAAGCAGAGGAAGGTCGGGGGGCTCGTAAGGATCACCATCCTCAGCATTGAGGATCCAAAACGAGAAGAAGTCACCAGGAGCAGTCCTTACTTTTTAAATTCTTGTAGCCTAATTAATTCTAACTAATTAGGTCAAAACGTATATTTAAAATTCAATTCAACATCTCATAGTGATCTTACTAGTATGTTTTAATTAGGAAATAGATACATAAATTATCCGAGCACACACGACATTAATTATAGTATCTTACGTTCCCTGAATGAAATCGTAATGACATCTTATAAGACCTATTCAATTTGGCTTCCGCACAAAGCTCCGTGTAATGAGAGAATAATATTTCTACTAAATATCGTAAATATTAAATAGATCTTCGTTTGATACGAGGAAAGGCTTTCAGAGTGGCTTTCTGTATGTTTGCTAACAATCTATGTGGAATCATGCATGAATTGTATTCAGCTCGATTGCCTCTGTTCAACGCGAAATTAACCCTCCTATACAAAATATATCAACCCTTCTAGATGGTGTGCAAAAATAATATGAATAATTTGGAATGATAATATTTTATTATTTTTTTTTAAATCAATCAAATTTTATGGCATTTTATTATTACTTTCTGCAAGAACTTTAGTATTTATTATTGCGACAGCTGTTTCGGCGTTCAGTGTCAATATCAAACAATACATTGAGCCGTCTTTCTTGTATGATTGTATATACCCCTAATATATTTTTTTGTGATTTTTGAAGTGATTAATATTTTCTGGAAAACTCGTTTTTCTTAGTGAGAGGCATTTAACATTAAAATGTGTGTTTTCCCCACTTTAACGATGGCATATTAGAATTAATTTATTGTTTTATAATGTAAGTGAACTATGTTTATTTATTTACTTTATTAGATAGCAAAACCATTAAATTCATTTTTTTAAAAGGGACATTTTTTATGTCAATTTATTGTTTTCTTATGATAACCGCATGAAAATCTCCGTGGGACTATAGTATCCCCAGGGCCCATTTGGGATTTGCTGAAAGAAGTTAAGAGAGGATTGAGAGAGAGAAAGAACAGGAAGGTTTGAAGGTACCTTCCTGTTCACTTAACACGGCTTATCAATTCAAGCAAAATTTCGAATATGCTATTATTTCACCAATTCCTTCTCCTTCCCTTCTCCAAACTTACAATCTCACAAAATAACACAATTAGGGATGTAATAGTCCCACCGGTCATGAGCAGTTGGTACTTTTGTGATGTATTCGCATTTAAAAACACAAATTCTGTCATTTGAGTAAAAAACTGGTATTACTTTGGGAGGCGGGATCCATTTATTGGATAAACCCTTGTAGTAAGTCACATCGAGAGGTTGGCTACTTTTGCTAAATTAGCAGGGGAGCTTGGACACATTGAATCCTAGATTCCGATCCACCCTTCATACCTTTTTGGCGTAACTTCCTCTAATTTCTTTCCCTAAAGAGATCCTCCACATAGCATCCCCAAAGATGACATCATAGATTACCGTTTTAGAGATTTTAATATAATATACTAATAGAATTGCTACTTTATAGATAATTTTGAGAGAAATCACATCACATTTTTTATTGTATTCAGTAGAAATAAATCAAATTGTTAAAACACATACTAGGGGTGTTAGAAATTACACGTACTAAAATATTGAACGTGTCTAATGTCGATAATGTAATTTTAGTAAAATTGTGAAATTCAAATTTCTGAAATTTTATCAACGTTGAATTTCTTCAAATAGTTAGTAGTTTAATTTTGCTTCGTGTAATTCCGCCTGTGTAATTAATAATACCATATAAATAATTTTCGGACATCCTGTAGAGATCACACAAAGTCTGCTACGAGAATTCAATTGATTTCTGAGTTATATTAAAAACGTGGTTCTGTAACAAGTAATGCCTAAAAGGGGGTTCCGATACAAATACTAAGATAGCGGCTATCGTGGATTCGATTCCAGATATGTTTCATGTATCCATTACGCGTCCAAATCAATTCCGTGAATCTCGAAAAAACAATTTTAGATTGTTTATCTGGAATAAAAATAATGTCGTTGCGTATTTATGAACGAACCGAAAAAAAGGTTAAATATATCTAACGTGGTATACTTACTGCAACGATATGAAAAGCAATTTTTCTGTTAAGATTTTTGAATTTATTTGATAATTTTATAATAATGTGACAACAATATATATTATAATATTTACACTATGGTTTTCAAAATATCATCAGCATCATCATCTTCTTCCCCTTGTCCTATTCGGGTCGAGGACCCACTGCATCGACAAGGCTCCTCCATACGTCCCTGTTTTGCCATGATTGTTCGGTCTCCGTCCATGACAGACCCATCCTCTCCTTACACAGTTTCTGGAGTTGCCTCGCCCAACTGTGTTTAGGGCGGCCCACTGGACGTCTACCCTCTGGAATCGGACTGAGTATTTTCCTCGGAATCCTTTCAACAGACATTCTTAGTACATGCCCAAGCCACCTCAGTTGCGATTTTTCTATGAAGAGTAGCAGTGGTTCAATGCTTAGATCATCCGGATCGTCGAGTTTCTTATATGATCCCATTTAGTAACCCCTGCCACTCCTCTCGAGTACCTCATTTCGGCAGCTTGGACTCTAGAGCGTGTTCGTTCGTTTAGCACCCATATCTGGTGGCCGACGTAAGTGAGCGTCGAGCGGTATACATTTTTAAACACTGCCATTTTTGTCTTATGCTGAGCTCGGCTTTTCTTATCACTGAGCTGTAGAGAGGACACAACACACAGTTTGCCACACTTATTTTTCGATAATTTTACAAAATCTCATTCCAGGAAATACAATAATTTAAAAAACAATATGGTTAACACAAAATAAGTCAAGATAAAAAAAGTATAAAGGCATAAGGTTGACTGGTCCTTTTTTGTGTGAATACCGCACAAGAGTCCCCACTGCGCCCATGCACCTGGAGCCAGTGATCCCCAATTGGAATATGTTGTGAGAATGAATGTAGGTCGCGAAAGAGAAGGGGAAGAGGAGTCGCCGATTGCCTCATCACATTCATACATACTGTTCTGTTATTCTGACGCTTGACAAGGCCCGACTCAATTGAAGTATTTTGGTTCACTTGATCGTGGCATGTCTTCATCAGGCGTCCCCGACTTCTTCTACCATTTATTTTAGCATCACATATACTCCTTTATTTTCTTTCTACACCTATTATAATATTAATTATCAATTCGTGAGAAATAGTTTGGATGCAGGTGAGTTCTCTAGTTGCTGTTTTGTACATTCTTGTCAATTGACATCTATATTTGTATTTTCTCCTTAATAAATAAAAATTGTTTATAAAAGCGAAAAGTCAGTTTTTTGGATTCTACATCAACAAAACAATTTTTTATTAAAAAATAATTTACACTTTTTTTTACATTAGGTCCACAGAGGAGGCCATGAGGAAAATAATTTCCCTTAGGGCCTATGTCATCTTTGGGGATGCTGTGTGGAGGGTATTTTTAAGGAAAAGAAAGAGAGGAAGTTCTGGGAAGGAAAAAGGTATGAGGGTTGGATAGGAATCTTGGGTTCAGTGTGTCTATAACATCCGCTGCCAAGCCCTAGATAAACCTTACCCCATGAACCCGGGCACCCCTGCTAAGTCACCAAACGTAGCAAACCACTTAGGGTGACCTATGGCAGAGGTGTTGGTTATACAATCCAATAAATGGTTCCCGGGGCGGCGGTACCGACTCCCGCCTCCCAAATTGAACACGTTGTCTAAAAATTGAAAAACTCGTGTCGCATTTGAAAAATGTATTAAATTTGGCATTTAAATGACATTGACATTTACTCGTACATTTACATCGTATAAAAGCTCTACTTGCAATGTCGCATTTTTATTTGTACTTCTTTCTTCTTAAAAGCACTCATATTTTGCCTTTCACGTTGAATGCGTGCTCTATAAAGCGTATCTTTTTCTAGTCACTTTGCTCCAAACTTTCAAAATGTCTTTTTCCTATCTGACTCGGGCACATTGTCTTTGAACACATTAGCGATATCTTTTCCGCTCCGTTCTTTCCGCGTCTTCCGCCAACTCGTATTCACTCGCAAATTCTTCCGCCATATGTAGGAGTCGAGACTTAAGAATCCGCTGAAGATTGCTAATTAGGTGTTTTTAATAGTTGCACGAACGTGAAGAGGATTTAATATATTTTTTTACTACTTTTATACGTACCTGGAGGTAAAAATTTAACGTACCTACTATTCGAAGGGACCCCACTAGGGTCTCCCATAAAAAAACGCGAAACGACTGTCGCTATATGGCAATGAATAGAAATTACGGTTATTGGGAAATATGCCTGTTTAAATAATTATATTGTGAAGAAATTTTAAGTCCATTGCAACACATTAACTATTAGGCGCTCCGCTGACGAGGCAACTGAAACCAAACTAGAACCGGCTGGTTTCTACGTCTTGATTGAAATCTTTAATCTTAAAACATTTAAAAAGAATATTTATTTTATTATATTTTGAATGTACAATATATTATATTGTCGTTTTATTAAAAAAAAAATTTGAAAATTTGCCACTTTTTGGCAAGAAAGCAATCCGAGGTTTTGGAAGTGGTTAAGTCGATTTTAGGTTTGTAATTGGTAAATAATGCAAAATATAATCATTTTATAAGAAGCCTATATCATTTAAACATTTAACCCAATAGTTCTTCTACGTTTTATACTGGTTTATATTTTTTTGTTACTAAAGTGGGTAACAAACATCTTAATCATCCCGAGACAAATATTCGTGGAAAGCATTTACTTTCTAGCTGTTCAAATTGCACTGCCTAATTAGCTATAGAGGCTGTCATATTAAATTCCAGTTTAAATATATAACTTGAAATCGTGGGATATCAAAAGCAAGATTTAATTATCCTTCTAAAACAACTCTAATAAATTTAAGATGTTCTATTTGATTGAATCCTTGTAATTTTACTATGAAATATTCAGTCCGAATCGTACAGTTCTACCAGGAGCGCATAACGGGCCAAGAGGACATTTCTCTAGGACTTATTCCAACTGTTATTGCCCGTTTTCCTTCCCGAGGAAGTGGAGGGAGATGGATCGCCTGCCGCCTTGCGAGCGTTGTGCGCTGTGCAGGTAAAATGCGACAGAGAAGTAGGGTGATAAATTTAACATTATATGTAGTTTTAGCACAGTCAAATTACATATTATTATGTCATATTCAAACCATTTATAAAAGAGATTTGTTTTAATTGTTTATATAGAGAAAGCTCAGTAGCTACATTATTAAGCTGAAAAAATACCTTTCTCGATGGTAGAAATTTTTTTAAGCTCTAGTAAATATAAACAGGTCAATAAAATAGTATATTACACTAGGCATATTTTTTTTCTTTTTTTTAATATTAATTTTAATTCAATTTAATAATGTTTATTTGCTATTTCAATAACACCGTTCAAAAATAAATTATTAACTCGCCAATTTTTAGCCTAACAGTTTGGCAAATAATTACACTATTTGTAAGTTTTAAATAAACCAAAAAAAAGATCATGTGAAAAAAATATTTCTGATTACTTAAGATTATATTCCTATTATAAATTTTTGATCCATTATGCAATCATTGTTTATTATTTATCCTTGTGTAAAAAATTCAAATCATTTCATGTACCTACCCAATATAAAAGACCCATTGGCATGTATAGAAGTGCAAATAATAATAATATAAATGAATTTCAACACGGTTTAAAAAAAATAATATAACTTGATATTATTAAAACATCGCTATTATTACAACAGCTCAGTTTATGGATGTTAGCTAAAAGTGATTAGCTTTTTTTAGTTAGTCATCTTGTTCATATTTCTAAAGGAAACAAACCTTACAATAAACAGCTTTGGTAAAGCTCGGGTTCAAGAGATACCCGGTTGGCACGAAGGCTGTTTGGTTTTGAAATAAGAATGTGATTAGTTCCTTCAGGAATGTCGTTTTATCCAGTTCCCACCTCTCCCTAACCATATCACCTTGCTGGAAAAGTATTTGAAATTTGGAACAAGGCAAGAAAAATAGTGCTAATTATAGTGCTTTTATTTTTGAAAAGAGAAGGATTCGTCTACCTTGGAGCATGACAATGATATCTTTAGTCTTTATATTCTCGGTTTTAAGTAAAAAAAGAATTTGACCATCTGAAGAGTACGTAATATCGTTATGTACTCATTTGTTTTGTAGAGGGGATATTACCTCGAGGTAACGCAGTGAACCATGTAACTGCATTCTGATTGTGCTGTGTGTTCCTTCGCAGTAAATGGTTATTCCCGCTTCCTTTCTTACCTTGTCTTTCCTACACATACCATAACCCAATTCCAATAAGCACCCTTTCGTCTCGTTTGGTTTTTTAGTTTTTACAGTCCATAACAGTCCATTACAGTGAATATGAAACTCTAATTCGTAAGAAGTTCTGGATGCAACATTATTTATGCAAAGTAATGATTAATATATATTTTTTTAAATATATGTGTTCGTGTTATACCCTATTCTGTCAATGATTTTGCTAATGCAAGACTGAAAAATAAAATTTATAAAAAATTATAACACATAAAAAAAAAATTCTGTAATTTTTTTTGTTACTACAACAATTGATATTTGCCTAAAACGCCACTGACTTCTACGACCAATGACGGAAATGAAAAAAATGACGTAATGCTGATGGAATATTCCTCATTTTCCTGCCGGGCGAGATGTAACCGTTTCTAGACACCTTGCTCCATTAATCATCGAGGTGTCATTCTGCCAAGGGTGTGGGAAAACCTCCCCAACTACGTACGGTGGAAATATGCTGTGACGACACGCGACTTTCTACTAAAGTTCATATCGTCATTTATTCAATTTTACACCGGCTTGTTTTCACCTAATTTGCTACATTATTTTATTTGTTACCTCACACGAGTCTAAGCTGCCTTTTTTGTAGAGTCCCAACTGCTCCTATCTGGAGCCAATGTCATCCCCAATTAGTTTATGCTGTGAGGTTTAAGGTAGAGGAGACTTCTCCACCTTCCTCTCCCTGATCTTCTTCCCATCTCCACTATCCTCAGCCACACAATAAAACACAATTGGAGATGCCGTAGCCTCATCGGCCCCAGAATGTTGGGTGGATTTGGGACCCTTAAAAATACGCATAAAAAACAAAATAAAATAAAATAAGAATTATTGTAAGGTTGGAAGGAAAGCCAGAAGATAAAAGGAAGGTTGGTATGTTTATTTTCGCAGTCAGATCTGAGGCCATTTAGTCGTTTTGTACTGTCACTTATTCATTGGCGATGTGTAGTCATGCTAGGGAACGATGAGAAGTTACCGGTAGTTATCCTATCGATCGTTATCGAGCGAGTGTGCTAGGGTCTGTAAAAAAAGCTAACCCCATGTAAAGCAAGGTTTGTGTGGTGGTCTCTATTTAACAAAATTTATATTTCATTCTGAGACGAAGTGCGTATGTACATAATGTTGTATCAATTTAAAATGTTTATTGGAAAACCAAAATTATTTAAAAAAACTGGTTGGTTTCAGATACAGGAAGTTTACCTACCTACAAAGGAGGTATTAGAAAACAGACGTGACGAGACACGGTCAAGAAAATGTCAATTATGACATCTTACTTTTGGATTTTTCATTATTTTTCTGAGGAACTAGAACTCTACCATCTTCGTTCAATCAATCATCGAGATGTTATAATAGGCCGTAAGTAAGCCTACAGGACCAACTTCGTTTGCACAGTTGAATTTATATTATATATTGAATATTTTAACCACGTGGATATCATTTTCCGATAACTGGTTAAAATCTTTTACATAAGTAAAGTTAATATTTATGTTTATGGGAGAATTTATGCATTACCACTGATCCGAATTATTAGGTAAAATTATTATTAGGTAAATTAGATTACACCGAATTTATTAGGTAAAATATTAATTAGGGGGTTTGTTTGATTTTGAAATGAAAACATGCTTAGTTCCTACCGGAATATCATTTATCCAGTTCCTATCTCTCCCAAACCATCACCTTGATGGAAAAGTATTTTAAATTTGGAACAGTGGTAAGAAAAATTGTGAAAATTCGAGTGCATTTGTTTTGAAAACAAAAGAAGATTTGGAAGTATCTTAGAAGCACGTTTTTAATTAAAAATAATGAATTTGACCATTTCGGAAGTATATAATATCGTTTTGTAGTTTGTTGTGGCAATGTTTACCTCGAGGTACCGCGGTAGAACTATATGACTACATTGTGGATTTGTTGTTGTGCTTCTTCATTGAGACAGCGGTAAGTAATTGGTTATCCCTTTTCCTTGCATACTTTGTTTTTCTCACCCATATTATCATTTAATTCAGCAACACCATTCCATCTCGTTTCGTTTTTTACTATTTAGACTCCATTATAAGGACATCTGAAGCTGTAATTTGCAAACAGTATTAAACCTACCATTGAAGAATATTGAATTCTGGAGTGAAGAATCATGGATATCTTCTTTCGATTTGATTCTTGACTTAAGAGCTTTAAAGCCAATTTATAAGTTCTAAAAATCATTAGAATAAGTTACCATTATGGTAAAAATTTTGGACAGCGAAATATTAATAAAAAAACTTATCACAGTACGCTACTATTACGCAATTTATAATAATTATTTAAACACACCACGCTCAACTGATCTAAAATACGTGCAGTTGTCATCGTTCCCAGCTGGAGACATGACGAATGCTGTGTTCGTGAACATTATGGATATTTACATAGATTATAACTTAAGAGCGATTGACCAGCGGCTGAGAATAAAAGTTTTAAAATGCTTGCAACGGTACAGGGAGGTTTTTACGAGAATCATTCCACGTATCAAATTTTTTAAATTAAAAAATTAATATCGATTTCATTCAAAACTTGTTTAAATATATAAACCTACATTCAAGTAAGCAATAAAAATGTTCAAAATGCACGATGATAAAATATTAAATATCGTGTACTTCTTGTAAGTATTTTTTTTATCGTATGTATTTATAATTTTTCAATTATGGGTATACAAAGTGAGGTATTTAAAAAAAAAAAAATTTATTAATCTTAAATTAAAAATTTTAAATCTGTGTTGACTAGATTGTGTATTGATTTATTTTGTCGTATGATTATATGATTTGAAATTTGTTTTGTTTAATAGAATCTATCGTTTGAAAATTGAACAAATCTGCCAACGACCAACGGTATTACCTTAGTATATTAAAAATAAACTAAGTTTTTCAAAATTTTAAAACTGTGTGTAACAGATAAAATAACAATCTGTCAAAATCAATTTAGAATTTGATTTTAAAGGGACTAATTTCCGGTATTCTCTGGTAATACCCTCTTAACAAAATAAAGTATAGCTTTTTCTCAGCTATACGTATAGATACAAACGAATCTATGAATAAAGCCGACCATTTGATGTACGTGAAAAAATTGCGGTATTGAAAAAGTGACATTTTATTATGATTTCTTAGGCAATACTTTTAAGATAAAAATGTAATTTATTTACATCAAAGACTTTAGATTTGTTCAGTGACTTTCTTTCACCCCCCTAAACTTCAACCATCCAACATTAAAACAATAGAAATAAAATCTTTAGAAGCATTTGAATTCTTTTGAATAATATCGAAATGGATATCTCGATTATGCCCATCGCCGGTTAACCATTGTCAGGGCTCTTAAGTGGAATTTCCTTACAAGTTTTCCACAAAAGAAAACTCTACCAATTCCTCTTGCTATTGAATCGGTTCTACCGATTTACGAACCTAGTCTACTAATTGTAGCCTTTCCAAGAAAACGCTTGTCAACTATAGGGAACGTAATTAGGTACTGGATTTTTTTTAACGGCGTTGCAAGCAGGGGTGGGGTTAATTGAATTTCACCTGCAGAGGGGTGGAGGGGTGGGTTTAGTAAAGGGGGAGGAAGTTTTAAAAGGGGTGGCTACGTGGTGTGGGAGACTTAATACCCTATTCCTTGATAGTGTTAGCTAAGTAGTATTGGATCAGGTGGCTGTCTTTGCGTCGTAGGGACTTATGCGAAAACTGGTTGAATAATTAAAATACGTTAAATATTTTTGGTCCAATGAGAAAACCTTTATAAAACATCTAATTAAAGTCAAATAGCTCTCAAATATTTTTTTTTGTTTTAGATTAGCTCCACACAGCAGGCCATAAGGAAAATAATTTCTCTCACAGCCTATGTCATATTTGGGCATGCTATGTAGAGGATATTTAAAAAAATGAAGGAGAGGAAGTTTTGGGAAGGAGAAAGGTTTGAGGGATGGGTAGGAATCTGGGGTTCACTGTGTCTAGGTCATTCATCGCTAAGACCATAAACTTCACCCCAAGAACAAGGACACCATAGGTTTAGTCACCTAACAGTCAGTTAACAAATTCTTAATGGTGAGTTAATTGTACATCAAATTTCATTCAAATTCTCACGTCTTTCGAAATAACTTCAATTTATTAACTCCATTTTTGGCATTAATCTTCTAATAAATGTAATATGAAAACTGATGGTGTAGCAAACGTAAAATTATGCAATGTCCAATTTTTTTATATGGTGTCCTCCGCGTGCAAAGTCGTATCTCCTCCAAGCATAAACTTTCTAATTAAATGTGTTTATCGGAAGTGACCTGCTAGGTAAGTATGTTTTCTGTATCTATTTGTAAATAATAGTTCTAGGTAGACTTTGAAATTCCATTTATTTGTCAAAAATAAAATAAACCAACAGATTTCAATGTGATTTATTTTATTTGCGTATCTAGGATTTTTTTTATATATAATTTTTATTTTTAACATTATGTTTTACATGATACATTTTAATAATTTTACATCTCAGAGTTATTTACTACTCTTCCAATGGAAGCATTTGCTTGTTTATGGAAGCGCAGTGTGTATAAAATTTGGCCATAACTAAAATATACCACTCCTGCACCGCGTACGTATTGTACCTAGTATTGTCTAGAATCTGCAAAGGATGTAAGGTATTGTATACATTATTTTTAATGGCGACTCCACACAGGAGGTTTGTAAGATGATGGCTAGGTATCTTCAGATTCACCAGGGCCTATGTAATCTTAGGGAATACTTTGCGGGGGTTCTTAAAGAGAGGGTATAATGCACTAGCGTCTCACAAAGACTTATATTGTAAGACCGGGGAACAAACATCCCATTCAAAGAGAGAATATGTTTGCAAAAAGCTTAGCGTGTAATATTGCTGAGTTTTGAAGATTGTTTCCTTATAATCTCTCAATAATAATATGTATACGGTGGCATGATGTAATAATACTCTCGACTTTTTTTTAATTACTTTTAAATATAAAATTATTTGAATGTTCTTAATATGGTATATATTTTTATGCGAAAAATTTAAGAATTTATTATTTTCATCAGGGTAGAGCGCCATCCCGGTAAGACGTGAGATCTTATGTTTTAATATTTTTCTGTATCTTTGTTCATTTTTATATTTTAATTTAGATTATTAGTGTTATCTTCTTCTTTAATAATATAATATAATCCCGTCAAATCTGACTTATATCATTATTATTTTCATATCCACTTTACTTCATCTTTTTCCTACATTTGTAATAAATAGTACACGGACAAAAATGTTATTCGAAAGTACGATCATTTTATATGTAAAAACGGGACTGAAGTTCTTACCAACAAATCAACAGGGTTTTAATGTTTATTGGCGGGAAAATGTAAGAATAATTTGTTGGTATACGTACGAAATTACGTATACCAACAAATTATTCTTACATTACGTACGAAATTACGTATACCAACAAATTATTCTTACATTTTCCCGCCAATAAACATTGAAACCCTGTTAATTTGTTCGTAAGAACTTCAGTCCCGTTTTTACGAATAAAATGATCGTATTTTCGAATAACATTTTTCTCCGTGAATAAGATTAAGACACACATGCTTTAATCATTTATATTATTGTAGAAAGCAATCACTTTGTGGTTTGACATATTTAATAAAAAAACACTTTTTGTTTTAAAACCACGATATTTATTAATTTAATTTACCGACCGGTTTCGCTAATAAAGCCGACCATTTGATGTAAGTGAAAAAATTGCGGTATTGAAAAAGTGACATTTTATTATGATTTCTTAGGCAATACTTTTAAGATAAAAATGTAATTTATTTACATCAAAGACTTTAGATTTGTTCAGTGACTTTCTTTCACCCCCCTAAACTTCAACCATCCAACATTAAAACAATAGAAATAAAATCTTTAGAAGCATTTGAATTCTTTTCAATAATATCGAAATGGATATCTCGATTATGCCCATCGCCGGTTAACCATTGTCAGGGCTCTTAAGCGGAATTTCCTTACAAGTTTTCCACAAAAGAAAACTCTACCGATTCCTCTTGCTATTGAATCGGTTCTACCGATTTACGAACCTAGTCTACTAATTGTAGCCTTTCCAAGAAAACGCTTGTCAACTATAGGGAACGTAATTAGGTACTGGATTTTTTTAACGGTGTTGCAAGCAGGGGTGGGGTTAATTGAATTTCACCTGCAGAGGGGTGGAGGGGTGGGTTTAGTAAAGGGGGAGGAAGTTTTAAAAGGGGTGGCTACGTAGTGTGGGAGACTTAATACCCTATTCCTTGATAGTGTTAGCTAAGTAGTATTGGATCAGGTGGCTGTCTTTGCGTCATGGGGACTTGTGCGAAAACTGGTTGAATAATTAAAATACGTTAAATATTTTTGGTCCAATGAGAAAACCTTTATGAAACATCTTATTAAAGTCAATTTTTTTTTGTTTTACATTAACTCCACACAGCAGGCCATAAGGAAAATAATTTCTCTCACAGCCTATGTCATATGTAGAGGATATTTAAAAAAAATGAAGGAGAGGAAGTTTTGGGAAGGAGAAAGGTTTGAGGGATGGGTAGGAATCTGGGGTTCACTGTGTCTAGGTCATTCATCGCTAAGACCATAAACTTCACCCCAAGAACCCGGACACCATAGGTTTAGTCACCTAACAGTCAGTTAACAAATTCTTAATGGTGAGTTAATTGTACATCAAATTTCATTAAAATTCTCACGTCTTTCGAAATAACTTCAATTTATTAACTCCATTTTTGGCAGTAATCTTCTAATAGATGTAATATGAAAAGTGATGGTGTAGCAAACGTGAAATTATGCAATGTCCAATTTTTTTATATGGTGTCCTCCGCGTGCAAAGTCGTATCTCCTCCAAGCATAAACTTTAATTAAAGTGTGTTTATCGGAAGTGACCTGTCAGGTAAGTATGTTTTCTGTATCTATTTGTAAATAATAGTTCTAGGTAGAGCCTAAGAATTCATAATAAAATGTACAGCGCCCTCGAGGTGATTACCAAACGTAACGAACCACTTGGAGCTATCTATGGCAGAGGTGTTAGTCATTTAATATATAGTTCCCGGGGCGGCATTAGCCATTTCCGCCTTCAAAATTGACATAGTGATGATATTAGACAAAATTTTTGGTTTTCAAAAAGTCAACCCAACTACTTCCACTTTGCAACGACATGAAATTCCATTTATTAGTTAAAAATAAAATTATTTTATTTTTGAAAATAAACCACAAGATTTCAATTATCACACTACAGAAGTTAATTTACGATTTATTTGCCTTGCGTATCAAGGATATTTTTTTTATTTTTTAAGTATAATTTTTATTTTTAACAATATGTTTTACATGACACATTTTAATAATTTTACATCTCTGAGTTATTTACTACTCTTCCATTAGAAGCATTTGCTTGTGTATGGAAGAGGAGTGTATATAAAATTTGGCCATAACTAAAATATATTACTCTTGCACCGCGTACGTACTGTACCTAATATTGTTTAAAATACTCCAAAGGATGTAAGGTACTGTATACATTATTTTTAATGGCGACTCCACACAGGAGGTTTGTAAGATGATGGCTAGGTATATCCAGATTCACCAGGGCCTATGTAATCTTAGGGAATACTTTGCGGGGGGTCTTAAAGTGAGGGTATAATGCACCAGCGTCTCACAAAGACTTATATTGTAAGACCGGGGAACAAACATCCCATTCAAAGAGAGAATATGTTTGCAAAAAGCTTAGCGTGTAATATTGCTGAGTTTTGAAGACTGTTTCCTTATAATCTCTCGATAATAAATATATATACGGTGGCATGATGTAATAATACTCTTGATTTTTTTTTAATTCCTTTTAAATATATAATATTTAAATGTTCTTAATATGGTGTATATTTTTAGGGGGAAAATTTAAGAATTTATTATTTTCATAAGGGTAGAGCGCCATCCCGGTAAGATGTGAGATCTTATGTTTTAATATTTTTCTACGGGATGTCATCTTTTGACAGCCTCCTCATATAAAATGATAAGCGTTTTCTGCAGTCAGAAAGAAGTTAGTATTATAAATTTAACTACCTCCCGGGTTAAGAAACACATTAGTAAACTTTATAATTGGGACTTGGATAATACTATGCTCTCGGTTTCCAAAACAGGGATTTTTTTTTATTTTTTTATTTTTATAGAGAATACCTCACAAGAGTCCCAACTGCTCCCGTCTGGAGCCAGTGAGACTATGGCATCCCCAATTGGGGTATGTTGTGAGGCTGAAGGAAAGTGGGGAAGGGAAGGAGATGGGGAAGAGGAGGGTAGGAAAGTACCTGGCTATTCAGATCTAGTCACTAAACACGGCTAAAGCCATTATTAAGCAACGTCTCAATTCTGAATGGTGGTCTTACACCAGGGCGATACTGACAGTATCTTCCACTCTGGTTGGTTACACGAATTGAATAAATTTATATGTCTTAGCTAAGTGTCATTTCTGGCAGTTAATTTCCGTTTCTGGAAACAGGAATCTTACGACCTCCATGGTGTGGAAACGAAGAAACTTTTCAGGTTTGGTGTTTGGTCGTAGAGGAAACTGGGCGGCGTTTTGTCCATTTAAACGTCGTTTCTGTCTTTGTTCATTTTCATATTTTAATTTAGATTATTAGTATTATCTTCTTCTTTAATAATATAATATAATCACGTCAAATCTGACTTATATCATTATTATTTTAATATCCATTTTACTTCATCTTTTTCCTACATTTTTAATAGTACACGGAGAAAAATGTTATTCGAAAGTACGATAATTTTATAAGTAAAAACGGTTAAAAACGGGACTGAAGTTCTTACAAACAAATTAACAGGGTTTTAATGTTTATTGGCGGGAAAATGTAAGAATAATTTGTTGGTATTCGTACGACATTACGTATACCAACAAATTATTCTTACATTTTCCCGCCAATAAACATTGAAACCCTGTTAATTTGTTCGTAAGAACTTCAGTCCCGTTTTTACGAATAAAATGATCGTATTTTCGAATAACATTTTTCTCCGTGTATAATATTAAGACACACATGCTTTAATCATTTATATTATTGTAGAAAGCAATCACTTTATGGTTTGACATATTTAATAAAAAAAAACACTTTTTGTTTTAAAACCACGATATTTATTAATTTAATTTACCGACCGGTTTCGCTTTACTCAAGCATCTTCGGGGTACAAATTAATACTAAAAGTATCTGAGTAAAGCGAAACCGGTCGGTAAAGTAAATTAATAAATATCATGGTTTTAAAACTAAAAAGTGTTTTATTTTTATTTAATCATTTATTTACTTTTATTGGTAGATAATTCTACCAACCACAAACAATGTTAAAAAAAATGTATTAATTATTTTATTATTAAGAAGTTATGTTTGTATGCATTCAGTTTATACATACTGCGACTGTATCGATACAAGTATATCCTTGTAAGACTGAAATCGAAAAATCACCTGTAACCAAACTTTATATAGATAAATAAATTCATATAAGTACGTAAATACCTTATTCGTAAATATCGATATTTTAAATGTGAAATTTTACGTAGGCACTCAAAATTTAAACAGCAATGACTAACTATATATACATCACGAATTAGGATCGAAAAACTAAAACATCGCTTTATTCTGAAGAGAGCTAGATATTAACTTATAAATTAAAACTACCATACTTTCCTGGATTTATCCCAAAAGGGGCAGTCTTCATAAATTATCCTATAATTTTAAGAGCATTAAAGAGTATTTAATGAAAAAGTAACTGGATTCCTAATACTCGCCTTTGCATACTAAAAAGCTAACACTTGGCTAAGACTTTTCTCTGAAGGGAGGATTACTTCTCACTTAGAATCTTTTTTGAATCTCTTGAATGAATTATACATTTTTGATGCAAATACTTTGACGTTTTTTTTTTACTTCCAATCCTCACCTTTTAAGATTAATTTTATATGAGGAAGCATTTCTTTGTAAATAAAAGGTGGAAAATTTTCAGAAGGAAATACATTTTAACATTTAATTGACACCTTAACTAAACGCGTAATGTATTTTTTTTTGCTTGTTTTCCTTATTTTTAAAGTACTTCAGAGAATAAAAAGATTAATATTATTACGACGATTTTGCTCTAATTCTATTTAAATGACTGGAATTTAGGTAAGAGTTTTTATATTAATGTGTGATAACGTAAGAGCAACATTTTTGGCCTAAAAGTAGGATATTATAAGCAATATAGAATCAGAGAATATTGTTATTAGGCAGAAGAATAGAATGCAAGGGATGGAGAAGAGAAAAATGAGGCTCTTCAGAAAACCTACTATTTCGAATGATAATCTCTCCTCAGATCTTTCTTTCACTATTTTTTTTAATGTGAATACCGCACAAGAGTCCTAACTACTCCCAAGCGTCTGTAGCCAGTGATCCTATAACATTACCAATTGGGGTATGTTGTTAGGCTGGACATAATGGGGAGGGGAAGGAGTTGGGATAAGATGAAGGTGGAAATGTACCTGGCTCTTCAGGTCTGGTTACCTAACACGACTCGAACGACGTTTTAATTCTGAATGGTGGACTTACACCGGGGTGATACTGGGAGTATCTTCCAATCCTAAAATATAATTTTTAAATGAAATAATACTATTATAATCCTAAGCCGGGATTTGAAACCAATTTAAAAATTCATGGCGTTACGAAATAGCACAGATTTTCAGACCAGAACGGAGTCTGTTATTATTTGTTACAATATGTGAACAACTTGCCAAATATTGACGAGTGGTAGAAACATTCAGTGTCGCCCTGGAATAAGGCTAACATTCGTAATCGAAACCTAGCTTGAAATGGCTTTAATTGTGTTTAGTGACCATTTCTGAATAGTCAGTTACTTCCCCATCTTCATTTTCCCCATCTCTTTTCAATCCCTACTACTTTCAGCCGCACAATATATCCCAATTGGGGATGCCATAGCCTTACTCGCTCCAAACGGTTGAGATCATTTTGGGACTCGTGTGCGGTGACCCACATTAAAAAGAAATTAACACATTCTAAATGTTAAGTCTACATTCAGAATCGGACCGATAAGACTAAAAAAACAAGGAAACAAGAACACTATTTCAAAATATATATTTTAATTAAATGAATCAATATAACTTTGTTAAAACCAATGATTTATTTAATTTACCCAAAAAAACCTCACTCCATGAATCCTGGCATCCTTGCAAAGTCACCACACTTAGCGAACAAACTTGGGGTGCCTCATGGCAGAAGCGTTAATAATTCCCAGGGCGGCGGTACCTATATCCGCCACCCAAATTGTAATTTAACAACAGACCACCTATGGACACAGGAAAACAATTCGATACCTACTTAGGCAACATTATGTTTAAAAAAAAAAAATTATTCTTTTGCAACAATCAAGCTTAAAATAACAATAAAATTTTACGATATCTTACCGTAATGATACGATACACAATGAACGAAATTACTATCTGCTTTATTGGTTTCATAGTTCGTTAAAATAGATGACTTCCTTGTGTAAATTGTATCGTTCTACAGATCCAGATTTAACAGTAATATTCATTTGAATTTCAAAAACAGGTTCTGTAACAAATTCGAATCGACTAGCGGAGAAGCCTTCCCTAGAGAAGGTTGTAACTCAAACCTATTTACATTTTTATATACATACCTTTGCACCATGGATCCAGCATCCGGCGGAAACGCCTAATACTAAATCATTTATTGAGTGTAGATGCCTGACAGGAAAGCATCGCAGAATATCACCTTGATAAAATCATGATTCGATTCAAATTAGACTGATGGTGTTTATGTTACTGGAATGTTTACGATACGAATTTAAGATATAATTTTAAAACAATCAGACAACATTTAAACAGTCTTCACATTTTACACGCGGACTGGTTTGGCTGGTACCTTAAAATAATAAATTAATAACACCGTTAAAATTCATCAGAACTATTATTTATATATATTTTTTTAAAGTTTGCAAGCTTGAAAATATAACAATTTTACAAATTGATTACAGTAATTAGGTGTAACAAGATAATATACAGTTGTAGTAATTGTAAAAAAACAACACATACGCATATAATAAAATTTATTACAAATCAGAAAAATGTTAAGAACAATTGACCAGCGGCTGAGAATAAAAGTTTTAAAATGCTTGCAACTGTACAGGGAGGTTCCAATGAGAAAGATCGATTATTCCCTCAATCAAATTTTTAAAATTAAAAATTTAATATCGATTTATTTCATTGAAAACTTGCTTTAATATATACCTACATTCAATTAAGCAATAAAAATGCTCAATGATAAATTATTAAATATCGTGTACTTCTTGTAAGTATTTTTTGATCATAAGTATTTTTGATTTTTCAATAATGTCTAAAAAAAATAAGTGTGTACAAAAAAAATAGATATATTTTGGTGTGTAAGACCTGAAATAAATAGAAAAACTGAGGTATTTTTATATTTACTGGAGATAGTTTTATATATAAAGATTATACAATATCTGCACTACTGTCAAAATCCATAGAGGATATTGGGGAATACGTTTATATGGACAAAACGCCGCCCAGTCTCCTCTACGACCAAACACCAAACCTGAAAAGTTTCTTCGTTTCTACACCATGGAGGTCGTAAGATTCCTGTTTCCAGAAACGGAAATTAACTGCCAGAAATGACACTTAGCTAAGAGATATAAATTTATTCAATTCGTGTAACCAATCCCTGTTTCGGAAACGGAGAGCATAGTATCATCCGAGTCCAAATTATAAAGTTTACTAATGTGTTTCTTAACCCGGGAGGTAGTTAAATTTATTTTGTTTTATAATACTAACTTCTTTCTGACTGCAGAAAACGCTTATCATTTTAAGGCTCCGTCAAACAGAAGGCGTACTTACCGCGCGTCAAGGCGTCAGCGTAAAGTCTCCTTCAAACAGGCACCAACGCGCTGTAACGTCGCGTACTTTCTGTTTGAACGGCTTCGACGTGTTCAGTACAACACAACGCAGCGTTATACGACCGGGACGTTTTAACGCCTTGACGCGCGTAAGTACGCCTCCTGTTTGACGGAGCCTTTATATGAGGAGGCTGTCACAAGATGACATCCAACTTGAGAGGTGAATGTTCACAGTTTGTGGAAGTTGAAAAATATCTTCATTATTTACCTTTAGATATATCGACCCTTTGGAATAACAAGGTTGCATCTGTTGCTTTAAGGTCATGCGATAATGAACTCTAAGGTAGCTTACCATAGATCCCACAACCGCGTGACATTTCCGCAACAGATGGAACCTTGTTATTCCAAAAGGTCGATATGAAGGTGCAAATTGTACATTAATAAGATCCTGAGTTAAAAATATTCTAACTTACTAACTTACCATCATCACGCCGTTTCTCTGCAAGGGTGGGCAGAGAGAACAACTCGGTCTTGGCACACACTCCTTGCCTCATTTAAATTCATACGCCTTCTCATACATACTCTTCTACTATTCTGACTCTTGACATGGCCCGACTCAAGTATCTGATTCACTTGATCGTGCCACGTCTTCCTCGGCTTCTTCTACCATTCACTTTCGCGACATAAATTCTCTTTATACCCCTTTCTTCATTCATTCGCTCAACATGCACAAACCATCTAAGCATCCCTTTATTAATCTTACTTATTATGCTCACATCAGCCTTGCATTCTTTTCGGATCTCCACATTCCTCATACGATCATACATGGTTTACCAATACGCCTCAGGGATCTCATTTCTACAGCATTCAGTGTACTTTCATCCTTTCTCTGCCAGTTCCATGCTTCACCTGTTACCTGCTTTTACCCTTCTTTCAATATCCCTATCAGCCTTCCCACCTCTCGTAAACATACTTCCCAAATATACAAACTCATCCACGTGTCCAAGTATTCATTATTCACAACTATATTGCACACTGCTTTCGTACTCTCTCTTTCAAACACTATGACTTTAGACTTGCTTACATTCATCATTAATTTATTCTTCATACGTACTTCGTTTACCCTAGATACGAGAATAAAGATAAATTAAAGTAGCTACCTAGTATTAAAAATGCAAGTGTTTTGTCGGTGCAATAAATATACAGTGATGTAACCACTCGAACGCTTTTTGCCATAATACGGCACTATTTCCAAAACCACGGATTGCTTTGTTGCCAAAATAGGGCAAATATTTTCCAGATTGTTTAAAAAGGTTTAAATTTAACAATTTTTTAATAATTTTTTTATAAATCCTACGAGTATGTGATAATAAACAAAATAAAGGTGAATTTATTGGCTACATAGATCTATAATCAGTTTGTATGTATATTCATTATTCAACACTCCAAATTCGGACGTAAGATTTTTTTAATGTGGGCAGATAAATTTCTTATAGCAATTAAAGAAAAATGTTTTAAATTGCTGTGTTCCTCCAGCGGGCAAGAAGTATGCTCCATAGTAGATAAATTTTAGTTCATTATAATTGCCTAAAAATTGATCAATTTAAGATAGTCAGCAAAAGATAAGTTCAAATCAGCATAAATGAGAATAAATCCAAAACTCAACAGATATCAGGACCAAAGCTTTCCGAAATGCCTTATTTTCCGCAATCAGCGAAAGCTCGCCGTTATCGTTCATTAGAATTATAATTTCTTCCCGTATTTTTATTTAAATTAACGGGAATCCGCTTCATTAAAACGACTGAAAAAGGCAAATCTGCAATGTCCGTTTAGCCAGACTAATGCCGTGTTTAATTCACTGTAGGAAATCTAGGCGCGTTACTTCTAACGATACGAATTAATTCCGTCACAAAACACAGGAGTTTTCAGTTTTTTTTTTATTTCAAGGAAACTTTCAGGCGTCCACCTTTCTATTATTTTACGAGATGACGGCTTTTACTGTCTTTTCTCCCCATCTGGGATTTTTCAATTTAACTTATCTTGCAGAGATGGGAGATAATTACGTTCGCAAAATGTGGCAGTTAATTTAAAGGGAATGAATATAAGTTGAATAACCAAGTGTGGTACCTTTTTACAATCTGATTTTTTTTTTGTACATTAGGTCCACACAGGAGGCCCTGAGCAAAATAATTTCCCTCAGGGCCTATATCATATTTGGGGATGCTGTGTGGAGGGTATTTTTAAGGAAAGGAAGGAGAGGAAGTTCTGGGAAGGAAAAAGGTATGAGGGTTGGGTAGGAATCTGGGGTTCAGTGTGTCTAGATCATCCGCCGCTAAGACCCAGACAAACCTTACCCCATGAACCCGGGCACCCCTGCTAAGTCACCATACGTTTCTGGATGGAGAAAATTTGTGCAGTTTTCCATAAACTCTAAGATTTTCGGTTGATGCAGTGGTAGCTCTTGCCGCCTCTCTCGCTAATTATCGGCTCATTTTTTCAGACTTGAATTTTTTATTCGAGATTTTGATGATTAAGTCAATTTTACAAACGGAGGCTTTAGGTCTTACGAAGAGACTTTCATCTTGAGGACGTCTGTTGAGAGGTTCAAGTTATTGGCTTTTGAATTATGCTATTGAATAATTTGAATTTAAATCATAAATATTTGATAGCTCTAATCACCTGGGAAGATTTCCTTACTAGAACGATTGAAATGTTCGTCCGTAGCAGAAAAACTCTAGACCTAAAAACTATAGATGTCGTGAAATTTAAAAATATATTGAAAACGAATTGTCATTGCAAACTATTGTTAAGCTCTCAATGTCGTTGTTCTCTGTTGAATTTGGCAGCCACCTCTGGTCCGTGCCCCAAAGCACTTGAGAAAAACCGTTTACTGTGCAGAAACAGGCCGTTTGATAGTTTACCCTCTCTTAACGGACAGATTGCATTTTTAAGAGAGCAAGGTGGGAATGCTTTCACAGAATCCTTGTTTTATATTTCTACCAGAAGATGCTCCGAGGAATTAGCGTCATTTATCCCTTCAGAACCGGTGCATAGTCGGGAAACACGTTGAACGCGCATCCAAGTACATGGTTGAGTTATTTCACATGAGAACGGGTCACTTCTCGGCTGTGAAACGATTTGTCGGACTCTGTGGTTTGTCCCTCCTACAACATGAGTATCTTCAAGAACCATGTTCATTCCTTCCTTTCCTAAAAATGACCCTCCACACAGAAACCCTAAAGATGACATAGGCCTTGAGAGAAATTATTTTTCTCAGGGCCTTCTGTGTGGGCCAATCGGAAAGAGATATAAAACCTAATTCTGTGAAAGAAAATTATTTTACAAATTTATTGTTTTTTTTGTTGTTATATTATTTTTTCCTTTTAAAAAAAATTCCTATGAAACATTAGACCAATCCAAAAAACAACGAGTTATTCCTTTAAATTCTAGAAAATATTATATTGCTGTTTATTAGTAATTTTCATGCCTATAGTTTCTGGCAATTAGTGCTTGTTCTTATATTTAATCAATAAATATGACGTTATAATCTGAAAATATTAGGGTAGTCTGAAATTTAAAAAAAAAAAAAATAAAGTGCAAATTTCCTGATCTGGGGCTCACTGTTCTCTGCTTTGAATACCAGGAAAAGAAATAGGTTCTAAATCGATAAATAATCATTGCATTATTTATCAGTCTATCGTCTCGCTTCCTTAATTACAACATTGCCTTTATTATAAAAAAATAACTGGCAATACAAAATTTAAAATCGGTTAAAGATATTTGTTGCACAAATAAAATTCGGCAGTGCAAAATAACAGTTTGCAGCCACAAGATAGTGAAATAACTGAATCGCAGGAGATACCAGAAACGCCTTTCATTGTTTGCTGCTTAGCATACTGAATAATTCAACAGCTTTCGAGAGCAAAATAAAACAGTCTATCGGTACAAAAATAATATTAAAGAAACCATCGAGAGACCAACAGCAATAAAGCAAAAAGTCGTAATGCCAAATGTTGCAGAGAAATTTGCACTTTATGCAATGCAAATTTGATAGTCCAGAGGGTAGGGGTTTGGGAACAAGGCGTGAAAAGAGAATAAAGGATAAGATGCCTTAATTAATTCTTTTAATACTTACGGCATTAGCTTAACATAATTTGCAGTGCAGTTCCCGGGTTCTCCACCCCCACAGAGGGTTGAGGGTGCAGCGTAGTACCTTCCTAAATGCAGTACAGAGTGGCTAGATTATTAATATTCTATATTTATAAATTATAAACTGTACCTACCTTACTGTCCATGATATTTTTTTTATCTTTTCGTTATCTATGTGAAGGGTGATTCTGCGACAGCGTGACGCATTTTAAATCGGCCGTATATGACACGTATTAACAGTTTTACAAAAGCGCTTGTGTTAGACACCAACTCTTAACACAAACTGACGTTGCGACGCGACGGCTCGTTTTGGCAGAATATTTACAGTTGGCCGTTAACTATTTAAGTTATTAGTGTAGATATGTAGTTTCAATACCATTCCGACAAGTTCAACACGGCAATCCCATTTGTTTCATTTGCCTACATATTTTTTAAATTTTTTTTTATAGAGAATACCTCACAAGAGTCTTGACTGCTCCCGTCTGGAGCCAGTGAGACTATGGCATCACCAATTGTGGTATGTTGTGAGACGAGAGGTAAGTGGGGAAATGAAGGAGATGGGGAAGAGGAAGGTGGGGAAGTACCTGGCTATTCAGATCTAGTCACTAAACACGGCTAAAGCCATTATTAAGCAACGTTTCAATTCTGAATGGTGGTCTTACATCAGGGCGATACTGAAAGTATCTTCCACTCAAGAACGTGCCGCAAATATAGTATATATTATTTTTATTAATTAATTGTGAAATAACACAAATTAATCAAATAAAATGAAATTCCGATTGGAAGTCTAGAGCCTTGCCACTAACATATAGAACTTACTTTCGAAAAAATCATAAATTCCCCTTATATGTGCACAATATAATACAACATTTCAAAATACAGACATTTTCAGCAATACATTTCACAAGTATCGATTAGAAGTAACACGTACGATCGAAAATTAATACAAGAGTGTAAAATGTATCCGGAGCATCTCCTATCCACATCCTATATTCCTCTTCCTATCCTCCTCACTTAAAATTAATTTTGATATGTAGTAAAACTCCATCTCCAATCAACTTTAACATAGGAGACTTTATTGGCGTTACTTCATTTAACAATATATGTATATGCTGCTTGTCTCTTTCCAATAAATAAATAAATAATACAACAGCTGTGGTTATTATAGGTAGTTGTATGCAGTTTTTGAGTGTCTTAACCGATGTCAGTTAAGTAGTATCTTTAGAAGGGTGGCGACTATCGCCGTTCTGGTTCAAAGCAAGAACTGTTAGGGAAATACCCGATGATATAGATCGACCGTTAAGCAGTAAATTCTAAACCTTTTTTCAATTGAAAATTTAAAAAAAAATATGTTGGTGTCATGATGTATTATATTTTGACAATAAATGAATATTATTTTATAGTTCGTTGCAACGAATTTAGCAGCTGAAAACATTTGCGATGTGAAACACAGCCCAAACTTAAAATACCAGTACTCAGCGTTCGTTAGATTTTTAACCCCCAAATAAATTGAATATCTGCTTTACGATCGTTGGGATTTATAGTTGGGCACTTTTTGCACAGCCTGTAAAGGTAAAAAGCCCATTTGCACGCAATGCTTTAAAAACTTGCAGCGAGCACTTCAGACTTAGTGTATAAATAACGAAAGATCGTCGCTTCAAACATGAAGAGTTACTTTATACCCACACCGTATAAAGGAAGCCCCATAAACTATAGAATAATTTCAGTAACGTCGCTATGGAGTTGGTTGGCAAACTCCGCGCCGCTAAGTGATGAGACCGGAGTTTGCAAGAATGAAGTTCCTTGCGGATTGGTTGCGAATATCTTTGGTCGCATTAGCGTGAACTTTGAATAATTTCTCAGTTAAATAGACTAAGGACAGCATATCGATCCCGACAAGTTCTTAATAATCACTATAGTTTTATCAAACTCTCACACCAATCAGAAAGTTAAGAAGTTTTAATTTTACCATTGAGATTTTTATTTTCATGATCAATTGTAGAGCTCGGTGGAAAAGCGTCGATAATATCTGGACGTCGGCGTTGAAAAATTCTTTAATATAACTAACTAACTAACCATCACGCCGTTTCCCCGCAGGGGTAGGCAGAGAGGACGGACCGCCAAACAACTCGGTCTTGGCACACACTCCTTGCCTCATTTACATTCACACATCTTCTCGTACATACTCTTCTATTACTTTGACTCTTGACATGGCCCGACTCAAGTATCTGATTCACTTGATCGTGCCACGTTTTCCTTGTTATCTTGTTCTTTAATATCATTTAGAATTTATTAACTTATACATGTTATGAAGCATTTAGGCACAATGATTTAAGCTAGGTTTATATGTTCATTATCTGCAATTATTTTTTTTGCATCATATCCACAAATGAGGGCCTAAGAAAAAAAAATCCCTTACGGCCTTTGTCATCTTTGGGGAACTCTTTTGGGAAAGGAAGGAGAGGAAGGTTCTGGGAGGAAAAATGTATGAGGGTGGGTAGGAATCTGGGGGTTAACGTGTCCAGGATTGACGGATGTATGAAACCATCCCTCCCGCTGCGATGCCAACCGATGAGTCAGGGGAGTCCGTGGAGAGATCTAGCTTAATTCTCCCTCAACCAGGCTTTCCCGAATCTTGCTCCCTGACGATGAACACTTTAACGTAGACCAAGAAGAACAAAAAGAAAGAGAAAAATAATGATTGTAAATTTATTCTTATTGTCGTTGCATATTTAATAATATGAACAATGTGACGATTTTGACGAAAATGAGTTAAATATACAGCTATATTTCTTCTTTTTTTCTCCATTTTTTACAATTTGAGCCATGTAAAAATATCAAATATTTAAGGCGATAGAAAATAAACCATGTGAGGACAATCAAAATAGTACATAATAAAAAAAAATAATAAAGAAATCATATCCTTGCATACCACTACACAATTCAATTACCTTGGATGTATGTACATAATATTAACATAATTTTGTAATTGATACCTAGCTGTCAAATTTGAATAAATTTTAATTAAAGATTTTGACATTATTACTGTATTTAAAATTATGACGAAAACTGTATATAGAATATGAACGATGTGAGAAAAACTGTGCATAGAATATGAAGCATGTTTAAAATAATTTAATGTTTGCCATAAATATATTCATATAATGTTTTTAATATATTTTTCCTACTTAGTCCATAAACAGAATTGTTATTTTTCGTTATTTTTTTAAACAGTTTTTATCGATTTTCTCAGAATGTATTCAGTATGACATGATTCTTATTCTACATGCAACGACATTATGTCAGTTCTTCATTGCTGAGGGTGATGACCCTTACTTTCTCTTAACTTCCATGATGGACAAGGCTACTCCACTCCTCGCGGTCCTGCGCTGCATGGAGAGCTGCGGAAACCGACGTACTGGACTATAGTGATACTTGGTCTCTCCAGCTCATTGGTGACCTTCTACTGCATCTTCTATCCACTTTGCCAGTGACTGAATTTCTCCAAATTGGAGCCCCCAGTTTGGCGAGCAAGTATCTTAATATACTCGCAGATAATTGAAAGCCTATTGTGGATGCAAATCTCTTCCAGATAGAACACATTTGTGTGTCTAAGCAATCCAGAGCATTTTTCTTCAGCAACTTAAAATATAACCTACATAATATCTTGTATATCTCCAATATCTGACAGCATTAGTTCAAACCTTTTGCAATTAAACATAATCCGGAAATTTCATTTACAGTTCACAAAAATCATTGTCTCATCGTCAAAACTGTGCTTTTACGAAAGGTCTTTTGTTAAAGTTAGTTGTAAAGTATTACTTTAAAATTTTATTTATTTCTTTACTTCTAGTGATTAAAAGTTTTCCCGTGGTTTTCTACAAGAGTAAGTGCAGTTGAGTAACTTATAAAAATATCGACTAAGTACTACCAACTCATTTCCAAACTTTGATAATATTTCTTGTGGAATTTTTTTCTTATTTGGTTTAGTACGACACATCGGCGCAGCTGTTACGATGAATACAGTACTTTTTGCTTGTATTAAGTTCTCTAAAAAATGATTTTAGTTTGATACCGTATCATTAATACTGATTAGTCATTGTTGATAACTTTTCATTGTGGTATGTATATGGTTTCAATATAGATTTTATCACACGTTTGATTGGCTTGACAATGCGAATTTGTAAAAACAACCGACTGTTTTTAAATCAAGTTGAAATATGACATGGTATGTCATTGTGAGATTGCAATCGAATATATTAATTGAATTTCAGAGTATTGAGCCAATATAATTTATAGTTGTACCTACGATCATTTGTTTTTTGGTAGCGTGTAATGTATATGGTTTTTTATTTGCAGTACTTGCTTGGTTCATTCATAAAATGTCTTTAATAATTCTAATATGACAATTATGGTAATTGCCACATAAAAATATATGCCACACTCAGTGTGTTTCAAAGACCCAATCATGTCTGTTCACTTCTAAAAGGGATCCAAATGACAATCTAACTCCTTCAACGGTAGCAATCTTCCAAACAGGCCCTCCATTGATGTGATCGGTGCACTCTAAGTGACCAACTCCGATACGGAGGCTCCATCGAAGCCAGAGTTAAGTTATAGCCTCTCAGAAACTGTGCGTACTGTAAAGGGTCCGCAGATACTTTAATAGTACACAACTGCTAACCCTGTTCAAATCTTGCTCCCCTCGGTTGAATTTGACAGCCACCTCTGGTCAGGAGCCCCAAAGTATCTGATATATTATATTTTATTATCAGTTTGATATATTATCAGGTCTTAACAGACGGATTGCAATCTTAGGAGCACAGGCGTCGGGTACAAAAGGCGCTTGTTCTATCGGTATTTCAATGGAAGATGCACCGAGGAACTAGCGTCGAAACTCGAAACTCTCTTCTCTCTCTTAAACTTTTCGAGGAGATGGTGAAAAAGAAATTTGTTCTTTAGACCATAGTTATGGAATAAAAATTAAGTTTTCTACAAAATATAAAATATGGACCCTTCGTTTTATTTTTTCCTGAATTACGTTTTCAATAGCTACAGATCATATGCAATTTTTTAGACCCTGGGCGTTTAAAAATAAGACTTTTTTCTCTATATGGAGAGCGACCCACGCTAGTAGGCAGCGAGGAAACAACTCGGTCTTGGCACACCTTCTTGGCCTCAATCACATGCATACATCGCCTTATACATAATTTTATATTATTTCTTCTCTTGTCATGGTCTGACTCAAGTATCTGCTTCACATAATCATGCCATGTCTTCCTCGGGCGTCCACAACTTCTTCTACCATTCACATTTGCGTCGTACATTCTCCATACACTCCTTTCTTCAGGTTTTCTTGTCAATTATTTCAATTTCTTCTTCTTCAATGATACCTTCAAAAGTTGTTATAAAAAGAGTTATTCTTTTTAAAGTGAAATCTTTTTAGTTTTATTCTTCTCCTATCGGTGATTGGCTCTTATTAATATAATATACACACATACACTTTTGTTGATATTAATAGAAATATGAACTATGTAGAATCACCGATCGTTTTTTAAGAAAGAAATATTATATTCCCAAGAATTTCAACAAAGTTAACCAGGTAGGCCATTAGGTACCTGTATAAATAAAACGAAAATTCCTGCGTCCAACGATTTTTTACGAATAAAAATACCTTAGGTCCTAAAAGCCCTCTGTGATGAAGAACACGCTGTTTATCAAATTTACTTGAATATTATATTATTAAATATAACCCACACAAAAAAGGATAAAGTATTACGACTTTGCTTAATAATTTATGTCCTGCATTTGTCCCTGTTAGGAATATTCTGAAAAATAAAACCAGAATATTTCTACACTTTGAACATTTTAAGGAAGGTTTTCATAAAATGTATAATATTTTTTAAAGCACGTAGCTTGTTTACGATAAGATAAAAAATATTTGTTTTCAAACTATTTTGTTTTTAAGGCTAGTTGTTTGTTAATTTTTTTAAATATTAAATTGTATGCATAATATTATAATATCATTCGTCTTCTTCATTGTACTAAATAAAGAAAATATGTTGTTATATTTTTAGAATGTTGTTCGGTTTGTTATAGTGTATTTTTAATATTTTGCTTAGTTATAATATATTGAAGGCTTCAGTACAATATATATGTATACAGCACAAATCGTTACCATTGTCCCAATCTGAATGCATGTATATTACCAATCAATTGTAACATTTTTTAAATTTGTTTTTTTTTCGAGAATTTTTTTTATTTACGTTATGCCTATATGAAAAGAATGTTTTTCTGGTATTTTTAATCTCATATTAAACAACATTTCTTCCTTTTGAATGCAAGCATAGGAAAAATATATTTTTTCATTACGACGTAAGAAATTTGACATTTCATACAAATTCAATATTTATAACATTTCTTTTGTGATATTACATGAAAATAATGTAGATAAAACGATCTTTCTGATAATACCTGAAATCTATTATTTCCACAATGAAGTTATATCAAAAACAATTAAATAATCTAGATACGTTTTTAGATTTCCACGGCCAAAAGCATTTTCGTTGTTTGTTTTTGGGGTGTTATGTCGTGTTGCGCTACCTCCTTCCTGTCCGAACGCTGTCCGACACGTCGGCTAAAGAAGGAGGTAGCGCAACATGGCATAACACCCCAAAAACAAACAACGAGAAAGAATATAGAGTTTCTAAACCAACTCCGTCCACATTTTGACGCGGCGGCCATTTTGTCGGCCGTCTTTCTTGCCCGCCGCGTCATCGACAATTTATTAAAATTATTCCGAGAGGCTAGACGCTTTGCAGTATTTCATTACGTCGAGAACGAGAATGGCCCAAGCGATTCTGGCCTTATTCTTGCTATAATTTCTTTATGCATAACCGGTGATCATACGGCCAATTAGAGGTTAAACACCTAAAATATTTCAGTTCCATTATCTGATAATGTCTGTTTTTGTCGCAATGTCGACGAGATTTTTATATTTTGTAACATCTTCATTTTTTTACTTCAAAATTTAACATAAAAAAACTGTACAAGAAAAAGCTAATTTTACTGATGAGAAATCTGGAATATAATATTGGACCTGATTTTTTTAATGTGGGCGGAAAAATTTCCTTTAGCAATCCGAGAAAAAAGTTTTAAATTCCTGTCGCTCCAGTGGTTAAGGCATATACATAGGTATGTATATTTATTTATTTTGTACGATTACCGCACAAGAGTCCAAAATCGCTCCCGTCTGGAGCTAGTGAGACTACGGCATTCCCAATTGGGGTGTATTGTGAGGCTAAAGGTAGTGGGAGGGGAAGGGGATCAGGAAGAGAAAGATATATATGTATATAAATATACTTGCAATTTAAAAAGGAACTCTAGGTGCTAATAACAAAACCTTCGATAATGAATTGTTATGATAGATACTACCAATATCTGCAATGATAAAATAAATTTTTGCAGTATTTTTCTCAACTCATTCCCATCGGGAAATCATATTCCATGACGTCAATCTCAATTAGATCAAAACCTCCTCTTTGTTCCAATCTCCCCTCTGCAGTATGTGAGGAACACTCAGCGCTAACTGGCATGAGTTTTGACTTGGGAGGAAACACGGCGATATCGTGTTATTCTTCAATCGCATTTTTCTCAATAGGGGAGAGGAGAGTCATTACAGACACGTGCTTACTCGAGTGCCTGACTTGTGAATTGTAATTGGTATGATATCATTAGCTGCAGAAGCAAAAATATTTAAGGGAGATCATTAAAACATGCATTCTTATCTTAACCCCTCAAGCCTCAACCATATTTTTTCAGAGGGTCATAATGTTTCCGCTTTATAATAAAATCCGAATAAATTGAATATTTATGAACGTACCCGAAAATTAAAAACGCTTTCGAATTATATAATCGAAGTTTTTTTCCACTTTAACCATAAAATTATAATAAAATCAATATTATACGCACGCTCAGGCATTCGCCTTTGTGGGATTCTTTTGTTCATAAATTATTGTATTAAGTATTTTGTACACCTTTCATTATTTTATGTATCTACTTGTATTGTTTCAAAAATTTTCAAATAAAAAAATATGTAAAAAAAAGTTAGCATACACCTTTTAAAATATAAAAATTTTGCATGCAAACATAAAAAAGTGTAAAAACGGCTCACCTTATGTTTTTTGTAACCAAAATGACAGACAAGGAAAGAAGGATTGCTCCTTGCGGCAGCGAATTCAAAACTCAACTAACTGATGTAAAGGCAGAAGGCACAAACGGTAGTTGACTACACATAACAATGCAACAATAATATGCAAATATCGATAAACAAAGACCCCGCTATCATTCAAATATACAATAAAAAACAAAATCTTAGAAAAAGTTAACGAAATTAGGGACCTCGGAGTTATGTTTGATACCCAATTATTTTTTTTAAATCACATACAACAAATAACTAACAAAGGCATGAAGACACTGGGATTTATTATCAGAAATATTAAAGATTTCGATTCGTTGGAAGTTCTAAAAATCGTATATTTGTCGCTACGCAGCTTGTTAGAATACAATTCTGTAGTGTGGTCCCCATACTATCAAATTCACACAAGAAATATTGAACGTGTGCAGCACAAATTTTTAAGATTTATCAACTTCAAATTACACATACCTATTCAGAACATAAACTATACATTCTTACTAAATACGCTTAAAATGCATTCCCTACAAAATAGAAGAAAAATAAATTACTTAACTTTTTTGATTAAAATTATTCACTCAAAATTTGACTGTTGTGAACTCCTGCCTCTCATCGACTTCAAGGTACCTAATCGAGCAACTAGGCAAAATATACTATTCTGTAACAATAATTCTGGGACCAACTACCATACACACCCACCAATTCATCGTTTCACACACTTGCAAACAAATTCACCTCAGATATCGACATATTTAATATAAGTTTAAGTATAAGTAATTCTTTACGAGATACCTGAATGATATTTTTATGTAGCATTTCTTTTTAAAATTGGAGCATCACATAAGGATGTCGAATATATTTTTTGTATTTTTTTTATATATGTAAAATGTAAAAACTTGTTCCTTTCCTTTCTTTTTCTATAGCGCATATTATTCAGCTTAAAAATTATATACATTAACCTACATTTTTAAGCTGTCTACAATTGAAAAAATAGTTTCTAGGTATTTTGTTTTTTTTTCTCTCTTTGTTTTTCCTATAATATATTATTTTCACTTTAATTTACCTTCATACCTACTATTTATGTTATGTTCATTTTTTAAGTTTATCTTTTTTTTATCCAAACATTGTGTCTCTGTATATACCATATCATACACTTACTATGTAAAAGCCCGTAAGGGCGTTGAAAATGAATACATAAATAATAATTAAATTAAAACAAATAACTTTGTTTAAACCACTAATATAATAATATATTATATATTATATTAGTGGTTTAAACAAAGTTATTTGTTTTAATTTAATTCAAAATGACGCCACAAAGTGATTTTGCGAAGTTTGAAGAAATACATAAATAATAATTAGCGCGAGCATGTATGATGATTACTTAGTCACTCAAAGATCAACAAACATTTTTTTTCACATTTCACATGCAGGAGGAAGAGCCAACAATGATTATTATCATTTAACTTTTATTTTACTAAGTGCTAAAAAAAAAGTTAATAATTATTGACTTTTTAATTTATTATTTGGGCATGATGTGAAAATTTGTCGTTGTGTTGTAACCTAATTATTATAATCTATTGTTTTCTTTAATGCATGTAATGTTATAAATCTGTGAATGCTCCTAATAAAATAAAATAAAATAAAGTAAAAATCTTTCATAATTCAAAAAAAAAAAAGAGTAAAAGTTCAAATTAATTTCGGTAGATTTATTCGAGGCGCTTTTCACGTGAAACATTTGACTCCCAAGATATTTAATTTCGCGTAAGGAGAGCTACCTTTTGACTTTAAATTTACGAAATTAGAAAACGGTTACATTATACGAAACAAAGAAACATCTCAGGCGTGGCCATTTTAAATTACGTACGGCGACAAAGACTCGAATTCGAAATTTGCTAAGGGGCGAGTTAAACCAGAACGTAAAATGCAGTAATTAGGGGTCGCCTGCAACCTTGGATTGTGGAAACGGAAAGCTTTTTGTTAAGGGATGAAAACGTTAACACAATTAACGCAACACAATAGTGTCATAAGTCGGATATTGTTGTTTTATGACAACTTGGCAATCTAAAGAGAATTCATGTATTGTCGAAATAAAATGTTTTATTTCAGAATGCATTTAGAAATACCATGGACTGTACAGTAAGCGAATTGTGCAGTTTGCACAATGATTTGATTTTGATTTGATTAATTAATTTGAATTCTAAATCACGTTTTGTTCACATTTAATCTATTAGATAGTCAATTGGTTTTGGAAACTTCGTAAAATTTTGAATCGACCAAACCCAACCTAATATTTTTTTTAAATTATCTTTTAAAGAGTACCAACCACCAGCAGCTAGTTGGACTATGGCATCTTTAATTTGGATATCTTGTGAGGCTCAAGAAAGTTGGCAGAAGAAGGATAACGGTTAGGAAATACCAGGATCTTCTATCTTGTCACTAGACGAAGCCTATACCATTTCAAATAACGAAGATTCTCAATATAAATTACATTACCAATATTCAATATTTTGTGTCCACAAATGCCTGAGAATTCTTTTTCATATCAATCTCTAGCTGACATCCATCCGTTTTGCAATCAGGTTTAACACGACCTGTCTCCTCAACGCCAACTGAAAACAAATTATTCAATTAAGCAATATTCCAACGTATAATGAAAAAGGAGTTCATAGAGAAAAATGTTCTGGACATAGTGGAAGCCGCTTAAATGCTAACCGCAATTTGTTAAAAACACATACATCCGACCCTCCACAAAAACAGTAGTCATTCGCTAAAAAAATTCAGTCAAAAAACATTAACTTTTTTAGTACCATAAGATACTAGCAGGTAAAAACCCCGTTTGGGAGGGAAAACTACAATATGAAAACTTCAATGGTTCTATTTGAATTTTATAGGTGGCAGCACTTCTATTTTATATCTCATAGAGCGAGTATATTATATTTAATAATATAGATTGTTGTTGTTGTGCATTGATTGAGATTTATAAACGTATTTCTCCTTGTTTATAGATGTAAGCAGTTGTAAAATGGCTTAGAAGCCCATTAAAATCAACTAGAAACAAATTTCATTACGTATTGGTTTCCCTAGAGACCAATCTAACAGTCCTTTATGTATTTTTTCTTCAATGGGGTGGCAGGCACCCTGTCTGGGACCCAGCGTTGGGGGGTGGGTGGTTATACACCCTATTGTAGTGGGAGTTGGGGTAGATAAAGGGGAGGGAGCGAGGCGTGTAACACGCAGAGGCGTGCAGGTTTTCATTTGCACTTCTCGAACTGGGAAATATTTAATGTTTTGGAGATTTTTAATTTATGCGAAACAAATTTAAAAAAACATACAAGGAGAATTTGATAAAAATTTACTGGTTTTCTTTATGACTGTATTTAAAATAAACTTATCAAAACAATTTGGTATGGATGGCTTTTGTGAAGTGATGATAAAAATATGTAATGTGGCTTATCTAACAGCGCCGTTATCATTCATTTAGTCAAATACCACAATAAAAGTAATAAGAAATTATCACACAATTAAATTTACAGACAAGACAACCAATATCAATCAATATCTGCTACGATACCATTTTAAAAGAAATTAAAAACTAATTTTGAAATAAGCGCTAAAAAAGGCAATTTGATGAATCTCATATCAAAATAACGCCTCATCTTCATAGAATATCATATTCTGTAGATAATTCCGTAAGAAAATCATAAAACTATTAGAAAACAATATTCCTACCAATTCGTTTCAAATTAAAATGGGCAAAGCCCAAATCCCGATTTTTTAAAATGTTATTATTTCCTCGGCTTGGTGGCAAATACTTCCCCCTTGGGGCCTATGTCATCTTTGGGGTGCTGTGCGAAAGGGTCTTTTTAGCAAAGGAATGAGAGAAAGTTCTGGGGATGAAAAGGTATGAAGAGTGGGTAGGACACCGGGGGTTAGTGGGTCCAAAGTGACGGACGTATGAATCTATCCCTCCCACTGTGGTGTAGGATGGGTCGAGAGGTCAAAAGGTATCCCGCAACCAGAATCTCCTGATCCAGCCCGCCACGCAATAGGTGTGCAAATGTGTCCAAGACCTGGACAAACCTCACCTTGTGAATCCGGAAACCCCTGATAAGTCAGTAAACATAGTCAATCGCTTTGGATGACTTATTGGCAGGCATGGTAAATAAGTCCCGAGGCGGCAGTACTAATTGCACTATGTTTGGTTTCAATTTTTTACATCTAACTGGTTCTAAACGGAATGAAGTAATCGTTTTCTACTAAGAATGGTATACTTAAGTTGTCCATAAAACACTTTTATGAAAGATAAAACTTTGAGTTCTGTCTTTTGTCCATATCTCTGGATCTGAAAGGATTCAAGTGTTCATATTGTATCTACTTGGCTTTCTGTAAAGGATCATGAAAAAAAAAACACGAAGAAAGACAAATTTTTCTAAAAACACTTTACGAACCAGAAAATTTAGATTTAATAAACTATAACACTTGCAGAACTTAATAATAAACATTATTAAATTTAAATTAAATTATTTTTCAAAAAAAACTAAATTAAATGGGTTCTACGAATTAAAAACAAAAACAATAAATAATTTGGATATAGGTTTCCAATTTTTTTCTGTATATATATGGGGCCTAAACGAATGAATTTCGTTACTCCAACTTAATAATTATTTAACAAATTCCATTAAGTTAACACTCGATAATAAAGTTGTGCATGGCATGCCACTGGAATCCACCCTGACGGAAGTCACGCAACGTTTTGGTGTAGCACGCCATCCTACACGAGCCATAACAATGGGAAAATTTCGATTGTTTGATAAGTCCGGGTCTGTGTAAGCTTTTTAAAGCGAAGTTTATTTATGAAGTAAAAATTAATGAACGAAAAGGGAATAATTGAACACTTGCACTCGTTTTTATGCCAGCCGATTGTTTGCCGGGCTTTATTACTCCATTCGTTATTTATTATGGTGGTTAAAGGAGTCAGGGAAATGGCGGATATGCTTAAGGGATGCAAATACTAGAGTTGGGTCATGTTATTTACAAAATAAAAGATGTATGATTGGCAAGAAGGTATTCATAATCAGGGCAGGTGTTAAACGCTGCAAGGCTATCTGAAATGCTGGCTCAATATTAAGAGTCTAAGTAGTAAAAATTAACAGATTAACAATTAAAAATAAGACGGAAAAGAAATCAGAAGGACACGGGTTCGAGTCCCGTTAGCGGCATGTTTCTTTTCTCGGGAGGTTTTTTCAACATAGATGAGTGTTTCAGGCTAATAATTATTGCTTATAATAATATTTAGAAAGACTTATTCTATGTGGTAACATTGAAGCGTAGGGCCAGCGAAAGAAATGTGGTGCTAAAGTAAAATGCTTAGGATTCCATGGACAATCAGACGCACAAATTTGTTCTTTCTGGATATGCTAAACATCCTCAATAGGTTCTCATTTATCTGCCTGTATTAAGATGCTTCGGACACTTTCATCGCAAAACTGAGGACTCAAACATTTATAAATTCATAGTCACTGGCAAAATGAAAGGTTTTGGAGAAAAAATGTAATAAGCGGTAGTTGTTGAATGAAACTCTAGTACATATTGAAACATTTTGCGGGTGAGAGGTAAGCCGCTGTAGCTCAGTGGATTAGAGCACCTGGCCGGACATCAGAAGGACACGGGTTCGAGTCCCGTCGGCGGCATGTTTCTTTTCTCGGAAGATTTTTTCTATGTGGTAGAGTGTTTCAGCCTGATAATTATTGCTTATAATAATTAGCAGAAAAAGCATTGAAAGGTCACCGGCGTCATCATCACTGCCGTCTGGTACATCGATGTCCTTGACTCTCCATGCAGCGCAGAACCGCTAGGATTGGAGGAGCTATGTTCACCATGAGATAGGGGTCACGATCCTTAGCAATAAGGAACCGCCTTAAGAAGAAGACTTTTGTTCTGTGGACTATCTTTGTAGCACCATTTTAGTGAAAGAAATCAACCTAAATTATATCGGAGGCAAGGATCATTTGATAATATGTTGGGGTTTGCAAAGACTTGTTGAATACTAAAACTAACTTTCAACAACACATACATACTTGTCACACTTAATCATAACCACGTAAACACCTCAAAATAGGTTTTCCTAGTGAGGTGTTCACTAAACCTACATTATTAACCTACGATACTAATAACCTCAAAAAAACTACCACCCACAGTTTTGGCACAATGACGTACGGAGGACTTTGTCCTTTATTTAAAGTAATTTGTGTCTTCATTGTGTGAGATAAATATTTTTTATTTAATTTTTGTTTTAGTTTTACCATCTCAAACCACCATACCAAACACACAACATAATAAAAGTTCAAAATATATTATTTTAAATGTTCATAATTAGGTAAACATTATAATATTATATAGAAAAAAATTACTTATTTTGTTTTTGTTGTTTTCACTGAATAGTCGTTCTAGCATAATGTTTGAAGACGTGTAAATTTCAGCGCCAAATGCGACACAGTCAAAGCCACCTTCCGGGCCTGTCCTGTTTTTCCAGTATGCGTTTATTTTATTGTGGAAACACCTTTCTCATACGACAATTATTGTCAATCATTGAATCCATAATTTTATTTCTGTTACCAACTATTATAAGAGGATTTGGTCATGTAATTAATGCTACACAGGCGTAAAAAAATTAATGAAATATATTCATGTGGAGGATGCGTTCTCCAAAAAAACAAATTATGGACAGTAAAAATCTTACATGTTCGTAATAAGCATTAACTTTGTGGCTCGCCATAATTTACAATAAAATATATAAATTTGTTTTAGACCACTTTAATTTTAATTACACTCTACCGGTTTCGGAAGAACCCTTCCTTCGTCAGGAGAATATTAAAACTAACCTATGATACAAAATATTGATAGATATATACCAAACATTTAGGTGCTGGAGTGGGAGGTCAAAGGGGGAGGGGGGTAGTTGCGGGAAATCCAGTAATAACAGAGCGGTTTATTGGAAACATATCTAGTATGGGACTAAACGATAAATTAATTTGGTTATTCAATATATTAGCGTTATTATTTAGGGATTTTTTAATTTCATATTCATAAATCATAAATTAAGTCACTCAGGCATTTACCAATTATGTTGCAATGATTGTCCATCATTCTACATAGGAAAGACAACCAGAAATGTACATTAGAATCACGGAACATTTAAGATGTTTAAATAATAATTTTTCGGAGTTTGCCAATCATCTTATTTCCACCAATCATACTTTTAATAAGGACACGGGGGTTAAAATTCTTCACCGTAATAATAAAAGCAAAAAGTTAGATAACCTGGAAGCACTTGAAATTAAAAAATCCCTAAATAATAACGCTAATATATTGAATAACCAAATTAATTTATCGTTTAGTCCCATACTAGATATGTTTCCAATAAACCGCTCTGTTATTACTGGATTTCCCGCAACTACCCCCCTCCCCCTTTGACCTCCCACTCCAGCACCTAAATGTTTGGTATATATCTATCAATATTTTGTATCATAGGTTAGTTTTAATATTCTCCTGACGAAGGAAGGGTTCTTCCGAAACCGGTAGAGTGTAATTAAAATTAAAGTGGTCTAAAACAAATTTATATATTTTATTGTAAAAATCTTAAGTTAATATTTTTCTGAGATTTATCATTTATCGAGTATTATCACGCACGTCTAGTTTGCTTGTAATTTTGATGAATATTATTATTTTTTTTGCTAAATAAACCAGCACAAAATAACAGAAATACAGCTTACTCTGCGGCTTTAACGCAAAAAAATCTTAAAGTTAATAATTTTTTCACCACGATAGCAGAATGAGTAGAAAACCTAACATTTTGTACAGATTTTCAACCTTCATATCTTTAATAAATAAGAAACTAACTCAATACAAAGAATCTAAAAAAATCTCAAGTAATATGTATCTATATACAGAGTGTTATTGGACGTGCAAGTCTTACATTAACCAGTGATTCCTGACATTATTTGGAGTAAAAAATCAAAATGAAATTTTGGCTTCCGGTGACTTCTTTGATTTTTTTTTTCAATTTTTTTGTTCAAAACCAACCAAAAAAATACTTCCACATGTCATAGCTTTTCACTTAACGAATATCCGCCCAACTCCTCACCCCGACCATAACTACCCTGATTTGAACAAACTGATTTTTTATGAATTAAGTTAAACGAAAACATTAAACAAGTCACTGGAGACCAATGTTTCATTTATATTTTTACTCCAAATAATGTCAGGAGTCACTGGTTAAAGTATGTCAAGTACTTCCCTTAACTTTGCATATACTATTATAAATTCTAAAACGTGTTTGTTTTACCTTCTTTCACATCGCAATGGAGATCACCGATCGACGTGATTTTTTGCACAGGGATAGTTGGAAGACTGGAAAGTGGTTTACTTTTTATTTCGAATAAAATTCAGTCCCGTGGGGAAATTCTGTGTAAGGTAATTTCTCCCTATTATGACGCGAGCCGAGCCGCGAGAAAAAACTAGAAGTACGAACACACATAACACAAATCAAATGATATAAGACATCAATTACCATATATGGGTCATGTCTACCGTGAAACAAAAACACTGGTAATTTTCGTAAAAATGACAAACGATGAAAACATTGTAAGTTTATTTATTATTTGTTCAGAAGGTCATCCGTCTTATTTATTTTGACATCCTTCAGTATAATAATTACAACTGAATAAGATTGATGGCTGTAATACGAAAAGATGTACCTTACCAATAAGGAATTTACATAAAACAGTAATTCGTATTGTCAATCAAACATTGATAAATTTGTGGGTACAACGCGTGTGTTGATATTATATTTCATACAATTTTATCGTCAATTTTTCTATTGGCATTCGTACCTAAGCTATTTTTAACTTTTAAACGTTAACACCCACATCGAAAGTTTCTATCGAAAGCCATGTTGTTAGGAAATGTTTTAACTGTGGCAGATATCAAACCGACAGCTTGTAAAAAGGTTCCTCTGTAGTCGAGTGATACGATTCTCGACTACAAACTACTATCCAGAGGTCGCAGGTTTACATCCCGGCGTTTCCAACTTAATTTTATTTACTTTTATTTTTAACTTGAAGAGTTAAACCTCAAATTATAACATTTTAATAAATGAAGATAATATTAGCGAAAATCGAAAATCCGAAACAGAAAAATCAGAAAAAGATACGGATACATCTAAGACTCGAACCCAGGACCTCTGGCAATCCGGGCCGGATTGCCAGAGGTCGAGTATCTTTTTCTGATGTTTACTGTTTCGGATTTTCGATTGACTTTCGCTAATGTTATCTAAATTCATTAAAAAATTATAATTTTATTTAATTAATAAATTATTTCCCGATTCGTTAAGACTTCGCTTTTTTGTTATTTATTTTTGGGGTGTTATGCCGTGTTACACTATCTCCTTCTTTAGCCAACGTTGCGGACAACGTTGGAGTGTCCATCATAAGGGCAGATGTGTTGACCCCAAAAATAAATAACAAAAATACTTTTGGCCGTGAAAATCTAAAATCATACCCTTCGTAGTAATCGTTCAAAAAAGAGAAGATGGTTTGAAAGGGGGGTATTAAAATACGAATGATAGAAAGGGCGCGCCAATATTAAAAAAAAGTATTATCAAACAAACAAAAAAATTGTGATTTTCCAACTTTTAATTATTATACATTGAGTTAAGGAAGGGGCTGTAAGAGGGGATTGAAGAAGCCCGAATTATATGAAGAAGTAAAAACATACCTGTTAACTTTGTCTTACCGATATCAAGTTAAATAACAGAAAAACACCAGTTTTTAATAATTTTTGGAGCAAACTTTGTGAATTTTTTTCTTTCGAAAAAATTAATATCCAAACATCAAATACCATTTTTCTCGGAAAATGAATAGATACTGTTTAATGTATATGACTTAAAACTAAAATCTAACAAGTGTACGAAAATATTACACAGCTTACCTATTCACATCTTAGAAACTGGATAGAAAACACTTACCTGAAACAAGAAGAAAATAAAATTAGACATAATCAAATTAATTTCCACGTATTTACTATGGCTAAATGTAAAACATGAATTTTGTTTTCGGAAGCAGCGAAACACTTTATTTGTAGTTATTTTTTAACTGGCTTTTCTATATAAATTAATATATTTTCAGGTTATAAACTGAGTGCGGGGTTACATATTTTGCAAAACGTTCAATAATAAAAAGAATTAAAACTAGAGTTGTAACTACGGGTTATTAATTTTTTCAAAACAAAAAAAACATATCTTAAATAAATATGTAAATTAACCTTCCCCCTCTTCATAATTTGAAATGATGACCTAGAACCACCCTTGAAGAGTGAAAGCCAGACAAAATATGGAAAAAAAGCATTAATTACATTCAGAATTAGTTTTTTGGTCTAAAGGGAAAATTGTTTTTAAGTTTGGTTACAAAAAAGTAAAAGAATATTTTATAATATTTTTAAGCAAATTTCTGAATTATACTTATTTTCCTCAAACAGTTAGAAAAATTAGTTGATACTTCAACATGAAACATTATTTTTAAGTTAAGTTTGTGTATTTCAAATACTTGATTATTCAATCTGACTCTTGACTAGAGACGTGAAAAATTTGCGTTAACGATAGTGCGAATTTTTACGAGAAAATCGTAAATTTTACGCAAAAACGCGAACCATGCAATATTTAATAATAAGTCCTATTTGTCATATCTGTAGTGTCCTTGAATGGCATGTAGTTTCAGTTGTTTTTTTATAGACAGAGCTTAAAGCGTACATCAGTTTCCATCCCTTTAAAGTAGATTCACCTGGCAAGTCTCAACGAAAATGCTCTCAGATTAAAAAATTCTCAAATCCTAGACAATTATAGCCGGACGTAAGACCCAGAAGTATAATATTGTAAGCAATATATTATAAATACTTAAATATTTTTAAAAAATTAGTTTTACACAAGCAAATAAAAATCTCACGCCACAATGTTCGTCCAAGGTAAACTCCGAAACCACTTAACCGATTTTGATGAAATTTGGCTTATTGTATGTAATTTGGTCGAACTTAAAAGATAGGATAGTTTTTATCTCGATTATTGACCTGAATATTTATTATTGCGAATTAAAGTTTTAAGGGACAATTATTTGTAAGTTCCATAAGTTTCTGACAAATGGCGGTGTGAGTTGATTTATTGACATAACACTTGGTTATCTAGGTTAGATAACCAACCAATAGATGTCGTTGTGTTTCGTCGGCCACAGAAACGCGTGGGCGGGTCAGCTAGTAAGAATTTATAACACAATTACTAATGTCTGCATGTTAATAAGGCAAAACTACAACTGGCGCAGCCGGTAGAATTTCAATTTTGTTTTGTGAATTTAACAAATATGGCGTTCTGGAACATATGGAAATAAACACAATAGTTCACATATTATCTCATCTAGAATAAGATTTTTAAACAATCTTCCCCAATCTTTCAACATTTGTCAGTTGATAATTAAGAGTTTGCAAAACTACACGATGGATGTCTTTCCATCAGAGACTTGAGTAATCACCTAACAATATGTTTGAAAAATAAGTTCATTATATTCGTTATTATATTTCACACTATTCGAACAATCACTATGTAACGTAATATGTTTGACTGATCTAGAATCGAGACTTTTCAATTGTCAAAGAAACAAACAAAATGGTTCTGACTAGCCGTTTGATGCAAATATTATGGTAATTTGATTTTCTGTGAAACAGCACTTATAAAAACAATGAATCAATATTACCGTTAACGAGCTTGTAAAGCCAATGTTCAGAATAATGAAATTCACACATTTCAAATGATTTTTTAAAAAATCCATAGCTTTTTTATGCCGATGTAGTTCGTAAAAGATTGTCAATGGAACAATTATCTTTTTACAATAAATATTAAACTCAAAAACGGATGCAATCATACAAGAATACAAGAATGACCTATGATTTTCAGCAATCGACATCATGTTTTATTGTATTTTTCCTGTAGTCTTGCTAATATACGTTGTGAATTTTTTTACAATCGATAAACAACCGTGTATGTAAAAACCTTACCAATATAAAAACTTACACAAAATAGTTGATGGAAAGGTACATACTTTGCTTTTTCAGCCAAATTCGGTTGATTATCTGGTGTATAAACACTTAAAATAAAGTCATTTTATTTAAGGAAGTTGTAAGAAAACTGTCACTTCACTTTTTATCTCGTTCATAGTAATAATTCCGGGTAATAACCAAAAAAATGACATTTTGGTGCGCAATATAAACCTTCATGTCTTGAGTTTGTATAAACAACATGCACACATTTATGTTATTAAAAAAACATCACTTTCATGGAAATGTTATCAAATTCACGTAGTAAAAGTCATTGCAATAAAGTTTTAGTAATAACCTCTCTTTTTCCGATAACATAAAACTAATTTCATAACATGACCTTATTAATGGATTAAAACTGACTATAAATAAGAAAAACAATAGAAAATACTCGTATGCTATAATAGTGAATTGGTCATAAAAATAGAAATTATGAACTAAAACATGATTTGTACCGCACATCAAATAATATCATTTTGTCATTTTGCCGGGAATCTCTTGTGGATGGCGCATGCACCAGTTTATAAAAATGTAATATTGCCAGTCTTTCGCAGTAAGTAAAAGACATTTTTATTGGTAATAATTCGAAATAGAAATTGTACAGCCTTTATTCAACTAATAACTAAAACACCGTTAAACACTTTTTTGATTGATCCAATATTCATTTGGTTAACTTTGAAAACATTTCTTAAATAGGTATATAACGTAATTCGGCGTATTTATTATTCTCGTAATTTCTATTTCCGTCTTCATTTTCCTAAAACTAACATTTATTCCAAAAACTTAATTAATATCAGCCCGATGAAAGTGAAAACTCAACTGTAGAACTCTATTCCAAATTTAATAAACTTTCAAATTTAATATGGTTGTAAAGCATCTATTTTTAAAGTTTGATATGAATATGTAAGTTCATAATAATAATCCTTTGTAAACATTTATTTTATAAATTATATTATTACGGATTATAATAAATAAATTATAAAGAACAATCTAAAATAAGAAATTCCCATGATCATCCAATATTAACCAACTTATTTTTTTCAGATGACTCAAAATTATGCTTTTGGATGTAATTTATGAACTTTGTAAGAATCTATTATAAATAAATGAAACAATATTTCTATGTTCTAACTACAAATATTTTTGTATACGCCGACCGGTTTCGGAAAAAAGGTTCCTTCCTCTGGGCAAAATAACTTGACATTACAAAACAACGGGTGAACATAATGTGTTATAAGTATTGAAAGTAATGAAATTCCAAACTTTTATGTGTACTTATTTGATGAAAAGATAAAATTATTACGGCGTGTGCGGCTAGCACTATTATTTTCCGCTGTTACGATGCGGGCAAATCCCAAGCATCCAAAGTAGCCACTATCGCGTCCGGCTGACTCACAGCAAATTGATCGGGTACGCTTCTATCTTACACTAAGGATTTTTAATAGGTACGTCTAATGGAATTTCGGAAAAAGTTATTAATCTATTTTATTCCTACCATTATGTAGAATCAGCTCCCGAAGTGAATGCACTTTACCCCCGGACACCCTGTATATGTAAAAGTTGATTTTTTAATCGATTTAAAGCTTTTATTTAATTATGAACGAAATGACACGTTTGTAATGGCTGTTAACCTTTCGGAAACACTCACAAAAGTGTCATAAAAATATTGTGCGAAATATGCTCTAAATGGTGTAATAAAGAAAAAAAACACCAAGCTATATATTCAAATCTAAAATTTAATTATAATTATATTAATTTTTTTTTTTTTAAATATAACATTTCAAATAATATATAAAAATTACATTTTTAAAGTAACATATATAAATATTTATGAAACAAATAATAATGAAACTTGGGTATTTTTGTATTATTTTAGAACGACAAATAAGTGAGATGACTTTTTTAATATATTTGTCTAATACAATATGTACGTGTTTAGTTTTCACATCGTCAGATCTGCCGGATCTGCCCCGATGATGGACACTGCAACGCTGTCCGAAACATCGGCTAAAGAAGGAGGTAGCGTAACACGGCATAACACCCCAAAAACAAACAACGGAAAGTGTTATCGGTAATTTTAAATGAAAAAAACGTAAGGTGAGCATTTTAAAAACTTTTTTTATATTAACATGCAAAATTCATTTATTTATTTTAAAAAGCCGTCTTTAGTTTTCGGACACGTTCAGAAATGTTCATAAATATTTACATTTTATTGCAAACCGGAAATATTTTGCCTCTTTGGCTAAAAATGGTCGAGGCTTGTGGAGTTAAGTTTATGTAGTACCTTAGTTGATCGCAGAATATTTTAACAGTTAAACAGGCAAAAAATTATACTACTAACATTGAAATACACCCGCAATTAGGTGAACGAAGTAAAAAATAGTGCCAGCCCTCTAAAAGAACCAAAATTGCATACGTAAGGGTTGAAAAAGGCTTTAAAAGGGGGAAAACGCCGATGGTACTTCACAATGGAATTTTTTCACCCTCAAGAAGGGTAAAAACTTTATTTCTTTCTACGTTAGGGAGAGGTTTGAGTCGCATAGAGAATTCTTTCCACTTGGGTCTTTTTGTTCTAGTATAATAATCTTCAAGCTGTCAGCGTTTATTGTTTTGTATGACTGAGCTTGAGGAAAAAAGGGGTGTTTTGGATTGTGAATTTATGAATTTTTTTTTAATTGGTTCGCTGGAATGATTGATAGACCTTACAATGGTCGTTTTTGACGTGTGCGAAATGTATAAATGAAAATGGTCATCAATCAAACAGCGCAATGTTAATAATTGTATTGCCTGTTTGGCGACATTAAAATGTGCAATGTTTTAATTTGTCAGAGAATTGACTTTATGTAAACAACGCAAAATTTTATGTTCTACTAGTTAGTACGAGTAATGATAGTTCGAGCTACAAGACATAGATGGCTCCAGTGAAAGTAGATCTTAGAAGTTATAAGCTTATCCGATAGATGTCGGTGGTATATAGAGTCGCGGGTATCCACTAAGAGACAGGGAACCGTCAAATTCTCGAGAATAAGAGAGAGATTTTGAGAGTATAATTGATAGGACGTTGGTCTGCAGGCAGTCCTACACTGATCCTACACGTTTTAGTCTACATTTGGTATGCGGGTATGGGTACCACCGCCCCGGAAACTATTAATTGAATAACCGACACCTCTGCCATAGGTCACCCTAAGTGGTTCGCTACGTTTGGTAAATAAGTATTTGTAAATATAAGTATGTATATATTGCTAAAACTCTGTCACGCCAACCGCACCTACCTATATATAAAAACAAGGACCTGGTTCCCTAGCACACTCGAGATCGCTAACGTAAAAACAACAGTTGATGTCGAATGTATTACGGACACTTAGTCATTGTAAACTGTCACTTATTAGTTGGCGATTTGCAGTAATGCTAGAAAACGATGAGAAATTACCGAAAGTTATCGATTGAGTGTGCTAGGGACCCTGCTGTATCTGAGGTCCACCCCGCTGATAATCAGACGTTTATAGTGGAATCAAGACAGAGGCAAACTTCGTATTATTTTTCGTCCGGCAGCTTTTCAATAAAATGTTCCGAGAAAATAACAAACGCTGTTTAGGAATTCCGATCAAATATCTGCCCTAAATAAGAAACAAGGGTTAGAGAAACATAACCTCCCTCTTATATTTGATTTTATTTATTGTGTACTGTCTAATTTCTACTGTTTAGTGTAATATATTATATATATATATATATACCTTCTGATAACTTCCATAGCCGAGTAGTTAATCGCGGTCCTTTTTCGTTTTTCTTATATAATGGTTAAATTATTTTCAATTAATTGATGGAGATTGCCGCTTTTGTTCTGTCACTCTGATTGGTCCAAAAGGTTACTACCGTTTTTGTTCCGAACCCTGCATCACCCTAATGGAGATTGCCGTTATAGTTACAGAACTAACTACATTATTATTCAAAAATATATGGGATACTGTGTTATATATGTTCCGAAACTTTTGTAGCTGTCAACAGTACTTTTGATTCTCTACCCATCGCCATATCTTACTCATTTTTGACCAAAGGATGAGATTATCGTCTTTGTTTCAACACGCCTAATGTGATTTATCTATTTGTAGCCAGCGGAAGTATTATGTCCCATTTTTTTAGCGATTATGAGAAACAAGTCACAAATACAAAAGTTTTGAACTAAATAATTTTTTTGGACATGTTGAAATGAGACCCTTGGTTCCACATTTAAGAAACGTACTACTTGACCACGATGTTTCCGTATTTATAAAAAAAACTAGCATTAAATCACATGACCACAGGTTTCTCAAATAAAACGATATCAATGTTCAAAACGTACGTTTTCTCGGTGACCTTTTTTTCTTCCCATACATTTATTTATACAGCTCACAGCTGCTGTCAGCTGAGTTATGTGCCCGAAAATTCAGAATTCTTGTAAACAATCCAGATAAAATTCTCACAAATGTTTGTTTGTGAAAATAACAATAAAAAGCTTTGAAAAATAATCAACTTGTTAAAAGTAAATAATATTTGAAGGGCAAAGTCGAATTTTAGCAACTTAGAGGACAAAAACTACATATCCTAAAAAAATGTTTAAATTTCAAGCTAATTTGGTACCTACATAATACGTTTTTGTGGTTTATAATGGCACTTTTAAAATTCACAGACGGTCAAAAAAAATTCATTCGCATTCGTTAAGAAAGTAGCAGTCGTCGAAAAATTTCAACAATAAGTATTTTACCAAACTATTGCTGCCACTTTCGCTCTTACTCCCACGAATACTGAACGAAAGGGACAACTGCACCGAATATACCTAAATAAAATCATAAAAATCGAGGTTTTGTATTCCTAATTTTGCCCCTACAAAACTAGATTTTTTACGAACTATCACTTTATATCTGTACGTTTTGCTTTTTTAAAAAAATATATTTTCCAGTTTGTATACTAAACGTCTGTCGATGGCGTGCAAATCAGGCAATGTTAACAATTTTTGGAGGTTCTCAACTTTTATAAAAAGTAGCTTATCAAAAAAAAAATACGAGTGTGCTTTAGACCACACGACTGAAGTAAATAATTCTTAATGAAATGAAATCTAATTTTCTTCCTGGCATCCAATAAAACCATTCCATTTATCAGTGTATAAGAATCCATCTGGAAGATTCGTTTGGAATGTTACCAATCATCATGACAAATCAGTCGTTTCGATGCACTGAGTTCGCACACTCTAAACGTAAATTTGATTAATTTTATTATGGAAATTACGCTTAGAATGGGATTGTTGATTTAATTCTTACAAAGTTTAAAATTAATCTTTTTTATTGCGGACATTAGCAGCAGAAAATTCAAAAAATTCCAATCGAAAAAGTGCTAGTTATTAGTTAGATTTCAACGTTTAGAATGTGAGAAACAACAACAAAACTATTTTCAGCATAAATGCCAGCACCCATTCAAAACGTCATTACTATGGATTTGAGCACTGTTGTAACAATTATATTGTGAGGAATGAACCTGAAAATTAATTTAAATGTATTATCGTTCGCCTCCGTAACGTTCGTAACGCCCGATATTACGCCTCTCGTAACGCTCTCGCCAGTTTACCCCCAAGTAAAGCATGCGTAAAGAAGTATTTTCTTCAAAAAAAAAACGTTCCGACACGCTAGTTGTCGATATCTATATGTAGTATATCTAAAAGCTTCCTGCTTGTAGACATAGATGGCAGTGCTAAGAGCTGTACTTAGATTCCGCAAGATGGCAGGTAGGTCAGTACCTGTGGGAACGAAGAGAGGGTCAAACAGCTCTGAGAGAGCGTTCACTGAAACACTCGATTAGATTCCATTTAGCCAGCTTCTAGTCAGGTCGATCAACGAGATCTACATTGTAAACCGCGAAGTGTATAATAAACACAGATAATAACATAAAGTATCTATTATTCTAAGAAGTAATCTCCATCCAAAGTATTGGAGAATCTGTTATTGTCTGTAATAAATAACAGAACGCTACACTATATTACGTAAAAAAATTATGCAGTAGTGTCAAAATTCACAGAGAAAATTGGAGAATATATTTGTATGCGCAGCCTGTTTTTCCTCTTAACGATCAATATTATTTTAAGGTTGACGCAGTTTCATTAGAATTGTGAAATTAATTTGGTAAATAATTTAGGCAGATACGTAAATTAATTGACTTTCTATTATTTTAAAAGTGAATTCTTTCATCAATAAACAAAACAGATTTCCATTAAAATCATGAAAGGGAAAATAACGTAATAATTTTAATTCGAATTGAACACCCCCTGCCAGCAATTTTTCGACCGTACCCAATAGGCAGTATTATTAGGCTGGAATGGAAACCTTCTGTGCGTATAAATTGAAATTGTTATGGAGTAGGACCGCCCTTATTTTTGTATTTTAGTATCCCGGTGATTTTTCAAATTATCGGATAATTTTTCAAAAACTTTCTTACTTACACGCTATTGAGACGTTTGCCTTGAGGGATTTAAGAAATGTAATGGGTGATCCTTTTGTGAGTACGGTTTTTGGAAGCTACCTCATTTAGTTTGGTACGTTCATATCGATATTTTTTTCAATTATTGTAGAATAGTCTTTTAAAAATGTATGAAATATACTACTAATTCATTGTATCCACAATAACTGTACCATTCTGCACAGTCGACATTGTTTTATTTTCTTATTTATAAAATACTTTATTATACACTTTAAAACATTTACCTACGTATCCACTCGATCGCCTTTTGCACATTATGGCACTATTTTTAAAGACACTGATTGCTTTGCTGCCACAATGTGGCAAATGCTATCTAGATTCTTTAAAATGTTTTAAAGTTAACGATTTTATAATAATTTTTTATAAATCTTACGAATATGTGATAATAGTCAAAAGATAGGTGAATTCATTGGCTTTGTAGAACTATAATCAGTTTGTATGTCTCCATATTCAAATTCAGAGGTATGTTTTTATTTATGTGGGCGGAAAAATTTCCTTTAGCAATCCGAAAAAAAAGTTTTAAAATTGCTCTGTCGCTCCAGTGGTTAAGATACATTAGGTCACCATACTAGGCGACTGCCTGTTTCATGGTGACCAATGGAATATAGTTGCTTTAATAAAAAAAATCATAATTCATTCAGAATAAATAAAAATCGATAAATTCATCTATGACACTATCCAGGTAGCATTTAGTTTTAGTAGCTATTAAAAATATGCGTTAAGAAAATGAAGATAATGTTGGTAGTTCTTAGGCGAAGGATACAGTTAAATATAACAGAAGGGGATAGGGTCCATTAGCACCGCCCCGGCAAGGCTAAGGACCTTGGTTCGATTTCTAGTTGTGACTGAATATTTTTATTGTCTTGATTAATTAAAATGATTTGGTTTGGCACAAATATTCCGCGTTTTTTAATTTATTTCTTTTTTATTTCAAACACAAACACTTAACAAAGCACAAAGTTTAAACAATAAATAGGTAGTTCCGCAAAGCCACCACATAGTTGCTTGTCTGCAGATTATACCTCTATATGCAATAAGAATACAATGTACATCTCAAGGGTGATTTGGTGAAATTCTATAAAATAAAAAATAAACTTATACAAACAAACACAATTCATTTGTTACGAGGGGGGCAATTTATATAATTGTCTTAAAGGGTGAGAAAAAAAATGCATTCATTTATATTAGAAGAAAAGCTTATTTAAAATATATTTCCTTTTCTTCCCTGTTTACTCTGGCTTTTTTGCAGATACATAAATCCCTCATTTTCTTTTTCTTTCTTTCATTTTCTTCAAAATTAAATTTATTTTTGAGTTTATTAAAAATCACTGGTACACAGTACACCAGCAATCGACTTCCATAGATCGCTCTAAATTCTTCTTAAGGAGTATTTAGACCGATCCATGGTTTGTCAGAGTGTTTTCTGGTTATGTCACAAGTAACAAATTCGCGATAACAAGACGGTATTTGTAAAAATGATAGCATCTTCAGATAGGGTGATGACGCTGTTTTCGCCGCCTATTACCAGCGTTTTACATGGCCTTCATACCTCCCTCTGAGCGATATTGTGCGGCAATACTTCTTAATTTGGTTTTCGTTTTATTTTACCGCAAAATAATGTAACGATCGGATTATGTTGCCATAAACAAACCCATAATACGTTTTACGACTCGGATCAGGCCTCAAATATTTTCTTTGGTCTCGCCAACAATATTGTTAAGTTACAATATTTTCAGTATTACGGCCCGACATGAGCAATTTATGGCCTTGGAGAAAGGAAATGATCGATCAATTTCTGTCTGAATCTTCTGTGAACGATTAAAATAAATAATTCTACTAATTTTAGAACTCGTAATTTATGAAAAATTGTAGTTACTACCCGACTGAGTGACTCGTTGAAAGATTTATAAAAAAAACTAGCTGATAACCGGCACCCGGCATGCGTTCCAATGCTACATTTTTTTCTCCCTTCGTGTTAAGTCCCCTTCCCCTCCCGCGTTCCCTTTTCACCTTCCCCGCACCCCCCCTCCCCTCTTCCGCTCACCCTTTTCTCCCCCCCCCCCCTCACGCATTGGGCTTCCACCTTCTCCGCCTTCCCTTCTCCCTCATGCCTCCACCCGCCTCCTTAAATCCGACCCTCTCGCATACCCCTCCCCCAGCCCTTTTATCCCTGCCGCTTAACTCCATAAAATATTCCCATTTTTCTAACAACTCGCGTGCAATTTTTCATTAATTTTTTAATAAAAAATTTATAATGCCAGAGTTCACCAGTATAATCAAATTTAATAGCAATCGGATGAAATTTTAATCGCATTCGTATGAATAGTATAGATAATAATTTCATATCGCCAGAGCTCACTATCCTATAACCATCCCAGGTATGCGCACATCATGTTCCCAAAGTTTCATCACAATCGGATGAACGATAAGGCCACGCATAACATACGAACACACTGACAAACATTAATTTTTATGTGTTAGATAAACGATCAATGTAGTCTCTTATTTTATTATTGAAGAAAGATTGAAAACACCAATAAATCAAAACGAAAATATGAAAAAGAACAAGACACAAAAAAATTAAAAGGTAACGGTTGCAACTGAGACTCAAACACCGGAGCTCTTGCCTTAACAGGATAAACGCCTTAGCCAACTCGGCCATTGGTACCTCTTATTTTCAATTAATTTTTGACGATCTTATATTACAAATTGATAAATAACATTATCATATTCCACTTATTTTTTTTTTTATATTTTCGACTGCTATCTTTTTAAATGGATACAAGGATCTGAAGAATTGGCGTGTAACCTAGATAGTATCTCGGATAAACATATAAGATTGTATTCATATTTTCATTTGTATTTATTAGTGTTATCTGGTTCTTCAATGAGGATAAACTTTAACAGTTATTATATCAAAAGTTATTTCAATAAAAATTGAATTTTCTTATTTTACGGTTTAAGTAACGGACATTTCAAATCTGATCACGGAAATTAAACGCGAACATAAAAATGTTTCAAACAGATAAAGTCATCCCAATTTAATGATACCGTAGTATCATTTGACAATAAATTTTATAAGTACAGTCGATTCCGCTTTATTCGTAGGTACACCGGTTTATCGGGACAGCTGGTTATTTGGACCACATTTAAGGAACAGAAATCAAATAAAGAAACAAATACTATTTTATTTCGATTATATTTACTACGGCCGGCGTAGTCCAGAGGCAAGACTTTGGACTCCCATTCCGAAGGTCGCTTGGTTCTGACCCGGCGTGCGCAAATTAATTTTATTTGATTAATTTGTGTTTTTTCACAATTAATTAATTAAAAACAATATATACTATATTTGCGGAACGCTTCAGAGGCCCTAGCACGCTTGCTCTATAACGATCGGTAGGATAACTATCAGTAGCTTCTCATCGTTCCCTAGCGTGACTACAGATTGCCAACGAATAAGTGACAGTTCACAATGACTAATTGTCCTTAATATATTCGACATCAACTGTTGTTTGTACTTAAGCGATTTGCAGTTGTCCTAGGAAACGATGAGAAGTTACCGATAGTTATCCTACCGATCATTTTAAAGCAAGCGTGCTAGGGCCTCAGAGTGGAATATACTCTTAGTATCGCCCTGGTGTAAGACCACCATTGAGAATTGAAACGTTGCTTGAAATGGATTTAGCCGTATTTAGTGATTAGGGCTGAATAGCCAGGTATATCCCTACCTTCCTCTTCCCAGCTACTTCTCTTCCCGGTTTACCTTCAGCCTTACATCATACCCAATCGAGGATGCCAAAGTCAAATGCTTCATTGATATGCTTGGTGTAATTCTAAGTGACCAGCTCCGGTACGGGGGCTTCATCGAAGCCAGAGTTAAGCTAGCCTCTCAAAAACTGGGCGTACTGTACAGGGCCCGCGTATACTTTAATAGTATACAACTGCTAACCCTGCACAAATCGCAAGTGGGCCCCACTTTTTGCAGCCTTGCAGGTTGATTTTGGCAGCCACCTCTGGTCTGGAGCCCCACAATACTTGAAAAAAAAAACCTCGGCCCTGTGCAGAAACGGGCGGACCGTTTGATAGATTTTCCCGTCTTTACAAACGGATTGCAATCTTTAGAGCACAGGCGTCGGGTCGCTGTCCTTGTTCTACCGGTATTTCAATTGAAGGTGCTCCGAGGAACTAGCATCATTGATCCCCTCAGCACCGGTGCATAGTCTGGAAACACGCCAAACGCGCGCTCAACATATGTACACGGTTAATATTTGTCACATGAGGACGGGTCGTTTCTACGACTCCTCCTCCTGTGTGGAGTACATGTAAAAAAAAATAGTCTCACTGGCTCCAGACGGGAGTAGTTGGGACTCTTGTGAGTAATAAAAAAATATAAAAAACCCTGTAGGTTACATGATACATAATTACATCTTGAAATCGTTCCGTAGTGTATAAAACATTTTAAAATCATGCTAATTATAAATAAAGGGACGATAATAATTATCATTTATCTCAAATTAACATTTTTGCATAACATTCCAAAATCTAATTTAATTTTCAGATGCATTTTCACCTTTATTACCGACTCCTATAAAGTCTTAAGAAAATAAACCCCGTGAACGCGAGGGTTCCATTCCGAATCGTGTAGATGCCTAAGCGACACATTACGGTTCATAAATTCACTAAGTTACGATATGTAATTCTCGCTAACAAATGCACCTCATTTCGCCCTGGCCCCGATTTCGAGACTCCATTCGGTTGTGACCCCGATTTTGAGTTCCATTTCGTTTTAACCCCGTATTTTGAGAACCCAGAAGCGGCAGAGTTTTCACGTCTTTTGTGTGCGGTCCCGAGGGTCTGGAGCTATTTCGGATGATGTTTATACAAAAACATCATGAATATCTACTTTAACCAATCTTTAAATCCACTCTGTTTTTGAAAGAGTTTTAAATTGAAATTTAAAAGGGTATATGCGCAGTTTATATATGTTTAATTTAAGCATCGCGCTATATTCCTGAAGGGATAAACAGTGAAATCATTTTCTCTTGCCAAGCCTCTGAACTACCGCATTAAGTAGGTTCCAAACCAATCAATATTTTGATGGGAGTTCTTGTTCCCATTTGAATTTTTACACATTTGTTGTTTGATAAAAAGTCTTGTTTTAGCTCCACCGTTAAGCACTTTACCTATCTGTAAATTGGTCTGTAATCTCCGTTTTCGATTTAAGATTGTTACCGTTTTAACCAGACGAGCGATTGGTGTTCAGTTTTTGATTTGGTCATTTCATTTAATTAATATCGTTCCTAATATAGAGGGTGAAAACTATGTTGGTATGTTTTCGAATTTTCGATGCGTTTCGTATTAACGTAAACATTCACTGTCAAACATGTACGATTTATCAAAAAATATTATTTAACGAAAAAGTGCTGCTAACTCAACTCTCATAAAGAATTATAAAATTATAAAAAGCTACCGACGTAGCTTCTTCTTTCTAAAAAATATTTTTTTTTTTAAATTTAAATTTCGTGAAAGTTTCGGTGTAGAAAAGTGTATTCTCCATAAACCCCTTTTCGAGCGATTTCTGTAGGTAAATTTGAGCGTTGTCTCATTCGCACATTTCGCATTCGCATGTATTGTAAGTGTGCGTGAGCTTATTGTGAGCGGGACAGAATGACGCGGGTGTTCCGCGTGTGGTTCAAAGTCTAGCCTCTTAACCACTCGAGCGCTTTTTGCCACATTATGGCACTATTTCTAAAACCTCGGATTGCTTTGTTGCCAAAATGTGGCCAATTTTCAAATTTTTTTTTTTTGTTTTATTTATTTTTAAAGAAAGACAAACATTCCCGGGTTACGAATAACCCAACAACATTTGAAAATCTCCTACTACCACCACACTAAGCGGATGATGTTGCTTGTGTTGTAATGGAGAACTTAGCCAGCCGAGGAATTGAACATGGAAGGCCTGGGTGAGACTCAAACGCGATGCCCACTTAACCACTGACCGGTCTAGGCATATAATATATTGTACATTCAAAATATAACAAAATAAATATTCTCTAGATTTTTTTAAAATGTTTGAGGGTTAAAGATTTAAATATTTTTTATAAATCCTACAAATATATGATAATACTGATAATACACAAAAGATAGGGGAATACATTGGCTACATAAAATTATAATCAGTTTGTATGTCTTCATATTCAAATTCGGAGGTATAATTTTTTTAATGTGGGAAGAAGAATTTCCTTTAGCAATCCGAGAAAAAATATTTTAATTGCTCTGTCGCTCCAGTGGTTAAATCAACCTAGATTTCACCGTTTATCCCATACTTGTAGGTTCATTAAATGTGGTCCAATTTTGGACCGATGTCAATTGCAGAAAAATAAAATCGGTCTATATTTGAACCTAAATCGCTCCAAATCGTGGTTAATGGTTTGGTGAAGATTCTTTATCAATAATGCTAAAACGTCAAGTTTATTTGAACTTTTTTACTCTCATTTTTTTCTAAACTGTATCTAACTGTTCGAAGAAATATTTAACAAATAATTGTCTTTTTTTTTTAAAATTGATAAACTAATATTTAAGACAAGATTTTTTATGCATAGCACAAAGGGTAACAATTATTATTAATTAATTATTATTAAATTATTAATTAAACAGAGGGGTGCGGGTTCGAGTCCCGTCGGCGAAAAATATCTTTTCTCGGGAGAGGTTTCAATATTGATGAGTGTTTTTTTTATTTTTTTATTTATTTAATATTTAAAGGTTTTTATTACAATAAAATACACAATTTTTACATTTTATACAGTGGTAAAATAGTCGAAAAGAATAGCTTTTCCTCACCATAAAGAGACAAGGCTCTTGTGTTTGGTGAGGGAATTTTAGTTCAAATATATTTCAATTATACAATATCATGTGTGAAAGTAAATACATTATACAATATGGCAAAAAACAAGGCATAATTAAGAAATTGCAAGATTTATCAATAAAGGATATGAAAGAAATAATAATAATAGTGAGATATAGACTCTTATAGTTGTTTTAGGTATTATTTTAATTTTTGCTGAAATTCCTGAATATTTTCGATAACTTTCAGATATAATGGTAGTTTGTTATAATATGTTATACCTACATAGAGATAAGTATTTTGTGTGTGCTTTGTACTAAATTTAGGGATTTTGATAGTATTCTGATATCTTGCTGATGAATGGAATGGTAAGTTATTTAACTGTACTTCTTTGTAAATTTGTAGAATTGAATATTTTTTATATATATTGTCTATTGTAGGTACATTGAATATTGAAAAGAGAATTTCAGTAGAAAATTTGGATGGTTTTTTCAAAATTACTTTAATTATCAATCTTTGAACAATTTTGAGTGGATTTAAAATATTATTATAAGTTCCTCCCCAACCAATAATACCATATTGTAATATAGATTGAACAATTGCATAGTACACTCTTTTTAAGTTTTCTAATCTAAGAATATTTCTTAGTCTTATAAATATATAAATACATTTTCGAATTCTTTTGACAAGTTCACAAATTTGTTTTTTCCATTTAAAATGTTGATCTATATATATACCAAGATATTTAATTTCAGAAGTTAAAAGTTTCAGGCTAATAATTATTGCTTATAATAATTGTTAAATAATTGTCTCTTCAATCTTTGCAGAAAGTATATAAATTATACCCTTTTAAAATTTTAGAAACTTAAATAAGTGTCAATAGTAAATTAAGTATTACCAATAACCAAATATTCTTTAAAAATAGCCGTTTCTTAAATTTATTTATTAGTATGTAATTTAGTACAGATTTATTAAATAAGAGAAAATTTGTCTAAAGAACGAGGTTACTAAAGAAAAGCATAATAACTGAAATAAAAACTAACCGAACTTCATTAATAAACGGCGCTTTTAAAAAATATCCAATAATGGTGTTTAAAATGGATTTATAATATAAATAAAGCAATTTTATTACGAATTTTCGTAACAGCGATGTATCAAAGCTACTATATTATTAACACACAAAGTATAGTTTTACAAACCTGTCATAGATTTACGAACAGATTTTTTTGTAGTTTTAACAACGTTGTCAAAAGAATTTTAAAAACATGCTCACAAAGTATTTATTACGTTTTATTTTAAATCCGATAAAATCTTGCGTGTTCTATCTCAAAAACCAATCATACTGGTAGTTTTTTTTTTCATAAAATTCTTTACACGATTTTATAACAAAGTTCCGTTGAAAATGATAATTAATCATGTTATAAACGACTCGATCTAGTTTGGTAGTACAAATAAGATAAATGTAATCCATAATCTACGGGGATTTAAATATTGAATTAATGGCTGAGTGACCAACGAGTAAACCTGGCGCTTTAGTGTCATATTAAACTGGAGAATTTATTAGGCGCTTTGAACCGAGCCTTATCAAAAATTGTGAACTGGATTTGTTTTTACAGTGTGACGTGAAAGAATCTATCAATAAATTAATAACCATCTTCAATTTTGTTTTGTTGGAAGACCATGAGTTTATAATTTTTGACTGAGTGTAGTAGCGAAGTCCTTTCTTAACTCGGATTATTTGAGTTTTTCATTTCGTTTATGACGCGAATGTGAACGGTATAAGAAGCCGAGGACGCCCAAGGAAGACGTGGCACGATCAAGTAAATCAGATACTTGAGTCGGGCCGTGTCAAGAGTCAGAATAATATAAGAGTATGTATGAGAAGATGTATGAATGTGAATGAGGCAAGGAGCGTGTGCCAAGACCGAGTTGTTTAGCGGTCCGTCCTATCTGCCTACCCCTGCGGGGAAACGGCGTGATGGTTAGTTAGTTAGTTAGTTTCATTTCGTTATTCTGTTTTTTTTTTGTTGTTGTTATTTTCCGGTTCCGGTTTAAGATGGTGACCGTTTGTCACCACTACCTTAAAACTTAATCAGTCGTGCGTCACATTAGCCAATAGTCACGACATGCACTATTCTGGAAAAGTAGTTGGTAGATTATATACTACTTTAATAAAAAATCTAAACATTAACACATAATTATTTATTTATTGACGCCCTATTGGTCTTTTACATATCGAATATAAATGTCATTTATAACAACAGTATAATATTAAAAAAAAATTACAAAAAATATAAATAAAGCATAAACACAATATATAAAATAATGTATCTAATGCTTAATCCACATGGATGACTTTTGAGAACTCATAGGTACAATTCATATACCTACGAGCAACAGAAAATGAATTACACATATTAATTTTTACTCAATTCTAGTTGTTTGCATCTAGAATACGAACATTAAAAAAACAAAAGAAAATGTGGTATATACAATTAATAAAAAGTTATTGGGGTAATAGAACCAGCCGACTTACGGCGAAAATGTATCATTACTAAGCGTAAGCGTAAGTAAGTCTAAGCGGAAAATACTAAATAATTTGTTTTTTCATTGAAAAAATATGAAGTTATATAAGAAACAACTATAATTAAAAAATACTCTTTTATGGCTCTGATTTTTACATTTTTTTAACAGAAAACCTCTCTATTTAACTTTTGAAGGTTATTCCCATAAATTAAATATATGTATATTATTGAAGAAGAAGCTAACAATTATATCCTAATTTTTAAAATATGAAAATAAACAAAACACAGACAAATAATAATAACTAGAGGTAATTTTTTTATCTGAAAACTTTATGATCATCCAGTAGTAGCCACCTTTACGAGTTTAATCTCCAGGGAAACTGGATTCATTAATTTATACGGCTTAATACGAAAGTCGCCTATGCGAGAATTCTTATCGAAAAATAAAAATTTCATTAGATTTATTTATTTTGAAGCATGAGTTCACTCGTCAAACGTCTTCATTTGGAATCAACCAACAATTTAGCATATGAAAAATGCATTAATAATATGATGGATATTCACTTATAAGATAATTTTTTAAGGGAATAGAATTGTCCGCACATACTTTTTATATAGTTATTTTATTTCACCAAATTCTGAAACTTTACTTTTCTTGGCAAAACAAAATCACAGTCTAGTTCTTTAAAAAGTGTCTTAATTATTTTTTATACATTCATATTATTTACCCATTTATTCATAGTATCGCGATAGAATCAAGACTCAGTTGTAAGTAATGTAAAAAAAAAAAACTGGCGACATTCTCGTTTTACTAATCTTGATACCTGCATTCAGGATAACATCTTTTAGTCAAATAATTCACTTAAAAATCCACTTAAAAAAACCATAATCTTTTAATTGAACTATAAAGCAACAACTTGAAATATAACTTCGTGATTCCGATCCACTTCCACTTTAATATAAAATATTTAAGTAACCTGTTTTCTTCCAAGTGTTAATTAAGGACCTAATTATTTTACGTAAAAATATAACAATGTTGAATATATTTGTTAATTAAACGGCAAATATTTCAGAAGTGGAACAGATTAAGACCCATTCACCAGCTGCCGAGAATTTAAGTTCCAAAATATTTGCAAACTGTACAGGGAGGTTCCGATGAGAAAAATCGATTGATCCCCGTTTCGAATTTTTAAACTAAAAATTTTATAGATACGTTTTTAGATTTTCACGGCCAAAAGCATTTTCGTTGTTTGTTTTGGGGTGTTATGCCGTGTTGTGCTACCTCCTTCTTTAGCCGACGTTTCGGACAGCATTGCAGTGCATTTGCACACACTTAACACAACAATTTCACAACGTCGGATCTGCCAGATCTGCCCTGATTATGGACACTGCAACACTGTCCGAAATGTCGGCTAAAGAAGGAGGTAGCACAACACGGCATAACACCCCAAAAACAAACAACGAAAAATAAAAAATTTATAATAATTTATTTCATTATAAACTTGCGTTAATACATCCCTACATTCAAGTAAACAATAAAAATGAGTCTTATAAGTATTTTTTGATCAGATGTATTCATGATTTTTTTAATAAGTCTATGAATAAACAAAATAAGTATTTAAAAAAAATCTGAAATATTTTAGTTTGTAAGACAAATATACCATGTATTATTTTTAATAATAATAATAGTTGGAAAATTTTTAGTGTGCCGTTTTAGTGAATTCACCTCAAGGGCGCTAATTTATTAATTAATTTCAAAATAAGACAAATTTATCCAATAAGTTTTTTTTCTTTCTTTTTTTTTTGAGGTTAATTATTTTGTGAAAAATTATTTATTTATTAGGAAAAGTTGACAGCAAATCTGAGATTATACAATTTTATGTTAATAAGATAGTTAATTATGCCAATTATTAACTTTCCACTGATAATAATAAATGATAAGGTGTGTCATTGTAGGGTTGTTTTCTTAATTAAATTATTTTCTAGTTACAATATGTGAAAAGTACATCAAATTTTAAAATGTCGCCGATGAGAAAAAATGCATTACGCAAATATATTTCACTTTTCTCACCCATGCACCAACAACCGAAATTATTATGTTTAATTTACGTATTGCAGAGGTGGGTGTAAACAGGTTTTTAAAATAAATATATATATATATCAATAAATGAAGAAAATATATATATATAATAAGAAGATAGTTTTTCTTATAAAAAAATAATATATGATAAAATTCTATGATAATTCGTTAGTACACTGGATTAGTATTTCAAGATGGCGGCAAATAAATAAATTAAAATAAAACAGAATTTCTCTTCAACCTGCCGCTTGTTTTTTTTTTTAGTTTTGCTAACTTTAACAATTTAAGAATAATTCTATTCTTATCTAATTTATTCTTCGACTTTCGAATCTAAGCTAAAACTTTCAAAAGGGGTTTTTCTCTTTTGTTTTAAAGAATTATTGTAGGTACTTAAGCAAGAAATTTTATGAAGAAAATTCTTTGGATTCAAATAATGTTCCCAATGATTTTTGTAAGAATTTCTAACTTACAAAATCTTTATAAATTAATGCATTGTTCGTGAAATTTTACACGTATGTTTTTATTAGAACTAATATTGCAACTAAAATATCTGAATGTCGCAGAAGAGTCCTAACTGCTCCCGTCTGGAGCCAATGAGACTATATGTTGTGACGCTGACAGTAGTGGAGAGAGGAAGGAGATGGGGAAGAGGAAGGTGGGAAAGCACCTTGCTATTCAGATCTGGTCATCAAATACGGCTAAAGCCATTTCAAGCAAAGTTTCAGTTCTGAATGGTAGACTTACACCAGGGCAATACTGAGAGTATCTTCCGCTCTGGAACGTGCAGCAAATATACTACATACTATTTTTAATTTATTAATTGTAAAATAACACAAATTAATTGGCTTGTCCTGGTGAGGTTATGATATCAAAATACCTTTGTAAAATTGTAACTACTACCTCCTACCTATGAATTGTAAGTTCCTCCTGTCCTAAAATAAGTTTTGTAACTCATCGGGATTGCTCTAGCAAGAAATAAAAACAATGAAAAAAAAGGTTGAAAATTGTATTATAAACCGTTATACCTAACACGTGAAGAAACAATAAATAAAAATAAAATGTATTTGCGCACGCTGAGTTTGAACCCGCGGCCTTCGGATTGGGAGTCGAGAGTCTTACCCCTCAACGTCATGTTCATTCATATTTTGAATTTGATTTTATAAACAGACCTGAATAATCGAATGTATGATATCAAAATGTCGTAAAAATTTATGTTTCCATTGAGGAAACATCTATTTACGAAAGAAATATGTTAATATACGACAGATCTTTTGAACCTTATAAATCCATGGGATTAAATCAATTCAAAACTTCTTTGATTTACATAACAAGCAACGATGAATAAAAAATCCGGTCAACATCATAAATATCAACATGTCGTCCCACTAAATAGAATTTGACATCATAATGTGTGAAATATATATTTTTGACCAGTTAAGAAGTAGCTCGTTTTAAGTACCATTTAAATTTAATGTCCTTATTAAATTACGTTGTGGGTTATGTATAGGTACAGTAGTATTAGGTGGTCTTTTATGGTAGCACTATAAATCTACAAGGCTTGGGTGGTCACCAAAAGGTACGAAGACATTACGTAGAGAACGATATAAGATCACTTATTTCCCCCTGTTGGTTTGGGACGTATACACTTATACACCAACGGGTTGTGGTAATTCTCTAAAGTGTTTTGCATGTCAAATAGAAATAGAGAAGTATAAATGAAGGAGCCAGGGAAGAGTGAAGTTTGTTTAGGTAAATACTTAAGGGGAAAGATACATAAGTAACTGGGGCTTAATATTTACTACACGGAGAAAAATGTTATTCGAAAAAACGATCATTTTAATAGTAAAAACGGGACTGAAGTTAGGGACTAGTAGGAGATTTTAAAATGTTATTGAGTTATTCGTAACCCAGAAAGGTTTGTATTTCTTTAAAAAAAAAAGGAAAACATAAATAAGAGTGTTATTTATTTATTTAGGAAAATAAACAGATTATTTACAACTATTACAATAAACTTAATAATAAAATTAAAAACCAATAACTGATTTTCACATTATTATTATTATTATTACAACTTAAAGTTGTAATAATAATAATAATAATAATCAAATTAGGAATTCCACAGAGCCGAACCCTCTGATATGAAAATATCTGGAGACGGTGAATTATATTCCCATTCAATAGTTTGGTAGATTAACGTGTTGTTCTTGTATTGTTTTGTATTAATTATACTTATATAATACACTTGCATAAAGTGGATTTACTAGATGATCATTTATATGGAAAAGTGTATGAAATGGTTTAGTTTTTCCCATGGGAAAAACTAAACCCGTTCCTGTAAATCTGGTGAAAAAAAAAAATAATAATAGTAAAATAACCAAGGGTCCTGTACCCGGGGGCTGACATATTTAATAATGGTAAGACAAAAGATGAGACACACAATGTACGTATGTATTTTTCCTCCAAATTACCACTTTTATCTTTCAGAGGAAGCTGACATACGTGCTTTGAGTGTCTCATCTTTTGTCTCAACACTATTTAATGTATAAGAAAGAGATGCATCACTACTGTGATAAGGAACGTATGTTACCTTTTTGTGTCTAAACGCGCTTATAGGGTGGAGGAATGACGGAAGGTAAGCTAGAGGGAGATGCATGTAGATTCTTCAACAATACCACAATATTTTATACATATTTTTAATTTCTAAAAGATTTTAAGTTTTCTTGAGCATAATTTAAAATTGTAGTTAGGAAAAATCTAGTATTCAGGTAATATAAAGGAATCACCTTACACGTGCCTTATTCTGAGGTGTTTGATTTTCTAGTCATGTTTCGAGTGTGTGTTTCAGTAAGTAATTATGAACATTTTGTCAAAATTAGCTTTTAAACTAAGACGCCTTAATCTTAATTAACCTTTACCGAAACTATACTAGTTTCTAAGTAAACTGAGGTTTAAGTCTAACCCTTGTATATAAATTACGTAATAGGGTAGGAAACGTCAATTATCTTACCATTCTAGCCCGTCAGCTGAGCCCCAAATGGAAATTTAGCTTCTTTTTTCCGCCAATGCAAATAATATATAATAAGAAATATTTCAAGAAACAAACACAATTTACTCGTAATAAAAAAATAATCCTTTAAAAATATCTATCTTTTAAATTTTTTATTTTTTGGTTTGACTGAGGTTTGAACCTTCCTACACAGTGATCGGAATCAAACGCGCTATAAATCCGGCGAAATCTGGAGCTAGTGAGGCCGACATTTATTTCGTATGTGAAGTGCTTCCATTTCTTCGAATTTATTTCAAATGCTCTGTTGAGCAGGAATCTGCTGAGTTTCAGATTGATCGGATGTCCGAAAGAGTGTTAATTTTCACTTTCAAGAATCCGCTTAGTTCAAACATTCATTCAATCAAAGTGACATCGAAATAGATACATTCGAAAAAGGAGAAAAATCGTTCAATTAAAAATTTAACAAAGCAAAAGTAAGCTTAAACGTCTTATAAATTTGCACAGATGTCTAAGTTTACTAGATAACACCAACTATTTAAAGTATAGCGACATTTTAATCACGAACTATGCAGTTTTTATCTAATTTTGCTCCTTTGTTACAAACATGAAGGACTTTGACATCTCTATCTTTATCAAAGAAATTAGATAGATTAGAGTCACTAGAAATTAATCGCCTAACAAAGAAAATAGATCTTAAATATGTCATGAATAAACAGTTGGAACATAATGCTCAATCACCATTAATATATCCATTATAATTCACTTAGAATAATTTTACTTCAGAGAGCAGTGGTGTAATTTAAGTGTGTAATTAAAAAAATGTAAAAACCCAAATGTATGGAGAACCCTAATAACAATAATTACCATAGTGCTATCAATATTTGTTAATTAAGCCCTAAGCAACAAGGAGGGAATATCCCAACATTACCAAAATAAAATATCAGTAATCACAAACCTTTTCAATTATATAAATTCATATAGATTCATGTCAATTACAAATAACCTTTTACTATGTATCATCATTCATAATTTTAATAATAAATTTTATAATTATCTATATGTATCTTAACTTAACAAAATAACTGATAATACCTTAAATTAACAAAATAGAAACATTCATCATATCGCACCCCCGGAAATACAATGGCACAACTCAAAAAACGTCTTTTTTCAGGAGAGCAGTTTGAATATTTCATTTTAGTGTATTAAATCAGTTTATTAACAAATAATAAAACATTCTTTTACGAAATTTGGGTAACCGTTATGCAATTTCATTACATATCCGAGTTTTTAATATTTCTCCCATTTTGAAGGTATTTAAGGCAAATTTCGATTTTGTGCCGTTATTTTTGCGGAAATCTTTTCAATTTTTCAACTTATGCCCCAAAGCAGCATTATAAATCAGTCGTAATATTGTTTAAAACAAAGACATTTTAATTTTTAAACTTTGTTTTAATACGCAATAATAACAAATAAAACATAAAAAACTAAAAAATAATTCTTCTACCTCTTACACAGTACAGAGTGGTTACAAAAAAATAAAAAAATCAATTATAATCAGCTGAAGCATCTGCAATAGTGGATACCGTTAGATTTGTATAAAACCTATGATGGATACACAATACAAATTGGTTACAAAAAAAATAATTATGATCAACATCATCAGCTGTTGCTAATTTAGCATCAGCAATAGTGGAAACCTTTAAATTTGAAAAAAAATTATGATAATGGCTTGGAATGAGTTGTGCTTCGCAAAGTGAAATTAAGCTATTGATTTTAGCTGAAGGAATAGCTGGTGGGAGAAGGTATGCTGGGGACAGAATTAAAGACTGACCGATCAGTGGTTGAGTGTGCATCGCGTTTGGATGTCACCCAGGCGTTCCGTGTTCGATTCCTCGGCTGGCTAAGTCCTTCATCACAACACACGCAACATCTTCCGCTTAGTGTGGTGGTAGTAGGAGATTTTCAAATGTTGTTGGGTTACCCGGAATTTATGTCTTTCTTTATAAAAAAAAGAAAAAAAGCATCTTGTCTACCTCTTTGGTTTTTCTTAACGTTGATTGTTAGGTAATCTCCATCAAAATGGTTTTACAAAATACTATAAATGAGCATAAATCACTAACTTTTAACTTTTTCATATTTCGCCATATAACAGTTTCATTATTTTCATTAGTGAAATTCTTACCCACCAGGTTTGACAGATTTTTCAGTAAAATAATTTTTCTGAAATCTATTCCTTAACCCCATACAGATGCCCTTTTTTTGCCAATTGAACAACAGGAACCCATTGAGCTGGTACAAAAAAGGAAAGTGTCATTTTTTTGTTTCTTAACAACAGAATGCATCGCATCACCCTCATGTTGAGTGTTAGAAACTTGAGACTGATGCTTGGAATATTTAATTCAGTGACACAATAAATAAATAAACTCACTATGTATTTATTTTTATTTTGGCCAAAACAATTGACTGCATAAAATATCAACTCTCTTCCGGTACAATAGTTTTTTAGGAATTCGAGAATACACGAACCGATTTCGTTACTTCCACCTTTTGCCATCCCTTCATGCCACATGTAAAGTTAAATGATGAAATTTTCTTTTGTAGTAAAAACTATTAACTTCACCACAAGGGGGTAGTAAAACGGTTTGTAGGTCGAAGATAGCTGTGATGCAATTTCCAACAATTGCACTTGCTCATTCGTTACACTTCGTGTAAGTGAAATAATCTTAACAAAATTAATATTTAAAATGCATGTTATATAAAATGTACAATTAACCGTGAGGTAGAGAAGGACAAATTATTCACAAAAAATGTAAGCACCTAAAATAATTATTGACGTGTGGTAAAACACCTTGATATCTCATTATTAAATAAAACTCATTATTACAAACCCACAAAGATCATTTCAATGATTCAATAACATTCACAAAAATAAGTAACCGGTCAAGATCACGTGGAAACTTAGAAATCCCTAAATTTAAAACAAGTGCTTATCAACACCATTATACCTATCAAGGTATAAAATTTTTTAACGCCCTCCCATATAAAATAAAAACAGAAATAAATTACAATGCCTTTAAAACACAAATCAAACAACTACTAGATCAACCCAACAATAACTATAAATTTTAAATTTCATAAAATAATTTTTTATATATCTTCTGATTACATGTAACCTATTAATTACAATTGATCAAGTATTTTATTTTAATATTAAGTATTTTAGTATATAATTAATTATTTTATTTCAACATTAATAACCAAAAAAATAAATATATAAAAATATTTATTTTTTTCTTTTTTAACGTATCCTCCAAAAATATTCCATCAACATTGAACTACCAAAGGATTATTGTCACAACTCAATATTATGTACTGCTTTTACAGCATTATCAGCTCCTCTACTCAACTGCTAGAATCAAATCCATGTACCTAACACCTTTGTTAATTATATATAATACCTACCTATAAATTGAAATGTAAAAATATTATTTTATTTCACTACATCTATATTCTTACTTTTACTTATCTATTTCTGTATATCCAACTTAATAACTGATATGATACTCAATTCCACTATCAATGTATAATTGTTAACATCCTATATAAGTTTATGTATTTTGTTACCTCAAATTTTTTCTTCTATTTTATTTTTTATCTTACCTTTGTAATGGCACTACTCCCCAATTCAAACACGAGAAATGTTTTTCTTTATTGAATTGGGTAGATTTTGTTAAAAAAAACTATTTTTATTGTAATTAGCCAAAGAATTATGTAATATTAAAGACTTATGATTTTCTTTTATAAATAAAAAAAAAAAAAAAAAAAAAAAAAAAAAATCTAGTCGTATTTGTATATTTTGTGTCATTTGTACCGTTCATTTGTCATTTGGAGGCGGGAATGGGTACTGCCGCCCCGGGAACTATTTATCGGATAGCCAACACCTCTTCCATAGGTAACCCATAGTGGTTCGCTTCATTTTCGTGACTTAGCAGGGGTGCTCGGGTTCATGGGGTGAGGTTTGTAAGGGTCTTGGCGATGGATGATCTGGACACACTGAACCCCAGATTCTTACCCAACCCTCATACATTTTTTCCTTCCCAGAACTTCCTTTCCTTCCTTTCCTTAAAAATACCCTCCACACAGCATCCCCAAAGATGACAAAGTCCCGAGAGAAATTATTTTTCCTCAGGGCCTCCTGTGTGGAGCTACTGTAATAAAATAAAAAATTCTCACAATCATGGCAGCTTCGCTGGATATCATTATGTATTATTTAATGTCTTATGTAACTGAAAACACCACAAAACTGGCTTTTTGTCTTAATAAAACGCTTAAACGTCCAAATCAACCGCGCTGTCAGAAAGCTGTCAGAATTAGGACCACAGAAATCCAAAGTCATTCGCAAAAATAGCGGCACAACTCGAAGTTGACGCGAAGTTCGCTCACTTGTGCCCAGTTAAGTTTATTATGTTTCGCGAAAACAATGGCACAATGATCATTGTGCCACTATTTTTGCTTGAATTTGAGTAAAAAATAAAAATATCACAATGACATTTTCGCTTTTAAAGCCTCTAAAATATTTTAAAGAATTATGACGTTTTTTTCTAGGATAAAAAAGACACCCAGGAACATTTCTGCATACATAACTCAAAAATGCCATTTTTGGACTTGTGCCACTGTATTCGCTCAGGTGCGATATAGAGACAATGTTGTGCGCCCCTGCCTAAGTTTGTATAAATTCCGTAGCATAATAAATTCAACTACCAGTCTGAAAATGTCCGTAGTAGGACGAAACCGGTCCTGGTGTAAATAAACAAGTGGAACAAAGTGAAAAAAATTGTTTAATTTCATATCTAATACAATGGAATTCCACCATGAATTAACAGTTAAAAAACTAGACTCATAAATATATATTAGTTTTAAAGAGTGAGTAGGTATGCATTATAAAAAATAAATCTAAATACTTGAAAATATTATTGTCTCGGAGGTACAGCCTTCCAAACCAGCATTAAAAATAATTAAAAAAAAAATTTAAATGAAAATCATCTGATACTCTTTCCATTTGTTCTATCATTTATTCTTACATCGTCATCCCCTTCTAAGAGTGAAGATTAGTAAAGGTGGTTCGCAGGGTAGCAGAAGGTAGAAAGGGTTGATGTTGAGATGGCACGGTTAAGGAGAGAAAGGGGGGATAGTAGGCTCATATTTATAGCTTCAGACAAGTATCTAATGTATGTTAAGTATCCAAAATCCATTAGATCTTAGGCAGGAGTAATTAGTCTGGAATGGTGATGCTATAATTTCAGGGTTTGTTACTAACGTTGCTTTTTACTTATAAGCATAAAAATTCTAGTCTTAAACGATGTCTACAATTTACATGGAAAAGGAATACTGCTATAAAATCATGTTCTTTTTTTAGTGTAGATACTGCACGAAAGTATCAAATGCTCTCATCTGTCAAGAGCTAGTGAAACCATGGCATCTCTAGTAGGGGTTGGTTATAAGGCTCAAGTGAGTTAGAAGGGGATGGAGATGAGGATGGGGTAAACGAAGGATTTAGAGATTTTACGTATAGCGAAAACACCGACTTATAAGTAATTAATGATGCCGGAAGCTTTTGCCTGTGAATTTTAGGGCGAAGCTTAATATGAAATCACTATATACGATTAATATTTAAAGCGAATCGGTTTTTATTATGTAAAAAATAAGCATTAAATAAAATGAAGCTTTTCCCACCGTTTCGCTTGGTTAGAAATAAAATAAAATATAGGCGTAAAGTACTAAATAATGCATGTTTTAGAAATGCAGAAACGCAATTAATAATCAACTTTAAAAAATGCAATTCTAAGGTTAAAATTATCTGTGAATGTTTTTAATAACCTTTTTAATATATTATAAAATTATATAAACTAACTATCTAAATATCTTCGTTTATTTTTATTTTTAACTAGATTCTGCCCGCGACTTCGTCTGCGTAGGATAAGTACTTCGAGTAATCTATTTTCTTTTCCTAGGTCCCATCTAAGTTTATACCAAAATTCTTAACCTATTTATTTAAAAAATACATAAATTTTTATTCGATTCAAAGTATTAGGCGAGAAATTTAAATAAATTCACTAATTTAAATATTTACTAAAATAGAATTTTGATTTAACATTCATTGTTTTGCAAAATGTCTTTCTCAAATTTTGACATTACAATAATTATTATTTTCAATATATTTAAAATAAATAGCTAGCTTTATAAATTATACCCTATACGTTATTCTAAATTTCGGTATTCTAAATTTCATTATTTTAAATTTCATTGAAATCCAATCAGTAAATTTTGCGTGAAAGAGTGACAAACATACATACATCCATACAAACTTTCGCGTTTATAATATTAGTAAGATTTAATGAGTTAAATCTCAAATTGTAATATTTTACTTCATGAAGACAATATTCGCGAAACTCAATCGAAAATATAAAAACAGAAAAATCAGAAAAAGATACGGTCACACCTGGGACTCGAACTCAGGACCGATTTTTCCGGTTTAGAGTTTCAATTGAGTTTCGATAATATTATCTTGATTAATTAGAATAAATACATCTTTCTGCAAGCTAAATGAAGTTGATTTGTTGAACAAATTGATTAATTTGCTGCATCCCCACGATTCTAGCACCATTCCAGGTCTGAAGTTAATGAAGGTTTTGCCATTCTACAAAGAACATGTCAGTTGATACTTTAAGGATACGACAATAATGTATTTTATGCCCTTCGTTGCCAGAATGCTTCTAGGATGTGTGTAGTAAGCGGGTATATATTTGTTACGCCATAACCAGCGCGGTTTAGGGTGCTTTATTGGGGATGATCAAATGTGATGGAGACGCGTTTCAGCGCTGAGAGCAAATGGCAGTTTGCTTTGAAATTTAACAATTTGATTACTTAGTAAACAAAGATAGAACATTTTATAAACAAGGAATGCCTGACACTTAGAATGTTTTATGAACAAGCGTCACTGGCTGATAGTTGCCTACATGTTTCAGCGTGGAGGGGAAATGGCACTTTGGTTTGAAATTTTAAGTAATACTGTAGTTGTGATGTCTAGGAACTATTTTGTACTTATATTTGAGGCGTGTTATAACAAAGGCGACAATCTCCACATCATTTTGTTTTGAGTCATATGAAATAAATGTTTTTTTTTTAGTATTTTCCCCATACTTTTAACTATAGAAAAACACATTTATTAACAAAAACTGTACTTTAACCACTCAAGCGCTTTTTGCAACATTATGGCACTATTTCCAAAACCTCGGATTTCTTTGTTGCCAATATATGGCAAATTTAAAAAAATTTTTTTTTTATTAAAACTACTATATAATATATTGTACATTCAAAATATATCAAAATAAATATTCTCTAGATCCATTAAAATGTTTTAAGGTTAAAGATTTAATTATATATTTTTTATAAATCCTACATATATATGATAATAGACAAAAGATAGGGGAATTCATTGGCTACATAGAACTATAATCAGTTTGTATGTCTTCATATTCAAATTCGGAGGTGTGATTTTTTTAATGTGGGTGGAAAAATTTCCTTTAGCAATCCGAGAAAAAATATTTTAATTGCTCTGTCGCTCCAGTGGTTAAAGTACCCTATAGCTATAACTATATTGTATAGATAAAGTATGGGGAAAATAATTACTCAAAATAAACGAACTGGAGATTATTACCGCCTTTGTTATAACACGCCTCATTTGTTTATGTTGTTGTGGTGAAAAGGATTATGTTTGTATTTTCTACGATCTACAACAGATGTCGTTAGTATGTCTAGTTTTATTTAGTTATAAGGTGTTTCAACAGATGGCAGTTAATTTTAATTTTTTAAATTGTTTTGATTGTTGATACCATGGCTTGGCTTGCAATGATCGATTAATTTTAGTAAACTTAAGATGCATTTTTTTAAAACGAAATATATTATACACCTCCATTTGTTGAGAAATCAGATTTATTATAAATCACCTCAAGGTTCCTTTTTAATAAATTAAACATACACCATATAAATGTAATTTAATTAGATAGATCTAATTTAAATTCATTGATAAAACGTAAAACACGAACGTGTGCTTATAAAAAAATGTATAAATGTGCACTAAGAAAATTCTTTACGGAAAATAATTTTCGATGGTTTTCTGTTACTTTAGGTAGGAAGGTACCTATCCATGTAACGTTAATGGTAGGTTCAGACTGGACGACGTACGTACGCATCGCTACTCAAACAATGCTTAGTAACCAATACATCGCACGTCACGATGCGTGTGGCCAATGTGATTCTAAAACATAAATTTTCATTGAAAATCTATGGTTGCTAAGCAGTCCAGATATTGTTAGGCGTAGCGATGGGCACGTACGTCGACCCAGTCTGAATCTACCATAATCCACAGCCAATCAATCATCCAATCTCACCAGTGGAACCTCAAAAACAAGCGGGCATTAAATTGTAAATGTTCGAACACTTTATTATACTTTCAAAATTGAAAGTGGATTCCGACAAAACAGTATTTTTCTTCCAAAGAAGGAAAAAAACCTAGGACCATAAAAGCGGAGAGAATCAACCCATACAATTAAATATTTTTAAATACCTTAAAGTGGACAAATCCTATTATGTAGTGTAATTTTTTAAACGAAGAGCTGTTATTTCTAACTTGAGCTTTGGAGCATTTAACCCTGGAAAGATAATCTGCGTAAAGTTTACGCGAGCGTATTAGAAATGGTACGGCCGGACATCCTTTATAATATATCTAAATTATTTAGTATTTAAGTCAAAATGGCTGCTTATTAGTAAAAAATATGTGTTTTGAGATAACAGAAAAATTATACCTATAAATTGTTGATTATTGAAAAAGTTTAGATTTTTTATATTTTTATATGACAAATAAATATAAATACAATTATTGTTGTATTTCTTATTTCATGTATTTATAACAAATATTATAACTTTTGGTTTATTCAAATACATCAACAAAATATAACAATTTTACATATGATTATCTTTCTAGGGTTAAATAAACATAATTGTTTCCGTAAGTAACCATGATATTGTTTTTTTGGTTTTTTATTAGGTAGTTTATGAATATATTACAACTGGATTTGTGCTAGGCCTGTCTCACTAGGAACTTGTTGAAAATACAAATAAAACAATATTACCTTTGTTATGTTATTTATTTATCCGAAAATATTTATTACCCGAAACGTTGGCTAAAGATGGCGATATTACAACACGGAAACATCCCAAATTAAAACAATATTATGTTAATGAAAGACAACCAGCATAGTACCATTAGAAATACATACTTATAAGTGATAAGAGATAAATGCCCCTTGGTTCTAGTTTCTCAAGCAGTTAAAACATTGTCAAAAGTAATTATATTTTAAAAGGTTAAATAAAGTTCAAGCATTTATGCACAATATAGAATCTTTTTTTTTCAATTAAAATGTCAGTGGTTGAGATGCAAGTGCATGCGGTTCCCGCCCAGGCGTCGTGCGATCAATTCCTCGACAGAATAAGTAGGTACTCCATCTTGGCTTTATTAATACATATTTGATCAAAAATACATATACATAAGAAGAAAGCTTTGACTGTTCATCTAGGAAGATTTCCCATTTTAGGACAGTCAAAAAACAAATTGCAAGCTGTTAATTGTAGAATTTAATACTTAGGGGGTTTCTCACCATCCTCCCAATAGCTTATCTACCCTAATAACGAATATTTTAGATTTACGAAAAATAGGTACTCGAACCTATGAATAGTGGCTATATATTGGATAGGTTGGACGTAACCACTGCGAGTATTTTATTTTTATTTTTAATAATATTCGTTATTAGGGTAGATAAGCTATTGGGAGGATGGTGAGAAACGCCTTTAATGAAATAAGACCCAAGTGCAATTCATATAATTGTCAGATTTACAGTCAAGTTCTAGGATCTGAAAACAATAACTAACTAAATATATCAGTAGTAAAAAGCTACTGAGAATACAAAAAATTCAAATGATAATATAGTAAAGCCATAAAGAAAAAATCAACTCATGAATTCATTAAACAGAATATAAAAAATATAAAAACATAATCTCTCGATTTTGTTTTTAAGAAAAATGTATGATAGAAGTAAGTGCAGGCAATCATATTTTTTTAGTTAAATATTTTCATGATCTGTATTCATATTAAAAAAATTATGATTTCCACAACATATATTATATCGGAACTACAATTATAACTTTGTAATGTAAAACTTAATTTTAAATTATAAAAACAGGAATCGTAAACAAAAAACCAATTTTCAAAAAAAAAAATTTTTTAGGCTGCAACAATAATGCCATTTTTTTAAAAATATTAGCACTTTAGCACACCCAAAAGCGAACACGAGCCGCCACTGGATACTTCCCCACCATGCTCTTCCCCATCTCCTTCCCCTCCCTACTACCTTTAGCCTCACAACACACCCCAAGGACGCTTGGCAAGTATTAAAAAAATAAACTGTTATGTAGACAGAAGAAATATGATTGCATCATTAATGTGCTAAAATACCGGTTACTAACAAAAACTCCAATCAAAAATTTATATTTATGTTACGCACGATAGAAATGGTATTTGATTGAAATAATAATTATAAAAAGGATATTATTAAAAAAAGTTAAAAACACAAATACCAAAGAAAATATTTAAAAAATATATGTATATATTCTCTAGGGTTGTTTCATCGCAGTCCCGAAACGAAAAACCGAAATACTTAATTTGATGGCGTATCAAAAGCAACTATCTGTCAAGTGAGTGATATGCGAAGCTGTTATTTATGACAGAAGTGACATATGGGTCATTTTCCCTTATGGCCACTTTTAGGAATAGCCCCTCGGCAAATTGCTGCGAAATTACTTTTTTTCTTTTCCCCGGACGATGTTCAATTTTGGGTTACTATCAATTATTGGCAATTCTGGTGATCCGTGAACGTTTTTCAAAACAAACTACCTATCTACGAAAATATTCTCGACATTGTAGCCACTAATGGTATAAAATAATACTTATTAATAACTATAAAAAGTATGTATTAACTTGATGAGAAAGGACTCTACCTGTAATATCTCAATTGAAAATTTAAAACAGAAAAACCTAGTTTGGTTTGTTATTAGTATGTTAGTGCGTTGCCTTACTCCACACAATAAAATATTACTTTACAGGTATTTAAAAAAAGAAAAAAAATTAAAATTAGGAACTATAATAAAGCGTCGTCTAGGGCCTGGTAGGAGAAAAATGTCTTGGCTGCGAAATGTACGAGAGAGGACCGGTATTAGAAGGGTGGAGGAGCTATTCCAAGCAGCGCAAGATAGAGACATATTTACCAGAGGGTGATTGGTCTACTCTATGGCAACTTTTTAGTAATATGAATTTTCGTAATGTAGGTCTAAGAAAACGGCCGTAGAGATTGTCATAATTCATCATGGTAATAAATAAGAACGATTGTGATTAAAATTGAGAATTGTAATTTTAATAATATTAATATTTAACATACTCTGCCATTGACGTTAGTGCATATTATAACATTATAATATGAAATTACATAATAAAAAGTATATTCTGATGTAGTTTGTCCTGAACCGTTCCTGAGATGATGATGAATGATCATGTGAGGAAGTATCGTTTATGAATCAACTTATTGTGAGAACTCAGATGGTGAGATCCCATATTACGACTAAACATGGAAACTTACCAGAGTGATCGCCAACGTGCGTCGTAATTGTTACTATGCATATAATTTTCTGTTAAACGCAGTTTAAAGATAACAGCGTTATTAATTTTTAATCTTCAAATTCAAAGCCAGTTAGCCCTGAAACATTTTTATATATTTTATTAATATATTGTTTTTTGTTTCATCATAAAAATATTTATTTGATATAGAGAGTTTTCTAATTTTGGTACGGTAAAGTTATGGGCGTCTACTTTTTTTTTCTTTAAATTCTCTTTCAATTACTTCTAATACATAATATTTTTTTATGTGATGTAAAAATATCCCGCAGTGATTCATTTAGTTTTTGTATTACTACCATAATATATCATTTCGAAAAATGTTTTTTTAGAATACGTTGAATAAAGTTATTTTTTTTCCGATTTTCCATTCTGAATGCATTTTGGATTGCGAAACAGCAAAATATTATAAGTATGTATACAGAGTGAGGACACACTTGACTTACTAATACGGATATTATTGCAAATAAAATATTTATGTAAAAATATGTTTTTTTTTTCACTTTAACACTTAAAAAGTCAGTATGTATTGGAAGTCAGGGAGGAGTGAAGGGTTAGTGCCTAGTGATGACATGTGGAAGAAAAAAAATTTAAAAAGTCATCAAAAATGGAATGGGAGATCATAATTTCATGAACATTATTTACTTCAAATAATGTCAGGAATGCTGGTTAAACTCAGTCAACCACGCCCCTTAACACCCTGTACATAAATGCAAAAGGAGAGAATAAATATTACATTAAATTAAAACAAATAACTTTGTTTAAACCACTAATATAATCACAATCACCTACATGTTTCAAACCCGATGGTTTCTTCGTCAGGGTAGTAATGACATTAATAATATGGAAAGGCTTCTAGAAATTTTAATATTAGAGTTAAGGAACATCTAAGGTGTTTGAATAATAATAATTATACTGAATTTGCCAACCACATTTCAGAAACAAATCATTCTTTTGATATAAATAAAGGGTTAAAAATTTTACACACAAACTCAACAGATTTACAATTAGCAAACTTAGAAATTTTAGAAATTAGAAAAAGTGTTAATAGTAAATTAAATATTATTAATAACCAAATTTTTTTTTTAAATAGCCATCTCTTAAAATTAATTTTCTTATTAATAATTATATTTAAAATAATGTATTTTTGTTGTTTAAACATCTTTATTATGTTTTGATAATTTATATAATGTAATTTTTCATATTTTAAAATAATTTTTATATTTAATTTTAAATAATTGTTTTTTACGTTATTTTTTAATTAATTAATCACCTCTCTCTATAATATTTTTGTCCATAGTTCTTTTTAATCTGTTATTTTTAGTCTATACTTGTTTGTTTATTTTGTTATTAATGTCATTACTACCCTGACGAAGAAACCATCGGTTTTGAAACATGTGGGTGATTGTGATTATATTAGTGGTTTAAACAAAGTTATTTGTTTTAATTTAATGTAATATTTATTCTCTCCTTTTGCATTTATGTACAGGGTGTTAAGGGGCGTGGTTGACTGAGTTTAACCAGCATTCCTGACATTATTTGAAGTAAATAATGTTCATGAAATTATGATCTCCCATTCCATTTTTGATGACTTTTTAAATTTTTTTTCTTCCACATGTCATCACTAGGCACTAACCCTTCACTCCTCCCTGACTTCCAATACATACTGACTTTTTAAGTGTTAAAGTGAAAAAAAAAACATATTTTTACATAAATATTTTATTTGCAATAATATCCGTATTAGTAAGTCAAGTGTGTCCTCACTCTGTATACATACTTATAATATTTTGCTGTTTCGCAATCCAAAATGCATTCAGAATGGAAAATCGGAAAAAAAATAACTTTATTCAACGTATTCTAAAAAAACATTTTTCGAAATGATATATTATGGTAGTAATACAAAAACTAAATGAATCACTGCGGGATATTTTTACATCACATAAAAAAATATTATGTATTAGAAGTAATTGAAAGAGAATTTAAAGAAAAAAAAAGTAGACGCCCATAACTTTACCGTACCAAAATTAGAAAACTCTCTATATCAAATAAATATTTTTATGATGAAACAAAAAACAATATATTAATAAAATATATAAAAATGTTTCAGGGCTAACTGGCTTTGAATTTGAAGATTAAAAATTAATAACGCTGTTATCTTTAAACTGCGTTTAACAGAAAATTATATGCATAGTAACAATTACGACGCACGTTGGCGATCACTCTGGTAAGTTTCCATGTTTAGTCGTAATATGGGATCTCACCATCTGAGTTCTCACAATAAGTTGATTCATAAACGATACTTCCTCACATGATCATTCATCATCATCTCAGGAACGGTTCAGGACAAACTACATCAGAATATACTTTTTATTATGTAATTTCATATTATAATGTTATAATATGCACTAACGTCAATGGCAGAGTATGTTAAATATTAATATTATTAAAATTACAATTCTCAATTTTAATCACAAAGTTTGAAGAAGAATTATTACATTATTAAAACTATTTCAGATTGTAATTAATGGCTTTGTATGATAATTTTACTCCTAATTATTTGCACTCCTTTTATATTAACTTCAATTCAGCCATAAAATCGTTTGAAGGTTTTACAAAATGTGCTGAATATCGGAAAACCATCGTAATGTATCAATAGCGATGATTCAAATCATTATCGATAATACTGATGAAGTTGATTTTCGATATCAAACATCATTACCAAAATCAATAGTCTGGAAATGTTAATATTCCCTACACAGAATCATTATCATTACGACGAAAACGATTGGAATTTCTGCGATCAATGATTGCAGTTTGTAAGCAGAGCATGGAGGATAGTAGAGGGTAATTCTTCAGTAGACTTAAAAAAAAACATCTATTTGAATAGAATTATGTATATAAAAAGCTCTTGTTTAAATGGTGAATACCAAGTAAAAAACGACAGGCCTGCAGTATCTATAGAAATAATGTAAGTATCAATTATTATATTTTCTTTTAGGCCTTATTTAGAGAACAAACGTCATAAAATATGTGAAAATCTTTTTTTTTTAAATGATTATTCTACCAATTACGGAGGCCGGTATGAAAACAGCCGCCCTGGGAACCATTTGTTGGATAACAAACACCTTTGCCACAGGTCACGCCAAGTGTTTTCATTAGGTTTGATGACTTAGCAGGGGTGCTCGGATTCATGGGGTAAGATTTGTTCGTGGCTTAGCGGCGAATGCGTCTGCCGACTAACTGTGTGGCAGGCCGGATCAGGAGACATTTTGATCTTTCCAGGGCTCTCTCGGAATACCGCCTTGCAAGGGTTGGATACATACGTCTGTTACTTCTGGAATTATTGACTCCCAGATTCCTAACCACCCCTTATGCCATTTTTCCTTTCAAGAACTTCCTCTCTTTCCTTTTCTAAAAATATCCTCTACAGCATCCTCAAAGATAACGTAGGTCCCAAGGGTAAATAATTTTCACAAGGGTCTCGTGTGTGGAGTAAAAAACGTATTTACCTGAAATAATTGACCAAGAATAGTTAAATGTTACTGGAGTTAGAAAACTACAAAAGAAAAAATTATGGTACAATAATTGTTAAAAAAATGTAAATAGAACAAAAAGACAAATGCTCAGAAAACTTCTTCTCTTTTGTTATAAAAGTTCAACCTGCGGTCAGGGTGAAATAAGGCAACAAGTTTAAAATCACTTAATTAAAAATCTTATTAATTATTTCGTTAGTAAATCGTGTCGGTCCCACGGTAGGTTTAGGAGATGGCACTTTCGTTTGGCAAAGAAGGCGCTCTCCATATTCTCGAGGGCTCACGCCGTGGGTTCACTTTTCTTTTATCAAACGCCATCTATGAATAAAGCGCAAAGCCGAGTGTACAAAGCTTTGCAAAGACGCCGCGAGGTGGCGTCTTGTGAGGAAAGTGGGGAGGTGGAAAAGAGGGTAATGAAGTATGAAGATTCAAACATCAGAAGGGTTGCCACCATCGTCTAAAAACCTAGAATTTGTATTATTTGCATCGGATAAGGATTTTATTTCAATTACTGATCCCTTTTCTAGATTTGAATTTTATTTGTTCACACATGCTTGGATAGATCTTTTTGTGGAATATGACAAAATTTGTTTTTAGGTTTTGTAAAATGAAAATTTCCGGGGATGTATTCAACAGTTTGCTCGATAAAAAGAATCAATCTATTTGAAAAGAGTGCGTTTTCGAAATATGACAGTACTACCTGTCGTGCCCGGCTTTGCTAGGAGTTTTGGATGGTATAATGCTTTCATTTTTACCGCCAGTGGTGCAGACAGCACACACAGAACTATAATCTGGCGGTAGATTTGAAAACCTAGCATTAATAAAGTCCAGAATTTATTGAAACATTGCGTGAAGCATTTTGTGTTAGTTTTTCAAGTTTCTATGTAATTTGAAGGCAATATTATATAGTAAAAGAATAGATTTGTTAACAGATGATGAATGTCGGCATAAAACTATTTTCCCTTACAATGTTCGCTCCAGAACATGTCGTCTGAACGGTATCCGCGAATATTCCTTGAAATATGTTATGCTTCCGGCTTTGTTCCCAACAGTAATCTTCCTTTAAAGGTTCTGGAAATAGAACAGGACCTATATTTTCCTCTTGTACAAGACATTCTCGATATTTCTTCCTTAGAATACAAGGCATGACGGTATTGTAAGAAAATCTAGTCCACCTTTTGAACTGATGTGATTGATACCTCGCGTAATCCTTGATGTAATTCAATGTACAGTCATATTTTGAATTTTGATCAAATATTGACCATGTGAAGTCTGGTGGAAGAGCTCGCAACTAATAAATAATTATATACCTACGTCTTTTCTAACATTGTTCTATATTACATATAGATCATCAGAACTAAAATAAAAATCTTACGTTTAAGAAAACAATGGTTTTATTTTATAAATACAACCATTACTGTGGAACCAAATTGGTACTTACTTAAGATAAAGGTTTAGGTTGAGCTAAACATATATTTATTCCTCCAGCACATTTCACAGACCAATTAAAATATATTTTTATATGTTTGATACTGGCGTTGGATACCGATTTGGTTTAGTGTAGCTGGAGACCTAATGTAAGAATGCTTGTCTCTGTTTATTTCATCTTGCGTAAAAAACTCTATTTGATTGATCAAGCAACATGATTCTCTCTGGCATAGCTAGATTATGATTTGGAGCCCCCAAGCTCTAACCCAGAAGCTGCAAAAAGTGATCTAGTACACTATGGTAGAATAGGATCGATATACCCTATTTTATATCAGAAAGGTTCTCCAGCGCGTTATTTCTTATTTTATATCCTCGTCAGTATTTTCTGGCACGACTCATTTCCGATGATTTAGAAAAGATTCAGTCCGCGATAAAATAATATAGAAATCAGATTTTTTACGAGTTCCAGCCCTTGCCCAAGGGATGAAATGAGTACCCCGAAGACGACTGGCGAATCGACTGCCTAATGTACCCAGAGTTGAAAACTGCCTTCAATTTACATTCAGATCTCGAGGCAAACTTTGTCAGGATACATTGAAGGAGTAAAGCATCGTTTCTTTCTGGGGGAGTAAAAATGCAAAATCAGCTTCGTGTGAAATTGGTTGAATGATGTCCCATATTGAAATTTATGTCACTTCCTTTGTTCGAGTGGGTGGCGAAAGATCTAAAAGAGGTGTTACGCTTTTGTCATTATGCGAACTTTTGCGTGAAGCCCGTTTTTCAATAAATCATTTTAGTGAAATTAACTTCTATAGATGACAAAGAAAATGCTACAGGGTAAATACACGTTAAAAAGTTACACAAAATAGGTGCACAGAGGCACTGAAATTTGTTTATTTAAGTCCGAACAGCTCAGAGTCAGTGTGACTATGGCATCCCCAATAAAATGGGAGAACGTTGTTAGGCTTTAGGGAATAGAGAGGAAGAATACGGGGTAGTGGAATGTTGGAAAGTATCTGGCTATTCAGACCTGGTCACAAATCGCGGCTCATACCGTTTCAAACAACTTTTCTAAATGAAGAAAATATTCTAACAAAAAGAGAAAATCAAATATTCGAATAAAAAAGATGATAAACCAACTCAAAATATATCGAAAAATCACCTTAAAATCCGTTTTCCCGTAGTTTGGTCTTATAAAATTATTCAGTTTACTGATATCGAATATGTAAATAATAAATAAGTATATTTTTTCTAAGATTTTTTTCTCTGTTTATGAAACCTATTCTGGATCCTCACATCTACTATCAGACAATTCTGTCCATCCTCTCCATTACCAAGAAACACGTTTTCATTTAAATAATTCTAGGAAAAAGTTTATGTGAAATTTAGCATAGGCGTTCCACAGGGACTCTGTTTCGGACCAAAATAATATTCATTTTAATGTCGGTGTACAGGGAAAATGAGTAAGTGACATTTTTATCCAAAAGTTTATGTGTAATTTATATGAAGATTATGCGAATCATGAGACGGATGAGATTTTCTCCGTTGTTTGTGGTTTCTGAAAATTTTACGATACTGATTTGTGAATGAGATATAAAAAAAGAATGGAGAGGTATGTTAAGTATTGAATTAAATCTAAATAAGAAAAATATATAAAACCCTCGCTTTTGTAGGCAAAAACTCAAGTCATCATGCTTTCCACAAATGATTGACTCCAAGATAGATGTATCTTTATATCTTAATTACGATAATTATTAGTTTAAAAAAAGCAGGGTTGTTAGCCACATCTAAAATTCTTGGCTCTCTAATACATTTTTAAATTTTAAATCCTAATATATTTTGAAAACAGTATTACACTTAATTGCTTTTTTAAAATGTTAATTACCCTTTTCCGACCTTAATTACAAAAATGTCGTAAAGGTCTTCCAATGCAAATAATATTATAATGATGTATAATAAATTAAACGAATACACTCTCATACAGTAGCTACCCGCTTAATTGTCGTAATTAAGTTTTTACAATGCAAGCAGTCCACAATGGAGTGCTGGTGAATGGCAGTGAGGCATGGAACTGGCAAAGGGAGGATGAAAGTCTACACAATGCTGTAGAAATGACGATGAAATGAGATCCCTGAGGCGTATATGTGGTAAAACCATGTATGATCGTTTAAGAAATGTGGACATCCGCAAAGAATGATGATAGGTTGATGTAAACGTCGGGAAGTCGGGGACGCCCGAGGAAGACAAAGCTCGATAATGTGAATCTTATACTTGTGTCGGGCCATGCCAAAAGCCAAAATAATAGAAAAGTATGTATGAGACGAATAAGGTAAGGAGTGTATTTTTTTTATATAGATAAACCTCACAAGAGTCCCAACTACTCCCTTCTGGAGCCAGTGAGACTATGGCATCCCCAATTGGAGTATGTTGTGAGGCTGAAGGTAAGTAGGGAAGGGAAGGAGATGGGGAAGAGGAAGGTGGGAAAGTACCTGGCTATTCAGATCTAGTCACTAAACACGGCTAAAGCCATTATTAAGCAACGTTTCAATTCTGAATGGTGGTCTTACACCAGGGCGATACAGAGAGTATCTTCCACTCTGGAACGTGCCGCAAATATAGTATATATTATTTTTTATTAATTAATTGTGAAATAACACAAATTATTTGCGCACGCCGGGTTCGAACTCGCAACCTTCCGATTGGGGGTCAAGTGTCTTACCACTCGACCACGGACGGTCATCAAATATGGTCGTATACCAAGACCGAGATGTTTAGCGGTCCGTCCTCTCTGTCTACCTGGTAGTTAGTTAGATAATTTTGTTTTAAGACAAAACGAAATAATTTTTTTATGTATAGGAAATTAAATACAGGAATTAAAATAATGTACCAAGATATCAAATGTTACACGATACAAATTAATTGCATATCCGTGTTTGGGTTTTGCAATGCAAAACTTTACCCCGGGGCTTTATAACAAAAAAAGTTTAACTGCTTTAATTATCAGCATTACACAAAAATGACAGTATTGATTTGATTTGCATACAATTTCTGCAAGTCATTTCCACAAAGAGATTAATCGAATTAGATTCGGTCAAATTGGAATTTGTCGAATTGAATTGGGAGTCAATTATTAAGTGATTTGGTTGATTGACTTTAATGCAATCATCGTTGTATATAGCATTTCTAAATCTAATTAAAAATAGATTGTTTTTGATTGAGTATTGTAATTTTGATGATTTCATGTGCAATAAAAAAGAAATATGTGTTCACATTCGAAGTAATGATAATGAAGCACATTTTCAAAGAGGTGTGCCTACATTTTTATGCTACACATATACCGACAAGCAATCTTTGGTACACCTGATAATAATATAAGACAACGGAAATTGCATAAATGCATTTTTTGGCCTTATTATACATTGATTGAGAAAGTGTTTTTGCAATACCAGAATCACAAATTCAGAACAAAAATTCGAAAGCGAACAGATGAAAAATATGAATTTTTATGAGTTTTTAATCCATATTTTAAATTATCGTTACTTATCTACAATATGCATGCATTCACATTTTTTATTTTGAGTTTCAACTACCTCTAACTGCCTGGAGCCAGAGACAATTGGGGAACGTTTTGAAGCTGAAGGTGGTGGGGAAGTAAACGAGATGGGGAAGAGGAAGGTGGGAAAGTAACTGGCTATTCAGATATTTTATAAGTAAATAAATTTCAAGCAACGTTTCAATTCTGTACAGTTTTCTTACACACGGGCGATACTGAGGGTATCTTCCACTCTGGAACGTGACGCAAAACAAATAAAAACCAATAATAGTGATTGTTTACTTTTAACACATAAGTCACTAAAATCATCAAAACCGGAATTTTTCTTTACCTTTCGTTCATGTTTCAAAGTTTTAAGTGCAAATTTTCTAAGGTTCGAGAAAAAAATTGCAGTATTCTTTTAGAGGCAAACAAAGTTAAAAACCAATCTGAATAGATGCAATCTTAAACTTGAATATTTTTTTAAATTGATAAACTAATGTTTAAGACAAGATTTTGTATGCATAGCACAAAGGGTAACAATTATAATAAGCAATAACTATTAGCCTGAAACAATCCATATTAAAAAAAAAAATTCAATTTTCAATTCAACCTCAATTTTCAACGCTTAAATATCAATGAACGAGTATTTTTTGTTTTAAAATTTTCTTTTCCAAAGTAAATCATTGTATTTGCATAACCTGAATGAAAGAGGTTGCCAAAAGTCATAATCAGCCCTTTGTTCAATTGATTTTACTTATTAAAATATAGCTCTTTACATTGTGAGTTTTAATAAAAATTCCATATAATTATAAATCTGAAGCTGCTAAGCAGGGAATCCGATTTAACGTAATGATCTATTCATTTGGCATATCTAAAATCGTCTATATACCATATTTAAAAGATACAACAAATCAAATTATCAACAAAAACAAAAGTATATTTGTTTAAGGACCAGTTGTTTCGGAAAATTTCACGTTTAAATTTCCTTCAAATCGACATTCACCGAAAAATTGGGGTGTTTCAACCTCCGTCAGAAGAAATTTCATCGTAAATTCCATAGGACCAGTTGTTTCGGAATTCCCTTCAAATCGTCATTCACCGAAAAATTGGGTTGTTTCAACTTCCGTCAGCAGTGAAAATACTATAGAAATGTGATGTGAATGTGATCAGCCGAGTCCGGACGGTTAGCGAAATAATGGGAGGCGCATGCGCAGACGTCAAAATTGTGATTCGGCGTGGAACACTTGAATAAAATTTTCAAATTTATCGAACGTTATTTGTTGCTACTTACTGCTGACGGAAGTTGAAACAACCCAATTTTTCGGTGAATGACGATTTGAAGGAAATTCAAATTTGAAGGAAATTCAAATTTGAAGGGAATTCCGAAACAACTGGTCCTATGGAATTTTCGATAAAATTTCTTCTGACGGAGGTTGAAACAACCCAATTTTTCGGTGAATGTCGATTTGAAGGAATTTCAAACGTGAAATTTTCCGAAACAACTGGTCCTTAATGTTCATGATTACAAAACCAAGACCGAAAACAAAGGAAATCATAAATCCGGTGGGCGATGAAAAACCGCAAAGCATCATAATAATTATTAATAGGTACCTACTTTCATGAAAAAACTCTCTTTTGAGCAATCACCGCTGCGGAAGAAACGCTTTTTTCTTTTTTCAAATCTTATCTTTTCCCGCGCATTTTTTGTTTAATCAAGATGGCGGCCGGCGTCTGTCCATTTTTTTACGATCAGTTGATTAGGCGACCAATTGGCGCGGTGTCTTTTTCGTAACGTATTGATTTATATTTTATTTACTCGGTTGTCGGATGAATTGAACATTCACAGTGTGATTTATAATACAGAGCAGAAATGTATTCAGATTATTATGTAGACCTAAAAGTAATAATACTAATAGATGATAAAAAAAAACTTTATATCATATGATAGATATGATAGACTAGCTTCTAGCGTAGGATTCGTACTTCGAGTAACCTATTTTCTTTTCCTAGGTCCCATCTACGTTTATACCAAAATTCTTAACCTATTTTTTAAAAATATCTACAATTATTCTTGATGCGATTTAAAGTTATTAGTCGAGTACTTCAAATAAATACACTAATTTAAATATTTTCTAAAATAGAATTTTGATTTAACAATCGTTTTTTTGCAAAATGTCATTCTCAAATTTTGACATTTTCTATTAAACAATAATTATTATTTTCAATGTATTGAAAATAAATAGCTAGCTTTATAAATTATATCCTATATATTATTCTATTGTATTAGATATATTATTGTAAAGTTTCATTAAAATCCATTCAGTAAATTTGGCGTGAAAAAGTAACAAACACACACATCAATACAAACTTTCGCGTTTATAATATTAGTAAGATGACTACTTGAAATTATATTAATAGTTTCATACTCCGCCTACTGGTTAATACGGAATATTTTTTATTCAAACATTTAGATTTTGCTTTATTATTACGAAAATTGAGTATTTATGTCGGGGGAGGCGTAAAAACATGCATTTTATATTTCAATTTTGTAAGATTATTTCACTTACGCGAAGTATTTGACAGCCACGTTTGGCCAAGTGAAACGAGACTTATACAACTTCAATTACTACAATATACAACTATTTACGTGCACAAAATAGGTTATTAGGTTCTTAGGCTGGGTAAACTAAGTAATTCGTGCGTATTTAGATTGAAAAACATCGCAAATATCAAATCCAAAGAAATGGCGGCAAAGGAAATGTTCCGCTCCGTATTATCCGTGCGTATCCGTGTATCGAAATTCGAATTCCGTATTATCCGGTAAGCGGAGTAGTAAACATTTACCGAAATTATTTTAACTCTCCATGACTCTGCGGAAATAAGTATTCGGCTCTAAAAATCAAACCTGGTGAGAAATTTTGTTAAATTTGATGATATCAGTAATATAAATTACTTATTTGTTTAATATAATAACAACAAGGTTCTATATAACACGTCAATGTCATGCAATATTGGGCTCTAGAGGGCTAAATATATCGAATAGTGTTTGTTCCAAGGGAACGATTTATTAATAAGAGTAATAAATAAGATGGTTCAAGGTATTAAGTTGTTTTTATACCTGAAGTATCAAACACTTGAAAATGTAATTGCACCATGAAATTTGCATTATTATGTTTTTTTTTTAAACTGAAAGTGGTTACTATCCGGCCCAAGACATGGCGCAACTATGTCAAAAATTGAAAATTATATTTATTATAGTAAAAGAACTTTGCTTTTTAGGGTTGTATTTTTAGCATTTGTATTCCAAATATCAATAGTAGCGAAGCTAAAGTATGCACAGTCATGTTTTGTGGGTCTGTACCATTGCAGAAAATTTACTTTTTTTAATACATTCGGCCCTGCTTTTTTCATTAATTTAGGTGAGATACATTTACTCAAAACGGGTTCCTATTTTTGACTTTCACAAATGAATACCTGTCGATGCGTGATACGTGGTACGACCGGATTATCAAAGGGACCGGGGTAATCTCTAGACGGATACGCCAAATTAACCTGTATGACAAGCGGATTAGATGTCAAATTGGTTCGCTGCTTTACCGAATGTCAAACGTTTTTAAATTCAATTTGTGTTGAAAAAACGCGACGCGATCGCCGCTCGTCTGTATTTTCCATACTATTTTCCATAGTATTTGAAATCGCCGCTAGGTGCTGCACTAGCAAAATAGTATGACAGGTAGCGGTAGCGTCGCTTGTAAGTAGCTACGTGAACGATGGGCGTTTACAGTGTTTTTATTTCTGCTTTAAATATTAAAAGAAAAAAAAAAAAAAAAAACATTTTTTTTTTTATAACGCAAGTGGGAGATGTCCTGCTTTCGGTCCTTAAATATCCAAAAATTAATTTTTACAATATTAAAAAAAAAAATTTAAAAATATCCCAAATATCAATAAATGACACAAATTTATACAATATTCAAAAATATCAGAAATTTCCACAAATTTCCAGAACCTTCACAAATATCTACAAACATCACAAAAATGTATCTACAACTTTCACAAATATCCCAAATATCCACAAACATCACAAAGTTCCACAACGCTCACAAAATATTCACAACTTACACAAATATCCTAATAATATCCACAAAAATAACACAAAACACCATGACATTTACAAATATCCACAAATATCTCAAATATCCATAACATTCACAAATATCCAAATCTTTCAAAAATATCCACAACGTTCACAAATATCCACATCTTTCACAAATATCCAAGTTTTAATAATATCCAAAATATTTACAAAAATCAAAAATATCTACAAATACCCAATAACTGCCTAAAATGTCTACAATATTTTATTTTGTTCAATTGGACAAAATATTGTATAGATTAATCTGTTGTCCAAAAGAACACCTTTATTTTTTCACAAGATGGTTATTTTTCTAACTACCAACCAACCGACCCTTCTAAATTTTTTGCCTGAAGCAGAAATAACTCTTAATCGGTAAGTGCTGGTGTTAAGAAATATGTACAGATGTATCAAGGCTAATTTTAATAGGATCATAAGCTATACATATATCTACATACAACTTTATTATAGGTATGTTTACGTTGGTAATTATTTTACAAATTTTTAAGTTTATTTTCATTTTCTTTCTTTTCTTGTTCTTTTCTTCTTGTAGCTTTACCCGACTCGTGAAACCCACTTGTTTTGGAAAACTGACCCTTTTTACTAAATCAATTGAATGGTTGAAGTCATTTGTAAGTCTATAAAAACTTTAAAATCGACAGAAAACGAGAGTTTTACGAAATGCAGAGTAAATTAAAGTGTCGTCGAACAATAAATCGAAACCTCCCAGTATCGTATAGAAATGGCGCATAAATCTACTTAATGTCTTCAGCTAAATCATTATACATTAAATAGGTCCCTCTAAAATATTAGACAGGCTTATGTATATTGAATTTCAAAATTCTAATCCTTTGGTAATAACCTGTGACCTATACTGAAATCGAATTGCCATAATTTGGACCATAAAAGTAATGAAACTTGCGACCTTTGGGAAATAAATTAGAGGTTTACGATTTATCACCATCTACTCATCCGTGGTCGAGGGGTGAAGCTCTCGACTAACCATTCGAAGGTCGCGGGTTCAAATCCCGGCTTGCTCAAGTTATAAATGATATTTGATTAATTTTTGTTATTTCACAATTTAATAACTAAAAATATCTAAAATAATGTATGTTTACGGCGTGGATTTGATTGATTGATATATAAATCTACAGTTTATTTTCTAGATTGATGAAATTTTGCACACTTGATCATCAAAATAAGAGAAAGGTCCATGTCTACATCTGATATCGAAATACTCTGTTTTAAGCCCAGCTTTGAACGTGCTTAACACAAAGTTTATCTATGTATACTGTTATGGAACGCCCTATAGCTAGTAGAATGTACATGGCAACAGTCACCGCGGCCGGTTGGAGCCTGTAACGGCGGTCCCGTCCCCCACCGTTTCCTGCATTCCCTACTTCCCCTCTCCTACTCGGCCGCGGCGTACGGACCGGCCGGCAGTTGAAAGTTGCGCGCGGCCTCGGACGGACGCACACCAGTTGAAAGTTACACCCGGCCACGGACGCACGCGGCAAGTTGAAAGTTGCTCTCTGGTTGAGACGCACGTAAATACGGTCGAGAATCACGCTCTGTTTCGGGCCCCCGCAGAATATGGCCGAATTCGCGTTGTACCGTAGTGTTAATTATTGATGATGTGCATTATAAATAACTTCACATAAACCATGTAGGCTGTCGAACGTGCTGGAGGCGGAGGACTTCACCCCCACACATGTAAGCTGAACACCAGATTCCCCATTCTTTCAATGTGTCTGTAAAAATACGATAGGGTCCCGCGTAAAAACCATAACGCAGAGAGTTTCGAAGCAGAGATCACGAGGTATAAACACTTTAGCTAGGTGTGTGTAACATGCATTCTTGTATAGCCCTGCACTGAAATAACCTGTATACTGTGTTCTGAATTGTCAATATATGAATCTATTTAAACATATCTTGTTGTCAATCTGCTCCGGCAGGAGAATCTCGTAGAGTATTAATTCCCCAGGTGACCGAGGAGGATTGGAGTTATGTAAGCATTAATTTGCGACCCACGCCTGAGATAGAGGGTGCCCATTGCTCCCGTTTGAGCTGGCTTTGGGGCTTGTTTGGGGTAGCTGGAGCTGACAATTGGCGACCAGAAAGACCCCGTAACAATTGGCACATAACGTGGGGCTCCATTTTTTTTCTATCCCGGTCGCTATGCGGAATGAAAACTTGTCGAGGTCCTCCCCGCATAGGAATTGTTTTGTAAACATTAATTATGCTTTTGTTACCCTGCACCCAACAGTGAATTCTGTGAAAAAACCACAGAAATCTATGTGTAAATCGGATACATACATCGCAGTTCGAATAATGGCCATCTTGGACGCCCAAAAAGCACCAACCGTTTTGACCGCGAAATTGACTGCGCATGCGTAACCCCTTTGTTTACCGAACTACGATCAACTTCGCGCCAACATCAACGGCAAGTGTTCACGCAGTAGATACCTATTCTCTAGATTGCGCGCGCAAATGTATTGTCTCGCGCCAAAATCCAACGGAGAGGGCCCGTCGAACAGAACAATTAACTGGTTGCTATGCGTTTTTATAACCAAAACGTTGCGCATAACCAAGTCAAATGTGGCAATGAAAGTGACTTTTATAAACTTGATTCTGGAACTACAATCATTTTGTGAATCCTATGATTAGAAATCTCAAACCTACGTTTTTTCTGCACAATACACCAATAGGCCCACTTGTCTGTCAAACTGATACAGTTTATACCCCACCAAATGGACAAAATAATGATTTTTCTTCCCCATTCTATGTTGTAGGCACCGTAAAAAAAAATTTTTTTTTTCAGCATAAGTGAATAGTGAATTGTGTTTTTTCCTCACATAAGTGAAAAGTGAAATAATAATAAAACCCATGATTGGTCCCATGAATAAATAAAATAATTTTAATATGGTTAACGTATCAAATTCCATATTCAGTTATTTTCTTCCGGAAGTTTATCCCCTATTTGCCAGAAAAGTGCCTTTTATGAATTTTAGTGCCTTTTGTGAATTTTAGTGCCTTTCTCAGTTCAAAGTGATTTGTGGAAAATAAAAAACCCATTTTCTAAGGGTCAGTCCTGGCCAAATTTTCAAAAAATAAATAAATACTTGTGAATTTCACAATTTTCCCAAAAGTGGTCAGTGAAACAAAAAACTTTCACCACTAAGGTCTGTCCACGCAAAATTTTTTTTCACTTCCTCTTTCATTGGACAAGAATTTTGGTATCATGTATACTAAATTGTAGTGTGAAACACAGCTTTTCTATAACTATTTTGGAAGTGCCAACTAGTACCAAGTGAAAAGTGCCTCACAAAAATTAATTTTGCGTTTTCTAAAGGAAACCCCTGGCCAAATTTTTTTTCACCACCCGGAAACTCACAATGGATAATAACCAAGCTATTGCGTCATCCAACCTGGGCATAATTCCCAACGTGCACAGCTTATCCAAGGCACTCCTACAAACTGCTTTAAAGGATAGAGGACTCTCGCCATCAAGCAAATCCAAATCTACATTAAAAGCATATGCACTTTTATTCAACAAAAAGTACATTAGGAGAGTAAACCTCGCTCCCGCAAGCGAAAATAATTCGTGCTCAGCCACACAAATGTTGGATAATCTTGCCCCTAACAAAGAACTTATGCCGCAAGTATTGATAAAACAGGACGTCACACCCACCTTGACACAAGATAAAACTTACGATTTATCACCCTGGAAAGTCAAATATAATGGCGTCTCCGATGTGCTGGATTTCATAGACCGTATTGAAGAAACGGCTACAATTAAAAATATCCCATTCGAGATTCTACGGAAAAACTTTATAGAACTCATCTCCCCAGAATTAATACCCTGGCACCGCATTCAAAAAACTAAATGCAAGGACTGGAATAAACTCAGATCTGCCCTAATCTCCAGCTTCGGAAAGACGGAGGCCCAGCACCGGATCAAATTATCTTTACTATCTATCAAACAGCTAGTAAATGAACCCGTGGCATCATTCATAGAAAGGGCTGAATCCATTAACATCAAACTTTCACATCCTGTTTCGGAAGCTGAACTATTACCAGTCATAACTGATGGCCTTTTAAGCAAATACGAGAACATCATTACCTCACAAAAAATTGCATCCCTGGCCCAGTTAAACGAAGTCTGTCTCCTTCTGGAATCGTACCAGGACAGAAAAAACACAGAAAGTCTGGAAGTGAGAAGTCAAGTAAAACTGCCCCCACCATCTCAGCAAACTTAAAATAATCCAGTGTGTATCACCACAACCTTTTGTAAGCACATCAAGTCTTGCAATGGCTGGCGTGTAAAGTGTCAATTACATGTCCACCCTTTCGTTGATAAAACGAATATTGTTTAAAAAATCACTTTTGTAAATTTATGTACACTCCACGGTGTAGTTTGCTCCCGTTCAAGTTCTTGAATTGGCAACCACCGTAATTTTGTTTCACACGTCCTTTTATTTATTTTTCTTCTCTTTTCTCACCTGTTCTAAAATTGATCACTTTAGAGCAGAGACACCCTTCGAGTCACAATGTTTGGGAAGTCATGAACCCAATCATTGCCTCTCAATCCCTCACACTACGCAACGTTCATGCCATGGCACGCTTTGCTATGTCATGCAATATTGTAATTTTCACCATTTTTGTTTGTTGTTTTTCATCATATCGGAAGGAACCTCTTCAACTTTTTCTTTTTCCATGAAAATTATGTTCTGCAAGTACTGGAGCGTCGTTCTAAAATCGGATTTGGTAAACTCCAAAGTGTTAAATCACGAACCAGGACTAGTTAACCATTTTAACACGCTCCATATTTTTACCTATCATGGTAAAGATAAGTGGTTACTCACATAATCACATTCCTTGTGCATAGTAGTTTTCAATTTTTCTTAAAAATTGATGGCATCCTACCCGAGCTCTTTGCTAACAAATTGGATTTTGACACGTCCATTTTGAAATCATATGTATATAAATAAAGGAAAAACCTTTAAATTGGTCTTTCCACCCTTATGCAAATCCTCATGGGCTCATTTCAACTAAAGTACGTAAAACCAAATACTCGGTCTTTTGTTGTTATAAGAAGTCCTCGATTTGTCTTTTCTCTACTATTATAACATGTATGTCTTGTATTACATGCTTCAACCCCTTCGGAAAAGGTTAATAACGGCAACCTTGATTTCCGTACATAAATAACTACAGTTCAACGTAAATCATCAATGTTTTGTTTGATCATCGTTTTACAAACATCGGCACTCATCTCCAGTTCCGCCATAACCTGGTAGGTTTGCAACTTGTAGCGAACCTACCCCTGGCCTTACTAACTTCTATGGGTCTCGGGACCTCCTGTAATGTACCTGTGGGGCTACCCGGCACCCGTTGTACTGATCCGTAGTCGTCTATCCTTGGTTTTTCTATTCTTTCCCTTTAACATTAGCTGTCGGGATCTACTGGCTACGCTACCCTTATCTTTTGGCCTTCGATCAATATACCCTTGCATCTAGCTACACCTAACTTTTCCTTAAACCCCTGCGATTTTCTCACAGTAAATAAGATTTAAGATTTTATTGCACATTATTCCTATTTACCCCGTTGTGTGATTTTTTGATTCGGTAATTACATTTGCATGTGTAAATTAATACACATACACATGTAGAGGAAATAATGTAGTGTGTGGTAACCTCAGATTCTTTTGGAGTAAAGTGTGAAAGAATCTCGTTTGATAAACTGACCCCGTTTTTTAGATTGTTTTATTTTATTTTCAAACCTATACTCGTATTACCCGCCTTTTCTCAACTTGAACGGAGTGTCATTGACGCTAATCCTACAGTGAATTGTCAGCCGGTTTATAAAATTCAAAGTCGTAGTTTTCTTACCCGATTTTTTTCTGTCTATAGGTTTACATTGGGTTATATTTACATTACGTGAACAGTGTGTATTATGACATACATGTCGGGATCCTTGCGAAGCTCTCAATGTCGTCGTACTGCACCTAAATGGTCAAGTTATTATTGTTATTAGTATACACTGCATGTACTGGGGAAGAGGAAGGTGAGGAGGGGTGATAGGAGGATCTGGGGAATGTTGTTTCCTGAATAAGTCGGCTCCTCCACTAACCAAATAGATACTGGTGACCAACATTCCGGACAAAGACTCAATCATTACGTTTGCTAGGATGGTCCTTAAGTCCTGATTTTGTTCTCTTGCATGAACTTCATTGCTACGAAAGGGTCCCTTCACGCCAGATGAAAGCGCGCAGAGTCCTCATGTCACTTCCAGTATTACCCCGACTTCCTATCCTCCAGATTTGATTTTAACTCGACTGATTCTAGAAGGGGTATGTCCATTTCTTCCCTTATCATGACTCTACTCGCGTTGAGTGCGTACGGAGCCGTTTGAGATGATCCTTTCGTCTCCTACGAGGATAATCATTGGCTTGCGTTCCTCGCCTCCAAGAGCTGACATAACTTCTACCTCGTAAAAACTATGTTTGCTTTCAGGTCGACACTACTGGTAGTATGCAATAGTGCTACAGACTTATTCTCACGGAATACCACGCCGACGTCCCCTCCACATAACTTCGCAAAACTTGGGATACCTTCGGTCGAAACGCCTCCGTCAGCGAATCATACCCTACCATTCCAAGTGGCATTTTCTTTTTATTCTGTCTTTCATGCCTTTTCACTCTGCATGACCCCGCGAAAGGGATTAGCTTCCAGTACCCCGCGTGAATGCTCAGTTACGTTGACATCCCCTATCGCATGATAGCGCAAGAAAAAAGCCCTCTTTGTCTCATATCTTGTGGGGATATAATTGCAGTGACGCTATTGCATTCCCCAGTCGTGAAGTCTATATTTCGCAGGTCAAGCGGGATTTTGGAAGGGTTTGATTGAGGAAACATTACCGAAATAATGTTGATTTCATTTTTTGTAAGGAAGCCTGAAAGAAATTTGACATGATAATATTGTTGTTAGTAAACAATTATAATGTTTAAATTCAATCCTCCAAAGTTCATTTTTGAACCAACATCCAGTATGGTATGGATGCTCCCGTCACTCCACTTTGGCTCGGCATACCTCAGAAAAAACCCTTCTAATTTGGATGACTGTACGGCTACGATCTATGGCCGGGACCCTTTTTTTTGTACACATCCGTCTCGTCCTTTCTAGCACGCAAAAAAAAATATAAGTTCGTTGAACCCCGACATTGATAATAGATTTAATTTGGGACAAATCTCGTGATTACACATAGAGAATAATATTCAAAACACAATTATATCCTGGAACATAACTTCTTTTATCATTGGTTTTGTAGATTGGCAGATCCTCTCAGGTATCGGGACCATGTACGACCTGTAATTTAATTAAAATGTTTCTTTCACTCACCTGAACGAAGCCTGATTACGTACATGTGGGGAAAATATTAAAAGTAAAAACCTTCCTGTCACTATGATTCGGTAATTTAGTCCCCAGAAGTAGTAACACCCATGACTCTATGTCACACTTTTATTTGAGTTTAAGAAAATACGTAGGTTATTAATTATTATTTGTTAACAATATTATCGAAGATGACATTTATACGTAGGTATATGTGGTATATGTTGATATTATTTTGAATATTTGTATTATCTTGATTATATGATATATTGAAGAAACTACAAGTGCGTAGGTATTGTTTGTATTATTATTATTTTCGCGGAAGGTCGGAGAGATTATAAACATGTAGGTATTTTATATTATTATTATTTTGCGGAAGGTTAAAGAAAATATAAACTTGTGAATATTACTTTATAATATTATTTGGTTTCGAAAGATTGGATAAATTATAACCATATAGGTATTTTATATTTTTATATACATTATACTTAATATTATTATTTGTTTTTTTTTGTTTTTGCGAAAGATTGAGCAAGGCATTATTACGTAGGTATTTGTAGGTAAATTTTGTATTATTATTATTTTTTTGTTCGGCGCACATTGAAGAAATTTTAAGTACGTAGGTGTATTTTTAATGTTGTTTAGATATTATTATTTGGTGTGTGGCAGATTGAAGATGACATTTGTACGTAATTATTGACTCCGCTAATTTTATATTTCAAATCAACATTCACGCGATGCACTCCCTTCTATTTTTAAAACACAAAGTTACGTTTTTATTATCCCACCGAAGCTAAGTATTTCATTCACTTTGATTATTATTTTGGTTTTGATAATTCAAATTAATTTTATTACTTAGTTAATCCACTCGCGGCGCACTCTTCCTACATTAGTAAACACCCGCACTGCTTAGCACTATTTTGTTCATTCTTTCTTGGATTATTACTCACAGCACTCGTTTTTATAATATTGATTAATTAAATACGAACGATACCAATTATTTATACACAAAATTCAGAAACACTTCTTTCACTTTAGCTACGGGGTATATACTTCCACTATCACGGTTATCACCCTTCCTAGGCCGTCTATCGACCCCGACTCTCCTCCCACTGCCCCATGGTATTATTATTTTAGCCGGCACCCAGCCCTTCGAATATCTTCTAAAAAAAAACGCCAGGCGTGGACTCAGGACGTACATCTCGCCTTCCGTAGCGCGCTTTATAATTGAGAGTTCAGACAATTTCAACTTTCATTGATATGTTATTTTTCATGATTCTCTATCTCTCTCCAATCTTAATATGTCCGTTTAATTATTTCATTGTCTGGCGGCCGATAAGTGTAACTCACCCTTTTGATGCAGTTTTGCTTTAAACTTTTACTAGAATTCTGCAATCGGTCTTTCCTTAATAATCGGTAAATTATCTCGGCTAATTGTGACTTTACATCTGAAATAATTATCACTCTCGCACTCTCCCATTTATTTTTGTTTAAAATTTGCGGCAGGTAAAATTGAATTCAGTAGTATTTCGGCTTAATTCTCATGGTGACATGAAATTGTTTCTGTCATTTACTTGATTCACCACATTCCTTGCAGTTTCGTGCAAATAATTCATTTTCCGCGTCCGTAGATGTTTACAACTATTTTTTTTATCTTTCGTCCCTTTTCATGATCAGATATAATATTCGTAAAACTTTGTCTGGTAATAACTAATATCACCTTATTAATTCAGAATTCATTTTCTTAATGCGTTTCAAATAGCTCTATGGTCTAGTACGTACCTGTTTGGCTTCATTTTTTGTGTATCCAAAAGTAAAAATCTTATTTACTTTCAATCTGAGTGTTTTGTTTACCTTTCGAAAAATCTCGATCTATAGCACTAATGCATAGATTGTGTACGTCGTTAATTTTAATTGGTTTTCTGAATACTCCGTCTGTATTCTGTAGTGGTAATTTGGGCTTAATTACCCCATTTATTCCTCAAAACCATGTAAGTTTTTTTTGTTACTAAACAAACTCTCTTCAAAAAGCTCTAGGATTTTAAATTTATGGTCGGTCTGAAGTGTCGGCTTACATTCAATATTGATAAATTTTAAACGTGGTATCGATTTGAAAACTTCGAGCTCTCCATTGTGTCATCACCTTTATTTACCCCAGCCCTTCTCAGATTGTGATTTTTCTGTCCTTTTCAATAGCGGTCGCTAGTGTAGTCGATTTGAAATTTCGTTTAGGTGGGAAAAATTTTGTATGAGCTCTTCCGATAAAGAAGATGCTTTTTTTTTCTTTCGAACGTAGTGTTGAAGCCATCACAGCCCCCCTAGAGTTTTAAATCCAGCGGTAAACACGCCTCCTAGTGTTAGTCGATGGGATTAGAACTCACCATAGGTCATTTAATTCCTTCAATTTTCTACTAATGTTCTGTACCCCTGATCCTTGCTATTAAATCTTGCAGGGTTCCGTCCCATTTACTTCATGTGTTATTTGTTGAAACTAGTTCCATTTTCCGTCGGCGAACTATTCGTACGTTCCTACTTGTACAAATCTTTCTCTCTCCCTTGCTGTCCTACTCCCCCCCCCTAAGATTGTATTCCCCCCCCCCCTAAGATTATATTCCCCCCCCTAAGATTTTACTCCCTCTTCTCTTGTATGTCGGTTTTTTTTATTTATTTATTTTTTTGTTTTTTTTCTTATTTTTATTTATATCCAATTCGCCCCTGTCCTCCTACATTTTTTGTTGGATTCATTCATCTACTTGACTAGGTACCTGTTTCTAAACAAGACTGAACGTCAATGATGGATGGTTACCCCGGATGCTCTATTTTTAATTTGTAGGTGTGTACTTGAGAACGCAATACATTTTACGCGTAATTACTTCATGTATGATTTTAGATTTAATTGTCTTTAATTACTAATTCATTTTTTCCTAGTTTTATATTTTTATTATTTACGTTTTTTAACATTTAGCAATGTTTAAATGTATAAGATTTATCGCGTACAATGATCTCTAAAAAGTTCTCCTTCATTTTTATTTTTATTCTTCAATCTTATCGGAAGTTGGATAGCACAATGTCTCTACTCATTTATTTTTATTTGACTAACTCGTTTATAATGTTATGTCTAGACTGTAGTTAAAGTCAGATTTCAGATATGTTTTTTTTTTAATTCGTACCGTATTGATTTTTTTGCATAACCCGACGCTATACAAATCGCCCAAATCAGTTTAGCTTATTTATTATTATGGTTTTGATTTTTTTTTTGTTTATCTATTTTTATTTTGTCGGAATATGTGTGTATTAGAAGATGTATGAATGTGAATGAGGCAAAGAGTGTGTGCCAAGATCTGTCGTCTCTGCCCACCCCTGCGAGGAAACGGCGCGATGGTTAATTAGTTATGTTTTTATTTTATTATTATTTTTTATGTATTAATTTTATCATTATTATTATTCTGAGTGACTATTTGATAATTTATTTTCTTTCGTCTAGTCATTTGTTCAAGTAATTTTAACGGCAAGGACCCATATTTTTTTGTCTCCGACCTACCCTAAACGCAAGAGTCATAAATCTTATCGTTAGCTTGTTTAAAATACGCTCGGAACACGCGGGACAAATTCCTCTATTCATTTTAGGTTCGGTTTTTCAATTTTAGTTCAAGTTATTTATTTTTTCCAATTTATTTTTAATTTCGAAAGCTTATTATTTCCAATTTATTATTAGTTTCGAAAATCTTCCACTTGTAAAACTTTCTCCTTTGGTCACGGCAACAGTTGTAGCGAAAAATTCTCCAATCGTGAAGTCTATATTTCGCAGGTCAAGCGGGATTTTGGAAGGGTTTGATTGAGGAAACATTACCGAAATAATGTTGATTTCATTTTTTGTAAGGAAGCCTGAAAGAAATTTGACATGATAATATTGTTGTTAGTAAACAATTATAATGTTTAAATTCAATCCTCCAAAGTTCATTTTTGAACCAACATCCAGTATGGTATGGATGCTCCCGTCACTCCACTTTGGCTCGGCATACCTCAGAAAAAACCCTTCTAATTTGGATGACTGTACGGCTACGATCTATGGCCGGGACCCTTTTTTTTGTACACATCCGTCTCGTCCTTTCTAGCACGCAAAAAAAAATATAAGTTCGTTGAACCCCGACATTGATAATAGATTTAATTTGGGACAAATCTCGTGATTACACATAGAGAATAATATTCAAAACACAATTATATCCTGGAACATAACTTCTTTTATCATTGGTTTTGTAGATTGGCAGATCCTCTCAGGTATCGGGACCATGTACGACCTGTAATTTAATTAAAATGTTTCTTTCACTCACCTGAACGAAGCCTGATTACGTACATGTGGGGAAAATATTAAAAGTAAAAACCTTCCTGTCACTATGATTCGGTAATTTAGTCCCCAGAAGTAGTAACACCCATGACTCTATGTCACACTTTTATTTGAGTTTAAGAAAATACGTAGGTTATTAATTATTACTAGCTTTTGCCCGTTGCAACGCAACTAATTGGTTAAAGCACTAAGCGATTTGACGTTTGAAGGTGGATGAAATAAAAAGTGTGTGCGTACATTTTTTTTCATATTAAATATTTGGAGAAAAAAAACTATGGATGAATGTGGATGAAGCAAGGCTTGTGAGCCTTCACAGGGTTTGTGAAAATTGAATATTTTTAAAATATGAAGTATTTTAAAAATTGAAGTATTTTGAAATTTGAATATTTAGAAATTTTGGGTTTTTTAAAATCTACATGGTGACCTTAAATTTAAGTAATATGAAATCCCCATCCTCGCTTTGTCAGAATCGATATGTCACATGACCAACCTAAGTAAAGTCTTAAAAAACAAAATGGCGACCGTAATTTTAACTAATATGAAATCCCCATCCTCGCTTTGTCAGAATCGATATGTCACATGATTAACCTAAGAAAAGTCTTAAAAAACAAAACGGCTACCGTAATTTTGACTAATAAGAAATCCCCATCCTCGCTTTGTCAGAATCGATATGTCACATGACTAACCTAAGTAAAGTCTTAAAAAACAAAATGCCGACCGTAAATTTGACTAATATAAAATCCCCACCCTCGCTTTATCAGAATCGATATATCACATGACAAACCTAAGTTTCATCGCAATCGGATGGATAGTATTGGAAATAATTTCATTACGCCAGAGCTTTCTATTAGGTATATATAGAACCCATCCTGAGTATGCACACATATAATTCCCAAAGTTTCATCTCAATCGGATGAATAGTATATCAAATAATTTCATAACACCAGTTCTCACTATCATATTTAGAAACCATGCCGGGCATCGATGACGGGCATCAGAAACGGTGCTCTACAATTTTTTATTACTGAGCAAAAAATATTATATCAAACTATATTTCATTGCAATAAAAAAATAAGCGAAAAAATCTTTCAAAAACCTGTTAAAAAAAATAAATGTCTATAGAAAACCCAACAATTATCTACCATCTCTGGTAATTTAAAAAAAAAATCATTTCATTAATTTGTAATACGATGGATAAAAGTACCTACCATCTTTGGTGCCTTTTTTATTTCAAATCATTAATTTGAAATACGGTGGAAAAAGTTTTATCTTCAGTTCATACATACAGTACCTACCCAGTTATAATGTTCTACATATTTTTTATAAGGGCAAGACTGAACCATAAAAATTAGCAAAACCTACTTCAATAAAAGCCTGAAAATCGAATTCCGCCATCTTTTTAAAAACATTTTCATACAAAACCTACGGCTAAAATGTGGCGGAGGTTTTGATACAGGCTGGGTCACTATACTCGCTGTTATCAGTCGTGAAGTTAGTCGCAAGCAATAAAGTACCTACCCGGTGGCTAGTGTATTCGCACTTCTACTGGCCGCAGAAAATTTTAATTCATGACGAAACGTTTTTTACACAATTTTTTCGCTAGATGTCAAAAGTTTGGCAAAGTTTAGCGGCAAATTTATAATGAAGAGGGTTAGATGTTTTGCCTGAATAAGATGGCTAATCCTCTCGTCTACGATCCTATTCAAAAACATTGCCACCAGAATAATTTTTTACGACCCAATCTCGAATGCCGTGGAACCCTCTCATATGTAAAATTTTCAAGCGAATCGCCTAAGAAAATTTAAAAACACACCTCAAGATACTGTTTTGTACTCAAATTTGTCGTGAAGGTCTGACGATAAATTTTTCCTTTTTTGATGGGCGAACCTGGCGGCTGGCAATATAACTTTGAATTTCTTCGTCGAATAATGAGCGCTTCTAGTTTACGCCGCTAGGTTTTCATACATCAGTTTTTTTTTTTGCATCCGTTTTTTTATATGAAAATTTGCAATTGGTAAAACTTCTGGCTGAATTTTTCCCATACAAATCAGGTCTGAAAAAATCGTATGTGATTTCATCCACGGTCCCTGTCTCGCGATAATCAGCTTTCGGGTCGGTTAAACTTAAGGGGGAGAGTGGTCGTTTTTCGCCTGCAGGGCTTGTCTTAAAATATGGTCGTTTAGAGCATTAATATATATACTAGCTTTTGCCCGTTGCAACGCAACTAATTAGTTAAAGCACTAAGCGATTTGACGTTTGAACGTGGATGATGCAAGAAGTGTGTGTCTACATTTACAAAAAAAAAAATATTTAAAGAAAAAAAAAGATGTTTGAAAGTGGATGAAGCAAGGATTGTGAGAATTTCTCAAAGGGTCCTGTGAGTTAATCGCTCAATTTTGTAAACCTGCTGGCGACCAAACTTTTGAATAATATGAAATCCCCCACCTTTTTTTGCGAAAAACGATATCTCACATGACTAACCTTAGAAAAGTCTTAAAAAACAAAGTAGCGATCTGAATTTACCTAATATGAAATCCCCATCTTTTTTTGCGAAAAACGATATGTCACATGACTAACCTTAGAAAAGTCTTAAAAAACAAAATAGCGATCTGAATTTACCTAATATGAAATCCCCACCTTTTTTTGCGAAAAACGATATGTCACATGACTGACTAACCGTAGAAAAGTCTTAAAAAACCAAATGTTGACTAATATGAAATCCCCACCTTTTTTTGCGAAAAACGATATGTCACATGACAAACCGTAGAAAAGTCTTAAAAAACAAAATGACCACCAAAATGAAGATATGTCACATGACAAACCTTAGAAAAGTCTTAAAAAACAAAATGGCTACCAAAATGTTGACTAATATGAAATCCCCCACCTTTTTTTTAGAAAAACGATATGTCACATGACTAACCTTAGAAAAGTCTTAAAAAACAAAACGGCTACCAAAATGTTGACTAAAATGAAATCCCTTCCTTTTTTTGCGAAAAACGATATGTCACATGATATGACACTTAAAAAATTCTTTAATACAAATAAGATTTTTGAATGTGGATGAAGCAAGAAATGCAAAAAACCTAAATTTGGTAGGTGGGTATGGGTACCGCCGCCTCGGGAACCAACACACCTGCAATAGGTCATTTCAAGTGGTTCGCTATGTTTGGTGATTTAGCAGGGATGCCCGGGTTCATAGGGTGAGATTTTTCCCGGTCTTGGCGGTGGATGCGTCTGCCTACCAATTGCGTGGCAGACCAGATCGGGAGAGACTGGTTTAGGGATACTTTTTGGCTTCTCCAGCAAGGCTCTCTGTGAACATCACCTTGCACCGCAGTGGTAGGGATAAATCCATTCGTCCGTCACTCCACACACTGATCCTTAGATTCCTACCCACCCCTTATACCCTTTTCCTTCCCAGAATATCATCTCCTTCCTTTCCAAAAAAGAACCCTTCACACAGCGTCCCCAGAGATGACGTAGGCCCTGAGGGGAATTATTTTCTTCAGGGCCTCCTGTGTGGAGCTATTATAAAAAAATTAAAAAACTTCTCCATTCCCGGTAAATTTTCCGAATATTGTATTTAAATTGTCGAGTAAGTACCCCTATAGTTTGACTATAAAAAATGCATCAACATTCACACGGAAAAACACGCTATTAGGATTGGTGCATATATCGGTTGATGTAAAACGTTACTGAGAAAAATATTTTTGCCAATCTGTATATATCACACTTCTAGAGATTCTAAAATCAATGATTATTGACTCAGGTTAAACCGTTGTATAGGATTTGGTCATCCAATAAAAGATTCCCGGGGCGGCGGTACTAATGCACACCAATCACGTTGAATGATATTATTAACTTGCAAAATACAAAAACTGCGCTATGTAAATTTAATGCTCTTTGGTCCTTTATATATATTTTATAATCCTCGGGTAGCGGACCATTTGGGATACCCTTAAAATCTTTTTTTAAATATAATTTTTTTAATTTTAATATTTTTTTAATTTGGAATTTCTTGAGAAATTTTGGCGCTATAAAAAATATAAACTATTTAAAATAAAAATTATTCCATCAAACACATTGGTATTTCATTAATCTTTTTGTATAAAAAACATAATGTAAAACCTACGTAACCCTCACTCAAACAAATAATATTTGTTCATTTAATTACGTAATTTCTAAGAAAACAAAAACGTTTTAATTTTATTATTTACCAAAAAAACAATATTATCATACTCAATTTAACTGCAGAAAAAAATTACACAAAGAAATTCTTTCACAATATGCGGGTACCCGTGCACATGTATAATTATTTTTATTTTTAAATTTAATAATGTCCTAAGTAAACGAACGAATCCTGACCTATTTTTTTTTCGATTTATATGCATACGAACAATCTGTAGTACTGCATTGAACCAAATTGAACCCACCTAATTTATAAAAAGTAGCTTCCTACATACCTACCTACCCAAAGTACCTGTTTAGTACTTAGTTCCTACCTACCTGCATATCTACCTACCCCCGTTTTTACCTACATATTTTTGCAAATATCCATCTTTGGTAACTTTTTTAATTTTACATCATAAATTTTTTGTGATTAAAAGGAAAGAAGTTCTTACTTACAGTAAAAATCGATATTTGAATTCAATGGAATACCATGTGTAGTGCCTCCCTGATTGGTCAGTCAAAATGAACGACAGGGTCCGGCAAAATTTCCTCACTCATTATTACAAAAACCAATCGATTAAAAAAAATACTCTTTTTTTTTTCAATCGACTCTTTAATATTTTTTTATGGAAATGACATCTCTCAAGTGTCCACCTTTTGATTTCACGTACGCCATAACTCTTTTCGTAATAAATAATTATTAATAACGATGAATGTATAGAAAATTAAAAAAAAAAACTTTGCTTCTTATTTAGATAAATTTTAATGCGCCGCAAAACGTTGGTCGCAAACGCCCGACAATATTTTCTGAACAAAAGAAAATTAAGAAAAAAATCATGAGTTTTAATAAAAAAATTAATCCGTATATTTCGAGCTGATTTTTTTTTACCGCCCTGTTTCTGCATTTGAATTATAAGACCGACAAACTGCAATCGGCATATTTTTCAGGAGAAACAGTACCTTACCATCTTTGGTGACTTATTTTAATTTCAAACCATTTATTTGTAATTCGATGGAGCAAAGTAGGTACCTACCCAGTTATTTATTTAATACGAATTCACCTGGTCAGTAATATTTTAAAACTTGTGGAATTTGTTAGCGGATTTTTCTTGGATTGTTTTGTTAAATGTCAAATTTTTATCAGGATATTGTGGAATATTTTCAATGGAATGCCACTAAAAACACGATTGAATAAGTTTTCGAAACCTTTTGCCATTGAATATATCAAAAAACATCTACGCCAGAGGCCGTCATTTCGAGGCAATCTCGGTTGCAAATGAAGGATTCTCAAATACGCACAAAGCTCAACTTTTTAAAGGCTAAAGCCCACCAATTGCGTGGCAGACCAGATCGGAAGAGACTGGTTTAGGGAGACTTTTTGGCTTCTCCAGCAGAGCTCTCTCGGAACATCACCTTGCACCGCAGTGGGAGGGTTACAACCATTCGTCCGTCACTCCATACACTGATCCCCAGATTCCTACCCACCCCTCATACCTTTTTCCTTCTCAGAATATCCTCTCCTTCCTTTCCTAAAAATAGCCCTCCACACAGCATTCCCAAAGACGACGTAGGCCCCGAGGGGAATTATTTTCTTCCGGGCCTCCAGTATCGCGCTATTGTAAAAACTACTCCCTGTAGATTTTTCCGAATATTGTACAAAAATACTCGAGTTAAGTACCCCGTTTAGAATGTAATCCATTAAATAATTCCCGGGGCGGCGGTACCAATGCACACCACTCACATTGAATGATAATATAAACATGCAACATACAGAAACGGCGTTTTACAAAAAGAAATCCTCCACACAGCATTCCCAAAAATGACATAGGCCCTAAGAGGAATTATTAATACTATTCGGGCCTCCTGTATGAAGCGATTGTAAAAAAAAATGTTCTCTACTCCCGGTAGATTTTCCGAACATTTTATAAAAATACTCGAGTTAAGTACCCCATTAATTAAGTCATCCATTAAATTATTCCCGGGGCGGCGGTACCAATGCACACAACTCACCTTGAAAGTTACTATAAACACGCAAAATACAAAAACGGCGCTTTACAAATTTTTACTACTTGGTAAAAAAATATTATATGAAACTAAACTTAATTGCAATAAAAAATTTTCAGAAAAAATCTTTCACAAACCTGTTAAAAAAAAATTATTTATTGAAAAACAAACTAACAATACGAATTTTGGCAAATATTTGCCACCATCTTTGATAATTTTTTTACTTAAGTTTTTGCACAGAAATGGCCCAATATTATTTATTTGAAAATTTTAAATCAAAAATAATCACATCAAACCAATAATTTATTGTCCGGATAGGTACCTACTCGTTATCGCCTAAAAATTGCATAGAAAATATTTCAAGTTAGCGGGTAAGTACTTATGCAGTTTAACATCACTATTTGAACACAACAAAATAGGCCATCTCTACTGAATTCCCTGATAGTACATGATCCAGAATAATTTCTTTCCCGATTTTCAATCCAAATAAATTGATTTAAAAATTGTGCATTTTCAGAAGAATTTTTTTGTTTTTGTTTTTCTTAAAATATTTTTCTGGAAATGACATCGCTCGAGTGTCCAGTTTTTGAATTCATCAACAAACATACTATTTTAGTAATAAATAATTATTCATAACGATAATTGTACTGAAAAATAAAAAAATCTAAGAACCTTAATTGGAGAAATATTTCTATGACACACCAGCGTTAGTCGCGACCAAACGACTCTTTTTTCTTTAAAAAAAAAAATAAGAAAAAAAATCGTTAATAATAATTAAAAAAATAATTCATATTTATCAGAAAGGAAATTTTTCACCGCAATGCATTCGACATTCGATATTTGAAGCTATGATTAAAATGTAGTAACATTTTCAACACTCCAGTTTCTTTGGGAATAATTTGAATTTCGACCGATGTTGAAATGTTTCATAGCAAATTAGAGTGGTACTAAATCTTGCCGCCAGTGGAGCAGGTAAATCGTGTCAACCATTATTTTTTTATAGCGGTTTCCGAATGCGCCTTTGAGGTGGTTTTTTGTTCAAATGTCAGATTGGATATCAAAATAACAGACGTTTTTTCAAGAAATGTTGTCAATATGACCGTCGATTTACATTCGTAAAACTCTTGTCGATAAGGTTTTACTAAATTTTGAAAGCCGAGATCGATATTTTTAAAGCCATTTCGTATTTTCGAGCTGGCTGTCGACAAAATCAATAAAAATGACATTACACAACCGAGAAAAAACAAATGAACTCGAATTATTTGGCAGGTGAAACTTATTTTATACGTAATAAAGCATTTTTTTTACTGGCTACGAATATTTTAACAGTTTTTAACTCGGAAATTTTTTCGTAAACGTCAGAAATTCCCCACGTTTGAAAAGGAATCCTGACAAAATTTCCATGAAAAGTCATAAATATAATATATTTTTAATGTTCCGAAACCTGTCGTAGTCGAAATAATACAAAAACATCTAAGCCAGGTATCTTTTTTAAGTCGCAATTTTGATTTACCTCGAGGCTCGTCGGAATGTAAAATTTTGAAGTGAGACGCCTTATATTTAAAAAAATATACACTTTACGATTTCAGTACTGAGGCTCTTTCACAAATTTTTCGTGAAGGTCTGACGATAAATTTTTCCTTTTTTGATGGGCGAACCTGGCGGCTGGAAATACAACTTTGAATTTCTTCATCGAATAATGAGCGCTTCTAGTTTTCGCCGCTAGGTTTTCATACATCAGTTTTAGTAGCAGTTTTTTTTTTTGCATCCGTTTTTTTATATGAAAATTTGCAATTGGTAAAATTCTGGCTGAATTTTTCCCATACAAATCAGGTCTGAAAAAATCGTATGTGATTTCATCCACGGTCCCTGTCTCGCGATAATCAGCTTTCGGGTCGGTTAAACTTAAGGGGGAGAGTGGTCGTTTTTCGCCTGCAGGGCTTGTCTTAAAATATGGTCGTTTAGAGCATTAATATATACTAGCTTTTGCCCGTTGCAACGCAACTAATTAGTTAAAGCACTAAGCGATTTGACGTTTGAACGTGGATGATGCAAGAAGTGTGTGTCTACATTTACAAAAAAAAAAATATTTAAAGAAAAAAAAAGATGTTTGAAAGTGGATGAAGCAAGGATTGTGAGAATTTCTCAAAGGGTCCTGTGAGTTAATCGCTCAATTTTGTAAACCTGCTGGCGACCAAACTTTTGAATAATATGAAATCCCCCACCTTTTTTTGCGAAAAACGATATCTCACATGACTAACCTTAGAAAAGTCTTAAAAAACAAAGTAGCGATCTGAATTTACCTAATATGAAATCCCCATCTTTTTTTGCGAAAAACGATATGTCACATGACTAACCTTAGAAAAGTCTTAAAAAACAAAATAGCGATCTGAATTTACCTAATATGAAATCCCCACCTTTTTTTGCGAAAAACGATATGTCACATGACTGACTAACCGTAGAAAAGTCTTAAAAAACCAAATGTTGACTAATATGAAATCCCCACCTTTTTTTGCGAAAAACGATATGTCACATGACAAACCGTAGAAAAGCCTTAAAAAACAAAATGACCACCAAAATGAAGATATGTCACATGACTAACCTTAGAAAAGTCTTAAAAAACAAAATGGCTACCAAAATGTTGACTAATATGAAATCCCCCACCTTTTTTTTAGAAAAACGATATGTCACATGACTAACCTTAGAAAAGTCTTAAAAAACAAAACGGCTACCAAAATGTTGACTAAAATGAAATCCCTTCCTTTTTTTGCGAAAAACGATATGTCACATGATATGACACTTAAAAAATTCTTTAATACAAATAAGATTTTTGAATGTGGATGAAGCAAGAAATGCAAAAAACCTAAATTTGGTAGGTGGGTATGGGTACCGCCGCCTCGGGAACCAACACACCTGCAATAGGTCATTTCAAGTGGTTCGCTATGTTTGGTGATTTAGCAGGGATGCCCGGGTTCATAGGGTGAGATTTTTCCCGGTCTTGGCGGTGGATGCGTCTGCCTACCAATTGCGTGGCAGACCAGATCGGGAGAGACTGGTTTAGGGATACTTTTTGGCTTCTCCAGCAAGGCTCTCTGTGAACATCACCTTGCACCGCAGTGGTAGGGATAAATCCATTCGTCCGTCACTCCACACACTGATCCTTAGATTCCTACCCACCCCTTATACCCTTTTCCTTCCCAGAATATCATCTCCTTCCTTTCCTCAAAAGAACCCTTCACACAGCGTCCCCAGAGATGACGTAGGCCCTGAGGGGAATTATTTTCTTCAGGGCCTCCCGTGTGGAGCTATTATAAAAAAATTAAAAAACTTCTCCATTCCCGGTAAATTTTCCGAATATTGTATTTAAATTGTCGAGTAAGTACCCCTATAGTTTGACTATAAAAAATGCATCAACATTCACACGGAAAAACACGCTATTAGGATTGGTGCATATATCGGTTGATGTAAAACGTTACTGAGAAAAATATTTTTGCCAATCTGTATATATCACACTTCTAGAGATTCTAAAATCAATGATTATTGACTCAGGTTAAACCGTTGTATAGGATTTGGTCATCCAATAAAAGATTCCCGGGGCGGCGGTACTAATGCACACCAATCACGTTGAATGATATTATTAACTTGCAAAATACAGAAACTGCGCTATGTAAATTTAATGCTCTTTGGTCCTTTATATATATTTTATAATCCTCGGGTAGCGGACCATTTGGGATACCCTTAAAATCTTTTTTTAAATATAATTTTTTTTAAACCTACGTAACCCTCACTCAAACAAATAATATTTGTTCATTTAATTACGTAATTTCTAAGAAAACAAAAACGTTTTAATTTTATTATTTACCAAAAAAACAATATTATCATACTCAATTTAACTGCAGAAAAAAATTACACAAAGAAATTCTTTCACAATATGCGGGTACCCGTGCACATTGAAAATTATTTTTATTTTTAAATTTAATAATGTCCTAAGTAAACGAACGAATCCTGACCTATTTTTTTTTCGATTTATATGCATACGAACAATCTGTAGTACTGCATTGAACCAAATTGAACCCACCTAATTTATAAAAAGTAGCTTCCTACATACCTACCTACCCAAAGTACCTGTTTAGTACTTAGTTCCTACCTACCTGCATATCTACCTACCCCCGTTTTTACCTACATATTTTTGCAAATATCCATCTTTGGTAACTTTTTTAATTTTACATCATAAATTTTTTGTGATTAAAAGGAAAGAAGTTCTTACTTACAGTAAAAATCGATATTTGAATTCAATGGAATACCATGTGTAGTGCCTCCCTGATTGGTCAGTCAAAATGAACGACAGGGTCCGGCAAAACTTCCTCACTCATTATTACAAAAACCAATCGATTAAAAAAAATACTCTTTTTTTTTTCAATCGACTCTTTAATATTTTTTTATGGAAATGACATCTCTCAAGTGTCCACCTTTTGATTTCACGTACGCCATAACTCTTTTCGTAATAAATAATTATTAATAACGATGAATGTATAGAAAATTAAAAAAAAAAACTTTGCTTCTTATTTAGATAAATTTTAATGCGCCGCAAAACGTTGGTCGCAAACGCCCGACAATATTTTCTGAACAAAAGAAAATTAAGAAAAAAATCATGAGTTTTAATAAAAAAATTAATCCGTACATTTCGAGCTGATTTTTTTTTACCGCCCTGTTTCTGCATTTGAATTATAAGACCGACAAACTGCAATCGGCATATTTTTCAGGAGAAACAGTACCTTACCATCTTTGGTGACTTATTTTAATTTCAAACCATTTATTTGTAATTCGATGGAGCAAAGTAGGTACCTACCCAGTTATTTATTTAATACGAATTCACCTGGTCAGTAATATTTTAAAACTTGTGGAATTTGTTAGCGGATTTTTCTTGGATTTTTTTGTTAAATGTCAAATTTTTATCAGGATATTGTGGAATATTTTCAATGGAATGCCACTAAAAACACGATTGAATAAGTTTTCGAAACCTTTTGCCATTGAATATATCAAAAAACATCTACGCCAGAGGCCGTCATTTCGAGGCAATCTCGGTTGCAAATGAAGGATTCTCAAATACGCACAAAGCTCAACTTTTTAAAGGCTAAAGCCCACCAATTGCGTGGCAGACCAGATCGGAAGAGACTGGTTTAGGGAGACTTTTTGGCTTCTCCAGCAGAGCTCTCTCGGAACATCACCTTGCACCGCAGTGGGAGGGATACAACCATTCGTCCGTCACTCCATACACTGATCCCCAGATTCCTACCCACCCCTCATACCTTTTTCCTTCTCAGAATATCCTCTCCTTCCTTTCCTAAAAATAGCCCTCCACACAGCATTCCCAAAGACGACGTAAGCCCCGAGGGGAATTATTTTCTTCCGGGCCTCCAGTATCGCGCTATTGTAAAAACTACTCCCTGTAGATTTTTCCGAATATTGTACAAAAATACTCGAGTTAAGTACCCTGTTTAGAATGTAATCCATTAAATAATTCCCGGGGCGGCGGTACCAATGCACACCACTCACATTGAATGATAATATAAACATGCAACATACAGAAACGGCGTTTTACAAAAAGAAATCCTCCACACAGCATTCCCAAAAATGACATAGGCCCTAAGAGGAATTATTAATACTATTCGGGCCTCCTGTATGAAGCGATTGTAAAAAAAAATGTTCTCTACTCCCGGTAGATTTTCCGAACATTTTATAAAAATACTCGAGTTAAGTACCCCATTAATTAAGTCATCCATTAAATTATTCCCGGGGCGGCGGTACCAATGCACACAACTCACCTTGAAAGTTACTATAAACACGCAAAATACAAAAACGGCGCTTTACAAATTTTTACTACTTGGTAAAAAAATATTATATGAAACTCAACTTAATTGCAATAAAAAATTTTCAGAAAAAATCTTTCACAAACCTGTTAAAAAAAAATTATTTATTGAAAAACAAACTAACAATACGAATTTTGGCAAATATTTGCCACCATCTTTGATAATTTTTTTACTTAAGTTTTTGCACAGAAATGGCCCAATATTATTTATTTGAAAATTTTAAATCAAAAATAATCACATCAAACCAATAATTTATTGTCCGGATAGGTACCTACTCGTTATCGCCTAAAAATTGCATAGAAAATATTTCAAGTTAGCGGGTAAGTACTTATGCAGTTTAACATCACTATTTGAACACAACAAAATAGGCCATCTCTACTGAATTCCCTGATAGTACATGATCCAGAATAATTTCTTTCCCGATTTTCAATCCAAATAAATTGATTTAAAAATTGTGCATTTTCAGAAGAATTTTTTTGTTTTTGTTTTTCTTAAATTATTTTTCTGGAAATGACATCGCTCGAGTGTCCAGTTTTTGAATTCATCAACAAACATACTATTTTAGTAATAAATAATTATTCATAACGATAATTGTACTGAAAAATAAAAAAATCTAAGATCCTTAATTGGAGAAATATTTCTATGACACACCAGCGTTAGTCGCGACCGAACGACTCTTTTTTCTTTAAAAAAAAAAATAAGAAAAAAAATCGTTAATAATAATTAAAAAAATAGTTCATATTTATCAGAAAGGAAATTTTTCACCGCAATGCATTCGACATTCGATATTTGAAGCTATGATTAAAATGTAGTAACATTTTCAACACTCCAGTTTCTTTGGGAATAATTTGAATTTCGACCGATGTTGAAATGTTTCTTAGCAAATTAGAGTGGTACTAAATCTTGCCGCCAGTGGAGCAGGTAAATCGTGTCAACCATTATTTTATACCGGTTTCCGAATGCGCCTTTGAGATGTTTTTTTTTTCAAATGTCAGATTGGAAATTAAAATAACGGACGTTTTTTCAAGAAACATTGTCAATATGACTGTCGATTTACATTCGTAAAACTCTTGTCGAAAAGGTTTTACTAAATTTTGAAAGCCCAGATCGATATTTTTAAAGCCATTTCGTATTTTCGAGCTGGGTGTCGACAAAATCAATAAATGACATTACACAACCTAGAAAAAACAAATGAACTCGAATTATTTGGCAAGTGAAACTTATTTTATACGTAATAAAGCATTTTTTTTACTGGCTACGAACATTTTAACAGTTTTTAACTCGGAATTTTTTTCGTAAACGTCAGAAATTACCGACGTTTGAAAACGAATCCTGACAAAATTTCCATGAAAAGTCATAAATATAATATATTTTTAATGTTCCGAAACCTGTCGTAGTCGAAATAATACAAAAACATCTAAGCCAGGTATCTTTTTTAAGTCGCAATTTTGATTTACCTCGAGGCTCGTCGAAATGTAAAATTTTGAGGTGAGACGCCATATATTTAAAAAAATACACTTTACGATTTTAGTACTGAGGCTCTTTCAGAAATTTTTCGTGAAGGTCTGACGATAAATTATTCCTTTTTTGAGGGGCGAACCTGGCGGCTGGCAATATAACTTTGAATTTCATCGTCGAATAATGAGCGCTTCTAGTTTTCGCCGCTAGGTTTTCATACATCAGTTTTATTAGCAGTTTATTTTTTTTGCATCAGTTTTTTTATATGAAAATTTGCAATTGGTAAAATTCTGGCTGAATTTTTCCCATACAAATCAGGTCTGAAAAAATCGTATGTATTTTCATCCACGGTCGCTGTCTCGCGAAAATCAGCTTTGAGGTCGGTTAAAATTGAGGGGCAGAATGGTCGTTTTTCGCAAGACTGCAAAACACTTAATCGGTCATCCACGGTCGCTGTCTCGCGAAAATCAGCTCTGAGGTCGGTCAAACTCGAGGGGCAGAGTGGTCGTTTTTCGCAAGACCGCGATTGTCTTAAAATCTGGTGGTCAAGAGCATTAATATTAATACTAGCTTTTGCCCGTTGCAAGGCAACTAATTGGTTAAAGCACTTAGCGATTTGACGTTTGAATGTGGATGAAGCAAGAAGTGTGTGTCTACATTTTTTAAAAATGAAATATTTGAAGATAAAAAATCGATGTTTGAATGTGGATGAAGCAAGGATTGTGAGAACTACTAAAAGAGTACTGTAAGTTAATCGCTCTATTTTGTACACCCGCTACTTAGCCACTTTGGTCGCCCTGGTTAAGGCGTTCAGTATGGGCCTTTTCTCGCAAAAAGGGGCCTAGAAGTTTATTGCTCAATTTTTTCACTAATAAATTGTTTCTAAATTATATGATATGCACTCACTTTTCTAATAACTCCCGTTACACCTATTTAAATTTTTTGTATGAATTTGATAACGCCAAATCTCTGCATTATATAAAGAAAACTTCGCGGGCTTGCGCACAATAACTCACCAAAGTTTCATCGCAATCGGATGAATATTATTGTAGATAATTTCATTACGCTAGAGCTCATTATTATATTTTAAAACCATTTCGAGCATGCACACATCATATCCCCAAAGTTTCATCGCAATCGGATGAATAGTATTGGAAATAATTTCATAATGCCAGAGCTTATTCTTATATATAGAAACCATCCCTAGCATGCCAACATCGAATTCTAAAAGTTTCATCTCAATCGGATGAAAAGTAAAGGAAATAATTTCATTACGCCAGAGCTTACTTTTATGCATAAAAACCATCCCAGGCATGCACACATCAAATCTCCAAAGTTTCATCTCAATCGGGTGAATAGTATATGAAATAATTTGATAACGCCAGAGCTTATTATTACGCATAGAAACCATCCCGGACATGCACACATCAAATCCCCAAAGTTTCATCGCAATCAGATGAATAGTATAGGAAATAATTTCATAGAGCCAGAGCTTACTATTATGCGTAGAAACCAACCCGGGCATGCACACATCAAATACCAAAAGTTTTGTCGCAATCAGATGAAAAGTATTGGAAAAAAAATCATAACGCCAGAGCTTACTCTTTTATGTTCAAACCATCCCGAGTATCCAACATCAAATTCCCAAAGTTTCATCTCAATCGGATGGAAAGTATAGGAAATAATTTCATAACGCCAGATCTTACCATTATGCGTAAATAATTTCATAATTCCAGAGCTTACTATTATGCGTAGAAACCAACCCGGGCATGCACACATCAAAGCTCAAAAGTTTTGTCGCAATCAAATGAATAGTATTGGAAAAAATTTCATAACGCCAGAGCTTACTCTTTTACATAGAAACCATCCCGAGCATGTCAACATCGAATTCCCAAAGTTTCATCTCAATCGGATGAAAATTAAAGGAAATATTTTCATAACGCCAGAGCTTACTTTTATGCATAAAAACCATCCCAGGCATGCACACATCAAATTTCCAAAGTTTCATCTCGATCGGATCAGTATATAAAATAATTTCATAAAGCCAGAGCTTACTATTATGCGTAGAAACCAACCCGGGCATGCACACATCAAATCCCAAAAGTTTTGTCGCCATCAGATGAATAGTATTGGAAAAAAAACCTACCTAACCCTCAAACAAAAAATATTTGTTCAACAAAAAACCATCTTATCAAACTCAATTTTACTGCAGCAAAAAAATTACACAAAGAAATTCTTTAACAATATCCGGCTACCCGTGCACACGTATAATTATTTTTATTTTAAAATTGAATAATGTCCAAAGTAAACGAACGAATCCTGACCGATCTATTTTTCGATTTATATGCATATAAAAAATCTGTAGCACTGCATCGAACCCACCTAATTTATAAAAAGTACCTTCATACATACCTACCTACCCAGAGTACCTGTTCAGTACTTAGTTCCTACCTACCTGCATATCTACCTACCCCCGTGTACACCTACATTTTTTTGGAAATATCCATCTTTGGTTACTTTTTTTTATTTTATATCATATTTTTTTTGTGATTTAAAGGAAAGAAGTTCTTACTTAGAGTAAATATCGATATTTGAATTCAATGCAATCCGCATGCCTACTGAACTCCCTGATTGGACAGTCGAAATGAACGACAGGGTCCGGCAAAATTTCCTCACTCATTATTACAAAAACCAATCGATTAAAAAAATGATTTTTTTTTTAAATCGACTCTTTAATATTTTTTTATGGAAATGACATCTTTCAAGTATCCACCTTTTGATGTCACGGACGCCATAACTCTTTTCGTAATCAATAATTATTAATAACGATAAATGTATAGAAAATTAGAAAAAAAACTTTGCATCTTATTTAGATAAATTTTAATGCGCCGCAAAAACGTTGGTCGCAAACGCAAGACAATATTTTCTAAACAAAAAAAATTAAGGAAAAAATCATGAGTTTTAATAAAAAAATTATTCAGTATATTTCGAGCGGAATTTTTTTTACCATCCTGTTTCTGAATTTGAATTAAAAGACCGACAAACTGCAATCGGCATTTTTCCAGAAGAAACGCATTTAGTACCTACCATCTTTGGTGATTTCTCTTAATTTCAAACCATTTATTTGTAATTCGATGGAGCAAAGTAGGTACCTACCCAGTGATTATTATTATACCAATCCACCTGACCAGTAATATTTTTAAATCTTGTATAATTTGTTAGCGGATTTTTCATGGATTTTTTTGTAAAATGTCAAATTTTTAGCTCGATATTGTGGAATATTTTCAATGGAATGCCACTAAAAAAACGGTTGAATAAGTTTTCGAAACCTTTTGCCATTGAATATATCAAAAAACATTTACGCCAGAGGCCGTCATTTTGACGCAATTTCGTTTGCAAATGAAGGATTCTCAAATACGCCAAAGCTCAATTTTTTTAAAGGCTAAAGTCTAATTTTTTGTTCAGGCCCTAGCACGCTTGCTCTATAACGATCGGTAGGATAACTATCGGTAACTTCTCATCGTTCCCTAGGACAACTGCACATCGCTAACGAACAAACAACAGATGATGTCGAATATGTTAAGGACACTTAGTCATTGTGAACTGTCACTTATTCGTTGGCGATCTGTAGTCATGCTAGGGAACGATGAGAAGTTACCGATAGTTATCCTATCGATCGTTATAGAGCGAGCGTGCTAGGGCCACTGACCTACCGCAAAAGCCGTGAGGATCTTACGCTAAAAAAATTCGCTGGGTGGGTAGGCCAACGCCTCTGCAATAGGTCATTTCAAGTGGTTCGCTATGTTTGTTGATTTAGAAGTGGTGCCTGGGTTCATGAGGTTTGTTCTGGTCTTGGCGGTGGATTCGTCTGCCCACCAATTTCGTGGCAGACCAGATCGGAAGAGACTGGTTTAGGGAGACTTTTTGGGTTCTTCAGCAAAGCTCTCTCGGAACATCACCTTGCACCGCAGTGGGAGGGATAAAATCATTCGTCCGTCACTCCACACACTGATCCCCAGATTCCTACCCACCCCTCATAACTTTTTCCTTACCAGAACATCATCTCCTTACCTTCCTAAAAAGAACCCTTCACACAGCATCCCCAAAGATGACATAGGCCCTGAGAGGAATTATTTTCGTCCGTCACTCCACACACTGATCCCCAGATTCCTACCCACCCCTCATAACTTTTTCCTTACCAGAACATCATCTCCTTACTTTCCTAAAAATAACCCTTCACACAGCATCCCCAAAGATGACATAGGCCCTGAGAGGAATTATTTTCTTCAAGGCCTCCTGTGTAGAGCTATTATAAAAATTAAATAAACTTCTCTTTTCCCGGTAGATTTTCCTAATTTTGTTTTAAATTAGTCGAGTAAGATCCATAGTTTATGCATAAACATTCACACGAAAAAGCCCGCCCTTAGGATTGTGTGTATTGGTGCATATAACGATGCAAAACGTCACTGAGATACATCTTTTTGCCAACCTGAATATATTTAGATATTCTTAAATCGACTCAGATTAACCGGTTATAAAGGGTTTGGTCATCCAACAAATGATTCACGGGGTGGCAGTACCAATGCACACCACCCACGTCGAATGATATTATAATAACACTATTGTGCACTATTTAAAGAAGTACCTACACCATTAGGCAAAAAAAGTGGATTATCCTGAGTTATTTAAACAGTTTTATTCATCATGTTAAATTCTCAATATTTGAAAAATAACGTTCCCACCCAAGTAGGTACCTACCCACTGGTAAATTATTTTCTATGATCTCGGCAGCCTGAACCGTTCGAATTTTATTTGTCTTTACAAAAGTACCTACCCAGCAATTAAAAACAACGTTATGTAGCTGGCCGGTAACGTTTAACCTGTTTTTATTTTGCATTTCTTCATAAACGTCAGAATTTTTTCAACTTTTGAAGATGTATGCTGAAATAATTTACATGAAATGTGGTAAATGTAATGTATTATTGGAGTTCGGAAATCTATGGTTTTCAAAATTATAGAAAAACATCTTATCCACATATGCTATTTTTGACGTAATATTGATATACATGAGACTCGTCCAAATGTCAAATTTACATGCGAGACGCCATAGAATAATTTTCAAAAATGCCCCAACATTTCAGTACTTTGAAGGTCTGACGATAAATTTTTCCTTAATAAAGCATTTTTTTTTACTGGCTACGAACATTTTAACAGTTTTTAACTCGGAATTTTTTTTGTAAACGTCAGAAATTACCGACGTTTGAAAACGAATCCTGACAAAATTTCCATGAAAAGTCACAAATATAATATATTATTAATGTTCCGAAACCTGTCGTAGTCGCAATAATATAAAAACATCTAAGCCGGGAATCTTTTTTAAGTCGCAATTTTGATTTACCTCGAGGCTCGTCGAAATGTTAAATTTTGAGGTGAGACGCCTTATATTTAAAAAAATATACACTTTACGATTTCAGTACTGAGGCTCTTTCAGAAATTTTTCGTGAAGGTCTGACGATAAATTATTCCTTTTTTGAGGGGCGAACCTGGCGGCTGGCAATATAACTTTGAATTTCTTCTTCGAATAATGAGCGCTTCTAGTTTTCGCCGCTAGGTTTTAATACATCAGTTTCATTAGTAGTTTTTATTTTTTGCATCAGTTTTTTTATATGAAAATTTGCAATTGGTAAAATTCTGGCTGAATTTTTCCCATACAAATCAGGTCTGAAAAAATCGTATGTATTTTCATCCACGGTCGCTGTCTCGCGAAAATCAGCTTTGAGGTCGGTTAAAATTGAGGGGCAGAATGGTCGTTTTTCGCGAGACTGCAAAACACTTAATCGGTCATCCACGGTCGCTGTCTCGCGAAAATCAGCTCTGAGGTCGGTCAAACTCGAGGGGCAGAGTGGTCGTTTTTCGCGAGACTGCGATTGTCTTAAAATCTGGTGGTCAAGAGCATTAATATTAATACTAGCTTTTGCCCGTTGCAAGGCAACTAATTGGTTAAAGCACTAAGCGATTTGACGTTTGAATGTGGATGAAGCAAGAAGTGTGTGTGTCTACATTTTTTAAAAATTAAATATTTGAAAAAAAAATCGATGTTTGAATGTGGATGAAGCAAGGATTGTGAGAACTACTCAAAGGGTCCTGTGAGTTAATTGCTCAATTTTGTACACCCGCTACTTAGCCACTTTGGTCGCCCTGGTTAAGGCGTTCAGTATGGGCCTTTTCTCGCAAAAAGGGGCCTAGAAGTTTACGGCTCAATTTTTTCACTAATAAATTGTTTCTAAATTATATGATATGCACTCACTTTTCTAATAACTCCCGTTACACCTATTTAATTTTTTTGTATGAATTTGATAACGCCAAATCTCTGCATTATATAAAGAAAACTTCGCGGGCTTGCGCACAATAACTCACCAAAGTTTCATCGCAATCGGATGAATATTATTGTAGATAATTTCATTACGCTAGAGCTCATTATTATATTTTAAAACCATTTCGAGCATGCACACATCATATCCCCAAAGTTTCATCGCAATCGGATGAATAGTATTGGAAATAATTTCATAATGCCAGAGCTTATTCTTATATATAGAAACCATCCCTAGCATGCCAACATCGAATTCCCAAAGTTTCATCTCAATCGGATGAAAAGTAAAGGAAATAATTTCATTACGCCAGAGCTTACTTTTATGCATAAAAACCATCCCAGTCATGCACACATCAAATCTCCAAAGTTTCATCTCAATCGGGTGAATAGTATATGAAATAATTTGATAACGCCAGAGCTTATTATTACGCATAGAAACCATCCCGGACATGCACACATCAAATCCCCAAAGTTTCATCGCAATCAGATGAATAGTATAGGAAATAATTTCATAGAGCCAGAGCTTACTATTATGCGTAGAAACCAACCCGGGCATGCACACATCAAATCCCAAAAGTTTTGTCGCAATCAGATGAATAGTATTGGAAAAAATTTCATAACGCCAGAGCTTACTCTTTTACATAGAAACCATCCCGAGCATGCCAACATCGAATTCCCAAAGTTTCATCTCAATCGGATGGAAAGTATAGGACATAATTTCATAACGCCAGATCTTACCATTATGCGTAAATAATTTCATAATTCCAGAGCTTACTATTATGCGTAGAAACTAACCCGGGCATGCACACATCAAATCCCAAAAGTTTTGTCGCAATCAAATGAATAGTATTGGAAAAAATTTCATAACGCCAGAGCTTACTCTTTTACATAGAAACCATCCCGAGCATGCCAACATCGAATTCCCAAAGTTTCATCTCAATCGGATGAAAATTAAAGGAAATATTTTCATAACGCCAGAGCTTACTTTTATGCATAAAAACCATCCCAGGCATGCACACATCAAATCTCCAAAGTTTCATCTCGATCGGATGCTTAGAAACCAACCCGAGCATGCACACATCAAATCCCAAAAGTTTTGTCGTTATCAGATGAATAGTATTGGAAAAAAACCTACCTAACCCTCAAACTAAAAATATTTGTTCATTTACCTACGTAATTTCTAAAAAAAAAAAAAACATTGCAATTTTATTACTTATCAAAAAAACCATCTTATCAAACTCAATTTTACTGCAGCAAAAAAATTACACAAAGAAATTCTTTAACAATATCCGGGTACCCGTGCACACGTATAATTATTTTTATTTTAAAATTTAATAATGTCCAAAGTAAACGAACGAATCCTGACCGATCTATTTTTCGATTTATATGCATATAAAAAATCTGTAGCACTGCATCGAACCCACCTAATTTATAAAAAGTACCTTCATGCATACCTACCTACCCAGAGTACCTGTTCAGTACTTAGTTCCTACCTACCTGCATATCTACCTACCCCCGTGTACACCTACATTTTTTTGGAAATATCCATCTTTGGTTACTTTTTTTTAAATTTTATATCATAATTTTTTTGTGATTTAAAGGAAAGAAGTTCTTACTTAGAGTAAATATCGATATTTGAATTCAATGCAATCCGCATGCCTAGTGAACTCCTGATTGGACAGTCATCAATGAACGACAGGGTCCGGCAAAATTTCCTCACTCATTATTACAAAAACCAATCGATTAAAAAATTGACTTTTTTTTTTTAATCGAATCTTTAATATTTTTTTATGGAAATGACATCTTTCAAGTGTCCACCTTTTGATTTCACGGACGCCATAACTCTTTTCGTAATAAATAATTATTAATAACGATAAATGTATAGAAAATTAGAAAAAAAACTTTGCATCTTATTTAGATAAATTTTAATGCGCCGCAAAAACGTTGGTCGCAAACGCCCGACAATATTTTCTAAACAAACAAAAAAATAAGGAAAAAATCATGAGTTTTAATAAAAAAATTAATCAGTATATTTCGAGCGGAATTTTTTTTACCACCCTGTTTCTGAATTTGTACTAAAAGACCGACAAACTGCAATCGGCATTTTTCAGAAGAAACGCATTTAGTACCTACCATCTTTGGTGATTTCTCTTAATTTCAAACCATTTATTTGTAATTCGATGGAGCAAAGTAGGTACCTACCCAGTGATAATATTATACGAATCCACTGGCAAGTAATCTTTTTAAATGTTGTAAAATTTGTTAGCGGATTTTTCATGGATTTTTTTGTAAAATGTCAAATTTTTAGCACGATATTGAGGAATATTTTCAAGCGAATGCCACTAAAATAACGGTTGAATAAGTTTTCGAAACCTTTTGCCATTGAATATATCAAAAAACATCTACGCCAGAGGCCGTCATTTTGACGCAATTTCGTTTGCAAATGAAGGATTCTCAAATTCGCCAATGCTCAATTTTTTAAAGGATAAACTAAAAATTTTTGTTCAGGCCCTAGCACGCTTGCTCTTTAATGATCGGTAGGATAACTATCGGTAACTTCTCATCGTTCCCTAGGACAACTGCACATCGCTAACGTACAAACAACAGTTGATTTCGAATATGTTACGAAGGACACTTAGTCATTGTGACCTGTCACTTATTCGTTGGCGATCTGTAGTCATGCTAGGGAACGATGAGAAGTCACCGATAGTTATCCTATCGATCGTTGTAGAGCGAGCGTGCTAGGGCCCTGACATACCGCAAAAGCCGTGAGGATTTACGCTAAAAAAAATCGCTGGGCGGGTAGGCCAACGCCTCTGCAATAGGTCATTTCAAGAGGTTCGCTATGTTTGGTGATTTAGAAGTGGTGCCTGGGTTCATGAGGTTTGTCCTGGTCTTGGCGGTGGATTCGTCTGCCCACCAATTTCGTAGTAGACCAGATCGGAAGAGACTGGTTTAGGGAGACTTTTTGGCTTCTTCAGCAGAGCTCTCTCGGAACATCACCTTGCACCGCAGTGGTAGGGATAAAATCATTCGTCCCTCACTCCACACACTGATCCCCAGATTCCTACCCACCCCTCATAACTTTTTCCTTACCAGAACATCAACTCCTTACTTTCCTAAAAATAACCCTTCACACAGCATCCCCAAAGATGACATAGGCCCTGAGAGGAATTATTTTCGTCCGTCACTCCACACACTGATCCCCAGATTCCTACCCACCCCTCATAACTTTTTCCTTACCAGAACATCATCTCCTTACTTTCCTAAAAAGAACCCTTCACACAGCATCCCCAAAGATAACATAGGCCCTGAGAGGAATTATTTTCTTCAAGGCCTCCTGTGTAGAGCTATTATAAAAATTCAATAAACTTCTCTTTTCCCGGTAGATTTTCCTAATTTTGTTTTAAATTAGTCGAGTAAGATCCATAGTTTGTGTATAAAAAATGCATAAACATTCACACGAAAAAGCCCGCCCTTAGGATTGTGTGTATTGGTGCATATAACGATGCAAAACGTCACTGAGATACATCTTTTTGCCAACCTGAATATATTTAGATATTCTTAAATCGACTCAGATTAACCGGTTATAAAGGGTTTGGTCATCCAATAAATGATTCACGGGGTTTCAGTACCAATGCACACCACCCACGCCGAATGATATTAGAATAACACTATTGTGCACTATTTAAAAAAGTACCTACGCCATTTGGCAAAAAAAAAATGGATTATCCTGAGTTATTTAAACAGTTTTATTCATCATGTTAAATTCTCAATATTTGAAAAATAACGTTCCCACCCAATTAGGTACCTACCCACTGGTAAATTATTTTCTATGATCTCAGCAGCCTGAACCGTTCGAATTTTATTTGTCTGTACAAAAGTACCTACACAGCAATTAAAATAAACGTTATGTAGCTGGCCGGTAACATTGAACCTGTTTTCAATTTTCCTTTCCTTCATAAACGTCAGAATTTTTTCAACTTTTGAAGATGTATCCTGAAATAATTTACATGAAATGTGGTAAATGTAATGTATTATTGGAGTTCGGAAATGTATGGTTTTCAAAATTATAGAAAAACATCTTATCCACATATCCTATTTTTGACGTAATATTGATATACATGAGACTCGTCGAAATGTCAAATTTATATGCGAGACGCCATAGAATAATTTTCAAAAATGCCCCAACATTTCAGTACTTTGAAGGTCTGACGATAAATTTTTCCTTAATAAAGCATTTTACTCTACTGGCTGCGAACATTTTAACAGTTTTGAACTCGAAATTTTTTCGTAAACGTCAGAAATTACCGACGTTTGAAAAGAAATCCTGACAAAATCTCCATGAAAAGTCATAAATATAATATATTATTAATGTTCCGAAACCTGTCGTAGTCGAAATAATACAAAAACATCTAAGCCGGGAATCTTTTTTAAGTCGCAATTTTGATTTACCTCGAGGCTCGTCGAAATGTAAAATTTTGAGGTGAGACGCCATATATTTAAAAAATATACACTTTACGATTTTAGTACTGAGGCTCTTTCACAAATTTTTCGTGAAGGTCTGACGATAAATTTTTCCTTTTTTGATGGGCGAACCTGGCGGCTGGAAATACAACTTTGAATTTCTTCGTCGAATAATGAGCGCTTCTAGTTTTCGCCGCTAGGTTTTAATACATCAGTTTCATTAGTAGTTTTTTTTTTTGCATCAGTTTTTTTATATGAAAATTTGCAATTGGTAAAATTCTGGCTGAATTTTTCCCATACAAATCAGGTCTGAAAAAATCGTATGTATTTTCATCCACGGTCGCTGTCTCGCGAAAATCAGCTTTGAGGTCGGTTAAAATTGAGGGGCAGAATGGTCGTTTTTCGCGAGACTGCAAAACACTTAATCGGTCATCCACGGTCGCTGTCTCGCGAAAATCAGCTCTGAGGTCGGTTAAACTCGAGGGGCAGAGTGGTCGTTTTTCGCGAGACTGCGATTGTCTTAAAATCTGGTGGTCAAGAGCATTAATATTAATATATTTGTTAACAATATTATCGAAGATGACATTTATACGTAGGTATATGTGGTATATGTTGATATTATTTTGAATATTTGTATTATCTTGATTATATGATATATTGAAGAAACTACAAGTGCGTAGGTATTGTTTGTATTATTATTATTTTCGCGGAAGGTCGGAGAGATTATAAACATGTAGGTATTTTATATTATTATTATTTTGCGGAAGGTTAAAGAAAATATAAACTTGTGAATATTACTTTATAATATTATTTGGTTTCGAAAGATTGGATAAATTATAACCATATAGGTATTTTATATTTTTATATACATTATACTTAATATTATTATTTGTTTTTTTTTGTTTTTGCGAAAGATTGAGCAAGGCATTATTACGTAGGTATTTGTAGGTAAATTTTGTATTATTATTATTTTTTTGTTCGGCGCACATTGAAGAAATTTTAAGTACGTAGGTGTATTTTTAATGTTGTTTAGATATTATTATTTGGTGTGTGGCAGATTGAAGATGACATTTGTACGTAATTATTGACTCCGCTAATTTTATATTTCAAATCAACATTCACGCGATGCACTCCCTTCTATTTTTAAAACACAAAGTTACGTTTTTATTATCCCACCGAAGCTAAGTATTTCATTCACTTTGATTATTATTTTGGTTTTGATAATTCAAATTAATTTTATTACTTAGTTAATCCACTCGCGGCGCACTCTTCCTACATTAGTAAACACCCGCACTGCTTAGCACTATTTTGTTCATTCTTTCTTGGATTATTACTCACAGCACTCGTTTTTATAATATTGATTAATTAAATACGAACGATACCAATTATTTATACACAAAATTCAGAAACACTTCTTTCACTTTAGCTACGGGGTATATACTTCCACTATCACGGTTATCACCCTTCCTAGGCCGTCTATCGACCCCGACTCTCCTCCCACTGCCCCATGGTATTATTATTTTAGCCGGCACCCAGCCCTTCGAATATCTTCTAAAAAAAAACGCCAGGCGTGGACTCAGGACGTACATCTCGCCTTCCGTAGCGCGCTTTATAATTGAGAGTTCAGACAATTTCAACTTTCATTGATATGTTATTTTTCATGATTCTCTATCTCTCTCCAATCTTAATATGTCCGTTTAATTATTTCATTGTCTGGCGGCCGATAAGTGTAACTCACCCTTTTGATGCAGTTTTGCTTTAAACTTTTACTAGAATTCTGCAATCGGTCTTTCCTTAATAATCGGTAAATTATCTCGGCTAATTGTGACTTTACATCTGAAATAATTATCACTCTCGCACTCTCCCATTTATTTTTGTTTAAAATTTGCGGCAGGTAAAATTGAATTCAGTAGTATTTCGGCTTAATTCTCATGGTGACATGAAATTGTTTCTGTCATTTACTTGATTCACCACATTCCTTGCAGTTTCGTGCAAATAATTCATTTTCCGCGTCCGTAGATGTTTACAACTATTTTTTTTATCTTTCGTCCCTTTTCATGATCAGATATAATATTCGTAAAACTTTGTCTGGTAATAACTAATATCACCTTATTAATTCAGAATTCATTTTCTTAATGCGTTTCAAATAGCTCTATGGTCTAGTACGTACCTGTTTGGCTTCATTTTTTGTGTATCCAAAAGTAAAAATCTTATTTACTTTCAATCTGAGTGTTTTGTTTACCTTTCGAAAAATCTCGATCTATAGCACTAATGCATAGATTGTGTACGTCGTTAATTTTAATTGGTTTTCTGAATACTCCGTCTGTATTCTGTAGTGGTAATTTGGGCTTAATTACCCCATTTATTCCTCAAAACCATGTAAGTTTTTTTTGTTACTAAACAAACTCTCTTCAAAAAGCTCTAGGATTTTAAATTTATGGTCGGTCTGAAGTGTCGGCTTACATTCAATATTGATAAATTTTAAACGTGGTATCGATTTGAAAACTTCGAGCTCTCCATTGTGTCATCACCTTTATTTACCCCAGCCCTTCTCAGATTGTGATTTTTCTGTCCTTTTCAATAGCGGTCGCTAGTGTAGTCGATTTGAAATTTCGTTTAGGTGGGAAAAATTTTGTATGAGCTCTTCCGATAAAGAAGATGCTTTTTTTTTCTTTCGAACGTAGTGTTGAAGCCATCACAGCCCCCCTAGAGTTTTAAATCCAGCGGTAAACACGCCTCCTAGTGTTAGTCGATGGGATTAGAACTCACCATAGGTCATTTAATTCCTTCAATTTTCTACTAATGTTCTGTACCCCTGATCCTTGCTATTAAATCTTGCAGGGTTCCGTCCCATTTACTTCATGTGTTATTTGTTGAAACTAGTTCCATTTTCCGTCGGCGAACTATTCGTACGTTCCTACTTGTACAAATCTTTCTCTCTCCCTTGCTGTCCTACTCCCCCCCCCTAAGATTGTATTCCCCCCCCCCCCTAAGATTATATTCCCCCCCCTAAGATTTTACTCCCTCTTCTCTTGTATGTCGGTTTTTTTTATTTATTTATTTTTTTGTTTTTTTTCTTATTTTTATTTATATCCAATTCGCCCCTGTCCTCCTACATTTTTTGTTGGATTCATTCATCTACTTGACTAGGTACCTGTTTCTAAACAAGACTGAACGTCAATGATGGATGGTTACCCCGGATGCTCTATTTTTAATTTGTAGGTGTGTACTTGAGAACGCAATACATTTTACGCGTAATTACTTCATGTATGATTTTAGATTTAATTGTCTTTAATTACTAATTCATTTTTTCCTAGTTTTATATTTTTATTATTTACGTTTTTTAACATTTAGCAATGTTTAAATGTATAAGATTTATCGCGTACAATGATCTCTAAAAAGTTCTCCTTCATTTTTATTTTTATTCTTCAATCTTATCGGAAGTTGGATAGCACAATGTCTCTACTCATTTATTTTTATTTGACTAACTCGTTTATAATGTTATGTCTAGACTGTAGTTAAAGTCAGATTTCAGATATGTTTTTTTTTTAATTCGTACCGTATTGATTTTTTTGCATAACCCGACGCTATACAAATCGCCCAAATCAGTTTAGCTTATTTATTATTATGGTTTTGATTTTTTTTTTGTTTATCTATTTTTATTTTGTCGGAATATGTGTGTATTAGAAGATGTATGAATGTGAATGAGGCAAAGAGTGTGTGCCAAGATCTGTCGTCTCTGCCCACCCCTGCGAGGAAACGGCGCGATGGTTAATTAGTTATGTTTTTATTTTATTATTATTTTTTATGTATTAATTTTATCATTATTATTATTCTGAGTGACTATTTGATAATTTATTTTCTTTCGTCTAGTCATTTGTTCAAGTAATTTTAACGGCAAGGACCCATATTTTTTTGTCTCCGACCTACCCTAAACGCAAGAGTCATAAATCTTATCGTTAGCTTGTTTAAAATACGCTCGGAACACGCGGGACAAATTCCTCTATTCATTTTAGGTTCGGTTTTTCAATTTTAGTTCAAGTTATTTATTTTTTCCAATTTATTTTTAATTTCGAAAGCTTATTATTTCCAATTTATTATTAGTTTCGAAAATCTTCCACTTGTAAAACTTTCTCCTTTGGTCACGGCAACAGTTGTAGCGAAAAATTCTCCAATCGTGAAGTCTATATTTCGCAGGTCAAGCGGGATTTTGGAAGGGTTTGATTGAGGAAACATTACCGAAATAATGTTGATTTCATTTTTTGTAAGGAAGCCTGAAAGAAATTTGACATGATAATATTGTTGTTAGTAAACAATTATAATGTTTAAATTCAATCCTCCAAAGTTCATTTTTGAACCAACATCCAGTATGGTATGGATGCTCCCGTCACTCCACTTTGGCTCGGCATACCTCAGAAAAAACCCTTCTAATTTGGATGACTGTACGGCTACGATCTATGGCCGGGACCCTTTTTTTTGTACACATCCGTCTCGTCCTTTCTAGCACGCAAAAAAAAATATAAGTTCGTTGAACCCCGACATTGATAATAGATTTAATTTGGGACAAATCTCGTGATTACACATAGAGAATAATATTCAAAACACAATTATATCCTGGAACATAACTTCTTTTATCATTGGTTTTGTAGATTGGCAGATCCTCTCAGGTATCGGGACCATGTACGACCTGTAATTTAATTAAAATGTTTCTTTCACTCACCTGAACGAAGCCTGATTACGTACATGTGGGGAAAATATTAAAAGTAAAAACCTTCCTGTCACTATGATTCGGTAATTTAGTCCCCAGAAGTAGTAACACCCATGACTCTATGTCACACTTTTATTTGAGTTTAAGAAAATACGTAGGTTATTAATTATTATTTGTTAACAATATTATCGAAGATGACATTTATACGTAGGTATATGTGGTATATGTTGATATTATTTTGAATATTTGTATTATCTTGATTATATGATATATTGAAGAAACTACAAGTGCGTAGGTATTGTTTGTATTATTATTATTTTCGCGGAAGGTCGGAGAGATTATAAACATGTAGGTATTTTATATTATTATTATTTTGCGGAAGGTTAAAGAAAATATAAACTTGTGAATATTACTTTATAATATTATTTGGTTTCGAAAGATTGGATAAATTATAACCATATAGGTATTTTATATTTTTATATACATTATACTTAATATTATTATTTGTTTTTTTTTGTTTTTGCGAAAGATTGAGCAAGGCATTATTACGTAGGTATTTGTAGGTAAATTTTGTATTATTATTATTTTTTTGTTCGGCGCACATTGAAGAAATTTTAAGTACGTAGGTGTATTTTTAATGTTGTTTAGATATTATTATTTGGTGTGTGGCAGATTGAAGATGACATTTGTACGTAATTATTGACTCCGCTAATTTTATATTTCAAATCAACATTCACGCGATGCACTCCCTTCTATTTTTAAAACACAAAGTTACGTTTTTATTATCCCACCGAAGCTAAGTATTTCATTCACTTTGATTATTATTTTGGTTTTGATAATTCAAATTAATTTTATTACTTAGTTAATCCACTCGCGGCGCACTCTTCCTACATTAGTAAACACCCGCACTGCTTAGCACTATTTTGTTCATTCTTTCTTGGATTATTACTCACAGCACTCGTTTTTATAATATTGATTAATTAAATACGAACGATACCAATTATTTATACACAAAATTCAGAAACACTTCTTTCACTTTAGCTACGGGGTATATACTTCCACTATCACGGTTATCACCCTTCCTAGGCCGTCTATCGACCCCGACTCTCCTCCCACTGCCCCATGGTATTATTATTTTAGCCGGCACCCAGCCCTTCGAATATCTTCTAAAAAAAAACGCCAGGCGTGGACTCAGGACGTACATCTCGCCTTCCGTAGCGCGCTTTATAATTGAGAGTTCAGACAATTTCAACTTTCATTGATATGTTATTTTTCATGATTCTCTATCTCTCTCCAATCTTAATATGTCCGTTTAATTATTTCATTGTCTGGCGGCCGATAAGTGTAACTCACCCTTTTGATGCAGTTTTGCTTTAAACTTTTACTAGAATTCTGCAATCGGTCTTTCCTTAATAATCGGTAAATTATCTCGGCTAATTGTGACTTTACATCTGAAATAATTATCACTCTCGCACTCTCCCATTTATTTTTGTTTAAAATTTGCGGCAGGTAAAATTGAATTCAGTAGTATTTCGGCTTAATTCTCATGGTGACATGAAATTGTTTCTGTCATTTACTTGATTCACCACATTCCTTGCAGTTTCGTGCAAATAATTCATTTTCCGCGTCCGTAGATGTTTACAACTATTTTTTTTATCTTTCGTCCCTTTTCATGATCAGATATAATATTCGTAAAACTTTGTCTGGTAATAACTAATATCACCTTATTAATTCAGAATTCATTTTCTTAATGCGTTTCAAATAGCTCTATGGTCTAGTACGTACCTGTTTGGCTTCATTTTTTGTGTATCCAAAAGTAAAAATCTTATTTACTTTCAATCTGAGTGTTTTGTTTACCTTTCGAAAAATCTCGATCTATAGCACTAATGCATAGATTGTGTACGTCGTTAATTTTAATTGGTTTTCTGAATACTCCGTCTGTATTCTGTAGTGGTAATTTGGGCTTAATTACCCCATTTATTCCTCAAAACCATGTAAGTTTTTTTTGTTACTAAACAAACTCTCTTCAAAAAGCTCTAGGATTTTAAATTTATGGTCGGTCTGAAGTGTCGGCTTACATTCAATATTGATAAATTTTAAACGTGGTATCGATTTGAAAACTTCGAGCTCTCCATTGTGTCATCACCTTTATTTACCCCAGCCCTTCTCAGATTGTGATTTTTCTGTCCTTTTCAATAGCGGTCGCTAGTGTAGTCGATTTGAAATTTCGTTTAGGTGGGAAAAATTTTGTATGAGCTCTTCCGATAAAGAAGATGCTTTTTTTTTTCTTTCGAACGTAGTGTTGAAGCCATCACAAACTGCACAAAGGGTATGTAAAACCATATTTGGTCCCTTTCCTTGGTCTTCCTCACTGTAGGTTGCCACAACAAAGAGTGTGTAAAACTATAAGTCCGTTCTCGTTGTTGTCACATGGTGTAAACAGGAATGTACCCTGTCATCACCCCGCCCTTATAACATATGAAGTAACATAAATTGCTTACCTCCTTGTTATTCTATCGTACGCTCTTGGGCTACGGAGTTAGTTAATCTAACAAATCTTTATAAATTGTGTCAAAACGACCATTGTTAACGTTTATTGTGTTGTATTTAAACGTAACCATGTTACATTATAGGAGAGATCCTTAGAACATCCACCATTATAGGAGGGATCCTTAAAATACCTGCCGCGATACGAGAAGTTCGTCATAATCACTTTTGCTCATAGCTAAATGTTATTGAGTTGGTCGTGTGACATATTTGTCATGAGTACCGTTTTGTATAATCTGTCCTGGTCGTGTGTCATTTATTTGTCATGAATACCGTTTTGTATAATCTGTTTTGGTCGTGTGTCATTTATTTGTCATGAGTACCGTTTTGTATAATCTGTTTTGGTCGTGTGTCATTTACTTGCCATGAGTACCGTTTTTATGTATAATTGTGTACAACCCTTGCACACGAGACGTGGAGACGTTAAAATACTTACCGCGATTCGTGCGAACGACATAATATCGGCTTTGCCATCTTCTTTAAGAGGCATTGTATAAACTCTTTGACTTCTGTCTATAATTGAGTTATATCTTGCATGTATTTGCATATTTTGTACACTATACGTGGAGACGTCAAAATACTTACCATGAGTCGTGCGAACGAAATAATATCAAACCCTTTGTGTGCGATCTACGAGATGTAGTCCACAACCCTTTGTTGTTATTCAACGCCAATGCCCGTGGACTTCCTGTTTTTTTACTTCTTTGCAAAAAGGAAAGAAGCCCAGGAATATCTACTATCCCAAAAGGACTAGTTAGTAGCTTCACTGCTAACTATGGGGCATAGTGCTGTGGGAGTTAATCGATTGAGCACAAAACCACCTAACTCGTTGTCTGGGGAACGAATAAGAAAACCCCCAGGTTTGTGAAATTAGAGCGAGGGTCTGTCTTTTCTCACAATCATGTAGAAGTTTTTAAAATGACTCCTAATCTTTTGCCCAATACACGCGAAAGATTAGCCTCTTTGATATAAGGTGTATTCAAATTTCTCCTCATCCCTTTTTTAAAATGTAAAGAGTCAGGAAATCTGCTGGTTGATTATGTTTCATCCTCACATAGAGTTTGAATTGGAAATTAGTCCAGTCTCTAGCAAATTTCGTAACTCGTCTCCTTTCTCCACTCCTCCCTCCCATCCCCCATGTTCTCAGACTTATGTTATGAAGTGAAAAATCTGTCGTTGACCATATTTCGCCCTCACTTGGAGTTCGAATAGGTAATTGTCCGGTGATCTACAGGTTTTCCCCCTCAATCTCTGCATACGTCTCACCATTTTTTTGTTTTTCTCTCTTCTCAATTCTACGAAACACATTCATGAATGTTGGATATGTACGATATGCACTTGGCGTACCGTCTGTCTCCTTTTGACAACCTTTATTCATGAATTGGTTTCCCTTTGCCGTGACTAGTTCACGATTCCGTGTCTTGTTCTTTGAAATTCTACGAAAATGTTACCATCTCATGTTAACATAGGCCATAGAGGGCCGGTTGTTTTTTAACCAAGACATATTGTCACTCGGCAAGCGCCAAGCCATCCTGATAAAGGATAATGTTCATGTAATCACAATTTAGTTAGGAATCTCTCTCTTCGTTACTCTCTGGGTCGGTTGGTTAAAACCTCGTTTATTTCTTTATTTGGACACATTTTGTTTCTCTCCAAACCTTTTCTTCATTGGTCCCTAGGCAGGTAAACTTCAAGAATTTTGCTCTAATAATAATTTCTCCCGGATTTAAAAAGAAGCCCAGGCGGATGTCATCACCAACAGCCAAGCTGAGCTTCACTTCCTGACAGCACGCGCTGTGGTTACAAGGTCCCTCCTGCTGCCATTTTCTACGCACTTGTTTCTGAAAGCACAAACCATACCGCCCATATGTATGTTGTTTTGTCATGCCACAGCAAGCTGAGTTGTCCCACTATACATTATGACACTCTGAACTACCTTTTGGGCACGCTAGCTCCTAGGTTTGTTCTTACTCTTGCTATCAATGCCAACTTTGTCGTCTCTTGCCTGTCATGCAGTGACGCAAATATCGTCTTGTGTAAACCATTATTACCTTGACCCTCCAGTATTCGCTGAATGCGTACCAATACAAGTTACCTTGAGCTACATTATGCTTCAATAACTATTATATACGATCCGTGTGTACCATAATAACACTTAGGATTCGTACTGGCATGCCTGCAGATACTGGACTCTTCTCTTCAATGACCTCTGTAACCATAGTCGCGACACAGCAACCACAGTCTCCATTTCGTGAACTTCAACGTCTTCGACAAAATCAAGTGTTTTCTAAGGCCTACGTGTACTCCTGAGTGTTATCTCAAATGGGTCTGATTGCAGTGATAATGTAATCCTTAGAATCTGTGAAATCACGTCCTTTTCTTCGAAATTCTCCGAAACCAAACAAATCCACGCTTCGCAAACTTAGCTCCCAGACCAATGAAACCTTAGAGTCACATTTTTTTTCTCTGCTCTTGTACAAATGTATTGTTGTTTTTCAATTGCATAACCATGTACTGTTGTTTTTTCAATTGCATAACCATGTATTGTTGTTTTTCAATTGCATATCCTTGTATGTTGTTCTACACCATGTACTTTTCCCAAAGTTGTCTTTTCCAAACATTGTATGTACCCCTACCCTTTCCCTACAAACATTGTGACCTAAACTGTATGTTCTAGCTAGGCAACTCTCAAGCAACGAACCTCTCAAATCCCCGATGGAAGCATAAGAGGATTTTTTTTCCCTACAGCTCCATTGCCACGTCGCTTTTTTTCCAAGCGCGGGGGGAAGTGTTATGGAACGCCCTATAGCTAGTAGAATGTACATGGCAACAGTCACCGCGGCCGGTTGGAGCCTGTAACGGCGGTCCCGTCCCCCACCGTTTCCTGCATTCCCTACTTCCCCTCTCCTACTCGGCCGCGGCGTACGGACCGGCCGGCAGTTGAAAGTTGCGCGCGGCCTCGGACGGACGCACACCAGTTGAAAGTTACACCCGGCCACGGACGCACGCGGCAAGTTGAAAGTTGCTCTCTGGTTGAGACGCACGTAAATACGGTCGAGAATCACGCTCTGTTTCGGGCCCCCGCAGAATATGGCCGAATTCGCGTTGTACCGTAGTGTTAATTATTGATGATGTGCATTATAAATAACTTCACATAAACCATGTAGGCTGTCGAACGTGCTGGAGGCGGAGGACTTCACCCCCACACATGTAAGCTGAACACCAGATTCCCCATTCTTTCAATGTGTCTGTAAAAATACGATAGGGTCCCGCGTAAAAACCATAACGCAGAGAGTTTCGAAGCAGAGATCACGAGGTATAAACACTTTAGCTAGGTGTGTGTAACATGCATTCTTGTATAGCCCTGCACTGAAATAACCTGTATACTGTGTTCTGAATTGTCAATATATGAATCTATTTAAACATATCTTGTTGTCAATCTGCTCCGGCAGGAGAATCTCGTAGAGTATTAATTCCCCAGGTGACCGAGGAGGATTGGAGTTATGTAAGCATTAATTTGCGACCCACGCCTGAGATAGAGGGTGCCCATTGCTCCCGTTTGAGCTGGCTTTGGGGCTTGTTTGGGGTAGCTGGAGCTGATAATTGGCGACCAGAAAGACCCCGTAACAATACCAAGATGACCGCATGAAGGTCGAACGTGACCCACCGAATGTCGCAGTCTTTTTTTACATTAACTGGAGGCCCTGAGGAAAATACTTTCCCTGAAAGCCTTTTTTGGGGGGGGGGGGATGCTGTGTGGAGGGTATTTTTATGGAAATGAAGTAGTGAACCTTGATCTAGAAGAGACCAATGTTGAAGGTGGGAGAAAATACGGAGGTCAGTGAATCTTTCCGCAACCGAGCTGTTAAACTCAAGAACGAATCGTGCAGTCTAATTTTTCTCATGTGACAAATAATGTCAACTTTATACAAATGTTGAGCGCCAGTTTGGCGTGTTTCTCTACTGTCCACCGGTGCAGAACGAATCAATGACGCTAGTTCAGCGGAGCATCTTCCATTGAAATACCGGTAGAACAAGGACAGGATTTACACCCAACGCCTATGCTTTTTGTCAAGATAGAAGAAATGATTTCCTAAAAAAATCTGTTTAGATAATACAATACCAGGGACTTAAGCTAAACTAATTAATTGGTTGCCATAGGTTAGGTGTTATTTGACGATACAATTTAAATACTATTATATAGTCGTGGAAACAATTATTATAAGCAATAATTATAAGCCTGAAACACTCTTCCATATTAAAAAAAAAGCTCCCGAGAAAAGATAGATGCAGCCGACGGGACATGAACCCGTGCCCTTCTGATTGCTGGTCAGGTGCTCTAATCTACGGATCCGCCAAATGATTCAATATATACGAGTGTTTCATAACAATTACGGCTTATCACATTTTTCACCTGCAAACAACCAACTTTATTTTTATATGAGAAAGGCATTGTAAGTGCTAAATTTCTCACTAGGTAGCGTCGAGACATATGATATCTACATTTTTTGTTGAAATTCTTTCAACTCGTAAAATATTAATTATTATTTTTTAAATTGATTAATTTTACATTTCTTAGTTTATTCACACAAAATATCGTATTAATAAATTATAATGAACAAGTATGAAAGTCTAACAAATTTAAAAAAAATGCAATATAATATCATTACAAAACTCTGATTTTAACAACTCAAAAAAAAGGAAATTCGCAATAGCAATTATAATCGAATCATTTCAATTGTGAAAGAAATATGATAATATTATGTATAGCATTCGATAAAAAAATACTACAAGCAAACCGTTTTTTACACAACACTGCAATTGTGAAGAAAAAAACGATTACTCTACAACAATCTTGCATAACATGGTGTATTCACACTCATGATAAAAAAGTGGAATAATTATGTGAGTATTATTTAAGCTATAGTTTTTTTATTATGTGATAACATTACGATAAAAATCTGAGTGGTGTATATCAGAAAGTGGGAATGTTCATTTTTGGTCAGAAATCATTATAAGTTATTTTTCTCTCTTATGGTAACGGAGATTGAAAACATAAGATATGCGGATACTGCGAAAATATTTTAGAGATTTATTCAACTATTTTTAGCTTGCTATGTTATTGAATCACGGGTATCAATCAATATGATTAAATAAATATAAAATACTTTGGTAAGATGTTTTGGCATCTCCAATTTTAAAAGTACACATAATTGGAACCGTCGTTATGACCATGTTGAAACTGCATTTCATTACTATAATAATTATTTGATGTAGGTATTCTGTTATTGAGCCAATATATAAAAAAATGGTAAAAAAAATTAAAAAAATAACATATTTTTAAAAAGTTTTCAAGCAAATCGGAAACGACGCAATTCTTCAAATTCGGGAGATAATGGTTGAACAAGAACTTTTAACCTCTTCAGCAAGACTTTCCCGATCTATGGCCTTGACAGCAGTGAGGGATGGATTCATACGACTGTAACTCCTGGATTTATTGAACCTCAGACTCCTACCTACCCCTCATAAATTTTTCCTTCTTAGAACTTCTTCTCCTTCATTTTTCTTTACTTTAAAATACCGTCCACACACCATCGCCTAAAGGCTCCATCAAACAGAAGGCGTACTTACCGCGCGTCAAGGCGTCAGCGTAACGTCGCGTACTTTCTATTTGAACGGCTTCGACGCGCAAGCCAGAGCGTTCGGCGTCAGTTACTGTCAGTCGGTCTTCGCCACGATGTCCAGCGATTCGGATTAAGATAAGTTGTTACTGCTGTGTGTATTATCACGTTCCCGTAGTAATAGAATATGGGTGCATGATATTAATAAGAATAGGAAAGAATTTGGAGAATATCATTGTATATTCCGGGAGCTTTCATCACATGAAGATCGCTTCTGTCAATACCTATGTCGTATGTCACGAGAGTGCTTCAAAGAATTGTATTCCCTTCTGCAACACCAGATAAGCAAATACACCACAAATGCACTGTTACTCGTGTCATACAAACAAGGATGTTTTCGGACACATTTAATTAACTTTTCAGCAACCATTTCTATCACAGTCAAGCAAGAACTCCCGGCGTCAAAGGAAATTTTGTAACAAAAATACAACGTAGACATGTTCAGTACAACACAACATAGCGTTATACGACCGGGACGTTTTAACGCCTTGACGCGCGTAAGTACGCCTCCTGTTTGACGGAGCCTTTAGATGACATAGACTCTGAGGGAAATTATTTTACTTATGAGTTCCCGTGTGGAGATAATTTAAAAAAGCATACAAGTACGCGTAAAGTTTCTAGTACCTACTCACGGTACACAAATATACTGAGTTTTGGTAAAAGTCTTCTAGTGTAATTTTTTTGAAATGTTACTTTTTAGTGGCTTTATGTAGAATAATTCGTCGTAACAAGCTAAAATAACTTTCGCTGATTTAGGCATTTTAAAAATACCACAATTCTTTCATAATTAGGGATGCTCTTTAGGGAACACGCTTGCACAGCGCGGGTATAAACTATGCGACCTAAAGTTTAAGTTTAGACTTACGGTATTCTTTTACTTTGTATGTGTGAAAGCACTTTGAAAACATTATAAGTAGAATTTCAAAAAAAAAATTGAAAAAAAAATAAACAATTAACGTAATTAGTTTTACGAATTTGAATATAATATTAGTTTTTACCGTATCCTGTAAAGTGTTCATTTTGTGGTTGAAGGGTTTTGCTATATATATTTACGATTTATTGTACCTATTCGATTTGAGATTTAATAAATGCTTATGCGTAGATTTTATTACTGAAAGTAACACTTTTAAACAAGACATAAGTTTCTCATTTTCCAGAAAAATAAAAATAAAATAAAATCACCCGCTCTCTTTTAGCTTTGATCGGTTCGATTGTTTGAAGAGAACCAACACAAATTTAATAATAAATACTAATAAATAAATACTAATTTAATAGTAAAATGAAACTAACCAAATTACAGTTAGTTGCACTAGTTATAACGGTCCAAAGTATTATCAGAGTTTTTCAAAGAATTGAAGCAGTCATTATTATCTAATCAAGTTTTTGCTTGAAGGAAAAAACCAGTAATTTAATATAAAAATACAAGTAATATATAGACGAGACTAAACATAATTATAATAATAGGCAATCAAAATATTAAATTGGACTGTTTTGATCTGAAAAAAGAATAGACTTTTTGGTATAAGTGTCATTGCCTGGCTTCGCCTGTAATTCAACACGTTTTGATTTTCAGAGTCCCAACTGCTCCCGTCTGAAGCCAGTGAGACTATAGAATCCCCAATGGGATATGTTGTGAAGCTGAAGGTAATGGGAGATGAGGATGGGGATGGGGAAGAGAAAGGTAAGAGATGTGGAAGTACCTTGCTTTTCAGATCTGATCATCAAATAACAGCGCTAAAGACAATTCAAGCAACGTTTCAATTCTAAAGGTTGGTCTTACTGCAAGGCGATGCTGAGAGTATCTTCGATTCTGGATCGTGCCGAAAATGTACTACATATTATTTGAAATTAATACATTACGCAATAACACAAATTGATCAAATAAGATTGAACAAAGTAAGAAGAATGAGAAGAGAACAAAAAATAATGGGACAATAATATGAACAATAACGGTGATATAATAACACAAGACAGAAAAAGATCATTAAAACTTAAATGCTTTATAAAACAGGAAGTAGTTTGTGTTCAGAAATAAGAACATTATGAGTGGACATTAAACATAAGTACTATAAGGAGGAAATCGAAATCAAACAATTACCGGAAACTTGAGAATATGGCTTGTTACAGTGTATTGAAAAGAAGTTAAGATTTATGAAAATAACTTTTAAATTCCATTTAAATTCAGCCATATTCTAAATATTAGTAAAACTGGGGAAATTTATTCTAAATGAACTACCTAGCCAGTTAAAGGGTTCAATTTTCAAAAGTTATTCCAATTAAAATTGAAAATTCAATTAAAAAAATAAATTATTTTATATATTAAAATTTAACACGCGACGCCGGGTGGGACCCAAACGCGATGCCCACTCAGCCACTGACCGGTCTTTTTTATTATATTTATACTATTTTAGAAAACGTCAAAAGGTGTCCTACACAAATAAAATAAAATATATTCATCCGAAACACTATCTAGGTTACAAATAAATTCGTTAAAGAACTTTGTAATCATTCAAAACGATTGTATCAAACGATAAAAGAAAAATAATTTTATTTTTATTTTTATAGAGGCAGTGAGACCATGGCATCCATAATTGGGGAATGTTGTGAGGCTTAAGGTATGTGGGGAAGGGAAGGAGATGGGGAAAAGGATGGTGGGGAAATACCTGGCTATTCAGATCTAGTCACTAAACACGGCAAAAGCCATTATTAAACAACGTTTCAATTCTGAATGATGGTCTTACACCAGGGCTATACTGAGAGTATCTTCCACTCTGGAACGTGCCGCAAATATAGTAAATATTATTTTTATTCATTATTTGTGAAATAGCACAAATTAATCAAATAATTTTTTTTTGCGAACGCTGGGTTCGAACCCGCGACCTTCCGATTGGGAGTCAAGGGACTTACCACTCGACCAATGACGGCCGTAGTTGGGGATTATATTGTTAAATCTGAATTTGAAATATGAGATCGACAAAAAAGACGGAAAAAATATATATCGCTGCTAGGGGCCATCATCTTTTTGATGTCATCTTCAGGACTTAGTGCATAAAACGGTATGATGTACCGAATATAATATAATAATCCCAATTTATTTAATGACGAATTAAAACATTGTATTTTACCACGATAATCTTTATTTTAACAAATCGACATGTTTCGAGAACGATGTTCTCTTCCTCAGGACATAAAATGTACTAAAACTAAATAATCAAGTATACAAAGCTATGCGTGGGTAGAAATTGAAGTAGTGGGAGGAGAGAGGTGGTGAGGGGAGGTGCTTAAAAGATCAACAGGGAAGAGTGGGGAGGGGAAGAGATGGAAAGGGGAGGTGCCTAGAACATCAAAGACAAAAAATTACAATGGAAATATTTTTTAAAATAAGGTTATTCACAAAATTGATTTGATTATTAATAATATTTAAATTTCTATTGATTTCAATTAAATTTCACCAATTAAATTTGATCTTTTAAATTTCATAAAATGGTGCCACAAAGTGAATTTGCAAAATTTTAAGAACCTATTTATTTAAGTTGCACCGTTTATTTTTAATAGCCCTTCAAAACTGTCTTGTCTGTTATGCCGCACCCTGTATAATAATGATACGAACCTAATAATATCACTTCGCACAAGGAAATACTTTTACCATCTGTGTACATATAGTCAGTACACTGTTCATTGTATACTAAGGTGTGAATATAAAAAGCCAAGATTGTTCAAGAATTTGTGATGTATGCGTCCAATCTGTTAGTGTCGGTGTTATTATTATTTAATATCAGATACTGAATTAAATTATTCATACTGTTATTATTAGCAAACAGTTTTTTATACAAGTTGATGAATTCAGGTGATATGAAAAGAATTTGAAAGCGATGATAAATGAATGTATGTCAAGCTCTACTGTGTTGATAAATTTGATGTAATATTTTTCGGACGCGATAAGTTATTTCTTTAAATTTAACTGGCTTAATAGATCGTCTAGAAGTAAAAGTGATATATTGAATAGTTACCAAAAATCACTCACTTCAATCAGTCACTTTTTAGTTAAAAAAATACTCCGGATTATATATGTATTTTGATTTTTATTCACAATAAAACATTTATAAGATGACTTGCACTATTTAAATTCTACCCGGATAAATCACCTCGGCCTCCCAGCACTTCTGAAGGGACTGCTTGTCTCTCTTGCGTATTAGAAAGAAGAAAGATTTATGGAATCCTATTGTGATTATAAAACAACGGGTTAAAACACTAACACCATGACAAACCAACTGACATTGTGTTTACATATAGAGCTCATAATAACACTCTTCATTACCGACTGAGAGAGAACTGCATGATCATAAAGGAAGTAATTAACATAAATGACAGCAGGGCAGCCAAGCTCCGAACCAAATGTTTTAAATTTTTTACCTTCTCGTAGGCAATGATAGTTGGTTTTTTTACTATATATTTTTTTTAAATAATGTTTATAAATATAAAAACGATTTGATTTTGGTAACCTACTTATTAATACCATTGTTCCATGTGTTTCTCGGTCGTTATCGAATTGTGTTACCGTTCAATTTCGCATCATACATTCTCCTTACGCTCTTTCTTCATTCATCTGTTTCAGATGTCTAAACCAACGATTCCGGAAATAAGAAATAGGAAGGTGGGTAAAAACCTTACGTTTACATCAGTGTTCATAGGGTGAGATTTATCTAGGTCTTAGCAACCTGATGTGTTTTCCCACTTAATGCGTGGCAGAAATGAGTGGCAGGCAGCATCGGGAGAGGAACCTATTTAGCCGGACTCTCTCTACCCATCACCTTACACCGCAACGGGAGGGATAGATTCATTCGTCTGTCGTTCCTGGACACATTGGACCCCAGATTCCTACCCACCCCTCATACCTTATTCCTTCCCAGAACTTCTCCTCTCTTCCACAAAAGACCCTCTACACAGCATCCCCAAAAGTGATATAGGCCCTGAGGGATTTTTTTTCCTTTGGGCCTCCTGTGTGGAGCTAATGTAAAATAAGCCTTCCATTATTCCGTATTTCCGTTGTTGTAACACAGTCATTCAATATATACATGATTCCATATATTATACATACGCCACAATTTCAAATTTCTTCAGAATTCAGTGTTTTTTAATCATTCCTCTGTAAGTAACATACCTCCCTGCTACACGATGACAGCCTCCGTGGTCGAGGTGTATGGTTGTTCGACTAGTAATGTGAAGGTCGCGGGTACAAATCCTGGCGTGCGCAAATAATTTTTATTTGATTGATTTATGTAATTTCACAATTAAATTATTTACAAGAATATGAGGTATATTTGCGGCATGTTCCAGAATAGTAGACACTCTCGACATCGCTCTAGCGTAAGATCACTATTCAGAATTGAAACATTGCTTGCATTGCATTAATTTATTTAATATTGTATTTTAATTTTTATTTGTATTGTTATTAAATAAAAAAAAAAAAAAAAAAAAAAAAAAAACGGCTGTAACCGTGTTTAGTGGCTTTATCTAAATAGCCAGGTACTACCCGGCGCTCTTTTCCCTAATTCCCTCCCCTCTCTATTACCTTAAGCCTCACCACATACCCCAATTGGGAACGCAATAGTCTCACTGTCTCCAGGCGGGAGCAGTTGGGTCTCACCAAAAAAGGGACGGAATCAGGAAGGATAATATACTAAGTCTAGTTTTTAAGTGTTAATTCATGGTGGAATTCCATTGTATTAGATATGAAATTAAACAATTTTTTCACTTTAAATTCCGTAGCATAATAAATTCAACTCCCAGTCTGAAAATGTCCGTAGTAGGACGAAACCGGTCCTGGTGTAAATAAACAAGTGGAACAAAGTAGAAAAAAAAGATTAATTTCATATCTAAGATAATATACTGTGGAATATTGCGTCTTAATAAATATAAGTATCGTTGCGTGCCTGTTTAAAAAATCTTTCAGAAATTCTTAGGGTAGGGTTTGTTTAGAACTTGGTGGCAAATGCCTTTGCCCACCTGCAACTTGGTTTGCTAAATCGGGAGAGAATGGTTGAGGTAGACATATAAACCTCTCCAGCCGGACTCTCTCGACCCATCACCTTGCACCCCAGTGAGAGGGATGGATTCATACGTCCGTCACTCCTGAAAACATTGACCATCAGATTCCGACCAACCCCTTTTTCATTTTTCTTTCCCAGAACTTGATCTCCTTCCCTTCCCTTAAAAGACTCACCACACAGCATCCCCAAATATGACATGCCTGAGGGATTTTTTTGGAGCTTTTTTTTTTACATTAGGTCCACACAGGAGGCCCTGAGGAAAATAATTTTCCTCAGGGCCTATGTCATCTTTGGGGATGATGTGTGGAGGGTGTTTTTAAGGAAGTAACTGGGGTTCAGTGTGTCTCGATCATCCGCCGCCAAGACCTAGATAAACCTTACCCCATGAACCCGGGCACCCCTGCTAAGTCACCAAACGTAGCAAACCACTTGGGGTGACCTATGGCAGAGGTGTTGGTTATCCAATAAAAGGTTCCCGGGGCGGCGGTACCCATTCCTGCCTCCCAAATTAAAAATAAAAATATTATAAATAAAAAAAATACAACTTGTTTTCTACCTTCCTCTTTTCGATACTTATGTATGTATATTTACCAGAGCTCAATTATGTGCACAAAAAATAAATGAGGCAAATTTGTAGGTTCGTTTAAAGCGGCGATTTGACCGACAGAACGAGGCGGTTAAGGACCAGGCACACTCGCCAGAATAAACATTAAGGCCCGTCGTAAAATGGGCTAATATACGATTATCAGTGAACGACGCCATCGCAGCGGTCCGCTAACATTATCACGCCGTTGAGCGTCGGTCGTTACGTACACACTTTAATTCCTGACGTCAAACCACGGCCTATTGGGGTAGAGAAAGACGAATAGATTTGGAAGGTTTTGTTCTATGCATGTATCGCACGCACAGAACAAAACCTTTTTTAAAATTTAATCATGTTAAAAAATTGGCTCGCTGACAGACATAGTTTGTATTAGATTCTAAGACAAACAATTTCTAACTTCATACACTTTTTATTTATATATTTTTTATTTTTTTTTTATATCACGTTACTCCTTTTTTTTATTTTTATATCATTTTTTTATTATTTTTATATCATGTTACATCTCTTTAGGCTATTATGGTATTCTTATGGTATAAGTGTATACAATATATTTTTTTTATGAATGTAAACAATTATATCTTAATAATTAATTTAATTTTTGTTATAATCCATTAAGTTAAAAGAACCCATTGACAAACTACTTAAAAGTAGTTTATTGGGACTTTTTCTCTGTTCTTGTATTATGTTTTTATTTGATATGTATGTATTATTCTTTGTTTTAAATGTTTCTTTAAAAAAAAAATAAAAAAAAATAAAAAAAATCACTGGAGAAATAAGCCGTTATATCGCTTGCTGAGGGTTGGTTTGTAAGTCCATTTTATTTTTTAAACTGTGAATGCAGTAATATTAATCATATTTTTATTTACTACATCCACACACAAAAATAAAATAATTTTCAAACTTACATTTTAAACATCACTTTTTGTTCTATCTCCATAGGAATTACAAAAAATTCTTATTTATGTGTATGATAAATTATTATTGTTTGATGTGCCACATGATGAAATTACTATTGGTTTGGTCTATCTCCACCCAGATTATGGATATAGTATAAATCAAACAATATTTGTACCATGACCATTAAATATGGTCATGGTACAAACCAACAAAAAGTGTCCTTTTTCGTTTTTGATAATGCTTTCATTCAAATAAAAATTCATTCAATTTTATTGTTATTTCACTTAGGCGATCCGCTCACTGAGGCAACTGAAAACTCTCAACTGGCAAGTGTCTTTGTATGACAATGTGATGGCCCGCACACTACAAAATCACTCAAAAAATACTAGTTGTTTTCTACCTTCATCTTTTCGATACTTATGTATATATGTACCAGAGCCCAATTAGATGCACAAAACATAAATGGCGTTTTCAATGGAAACGCAAGCGGTGACTCGCGACTCGCACTGCTGATTGCCGTGGCCGGCCGTTGCTAGTTGCCAGCTGTCAGCTGATTGTTCTTCGTCTATGGTTAAACAAGCTTTTTGACCAATCAAGACATAGAAACCGGCCGGTTTTAGTTTGGTTTCAGTTGCCTCGTCAGCGGAGCACCTTTTACTTTATATTATTATTTATAATAATTAGTTTGAAGTAAAGGAAACAAACATAGAATTTTTTAAAACTTTAAACCCGGTTTTCCTATAGGGCCATAGTACAAACATAGTCGAAACCAACCCTCAGCGAGCGATATGTGTAAATTTAATGATGGGTAAATTAAGGAAAGTGGTATGAGGGGTGAGAACCACCCATCCCACTGCGGTGCAAGTCGGTGGATCGAGAGAGTCCTTCTGAAGAGGTAAAAAGTCCCTTAATCAGTCCCTCAAATCCGACCTCCCACATAGTAAATGGGCAAACTCGGCATCCTCGGACAAGACCTAGACAACCCTCACCCCATGAACACGTGCATCCCAGCAAAGTAACTAAAACTATCGAAACATTTTGTGTGACCTATGGCAGAGGTGTTAGGTTAGGTTAGGTTAGGTTAGGTTAGGTTTGGTTAGGTTAGGTTAGGTTAGGTTAGACCTATGGCAGAGTTGTTAGTAATCCAACAAATGACTCCCTGGGCGATGGTACCTACACCAACCTCAAAAATTGAAAAAAATACGGTTACCTTTTAACAACGTAAAACAAATTGAATTTACGGGAAGCTTTCACATTTCGTAATGTTCGTAGTAAGTTCATTAAAAATTTACCTTTTGCAAATCTCGCAACATTGTTTGACTTTTCTGTGAATATTATTTATTTTCTTGTGCGGGTAAAAAATTAAATTCTTAATTATTCTGAATTTTTCTCGCTGTCTGTGTTGCGATGTTTATTTTAAACATTGACGTGGATAAAAAATACTTGCCAGCTTTCAGAAATTATTTTAATAAATAAGCAAAATGTACAGATTTTACGTAATTTCATTTGAGCCGTTTTTTCCTTTTATCCAGAATATCAAAATAATACTTCTCAAATCATTTTGTTAATAGTTTAAATCTCTGTATAACTCTGTACAGCGGTAGGGCGTTGGTTTGCCATTCCGAGGGTCGCGGGTTCGAACCCGGCGTGCGCACATAAATTTTATTTAATTGATTTGTGTATTTCACAATTAATTATTTAAAATAATATATATATATATATATATATATATATATATATATATATATATATATATATATATATATATATGTATATTATATTTGTGGCACGTTCCAGAGTGGAAGATACTCTTAGTATAGCCCTGGTGTAAGACCACCATTCAGAATTGAAACGTTGCTTGAAATGGCTTTAGCCTTGTTTAGTGACTAGATCTGAATAGCCAGGTACTTCCCCATCTTCCCCTTCCTCGTCTCCTTTCCTTTCCCACTTACCTTCAGCCTCATAACATACCCCAATTGGGGATGCCATAGTCTCACTGGCTCCAGACGGGAGCAGTTGGGACTCTTGTGAGGTATTCACTACAAATAAATTTAAAAAACTAATAATATGATCACGGTGATTCGATTATTTAGTCCGAAAGGCAATAACCGAAGATCACCTGCTTACATGTACTACTAATATTTTTTTCTTATTTAAGCACTGGAACGATTTCGGTCCAAATTTCGGCCACTTTAATTTTTCTATGATTGCTTTCGGACCGAAAAATAGACCGATTTTCGTACCATTCGTAAAACATTTATTGCAATTATTTGAAAGATTTTCATGGCCAGTAATTTATTCTATCAAATAGTTGATAAAATAGACGTCTTTGAATTGTCTTTGAATTCTTCTATAAAATGATTTTTTGCAGTTGGAAAGCTTCAGTTCTACAAACGAACTTCAAATTAATTTGTTGAACAAATATAAAAAAATTGATTTTCTGGTATAAATTTGCATCTTTGATTATTAAACAGGCCATAGAGAACATAAAAACGTAAAACAACATTTATTATAGATGTTAAAAATCTCCAATAGCGGCATTTTCACATCTTTAGATCACTAAAGCACAAATTTCGCGCATTTATAAAGTTGAAGATTTTTTAACATTTTTTCTATCAATTTTAAAAATATAGAAGAGTTTGTAAAATGTAGGTGAATTCATTGGCTATGTATCACTATAATTTGTTTATATTTTTCCATACACAAATATAGAGTAATGATGTTTTTAATGTGGGCGGGAAATATTAACAATTAATTTTTGAAAGTGGCGAGCACTCAAGGCGATTTTTTATAATTCTCTTTGTCGCTCCAGTGGTTAACATCCATAAGGCGTTTGTAAATACGATACATGTCGAACAGTAATAAGGTAAAATAGAAAAAAATAGTTTTGCATCACAAAAATAATAGTAGAAACTTAAAATTTACGATATCATGCCAACCCAATCAATCTTCCCTACAGGCCTTCCATTGATATGCTTGGTGTAACTTGAGAGCAACTAAGGCACGAGGGTTCCACAGAAGCCAGAATCAAGTGAGCTTCTCATAAACTAGGCGTACTGTACAGGGCCTGCAGATACTTTAATTGTATGCATTAGCTGATCCTGTACAAATCTCAAGTGCGCGCCACGGTCCTTCGGCACCGGTACAAGGTCGGGAAAGAACATTTGTACACGGTTAGCACACGAAACTTGGTCGCTTCCATAACTCGATCTTGAGTTCAACAGCTCGGTTGTGGAATGGCAATGTGTCTTTAAATGCTTTTTTAATTCTAATACTATAATAAAACAAATTTAAAACTTTTTAAAAATAGAAATATTCAAATTCCATTTACTTAGATGTCAAGAGATTTATGCTAAATTTTAACCTGTTTTATTAAATATTTTCACAATAGTTACTTGTCTATTACTAATTTAAAAAAAAATCCAGTACTAGCAAGCTCCCTCTATCATTCATAATAATGTATTACGCGTTATCTCATTTTCAAACAATATTCAGAAATCTCTTTTTGCACGCTTATTAGTTGGAGCCTTAAGATGAATAATTTATTGACATCTATGTTTCCTTCGTCCTACAATATGGTTAACTCCTTCCTTTCCTCAAAGATGACATAAATTCTAAGTAAAATATTTCTCTCAGGGCGAAAAAATATATATAATACACCTGACCCACCCACGCGTTGCTGTGGCTAACGAATCACTCTCGCCATCTACTGGGTGGTTACCTAGATAACCAAGTGTTGTGTCAATAAATTAACTCACACGTCAATCTTTCAGAAACTTATAAAACATACAAATAATTTTAAATCAATTTCCCATAACAAACATTTAATGAACATTTAAATCGCAATAATAAATATTGTGAGTCTAGTTTTTGGACTGTTAATTTCATAATCCTTTGTATTAGATTTGAAATTAAACAATTTTTTGGCTGGACCAGTCTGAAAATGTCCGTAGTAGGATGAAACCGGTCCTGGTGAAAATAAATAAGTGGAACAAAATGAAAAAATGGTTTTATTTCAAATTTAATAAATATTGTGGTCAATAATCGAGATAAAAACGCTCCTACCTTTTAAGTTGGTCCAAAATACACCCAGAAAGCAAAATTTCATCAATTCGGTAAAGTAGTTTCGGAGTTTATCTTGGACTAACATCGTGACGCGAGATTTTTATATATAAAGATGTTTTATAACTGTACGCATATTTTAGAATTTCACTATTTTATAAACATTCCTATATTTTATTTATTTATTAATTTATTTATTTCCACATATACGGCACAATATGTGCCATTAACATAATTGATATAACGTATAAATAGTACAAGAACATGAAGAATAACAGTTTAAATGTAAGATAAATAAAAGAAAAAAATGGTAAAAAGTAAGTAGTTGTGAGGTAATAAGTAGTAGTTAAAATTAAAATATAAACATAAAGAGAAAAATATGGTATTAAGTATAAGTATTAAGTGTAAAGTATAAAGTACAAACCATAAAGTATTAAGCAAAAATAAGAAGTTAAAAATGATGATGAATAAAATAAAAATTAAAAAAATTATATTATATTTTGAAGATATGGCAATGCACTAAGGAAAGACACCTCTTAAAAAAAATTACGTATATTATTACTTTTAATCACGATGAAATAAAGATACATCGTGATCAAAAGCCTAATTCAGTCAACAGTTTGACAAAGGTAAGGTTCGGTTGGTACAGGGAAATCAATTTACGTTTAACACTCGGATACCTTCGATTTTGCGCTCGCCGCAAGAATTGCTATCTGTGTTGGTCGGCAAAACACTTTATGTCACCGGAATGGACAAACTGATTGGGCGATATCTATTGTGGCAATGTTGTACAATTTATATGGCCTAGGGAGAGCTCTGTGAAACTATTATAGTTTAGAGAAATGCTGACAGTAGTGGCCTCTTACAAACTACAAGTACTCTCTTCTATTGAGTTTGGTAGATACCTCTATAGATACCTAAATATCCGAATAAAAAACTTTTTTTTGTGATGTGACTGTAACAGAGCCTCAATGGGGTATTTTCGCAAACTGTGAAAACCGTTAAAAAGGTGTGGAAGATTTTAAGTTTATTTTTCTGTTCTGTTATTTGGGCTAAAATTCATAATAATTGATTATAATTCCGCAAATTCCGGAACGGTTCCAACTGGCTGCAACGCCGTTATGACATATAAACTGCTTCTGGCTGATAAGACAGCTAAAATCGATGTCAGTGCCGCCGAATTCACGAATAAAAACATACCTGTCGTTTTTATTTTTTTTACATTATCTCCAAACAGGAGGCCCAGAGAAACAAATTCCCTCAGGGCCTATATAATTTTTGGGGATGCTGTGTGGAGGCTATTTTTATGAAAATGAAGGAGAGGAAAAGTTGTGGAAAGGAATAAGGTATGAGGAATCTGGGGTTCAATGTGTTTAGGAATGACGGACTTGTGAATCCATCCCTCCCACTGCAATCCAAGGCGATATTCCAAGAGAGTCCTGCCGGAGAGGTTAAAACGTCTCCTTCAAACAGTCTCTCCCGATCCCGCCTACGACGCAGTAGGGGGCGGATGCATCCGTCACCAAGACCCGGATAAACCTCACCCCTATGAACCCGGGCACCCGTTCTAAGTCTTATGGTAGAGGTGTCGGTTGTCCAACAAATGGTTCCTGTAGGAGGAGTATTGTAGGAGGAGGCAAATCAAAAATGGCACATTAAATCGGTATAGAAAATGTATTCATTAATATACAAATACCTTCATTTTCTTAATTTTTTCGAAAAAACAATGAAAATACTATTTTGTAATGTAATATAATGTCTAGAGCAGGGGTGGGGATCCAGCGGCCCGCGAAGCTTTTTGGCTATGAAGCCACAAAAAATTACATTTAGAAAGCGAGAGCGTTTTATTTCACGGTGTTTCAGATAAATTTTAAAGTTAATTTAACAAAAGAGAAAGTTATGACAAAGCTGACAGGTATGTGCTTACGTATGCGCTCTTTATTTTAAACCAGTTCTGTGTTCAGTATGTAACTTACATAAATTCCAGTTCATTCATCTGCTGACACATTTCGAAGGAAATCATTATCTTATTTGAAGTGCGGTTGTAAAATTCTAGTGGCGGACTATTATGTGCTGCCAGAATCAAAGAATTTTTTTTTTTTCATATTCTGCGCGTGTTAATTCCCCGCATACAGATTTTATTTAATCCAGTTTTGTGTTCAGAATATAATGAAAAATTAAATAACAAGTTGGAGATTCATCAAAGGAAGCCACTCTCCTGTACCGAATGAAGCTATACGTTTGAGTTGCGCACCATATTATACTGCAAAATTCCTTACTTACCTTCAGCCTCATAACATAACCCAATTGGCGATGCCATAGTCTCACTGGCTCCAGACGGGAGCAGTTGGGACTCTTGTGAGGTATTCACTATAAAAAAATGGCTTAGCAATCCAATAAATAGAAATCCGAAGGTCGCGGGTTAAAATCCCGGTATGCGAAAATAAATTTTATTATTTTTTGCTATTTCACAATTAAATCACTTAAATTAATTTTTAGTATATATTTTCGGCACTTTCCAGAATGGAAGATACTCTCATAATCACTCTAATAGTGGTGAAAGACCACCATTCAGAATAGAAAAGACGCTTCAAATGGCTTTAGACATGTTTGATGAACAAATATAAATAGCCAGGTACTTCCCCACATTCCTTCAGCCTCACAGCGTACCTCAATTGAGGAAGCCATTGTCTCACTGGCTCCAGATGGTTGGAAGCTGATGGATCACTTGTACGATATTCACATTTTTAAAAAAATCGGTTGTGAGCAGTTGGCACTCTTGTGCGGCACTCACATAAAAAGGTAAAGCTGAAGAAGAAGATTTAGATTATGTGAAAACTTAATGAATGTAAGACACCTTATCCCTGTACCAAATTTTCTCATAAACACTCAAAGTTTTGCAGCCAATACATTTTTTTTTTAAATTTTCTAAGAAAACTTCTTCGGAAAAGTTTGTACTTTGTGATGGCATTATTTATTTTATTAAAAAGACAAATAAATTTGTTTACATCCCTTTAATTTATAAACAATCAACATGTTTCGAGAACGATGTTCACATCATCAGGATTAAAATATTATGACAGCTCTTTCGGCGTTCAATGCCATTTTCAATCTGTGGCTACGCCATATTGGTACGAATTATATATTTACCTGCTCTACCCTACTTTTATTTTTATGATGTTTAAACTGGTTTATTATCATTTTCGGTAAAACATTTTGGATGTTACAAAAATAGAACGATAAATATACTATAAAATACAAAAGCCATGAACAAACAGTTTCAAAATAGAATGTTTATAACAGAGGTCAAAGGATGCCAAAATTAAATTGTTAATTTTAAAAATACTTTATTAAAAGCATCGTTAAATGTGAACAAAAATAAAATATTCGAACTGAGTAATTATCTCATTCCTTTGATTTTTTCCATTCACAAAGGATTTCCATTTTATGTAGGTGTACAAACAACATGTGAAGAAAAATACAAAAGTTTTTATTTGTGTTCTCCTGCACATATACATATACCTATTGTAAATTACACACGTAGGTGCTCGTGTGTTATTTGTCCGATTATTTGCTCGCAACGGACCGTAAACGAATACACAACGGCCAACAATCAGTAGCTGCTAACGACAAATCGTAGAGTTTGATGAAGGTAGCAACGGCTGAACAAATAATGAAATTTACGTGAAAATTCATGAAAAATGGGCCGCGATCAGCGAACGTGGAGCTGAAACCCATAGAGAATGCGTTATATTTCTTAGAAAATCGTAAATTATCCAAAATATTATTTAAATAAAATACAAATTGGAATGGAATGCCACAGTACTTAAAAAATTTGGCGTATTTTTTCAGAGGTGAAAAATATTCCCGCTTTGCAATAAAATCCAAAAAAAAAATTTTGGTTAAGTATCCAAAAACTAAAAACTGTTTTCGAAAGGTGGTAAAAAGGCTTTCAAATTTTATTATTAGAAAAAAACATGTAATTTTTTAAATACATAAATTTTGTATAAAAACATTAAAAAGATAACTAAAATTACTGATAATGAAAAAAAATAAAAACACACATATTTCATTAGACAAATGAATTATAAACGTTACTGTCACCTCACTTTTTTGACATTTTAAGTAAAAAAAATTCTTAAAAAATTCACAAAGTACCATAATTTTTTTTCAAATTGTGATCGGAAATTTTGTTTTTATAAAAATGTACATTATATTTTTTATGTGGCTAACTTATAGATTTGAATATATAGCGTGTTGTATCCTCTTTCCAATCCCGTTTATATCATACTTCTTACTACGATAGTAAGGGAGATACAACGATTTCTATGAGACCTATGTGTGCTTGGACAAATATGGTATTCTGTGTTTAAACGGGTTAAAGTGATGCACCATATCGTGTAAAATTCGGAATCAGGAAACTAACAATAACACTCCTTAAGAGGATACCCGGCGGTGATTTTTCCATACAAACGTATTCCCTATTTATCTCTCTGGATTTTAACCCTAGAGAAAATATTGTTTTTGCATAAAATAGATATCAACTACTAGCGTGTCGGTACTTTTTGTTTTTTTTTGATAAGTTACTTTTTATAGAAGTTATGACCTTCCAAAAATCAATAAAATTGACTGGTTTAAACGCCGTCAAAAGATGTTCAGTATACAAACCAGACAATGTGTTTTAAAAAAAAGCAAAACGTACAGACATAGAATAGTTTTTTCTTATGTAGTTGGTAAAAAAAAAATTGAAAATCAGTCCACTTTTGGAAGAGAAAAGTGGGGAATACAAAACCTCCATTTTAGTTAGGTGTCAGTGCATTGTCCCTTTCGCTCAATATCCGGTGGAGTAAGAGCAACAGTGACAGCAATATTTTAGTAAAATCTATTTCTGCACCACCGGGTATCATCTTAAGTTGACGGCGATTAGGTTTAAATTCCCGTTTGACACGAGCCGCCTGTTTTGATTTATTCTCGAAAAAAACATAGTTAAAAAGGGTGTTTTATTTTATTTGGAGAAGCCAAATATTTAAATGCAATGTAGTGTGTAATTTTGATATTTAAATAAGTTTTTATAGGCCTAAAAACTTATTTTATCTGGGCTTATACAAAATACTGGTGTTCCACTCGCAGTATTTATTTAAAGCTTTACAAGCTAGTATATTCAAACCAAATCACGTAATTTTAAGTTGCTTAGTGGTGCATCACCTAACAAGCATTTCTCGATTCAAAAACTGGAAAAATATAAATATTCTTCTATCAGTACGACTTTTTTACCTAAATTAACTGAATTATTTGAAAAACTTTATCATTCTTTATACTCCCGAGGCTCTCCCGTCTTCATTGCAACTAGATCTACCTACGATCTTTGTTTTTACGTACAATACATACAAATGTTGTATATAAGTGTATTACGCACAATATTTGTATGTAATATTGTACGTAAAAGCAAAATGGCAATCTCCACGTCATTTCAAAAGCAAACATAGCAATATGGACGTAATGGAGATTGCTGCCTTCACTTTTACTCCCCTCAATTAATTCCCTTCATTCATTATGGTTCACTTCATTCGAAATACCCATGTTCCAATCGGTTTTACAACCGGCTAGCTCATTCCGTCAAAAGAACAAATATTATATTGTAATCCTAAACTAAAATCTCTGGAGAGACCACATTACAAATGAGGAGGTTCTCCAAAGAATCGAAGGAGGAAGGCACCTTCTCAGGACCTTATCCGAAAGTCTTGCAAGATGGGTCGGCCATATAATACGACAAGAAGGCCTCTTGCATGCCATAATGGAGGGTATGACCGAGGGGACAAACTCTACGGGACGCCTACGCCGAGAGTACCTAGAGGACCTGCTGGCGGACATGCGCTGCTCATCATATGCAGACTTCAAAAGAGCCGCACAAGATAGGGAAGAATGGAAGAAAAAAATAAAGGAAATTGCTGCAAACCAATCCCAGGATTGAAACCAGAGAGAGAGAGATTCCTAAATTTGGCTTTACTTGTCTTTTCTGATGCATTAACTGTTAAAAAAATTGTAACTAAAACCTAATTAAACCACCCATATCCTTTTGACAATATAAGATTGGTGATTAGAATGTTCAGTGGAAACTTTTTAAGTGTATGAATATTGAGTACAAACATTTCATCGGATGTTAATTCCTCACATGATAATTCATCATGTCTCGAAGCGTCGAAAACTGATAATTGGGGTTTTTAACCTTAGGTTAGGTTAGGTTAGGTTAGGTTAGGTTAGGTTATGTTATGTTAGGATAGGTTAGGTAAGGTTAGGTTAGGTTAGGTTAATGTGAGTTATGATGTGATGAATATCACGTAGGGAAGTATTGTGTCTGAATAAATTTACTATGGGAATTCAGACCTATAAGATTACGTAGTTTACTAATAACAATCACAAGGAAAAGCTAGGGAACCACAAAACCTCGCCACACTACAGACTACGACTTGGAGAATATAGTCAAAATATATCTACAATAGTCAAAAGAGGCAGAGGAAAGTCACCATACGCGGGAGTGAGCAATATCACTGGCGTCTCGGCTTCCACAGCTCTCCATGCCCCGCAGGACAGCGAGAAGTGGAGAAGCTTTGTCCACCATGGAAGTTGAAGTCCTCAGTAATAAGGAACCGACTTGAGAAGAAGAAACAAATTGTAGATTCACGACGATTGAAACCTACATACATGTCTAGATAGAGCTCTCGAGCGACGAAACGCCAAAAAACATATATCAGCCAAGTGTTGGCTAGTTCAGTTTCGGCTACAGTGTTTCATCCTCGCCCTACATCTTTTCCGTTAAAAAATCCAAGAAAACCTCCGAAAATGGGTTATGATTTATAGAAAATTCCACGGAATACTGCGTCATTAGGTCACTTTGATAATATCGCGCGGATCGGACAAGTGTTCCGCTCCCATATTTCATAAATTATCGCGCTGTTAATGCGCTCCTATGAACCTACTATTAATCATGGCAAATGGAGCCAAGATTGCTACCAACACTCCAATATTCCAACACGCCAAAGAGGAATTCACACGAAAGTTAATCTTTGTTTCCACTGACGGAATGTTGAACCATTACATAGAATAATAATATTTTTTAGTTATTAGTAGAAGTTATCGACTTAAATTTTTTAGCAATCAAAACATTTTATCAAATCTAACAAACACTTCTTAAGAGGGTATTACCAGAGAATACCGGAAATTGGTCCCTTTTAAATCAAATTCCAGACGTATTAAACCTTTTTTTACAAAAAAACATGAATTGATTTTGAAAGATTGTTATTTTATCTGGTACACAGATTTGTTCAATTTTCAAACGATAGATTCTATCAGACAACACAACTTTCAAATCATCATACTACAAAATAAATCAATATATAATCTAGTCAACACAGTTTTAAAAAAATTAAATTTTAGTTAAATTCAAATCATTAAAAAATAGATCCGAGAACGTGTTTTGTGACAAAAATACCGCAGTTTTTTTATTTATTTAAGGTCTTACAAACTAAAATATAAATCTTTATTTTACACATTTATTCTGTTTAGACATTATTGAAAAATCATAAATACTTATGATCAAAAAATACTTTCAAGAAGTACACTATATTAAATAATTTATCATCAAGCGTTTTGAGCATTTTTATTGCTTACTTGAATGTAGGTATATATTAAAGCAAGTTTTGAATGAAATAAACCGATATTAAATTTTTAATTTAAAAAATTTGATACGGAGAATAATCGATCTTTCTCATTGGAACCTCCTTGTACAATTGCAAGCATTTTTAAACTTTTATTCTCAGCCGATGGTAAATCGCTCTTAAGCGTGGAGACATGAACACTCAACTGTGATATAATGAACCCGTTGGTAGCTGACCGGACAAATGCGTCGGGTTTCGATCAAGGGTATCGCGTGTTTTATCTACATTTTCGCTACGGTGAAGTACCACCAATCAGAATTAAAACGTTGCTATTTTTTTAATTAATCATAAAGAGAGGCCATGAGGGAAATAATTTCCCTCGGGGCCCATGTCATCTTTGAAGATGCTGTGTGGAGGGTCTTTTTGAGAGGAAGAAAAGAACGTGGGTTTTGGAACTAGAAGCACACGAGAGATCTGAAAATATCCGCATGTTGTTTATAGGGGGGTGGAAATACAGAGGCTGGCAATTCTTTTTACAGCCGAGCTGTTGAATTCAAGAACGAGTTGTTAAAACGACCCGTTCTCGTAAGACAAATATAGACCGTGACCATGCAAATATATGACACGCCTTTGTCAAGTTTCTTGCCTATGCATCGGTGCCGAAAGGATCAATGAGCTAGCTACACATATTATAATATTGTCAGGTTAAAAATAAAAGAATATATAACCTGGACATTACTGGTTAAGAAGGTTTTTATCAACATTTGATGACCTTTTATACAATAAATTGTAAGTCATTGATTTGCTGTCTGGTAGAGTGAGCCGCTGCACCTCGTGGTTTCAAAATCTAAGTAACAAGAGAATCTCTGCTGAGCTTAGAGCGAAAAAAAGCTGAAAGCCAACTTTCGAATAAGACATGGCACCAGAAAAGGAAATTTATGATGAAAACGATTCAAATCGATTAGTTAACAAAAAAACCCTATAGGGACAAATAAGTTTTATTAGTATTTAAGTAAAAATATAAACCTGCACGGAGAAAAATGTTATTCTAAAATACGATCAATTTATTCGTAAAAACGGTTAAAAACGGGACTGGTGTTCTTACGAACAAATTAACAGGGTTTCAATGTTTATTGGCGGGAACAAGTAAGAATAATTTGTTGGTATACGTAATTTCGTACGTATACCAACAAATTATTCTTACATTTTCCCGCCAATAAACATTAAAACACTGTTAATTTGTTCGTAAGAGCTTCAGTCCCGTATTAACTGTTTTTACGAATAAAGTGATCGTATTTTAGAATAACATTTTTCTCCGTGTATGTGAAACATAAAAATCCATGAATAAGTTCTTTAATATTGTATTAAATAAGTATGTAAAAAATATAAATAGTTTGTCAGTAGATTAAAAATAATATACCAACTGAAATTCGTTTTGATAAATTACATTTTAAAGAGGAATATTAATTACACAGGGAGTGGAGGCAGGAAATAAATCGGATTTGGCAGGTCATGAAAAACCGCCCAATCGTAGATGAAATAAACAAAAAATAATACATTTATTTCAAAGTGAAATTAAAATAATGTTTCGCTCTAATAAGTAGTGTTTTCGTGTCATAGTACAAATTAAATTAATTCCGTTCAATTAATACTTTGACATCATTCCCAGTAACGTGACACAGCAAATAATTTCACATAAAAATTCCCCATCCCTTACGTGACTAGCAAATCAGCCCTTGCTGCGGGGTCAAGGACCCGAGCACGTAGACTTCCGGCCTGCGTGACGAACACGTGACACTTCCTATGCCAAGCCTCGAAGCCTTATTCCACCGGTGAAGCCTTAAAACATACTGCCTAGTGTATAACAACTACCAGGAGTGCATAAAACGGCTGAGTCTATTAAATCGCTGTAAAATAAAATCAATTCGGTATTAAACAGATTTTATCAGGCAGGGTGATTTTATCAACGTGAGTGAAATATTTGACATAGCATCATGCAGCGGTATGTTGTTTCATTCAATCTACTTGAAAATTAATTATTTTACGTATTTTCATCGGTTTTATGGAAGTCGGCAATATTTTAATAAACAATGTATTGTGATATTATTTATATATTTTTTTGATAGAAGATAGAATTTTTATTTATTTATTTATTTATAAGATTGACACAATACTTTAAATATAAGTTGTAAGGTATTTTAATTAAATTACATGGTTTTGTACCTATTACGTAAATTTAAATTTTTTAAAGTAGATTCCATATTGTGGACGCGTACTCCAGTGGAATTCTGACTAATGAACAAAACAACTTTCTAGTGTCTTAGCACTTTTGAAAGCTTTACATATTCTCAATAAGAAACCTAGCATCTTGTAGGATTTTGTGATAATTTGTTTAATATGCTTATCAAAAATTAATTTGCTGTCTAAGTAAACACCTAGATCTTTGCATATAGACATAGATTGTTAAGGTTTATCATTCAATTGTTTGTTGGCTTTTCGGAACAACTCATATGGGTCTTATAGAAATCGATTGATTGATATCACAGAGAGAAATTAAAATTATTAATATTAACAGTATTGTATTATTATCACTTCTAAAAATCTATAGTTAAACAATGTACACTTCTCTTCCAGCCACAAGCTAATGTATGGAAGCTTGTATGGAAGATTAGTCTTAAATATTTGAAAAAACAATGTAATTCATATATATTATATACACACATTTTTTAATAAAAAAATTATTAAAAAAAATTGTATATATATAGTTATATACCGATTACGGTGTTAGAAAGGGAAACTTCAGACTTTATATTCAAATATAAAAGTTAAACACGAAATAAGTAAAATGTACACCTTTATAAAATCAAAAAATCAAAATTTCAGATCACATTTTGAAAATAATTTATGAGACTTGTATAATTTTTTTGTTTTTGTTTTTTTTGTTAGTTTTTTTTGTTTTTTTTTTGTGCTTTTTATGTATTTATGCTTACATTGCAAATGTATTTATGCTTACATTGCAAATGTATTTATGCTTACATTTGCATTTGTTGTGATATAAATCTATTAATGCTTACATTTGATTTTGTTTATAAACAAATGTATTTACGCATACATTTACGTGTGTTTGTGATATAAATATATTTGTACCTGAGGGAAATTATTTTCCTCGTTGCCTTTTTATTGGAGTTAATGTGAAAAAAGTAGCTCTCGTCGAAATATTACGAAAGGCAATTAATGAATTGAGATTACGAGGGTTCTATTATAACACAAGCGAAGAGAAAGACTATAAATATAATTAAAACATTACCACATAATTAAGTATTAATAGTATTTTAACTAATATTTAACGAACACTACATTTCCATTCTAGACTTAGCTTTAAAATTAGCAAAGCAAAAAATGATACAAATTTTAAATATTTGTTCCCTCATACTAACACAGTTCTCTCGAATTAGACCCAGAATGTTTCCCAAAGGGTTCCTGTGTGGATTTGATGAAGGTAAAAATCATAAAATAAAATAAACATTTGTTCAGTAAAACATTTTTTCTCGGGTTGATTCCGCTTATTAAATTAAATTACTAACAAGGTTAGAATTTAGGTGAAGGATGAACATAAAAAATAGCCGTTTATTCCAGGAAAAATAAAAAAAACGCCATAAAACATAATTAATTTTAGGTTTTTTCAAGATTCATAAATGGTTTGGACATAATTTTAGGTGCTAGTGAAATGAATTCATACCTTTAGTTTTAAAGGAAAGTTTTCATCTAATTTAATCGTGGTTTCTACTCTGCTTTGTGAGCCTCCGGCTACATCAATTCTGGACAACACAAACTGGAAATGACTATACGAACTGAAAAATTCTGTAAAAAAAATTCATGATACAAGAACTCACTATTTGTGAGTTTTGCGGACAATTTTTTTTCAGTTATGGTTTTTTTAATTATCTCCACACAAGAGAATCAGAAGAAAAAAATCCTCCAAGGCGTGTTTCATCTTTGAGAGCTGTGTAGAGGGTATTTTTCTTTCTACAAAACAATGCATAAATAAAAAATCGTGACTTCTAGACTCCGTTTGCCAAACGATTACCTACATTATTTATTACTTATCAATATTCGTGGCCATATAATGCACACTAAGGGTTGGTATATCAGTCTTTGCTAAGGAGCACATTCCTCGCTCAACTTAAACCGCCGAAATCGGCCGCTTATCCGTGGTAAGCCGCAGAATAGTTCCTTTGCTAGACGCTGTAGCGTTATTGGCAAAAACACATATGTCATCTGTCATCTGTCATCTGTCAGATTTCACATTGCTTCGGTTTCGATCTGCTACGTACGGAAGCAATAAATTACATTGGAGGAACAAGTTTACCTATCAACATGGAATTCGAACTTTCTTCGAGTGATCACGATTTAGACATCGTTTGACGTTTGGTTGTTTGATAATAACCATAGAGTAGAGAAATGACTAAAATTATCATAGACAATCAGCCATACTAAAAAAAAACACTCCGCGGCCGTTAAACGGTGTTTCTGTAGCACGTGGTGTAAAGTCTGTACATTTCGTTTTTCAAATTCTTACTAAACAAAATATATGGTTTTGATCTGACAACGTCGCCATTTTACCAGCCTTACTAATAAACTTTCTGAAAAATTTGTACAGTGGTCAAACAACCATGTATGAAGAATCCTTACTAATTAAGAACGGACAAAAAATTGTTCATGGAAAGATATGTACATTGCTTATACGGCCAAGGAGGGTAGTTTATCTGTTGTATATATTTGTTCCATTGGTAATTTTCAACGAATTTCGAATTTCTTTTTTTAATGTCCTATATATTTATTATTTTTTGAGATGTCGTATAAACAAATACCATTTTAGAACCAAAATGTAATTACTTTTAAGATTTTCATATCTAAAATATACTTAAATGTAAACTGTAGTATTTTAAGCTTCAAACATCAAGTTGAAAAAAAACTCACTTACCCCAAACACTTTCTATTAAAACATTGAAATATTTGGAAAAATTCAAAATTCAAAAAACACAGTCCTTTTATTTAATGATTTTGAAATAAAACTGTCACCTCACTATTTACTCCTTCACACAATAAAAAAATCTTGAAATTAGCTTTTCATTCCCAAAAATTTACAATAAAAAAACTCACGTTTGAATACATTGCTTGCACATCTTAAGACATTAATTTCTTTGATACGTTTACTAAAATATGTATTAGACATTTTAGTCACCAAAAAACATCTTTTTCAAGAATTTATAATAAAATAAAGATCTTAAAATGCAAATTATTTCTGAATATAACCTACAGAACCATTTTCTGACAGATCAATTTAGAACACACGATTTTAGTGTCACAATTTGACTTAAACTAACGAAAAACAACACAAATTAATAGTAAATATATTGCGTAAATGAATATAAGTGCGAATTAGTCAAGGATTGAAATCATTAACGAAAATATCATCTTAATCACACACACACCGCGACCGACTTTTTTCTGCATTTCCGCGGTTTTTTTTTTCAGCGGGAAAGCAATGCGCAGGCGCATCAATCACACCACCTAGCGGATTATTATGAAAACTCCAATTTGAACAAGAAAATACGGCGTTGTCAAATCTAAAGATTCACAAAAACACCGTATAACGGCCGCGGAGTGTTTTTTTTTAGTAAGGCTGTAAATATGTAACTCTAGGATTACGACTGATATACGGATTGTGTGCTAAGCTATGCTGAGCTCCACATTCCGGCAAAGCCGAGCTTTATACCAACTGATATACCGGTCCTAAGAATATATACATTTTGGCTTGTTACACGAATTCCGCTAAGCTTAGTCAAAACCGCATTTTTTGCGGAAAAAGCATTAATATAATAAAATAATAATTTAAATCTAAGTTTAAAAATAATTATAGATATTATCAACCCCAAAATCGGCTCTGATGCAATGAGTATCAAAGGGTAGATATATCGACTAAGTAACAAAGTGGCGACAGTGTTTTAACCCCATTTCACTACCCTAAAATATGTATTAGTAATACCAGTTTTAACAGGCGCTCCGCTTTGGTTCCAAATTAAGCCTGCTAAAAATTTAGTATGCTAATTTATGCCTGTGAAAAAAATATTACGAACAGAGGGAGTGAATTTTCTTTTTCGGGTTTGTTTAATGTTTACTGGAACCCAACAAACCGATATGACTCGAAGTATAATATTTGGTGAATTTACGTTCGAGAAAAGTTATTTCGTGGTTCTTGCAAATATAAATAATCCAAGATTAATACGAATACATGTGTTCCGGGTAAAAAATGATGGTGTTATAAAATAAATATTTTTATAACTATTTTTATGTCAAGAGTTTTTTATGGCTAAGAAATTCAAATTTCATACCAAAATTGGTTCATGTTTATGCTCATGTGAAATGTATTTTCAGACCCTAAATGTTTCTTTTAAATTTGATGTGTTTTCAGTTTTCAAGGACTCTTCAAGTAAGTGAAAACTTTTATTATAGATTTGTTGTATTAATATATGTAATATGTAAAAAAATAACAGAAATAGGAGAGCAAAGAGATATAACACGATTGAACTGCACACAGACAATCGTATATCGTCTAGTACGTGTTTTGGTAACTTTAGGTGACGTGTCTTCCTACGATGACCAGGTTAGGTAACGCATATTTGAAAATACCCCAAATCTATATTTATCCCCTTGTGCTTATTATTTTTTACATTAGCTCCACACCGGAGTGCCTGAGAAAAATATTTCCCCTCAGGGCCATTCTTTTGGGAAGAAGAGGAAGTTCTGGAAAGAAAAAAAGGACAAAGGATGGTAGGAATTGGGGTAAATGTCTCCAACAGTGATGGACCTAATAATCCGAGATGATGTTCCGAGAAAGTCCTGCTGGAAAGGTCAAAAGGTCTATAGAGACGTACCTATATCTACGTCGCACTGGTTTGCACAGCGCGGCTGTCCCTACTTACTACCTCGCTACACATTAGAATTTTGACCACCTTGTCGATAGGTCTCGCTGCTGCGTCGCACAATACACAGCGCTGCGCCGAAATATCGAAAAGTTTCCAGCGAGTTAACAGTTTAGCCCACCGTTCAAGTACCTTCCAGATCGGGCTATATAAAGTGGCTCCAGCAAGCCAAGTCAGTCTTTGAGTACTTTATTCTTCAAGTAAACGCGACCAGCGTTCATTCCGCAAGCGACTGCCGGCCGCGTATCAACTCTAATGTCTGCATGTTGTTAATTTTACTGCGTTTGTAAATAATCTACATTTGTAAATAGTAAATATTGTAAATACACATCATCATCTCATCACAATCATCACCGAGTGTTATTATTCCGATCTACAGCACGCGGAGGTATTGACTCACTGATATTTCTTCCTTATCAACTAGAGGCCCTATTCATTTCCTCCTCATCACCGGAGGCCCGCACACTTTCCTCCAAAGGTCTCCCTCAACCAGACTTCCGATCCGGCCTTTCACGCAGCTGGTGGGCAGATGCTTCCACTACCAAAACCAGGACAAACCTCACCCCACGAAACCATGTTAGGTCGCCAAACGTAATGAACCACTAGGGATTACCTACGGCCGATGTGTTGGTTATCCAATAAGAGGTTACCAAATTGAAAAATATATCTACTTCAGTTAACCGCTCGAACGCTTTTCGCCACATTATGGCACTATTTCCAAAGCCTCAGCTTGCTTTGCTGCCACAATGTGGCAAATATTCTTTAGATTATTTAAAATATTTTCAAGTTAACGATTTTATAACATTTTTTTTATTAATCCTACAACTATGTGATAATAAACAAAAGATAGGTGAATTCATTGGCTGTATAGAACTGTAATGAGTTTGTATGTATCTACATATATTCAAATTCGGAGGTATAATTTTGTTAATGTGGGCGGAAAAATTTCCTTTAGCAATCTTAGAAAAAAGTTTTAAATTTTTTGACGTAGCATCATATCTTCAAACATTTGATTAACTCAATCGAGGTATGACTTTTCTGATTTTCATCCACTTGTGAGTCACATTGTGATAATCTTTTTTAGCCAAAGAATCTTAGAATACAGGCCAACGCTATGTGCATCAAAATCATCCGCAAATCGTAAAATCAGTAATGAACTTATATTTTATACTCCTCAAGTGTAAACTTGGGTTCCCCTTATCGTATATTGAAGGGTGTATTAAATTAAAAGGTCGTGCTGTGCTGTAGTTAACTCCACGGGTAGGTCTTACGCCTTTTCATCGATCGGATAACTCGTATGGGTTCTCCGCAATTAGGCGTGGAAATCATGCTTCTCGTGGCCTTTCTTCGCGCATTTACGGACCACGGTTAACTAAACGCCGGAAACTCTGACGCCATTTAACTTTGGTCAAATAGAGATATTTCGTTGGTCGTTAGTGTTCTTTTCCTGTGAAAATTCCCAGGGAAATGCGAACATTGCGTGTTGGGGGCTTACAATAATGAAAGAACTAAAGAAAATGAGTTTCAATGATTACTTTTTGCCATTTTGTTGAAAGGCGACGTCAGTGCTACGGTTTTTGCTTTGCTTTATCGATACAATAAAATGTATTGGTTATTTACAATTAAAATATCTACCTTCTTTTGGCGTACGAAAGAACAGGGCCCCTAGCACACTTGATCGATAAGGATTGATTGATTGATAAACTTTCAGTAACTTCTTATCGTTCCCTAGCATGACTACAGATCGTTAACAAATAAGTAACACTTCGCAATGATTAAGTGTCCTTAATATATTCAACATCAACTGTTGTTTGTACGTTAGCGATCTGCAGAAGTCCTATCAGAACGATGAGAAGTTACTGAAAGTTATCCCATCAACCCTTATCGATCGAATGAACTCGGGGGACAATGTTTGCAATGTTTTTCGATGTATATTAACATATTATTTATAAAAAATTCTTGCACACATACTTCTTTGGTTTAAATCATTTGATCATTTGATTTAAAATACAAAGACTAAAATGTAAATTGAAAACATAATTAACACGTAATAACGTATTAAATAAAGTTATTTTTTCAATATTACAAAAGCATATAATATTCAATAATACGATATTGGTTGCCGTTATTCCCAATCCTTTTGATCAACTGTTGAGCTGACAGTTTGGCTCAACATTTCACAAATACTCTCTTCCCAACCCAATTCTCCGACTAAATCAATTAGCTGATCGAAGACGGTACTAAATCAATTCATCGATCAAAAAGTTGGATACAACGGCTGTAAGAGCCATACCAATAAACAAACTCTTTTACAATAGAGCTTGCAGAAGCAAAGAGATTTCAATTTAAGACTTGAACTATATTAGAGAAGATCAACATTAAAGACAAATGAAAGTTTGCAAAGTAGTTGATCATTAATTTCTCAAAAAAAATCATAGAAATCATCTGGAAGAAATAGGTATTACCGTTTAAATACAATCACAACCTTTTTATCCCCTACAGTTCAATAATAAAAGGGGAGGGGCACTTTCGATGGACGGATTAAAGCCTTAACAGGTAATAATCCCTTGGCCTGTTCGCGATGGAAACGAGATATGCGTCAGCCATGATTTTTAATGTACATCCACGCGTTGCCGGATAACACAACAGGAATGACAATGTTATTTAAATCAGGCCCTGAACATGAAATTCCGACACCTGGGACTAAATTTCATTGAAAATGTATTCAACAGACTAGATTTTCGAAAACTTTAATTTCAAAAATAGAGCATTTTGATTATACTTTCTGGAATGATAGTATGTGTTACGATTTGGGGACGATACGTGTTTATTATAAAAGAAATATAAAGTGTAAAACAAAATGTGAAATTCTGGATAATGTAACATAAAAATGTATTTGAAATCGTCCGCGGCGGTGTTTATGTACAATACGTCTTTCACTAATCAACTCGTGACTTGTGAGTGATAAGGCGATCCGCTCACTGAGGCAACTGAAAAATGCCAACTGGCAACTGTCTTTGTATGACAATGTGATGGCCCGCACACTTCACAATCACACAAAACCCCGTTGTCAATGGTAACGCAAGCGGTGACTCGCGACTTGCACTGCTGATTGCCATGGGCGGCCGTTGCTAGTTGTCAGCTGTCAGCTGCTTGTTATTCGTCTTTTTTTACATTAGTCCACACAGGAGGCCCTAAGGAAAATAATTTCCCTCACGGCCTATGTCATCTTTGGGGGTGCTGTGTGGAAGGTATTTTTAAGGAAAGGAAGGAGAGGAAGTTCTGGGAAGGTAAAATGTTTGAGGGTTGGGTAGGAATCTGGGGTTCAGTGTGTCTAGATCATCCGCCGCCAAGACCTAGATAAACCTTACCCCATGAACCCGGACACCCCTGCCTAGTCACCAAACGTAGCGAACCACTTGGGGTGACCTATAGCAGAGGTGTTGGTTATCCAATAAATGGTTCCCGGGGCGGTGGTACCCATTCCCGCCTCCCAAATTGACAAATCGTCTATAATTAAACAAGCTTTTTGACCAATCAAGACATAGAAACCAGCTAGTTTTAGTTGGTTTTCAGTTGCCTCGTCAGCGGAGCGCCTAAGTTTGAAAAATTCGGCATTAATGATGTTGTATACTCCAAATCGAAATTTTTTCATTAAATTCGGTTTTTGTATGAAGATTTTTTAGGAAATTTCAGTTTGGCAGTGCGCTGCATGTATTTCCTGAAATCTTCCAACATAAAAACTAATTTTATAAAAAAAAATGCTTTTTTGAACAGTTATTTCTTACATGTTACGAGTTCAGGACCCTCAAAAACCTTTTTAATTACCTAATTTAACGCCATCAACCGGCGCTCAGTATATAAAACTAGAAAATGTGTTAAACAAAATAAATCAACACATACAGACATAGAATAATTTGTTATTTTTGGCAAAAAAAATTAAAAATTGGTCTAATTTAGGACATGAAGACATTAAAAATGAGTCATCTTATTAAAAAATTAAAACAAAGGCTAATTCATTCTATCTCCGCAAAACATGGAAACAAATAATATCGTAGACTAATACTTAGATCTGTGAAAAAAATTAATATCGAAAAAAAATAACATTTTTGAATAATTAATACCTAGATATATTAACCATTGTTAAAAAAAAAAAACAAATGCTATCGTACATTATGTTCGTAAGCATTATAATAATTAGTTAAGTATTTTAATATTGAGTATTATACTATTAAGTAATTAGTATGTATTAAGCATTAAAACATGAAATTGAGATTTAATTATATTATTGTAAGCTAATAAATGAGATATTTCTTACAATAAAACTGAATGATCAGTTTAGTACGATTTAAGTAATATTGTATAATTTAAAAAAAAAAAAACTGAATAAACGTATTAAAAAAAAGGAAGAAAAAAATGGAGAAAACAAAACCGTTATTTTAACGATTTTATTAATGTATTATCAGCCTAAAATCTAGTTGTCTAAATTGATCGGCGTTTTTCTATTTTCTTACAGTACCTGATAAATCCATTTGATTAGATATTTCAATGTATTCCTACGCCTACCTACCCAAATAAGTAAATACGAACATTACACTTAATAATTTACATTTTGATTGAAGTGTTCAGTATTATTGAAGGTAAAATATGAACACAACGACAGGTCTGAATAGGTAAAGATACCAATCAGTTATTTTTATGACGATTGGAAAGCGATCAATTCTTCAGAAATATTTACATTTATTAGTACCCAATATTACATTGGTTCGAACAAGCTATTTTCATTATTATGATAATATAAAAGATTCTGTAGTCGTGGAAAATAAATCTATAACATTAGTACTAAACTTATTAATACAATTGTGAAAAATGTCGATCATAAACAGAACAGAAATGGAGCTGTCATTGTTATTTAAGACGGTATTACCAGAGATTACCGGAAATTAGTCATTTTGCAATCAAATTCTAGACGTATTGACTGTTTTTTACAAAAAAACATAAATTGATTTTGAAACATTGTTATTTTATCTGGTACACACGCAGTTTTAAAATTTTGAATAAGTAAATGTATTTTTAAGATACTAAGCTTATACCGTTGATCGTTGGAAGATTTGTTCAATTTTCAAACGATAAAATCATACAACAAAATAAATCATTCTATAATCTAGTCAAAACAGTTATAATTTTTTTTAATTTTACGTAAATTAATATCATAAAAAAAACCCGAGAACGCGTTTTGTGACAAAAGCACCTCAGTTTTTCAATTTATTTAAGGTCTTACAAACTAAAATAGTTAAAAAAAATTTTACACACTTATTTTGTTCATACATTATAAAAAATCATAAATACTTATAATCAAAAAATATTTACAAGTAGAACACGATATTTAATAATTTATCATCGTGCGTTTTGAGCATTTTTATTGCTTTCTTGGATGTAGGTATATATTAAATTTTTAATTTTAAAAATTTGGTACGGGGAATAATCGATCTTTCTCATTGAAACCTCCCTGTACAGTTGCAAGCATTTTAAAACTTTTATCCTCAGCTGTGGTCAATCACTCTTACTGCATTAATCTTTGGGAAATTGTCAGTTGAATTTTCATCATAATATTTAAATTATTCCAAAAATACAGCCAATAACACATTTCCTCCTTATGTTAAGAAATGAAAAAAATTAACAGAGAGGAATTATATAAAACGATAAAAAACCAAGAAATAATAAAACAAAAATAAAGCAGGATGAACATAAAACAAAATAAAAATGGTAACAAAAACTACCAAAGAAAATTTACTCACGGAAAAAAATAGACGTGCGCAAACAAATTTAATTTTATCAATTTGTGTTGTTTCACAATTTATTCATTTAAAATAAATTATAAAATAAGTATTGTATATTTGTGGTTAGTTCCAGAGTAGAAGATACTTTCACAACCACCCTGGTGTAAGACCATCTCCTCCATCTCCTTACCGTCCTCTCTACTTTCACTCTCACAACATACCCCAATTGGGGAAGCCATAGTCTCACTGCCTTCGGACGGGAGCAGTTAAAACTATTGTGAGGTGTTCACATAAAAATTAATATAAAAATTTTTTTTTTTTTTTGCTCCATCGCTTTTGATCTAAGAGCTTTCTACAAAAAGAAAAACAAAAACTAGAAAATGACGACTGAAAAAAATTTTATGACTCTAGAGCTCAACATCCGAGAGTGGTTGCTGCAATGATAAACAGATTTAAAACACTGCTTATAACAATTTAGGATTGAATAAAACTGTTAAAATTTTTGTTTCGTCAGTTTTTTAATATAGTAAAAAAAGTAGCGTAAAAAGTTAAGATAGGATTTTTTCATTGTACTTAAAAAAATTAATTGAAAATTAAGTCCGCTAAAAGACTTCCAGCCAGTTGTTATGATCACACCTTTAAGTAAATAATGATACAGATTGATGGAATTTTTATTACCTGGGTTACGTAATACCTCGGAATTTTTGACGCCACCTCTTTTTACAAAGATCACAAAAAATCACGCGAAAAAATCATATATCTCCGAGAAATATCATCAACGGACGATGTCATCATAATTGCGTGTGGTCCAAACGTGATTCTCGGTTAAATATTTATTTAATATTACATAACTATACTTCCGGTACTTCTTTATAATAAGCCTGCAGGCTGCCTGTTGGAAGACTAATTATCTATCCATCAAGGTGGAGGCGGAGAGTATAGACCACCACATATGTAACGTTCGAACAATACCAATTATCATTTAGTATGTCTCGGTAAGCTTTATTCCATGAAGCTTCTATAGATCACCACAAGTGGTTCGCTATGTTTGGTTACTCGAGCCGGGATGCCCTGGTTCGTGGGGTGAGATTAGTCCGGGTTTAGGCGGTGGCTGCGTCTGTCTACCGGATCAAGGTGTCTCATTGACGAACAGAAATGTCTCGATCTCGACGGCGATTACGTTTAAAAATTGTATAATATATTTGTGAAGTATCCTGTATATTTCAAATAAAAACAAGCTTTTTTGATCCTTCACAAATGCTCTAACCTTACTTTTTGGATGGCGCTCGATATAGGGATAATAAATAATGCATAAAAGATTAAATTTAGCTGTTTTTAAAAATTGTTTAATTCAAACAAGATATAAATGACTAAACAAAACGCTTTCATTTTGTATCAATATCTTCGCATAGAGAGAACAAACCGCCTTTAAATCAGGCATCTTTAGAAACCGGTTAATTGAGATGAAGTACCCGAGGCTGTGCTTGGGGCGAAGGCTTTGATGTGACGCGTTCGTGTCAACTTAAGGAATCATCATTCGTCAACTTGATGTTGTCTCCTTGGCTGGAAGGATGTCGCAAGCAACAGATAACGTGTATAAGACATTTACAGCCGAGAAATTTAACAACCACTGATAAAGGAGGGTGACTGATACTAAAATAAACAAGTTCTATGCTGATTTATCATGTGAGATTTTTACAGCAAAAGTAATGTGGTTATTATTTCTTTGGTTAAAACCTTGTTTTTTTTCTGTGATGTATGCATAATAGAGTAAGAGTGCAAGCGAGACAGAATTCTTGCACTGGCTTATTAGCAGTTTCCAAATAAACACCTACACCAAGATACCAAGACGCTATTTATTTCATATATTACAATCTTAACTATCCGAAATTAATCACGATAATAGCATTAACCTAACCTAATCTTACCTAACTTAGCCTAACCTAACCCAATCAACACCACTGTCATAGGTCACCGAAAATGGTTCACTACGTTTGGTAACTTAGTCGAGGTGCCCGGGTTCATGGGGTAAGGTTTGTCTGGGTCTTGGCGGCGGATGCGTTTGCCTGCCTACTGCGTGGCGTTCGGATCGGGCGAGACTGGTTGGGGGAAACCTTTTGATTTCTACAGCAGGATTCTCTCGACCCATCGACTTGCACCTCAGTGGGAGAAATGGATTAATACGTCCGTCACTTCAGGGCACACTGACCTCCAAATTCCGGCCCACCACTCATACCTTTTTCTTTCCCAGAACTTATTCCTTCCTTTCTTTAAAAATAGCCTCCACACAGAATCACTAAAGATGACATAGGCCCCGAGGGAAAATTATTTTCTCAGGGCCTCCTATGCGGAGCTATTGTAAAAAAAAAATGTGATAAATTACAATTATTATGAAGTTAATAGAATTTTTGAAACGTTTAAATTTTTTCTTTTCATGGTACACGCTTCAAGATAGTAAAAAACACGGATCTACAGTTTCTAGTGGGCTATGTAATCTAAGTATTATTACTAAGACATACTTCAAATTTAAAGTAAAATGACACGGTAGTTTCAGAATTCAAATCTTTAATTCACATCATGGGGTGTTTATTGTATTAATTTGAAGACGTTAGGAAAATGTGCGAACCTACATGTTTAATTTAAATAATTTCACCTTGAAATAGGCACAGCCGACAAAAACATTATCTTTAAGCAATATGAGACATAAGGAAATGCTTAAAAAAACGTTTCATTTACAAAATTTAAATAATCCCATGAAATCATGATCGATTGGAACCAAACTAGAACTATAGATTAAAAAAAAATTGTCGTATTCTTCTAAGCGCTATAAGGATGTAAGGAACCTCTTATGTGATAATAGCAGGTATATTTATGTACAAAATGTGACAAAAATCCTAGGACTTATTTATAAATCGCGATAAAACGAATCGATAAAATATGTTTTTATACACTCATGAAATAATTTAAATAAATTAAAAAAATACTTACATTGATTGCTGCTTTGAATTTTCTGCGATCACTGTTATTCTTTCCTGAAAATAAAAAAAATAAAAATGAATTCCCTCATTGCAATAAAAATTTAAAAAAAACATATAAAAAAGGTACCAATTCATATAAGTTACATTCTTTTTATGCCCAAAGACATTTTTATATTGGAAATATTTTCTTTATAAATGAATTACGCTGAATTTACAGATTACTATATTATTCACAACTTATCGGATAATTTATATTGATTACAACTTTTTATTTTTATTAAAAAACATGGTTATGAAGGTCACTGTTAAGATTAAACTCATTTCTTCTGAATTTGAACAAAATTTCTTTTATTAATCAATTTATGAAAAAAATTCTGTGAGCATATAAAAACATTTCATATTATCTTTGAACATATTGAAACATTTTTAAGGTCGAAATATTTTCTTTTCTGGTTTCTATTAAACAAATATTCGATTTATTCAGGACAGCGGTGCGGTAGAATATTTTTTTCGATGTTTTCCGTTTAGATGATGTTCCTATTTCAAATGATGGTTGAAATTGAAGACGTTGACCATACAAAATTTTCCGGGTGTAAAAATGCTGTCAAAAACTTAACACACAATACTCACGAGGTCAGAAATGATCATTTTTGTTGAATTGTGATTTTCTAACGAAGGTAATTAATTACTGCCTCCGTGGTCCAGGGGTAATCCTACTGACTACGAATGTCGCAGGTTCAAATTCGGCGTGCGCAAGTAAATTTTGTTTATTTGAATTAAGAATTTGTAAATTTGTTATAGACCACTTTAATTAAAGTGTACCTATGTATTTATTTGCAAATCATAGACAGTTGCAAAGTTAATTTTTTTTACAATAATTGTTTTATTTGTGTAATTTCACAATTTATACATTTAATAATAATACAACATTTGTTTTCGGTACCCTCCGGAGTGGAATGTACTCTCAGTTTCACCCTCATGTAAGACAACCATTCGGAATTAAAAAGTTGCATGAAATGGCTTTAGCCGTATTTTATGACCAGAACAGAATAGTCCAGTACCTACCTCCCTTCCTCTTCTCCGTATCCTTCCCCTCCCCACTGCATTCATCCTCACAATATACTCCACTAGGAATGTCAGAGTCTCACTGGCTCAAGACGAGAGCATTTGGGACTTTTGATCGGTATTCATATTTAAACAATCATAATAAATCTGCTGCGAGAATAGAAACTCATAGTTAATCGACATAGTATAGACATAGTCAAATACGTTTTCCACTGCGCTACGAAAATCAATTATACGCTTTTTTTTTTTTTTTTATTTAAAAAAAATTTAAATATTACAGTTTTTGCCTTTTTTTAACTACCATACTAGGCTAATGCTGGTGTGGGAATGTTTAAGACTTACAGTGCCAACAAAACTGATATGTGTTTCTTTCTAGGTGGTTTGATGCAGAAGAGACCTATAAATTAGCTTTACAAACAATATATTAATTTCAGTTCTGTTGGGAGAGATGAAAGGAGCCTGCCATCTATCTTAATAATCTCCAACTATTTATTTAAAATCTTATGTTAAGTTGTGACCTAGATTCAAACCTTAATTTCGGACAGCAGCAATAACTCAATACCAAACTACTCCACACAATGCCAGATTCATAGAATCCAATGAATTGCAAATAAAACTACGAAGTACTTGATGTAATTTTTGAAGATATTTCTATTATACCACTGTAAAAGCCTTAATGGCGTTTAAATAAATAAATAATTAAATAAAACTAACTACAAACTGTTTCCATAGACAAATGCATTGTATTCCACAAGAATTCCAAAGGTTGCCTTCATTATAAATAAATACATATTACCTACAGTTGATAACTGACAGTTCCTTCTAATTTTTTCCATAAATAATATATCAGAATAAAACGTGTAATTTAAGATGAAACCCAATTTGAAAATGCTCTCTTATTGGGGATATAAATCAAAGGATTGAAAAAGGCCATCCCACGTGAAGCCTATTTACGTCGAATATTGCTATTATTCACTAACACCCATTGTCAAATATCACTAACTAGCCCTTTAGTAATCTTCTTAGGATGATAAAGCTGTAGAAATAGCAGCAGATGGTAAGACACTGAGATTTTTACGGCCAAGAGACCAGCTGATCCAATTATGATTGAATTTCATCATACATGTTTTGTATTTCCGAATATTTTTACATGTCACCGTTGTGTTAGCCTCTTCCTTCTTTACGGCTTCTTCTAGTAAATGAGCTTGTAAATTTTCTCGTATCTATTGCAAAGCGTGCTTTATTAGAATTTTTGTTCGACGAATTCAACGATTTAATCGCTTTCAAAGCGGACGCACGGATACTCTCCGTGTCTAGCACGGATAATTTATATTTAATCGTATGATATTTTTAGTTTTTTATTTTTTTTTTAATTTGCTCCACACAGCAGACCCAGAGAAAAAAATATCCCTCACGGCCTATATCATCCTTGGAGATGTTATGTGGAGGGTCTTTTTTAGGGAAAGGAAGGATAGAATTTTCTGGAAAGGAAGGGGGTATGAGGGGTGGTTAAGGTGGCTAAGGGTCAATGTGTTTAGGAGTAGCCGTAGAAGTGGAAGGGTCTTCCTGAACAAACCTCTTGCAGGCGTATCCGCCGTCAAGACCTGAACATATATCTAACCCGATGAACCCAGGCACCCCTGCTAAGGGTACAACTTCTCCCGTCTGGAGCCACTAAGACTAGATATAGCGTCCCCAATTGGGGAATATTGTGAGGCTGAAAGTAAAGGGGGGGGGAGATGGGGAATAGAAAGGTGGGGAAGAAAAACACAGCTAAAGCCATTTCAAGCAACGTTTCAATTCTGAATAGTGGTCTTACAGCAGAGATATACTGACAGTATCTTCCACTCTTCAGCGTGCCGCAAATATATAATAAATTATTTTAAGTTGTGAAATAGCACAAATTAATCAAATAAAATGTATATGCGCTCGCCGGGTTCGAACCCGCGGCCTTCGGATTGGGAGTCGAGAGTCTTGCCCCTCACCCACGGACGGCTGTATTAGTATAATATATTATTATACCGTCTGTAGGTCCAGTTATTATTTCATCAGCCCATTCTACCCACACTAATCGCTAAGTATCTCATAAATTGACTTTCTGACGTGAAATAATTTGTACGTACGTATGAGCATCTAAGAATGATTTGTTGTCGGGAATAATTGAAATAATGTTAATATATTGATAGAAATATTTAGAATAGCGTAGAATCTCTAATAAAGCAAACGCGTGGGACATAATAATATCATGGTTAATAAAAATATATTAACAAAAAAAAAATTATTACACAAAGATATTAAATATCTCAATTCAAAAACAGAACAAAGACACTCTATATAATAAATGATAAATTTTTTGTTTTTGATAAATCTAAATAAAAGTTGTTATTTTATAATATGTTCTAAACAAACTATTCGGCAAATCGCTCTATCTGCACCCCTTCACCTATTATTATTGATGTAATACTTCCCATTCTAAAATTATCTGAATATCCAACTATAGCCCCAAAAGCTCTAAACCGCCTGGAGCCAGCGAGACTATAGCATCCCCGATCATGGTATGTTGTGAGGTTGAAGGTAAATGGGAAGAGGAATGAAGTTGAGAAGAGGAAGAAGAAAAGTACTTGGCTATTCAGATCTAGCCACCAAACACGGCTAAAGCAATTTTAAGCAATGTTTCAATTCTGAATGGTACACCAGGGCGATATTGAACGTAGAACGTCCCGAAAATACCATATAATAGTCGCTTCAATTTGTTTTTATCCAACAGACCAAAATGTAAATCGGGAGAAATGGTGTTTAAAAGTTTGTTTTAAAGATAAGCACATAAATTTTAGAGGACGTAAGACAATGTGCGTTTTGAAAACCTCTTAAATAATTGTTGATAATGTTTTTTTGAACGAGTATCGTACAAATAAAGGCTTTTTGATAACAACTCCCTGTTTCCCTGTTCGTCCAGTTTGAAAACGCCCTTGAGGTGATTTCTCACAAAAACGGCGCTATACAAATTATCCAATTATTATTATTATTATTAACTGCATACTTAACTCAATTTCACAAAAAATGGTCTGTTGGACAAAAACGAAATATATTATATTATTTTAAATGATTAAATTGTGAAAATACAAATCAATCATGTTTAATTTAGTTAAATTGTTGTTGTCACTGTTGCTCTTACTCCACCGGATATTGATCGAAAGGGACAATGCACCTCGGGCTACTAATACCTAACTAAAATCGAGGTTTTGTATTCCCCACTTTTCTCCTCCAAAAGTGGACTGATTTTCAAATTTTTTTTTTACTAGCTACATAAGAAAAAACTATTTTATGTCTGTAGGTTTTGCTTTTTTTTAAAAAAAACATTGTCTAGTTTGTATACTGAACGTCTTTTGACGGCGTTTAAACCAGTCAATTTTATTGATTTTTAGAAGGTCATAACTTCTATAAAAAATAACTAATCAAAAAAAAAAAAAAGTACCAACACGCTAGTAGTTGATATCTATTTTATGTAAAAACCATATTTTCTCTAGGGTTAAAATCCAGAGAGATAAATAGGGAATACGTTTGTATGGAAACATCACCGCCGGGTATCCCCTTAAGCGACGTATTTTTCTGAAAGAGAGATAACAACGAAACTCTCATCAGCAAGTTAATAAATGAAATTTATTAAAAAATGTACTCTAACAAGGACCATGTAAAATTTGGCTTAAAAAAAACATAAAAAAATTATTCAGAAAAATTATCCCCTTTTTTAACCAAAAGTGACTCTTTATTAAACATCCTTGTAAGATTAAATACTCTGTCAATTGGTTCTGTACCTCTTTAGCAAACCACATTTTTATTCAAATTACGGTAATTCTCAAAACTGCCGGTGACACGCCCGGTATTTTTATAAAGAGAGAGAGTTTTTTTAAATCCTTTGAAATTTTCCAGTCAGAAAAGTCTGGCCGTGTTAGCGAGAGATAAATCAATATACGACTAAAATATGCCACTAACAGTCGTGACGTACATATAACCTTTCTTTTGTTGGTGGCGTATCAATTTAAGGCTGTATTTTTTGGCTTTCAGGCAAATTCACAGCCGACGCGTTGCCGACGTTTCAGCTAAGTATTTTAGAAGAGTAGAGAGCAAAGGGTGGAATACTACAAAGGACATAGAAATTACACTAAATAGGTTCTATTAGGTGATAATGTTAGGGCAATTCAACAAACATGCGAAATATGGAAACTGATTTCTTTATTACATTTTTTAAACGAATTTTTATAGTAACGCAAAATTGTTTTTAATTTTTATAATTTCAAAATCTATTAAAACTACCTATTTTGGATTAATTAGTAGTGCCTTGGTATTCAATTAAGCCCAAATGAACTCACATTGGTACCGTCAATTTCGTCCGGTGAGGTTTGAGGTTCTGGATGATATCAGAAGCATTTGGATAATAAAATTTGAATAGTATATTACGCAATACAAAATTGTTTTTAATTTTTTTACTGTCTTGACATCTCTCAATGGAATTCTTCACCCCATTTCTTTTTTTTAATATATGATTACAAATTGTTTACATTATAGAAGTATGGCATTATGTAGACAATGCTTGCAGCTAGTGTAATATCCAATGAATACTTTTTATACTAGCATATTATGATCCGTGAAAAGAACGGAGAAGGAGATTAATGATTTAAATTCAATTATTTCTATAAGCTTCCAGCTCCACTGGCAACTCCCAGCAATGTGATCGGCTGCTCCCTCCATCCCGCCAACGATAACCGGTCGAGTTCCTTCAAATAGAAAAGACTACGGTACATATCATTATATTAATTGTATTACAAAGTCTTCAGCATTCTTTAATTAATGTGATACATTTATAAACAACAAGAAATCTAGTTATAGGATTTGCTTTTATTGAAGTCTCGATCACTTAATTCTTCCTAAGAAATCCCATAGTGTTTGTTCTTCGATTTTCCAATTCTCTTATTAAACTCTCTGTATTGAAATACATGGTAAAAGACAGAACACGAAAAATGACTCGCTGCCGCAGCTGACAATAATTACTGTGTGCCGAGAAAGAGCTGTGCGCAGTCACCTAAGTCCTATATCCCTACGGGAAATGGTTTGAAGGTTAGTTAGCTAAATAAATACGAAGTTTTCCAGCCAATTTCCCTCACAACCAACTCATAGAATTCAGGTTTCATACGGTGTTAGATTTTCCAGCCAATTTTTCATCCCAATCGATTCACAGAATTCGGGTTTCTCGTAGCGTTACGCCCCGTAAGTTTCATGTATTCCATGAAAGCACTTCAGGAGAGTTTACAATAAGATGTAGAAGGAAGAACGACTTTTACTCGGAGAGAGCTATTAAGGATGATGATCTTATTTCTGTAAGTTTACTTTGGTAAAACCCTGACACAATAGAAAATAAAGACGTTTAAAAAAACGCTTTTCATCCACATTGACAAGAGACTCTTTAAGTTGGAACTCTTTTTCCTTTATTCCGATTTCAACAGAGATATTTTTTTTTATTTTTGATTTTTAAAGTTCTCACAACACATATTCTAAGCCATCCAATTTTGTCAAAGACATTCATTATGTATATAATTTTTCTACGACATTTTCAATATATTTTATTGTGCACTCACATTTTCAGATAAGTTTCGTAAAACTTGTATTAGGTTTATAAAAAGTCTTCAATGTTTTCAGTTTTATAAAACACTACTCAAAAAATGATCTGTTTATCTTTATAGGAAAAAATGAGAACCTTAATGATCAATCCATACCACGAGATAAAAGCTCAAATCTACTTAACATCTATAAACATTATAAATATTTTGGCCGCAAAGTTCCTTGCTACAAAATTATATAATGCCCTTCCAAATAAAACTAAAAATACCATTGGGATGAAAAAAGTTTATAATATCATCAAAAAATGGCTAAATAAATATGAAAATAAGGAAATCATAAAAAAATTGTTAAGTAAAAACCAACACAAATTAGCGTAAACAAATTTTAAAATAAGGTCTACAAACATTAAGATGCGTAAATCTACAAACGTGAAGATAAAGCCTGGAAGCAAGAAGATCAGAAAATAAAGAAACATGAAGATGAGGTCCACAAACACTACTGGAAACGCCACTAAATAGATAAAGCTAAAGCCATATAAAAGTTTATACGAATTATTGAGAGTTCGCCACTTTAAAATGGTTAGATGCAGTGTTAGTGACATACGAAAACAGTGTGCAATATAATTGTGAACGATGAGATATTGAAAGAAGGGTAAATGTAGGTAACTCCATTAATGGAGGACTGAATGCCGTTGGCGCTAACAAAAAGCTGTCCAAAGAAGCGAAGTTAGCAGTCCACAATGGAGTGCTTGTACCTACCCTGATGTATGGCAGTAAGGCATGGAACTGGCAGAGGAAGGATGAAAGTAGACTGAATGCTGTTGAAATGAGGCGTATCCCAAGGCGTATGTGTGTTAAAACCATGTATGATCGTGTGAGAAATGTGAAGATTCGTGTGTGGAGTAAAATTAAGAAAGGAACCCTCAGATATTTTGGGCATGTAGAGCGAATGAACGAAGAAAAGAGCGTAAGGAGAATATATTATGCAAGTGTGATTGGTATAAGAAGTAGGGGTCGTCCGAGGAAGACATGGTACGATCAAGTGAATCAGATAGTCGGGCCATGTCAAGAGTCAAAAAAATAGAAGAGTATGTATGCGACGGTGTATGAATGAGAATGAGGCAAGGAGTGTATAGCCAAGACCGAGGTGTTTGGCGGTCCGTCCTCTCTGCCTACCCCTTTGGAGAAACGGCGTGATGGTTAGTTAGTTAGTTAGTTGATGACGAATATTTATCAAAATTTCGAATCGATTGAGAAAAAAACGGTAAGTAACTTTTCTTGCGAGGTCTGAGAAAAACATCACTCCTGCTCCGATGTTTTGAAATATCTCCAAACATTTTATTTAAATCGACGTGCGGCCCATTTTTTACGTCTCTTGCTATTTCAAAGAAAATAAATCAAGCTCGATCGCAGAAAGACAGAACGAGAAAAGAAAAGGTCTATATTTATTACAACATGTATATTTTTCTAATCGAAATAACAAGTGAGCGTTCCGGTTGATGTATTAAAATAATGTAAACACTTCTAACACTTCTAAAAGTACATGTTTTTTTAAATGTAATTCAAAGAATTTATGTAAGTTTCAATTCGTAACATTAACCCCTTCAGGCCTCGGGCCTATTTTGTCGGAAAGTCAAAATATTTCCTCTTCGCGATAAAATCCAAATAAATGGAATATTTCTGGATGCATTCGAAAACTAAAAACTGTTTTTGAAAGGTGATGAAATACGTTTTAAAATTTTATAATTTGAAACAAACTTATAATTTTTTTAAACAAACATAAAACAGTTTAAGTTAAACATAACAAAAATTGCAACAAAACAAAATCTTTATTAAGCAAGTGTTTTAAGAGTTAGGCGCTCCGCCCACTGAGGCAACTGAAAACCAACTAAAACCGGCTGTTTTCTCTGTCTTGATTGGTCAAAAAGCTTGTTTAACCATAGAACAAGAACAATCAGCTGACAGCTCGCAACTACCAAAGGCCGCCCAGGGCAATCAGCCGTGACAGTCGTAAGATGGTCGCAAGTCACCGCTTGCGTTACCATTGACAACGGGGTTTTGTGTGATTGTGTAGTGTGCGAGCCATCACATTGTCATACAAAGACAGTTGGCAGTTGAGAGTTTTCAGTTGCCTGAGTGGGCGGAGGCGCTTATCGTCAACTCACTTTTATGTCTTTTCATGTAAAAATATTTATAAAAAAATCCCATAAGTTTCGATTTTTTTTCAATTGGAATATAAAGGGTGGTGTTTTCTCTTTCTAATATTGTTTGAATCATATTTCTAACCATGCTAATAAGGGAAAACAACGATTTCTGGTTGTTCCGAAAAGTGAACAAATGAGCAAGGGATATTCTATTAATGATATAATTTTAAAATATATCATACATTTCTTCAATTATTAAAATAAATATTAACGTACCTGATTAAACGAAAATGTTAAATTTATAAGGGTTTCACATATAAACTGAAATCGTGTGGTCGTATCACATTATTAACACGTCATTAAAAAAGGTCTAAAATTGGATTCCTCCCACTTCTTATTAATACCTGGTTTAAAATATTAATATTCGCACCAGGGTATCTGTGTAAAATACTAAATATGAAATATATTGTAATTATGTGGTGAATTGCGAAGATTAGCAATGTTTCCGCACATAGCTTATATTTTGGTTGGATAATCGATCTTGGGTCATGAGACCCTCGGTAATTGATGGTTTTTAAGTTACATACGTTTAAAGAAATAAATAAATATATATATATAATTTTATGTTTTATGTAAAATTCCATATCCAGGAAAGTTTACTGAGCTATTAAATAACTTGCCAATCTAAATATGATGTCCTTTAATATTTTGTTATTTGTGACACCTCACAAGAGATCCCCTGTTTGTACGGTGTAAAGCTAAGGGAAATATATTGCTGACCAGCTGGGCAATGTTGTGATGGAGGTTATGCTATGGGAAGGTATTTGTTAATTCAAGACTTAAAGAGGCCTGAATTAATTGAAAGAGGAATCGAAACATTTGAAATGACTTCAGTCATGTTTGGTGACCAGATCTAACTAGCCAGATACTTCCTCACCTTCCTTCCCCTCCCTACTACATCCAGTCTCACGAGATACCCCAATTAGAGATTGTTTCATTGGCTCATGAAGGTTGGGAACAGTTGGGAATCTTTTGCTGTTCTCCCAAAAAAGATGTTCCACTCGTTTCCGTCAAGATTTACTTACTTATGTACACTGTGCACCGACGCACAGTGGGCTGAAAATCGCCTTTCATAGACATAGAAACTTGAATTTTCATGGGTCTTTTTTTGGCTAGAAATGGATTCTGCTGATCATTACTATGCTATAAAATTTCCTATGAAGCAATTGCGTGTACAAATGAAGGAGTTATAATTTTTTAAAGAAAAAATTGTATGGCACTGACATTAAAAATGAGGCTATCTCTGGAATCATAAGGTTGGCCATTACATCCTTACACACAGATATACTACTATTTATTTGTATTTTTTTGACATACTTCGTATTGTGGCGCAACTTGCGCGTTTTTTTTAAATCCTCAATGTTGAAAAAAAAAACTTTTTTTATGTTGATGATTCATTTTAATGCAAAATTTTGGTTAGTGTCAATAAAATATTGTAAACTAGACAAAGCATACTCATATGTAAAGCATTTAAGCATTTTTGCATTAAGATGAATCACCAACATAAAAAAAGTTTTTTTTTGCGCAATTGCTTCATACGAAATTTTATAGCATAGTAATGATCAGCAGAATCCATTTCTAGCTAAAAAAAGACCCATGCAAATTCAAGTTTCTATGTCTATGAAAGGCGATTTTCAGCCCACTGTGCGACGCGGCTAGTATCTAGGTGGGTTTTGTTTATTTAGATGTATGCAAATTTTTTCATACATCTAGTAAGAAAATATGAAAATACAATTAAAGAATTACAGTTTAAAAAATACAATTTGAAAAAATACAATTTAAAATTTTTTTTTAAGAAAAACAATTTTGTTTGTAATCAAAATTCTCAATTTTTCATATGAAAATCTTCAAGATTCTTTCAATTTGACATAATAGTCTTTATCCAAAGAGTTGAAATTTTGAGGGGAATGAGATTCATTTTAGGCTGCAGCAGCATCAGTGGCGTCGTTTTTTTCAATCATAGCACTCTAGCTCACTGAAACTCACGGACCGCCACTGCTACCTACATAATTTAATTTCTCCATGATATATTGGTGTATAACCGTTTTATGGAGAACATGAGAAAACAAATAAATAATATGTACGAAACCTGCAAATTTGATTGTCCTAGAACGGGAGACCTACCTATTTGGGCAGTCAAAGCGTCGTTAAACTGTAAATGTATTTTTATAACAAATAAATAAAAATCATTATTTAGGGCCCTGAAACCAGGACACGGGTTCAAGTCCCGTCGACGTCATGTATCTTTTCTCGGGAGATTTTTTCAACGTGGATGAGTGTTTCTGGTTAATAATTTTTGCTTATAATCAATAAAAATCAAATCAAAGATTATTTTTAACATATATAGCACATGTCCTACGAAAAGTGCTAAGGTTTGAGGCTTCCTTAACGTCATTCGGTAGGTTATTATAAAGTTTACCTTTACTTTGCTACTTCTTTCGAGAATGCTCCATTAAAATACTCTTACAAATTAGACTCAGCAGTGTTAAAGTCATTAGACGAAGAGCGCCATTTAACTGCTAACATTGCAAAAGCTACAATTGAAGAGCTACTTGCTGGATTTTATTCCATACATTTCCACATTAAATAGTCATCTAACATTGTTTCTGCAGTTTTTCAACTTCCTTTCTCAAAAAAGACCCTCCACACAGTATCCCCAAAGATGACACAGCCTTGAGGGATTTTTTTTTCACTAGGTTCCCCTGTGTGGAGTTAATGTAAAAAAAAATTATTACACCTTTTACCCTTCTGGTTCGTCATTTACATTGTTGTTTATTGTTTTTTAACATAATGAATTACGTATTACTATTATTACTCTACTCATGCATGTTTGTAAATTTTTGGTTTCTTGTTCTTAAATAAAATAAAATAAATATAACAGAATATTTTTAATTTATCTTTAGTGTTAGCAAGTACCTACTACAATATTAGAGAATATTGCCAAAAGGGTCCAAATCCCTAATTTATACGGTGTAACATTCTAGGTATCGTTTCTTATCCCTCGATATTATGTCGTTCTGAGTATAATTAAGCATGTACTTCATTTGCTTCGCTTCCTCTTAAATAAATATGAATATTCAGGACATTCAAAGCTAGTAATACATAACGTACATTTCACCTTTGTACTGAGAACTACTTATCATAATATGTTAACTGTTCCAAGTCCCATGCGAGCATATAACAACTCTGAATAATTAGCTAATATCAGCTCTCAAAACTATATAAGATCTATTCAGAATGATAAAGAATACATTCGGAAATATATAAAGGTAATCAATATTAGATTTTGACATACTTGGCAAAAGTACCGGATGTTTAGAAAATCTGTTGGTTTTTTTTTATTTATATTTTATTTTTAACTTTTTAACTTAAAGAGTTAAACCTCAAATTATAATATTTTAATTAATGAAGATAATATTAGCGAAAGTCAATCGAAAATCCGAAACAGAAAAATCAGAAAAAGATACGGATACATCTGGGACTCGAACCCAGGTCCTCCGGCAATCCGGGCCGACGCGCTATCCAACTGCGATAATAAAAATGAAAATAATGTTGGTGGTTCTCAGTCGAAGTATGATACAGTTAAAAATGACCGAATCGGATAGGGATACGTTGGCGCAGTTGGATAGCGCGTCGGCCCGGATTGCCGGAGGACCTGGGTTCGAGTCCCAGATGTATCCGTATCTTTTTCTGATTTTTCTGTTTCGGATTTTCGATTGACTTTCGCTAATATTATCTTCATTAATTAAAATAGTTTTTTTTAATTAGAGATTATATTTATTTGTAATAAGCCGAATACCCTACTTTATGTTACAACTAGCTTAAGAGTGTTTTACCAGAGAATACCGTAAATTAGTCATTTTTAAATCAATTTCTAGACGTATTGACTCTTTTTTACAAAAAAACATAAATTGATTTTGAAAGATTGTTATTTTATCTGGTACACGCAGTTTAAAATTTTTATTAAAATTTAAACTAAGTGTTTCTAAAGTTATACCGTTGGTCGTTGGCAGATTTGTTCAATTTTCAAACGATAGATTCTATCAAACAAGACAAATTTCCAATCATATAATCATACAACAAAATAAATCATTATATAATCTAGTCAACACAGTTTTCAAGATTTAAATTTTAGACACGTTAAAATCTAAAAAAAATAAATCCGAGAACGTGTTTTGTGACAAAAATACCTCAGTTTTTCTATTTATTTAAGGTATTACAAACTAAAAATTTTCAGATTTTTTTTACACACTTATTTTGTTTGTACATTATTGAAAAATTTTAAATTATTTTGATCAAAAATTAATTTTAAGAAGTATATAATTTTCATTCATTAACCATCTCCCGTTTGACAATTTTTATGGCAGTTCGAGACATAAATTCTCGCGATTCATTAGCCGCTGAGATGCGGCCGTGCAAGGTTCTGTGCTCGCGCCGCTCTTCATGACAACATGCTGCATTACATTTAAAACTAATACCCTTTAGCTTCATGGTTGTAAAAACATCCGTGCGCAGCGCTGTTAACAAAAACGGAATAATGGATTGCTGGACCTCTTAACAGGTAGTCTCTCCGGTACCATGGTGTTGCACGTGGATTCATACGTGGATTGACTTACCCTAGATATTTACCCACCCCTTATTCCTCTTCTTTTCCATAATTTCCGCTCCTTCCTTTCCTCCACACCTCCTCCCCCAAATATGACATAGGCCCTAAGAGAAATTAGTTTCCTCATGAACTTCGTATGTGGGATTAATGTAAAAAAATTACATAACAATTTTATCCTACTACTAATTCAAGGAAAATCACGGATGACTAATATAAACATAAGAAAAATCTTAGACAAACTTCAATACTTCCTACTCCAAAATGTAAAAAAAACAATAGGACAGTTAAATCATAAATATCTCGGAGAAAAATTCTTTAATTCATTAACAGAAAAAAATTAGAAACATGAATACCAAATACAAAAGAATTTAAAACTCACCTTAAAAATCATACTCAAAACCAGAACTAAATCATATCAAATAAAAACTATATGATATATTTTATGGGGGTACATCAAACATATATATTATATAATTAATTATTGTATAAAATATATTTGTAATTTATGTATCTTTTTTGAATTATTAATAAAAAAAATATAAAAATAAATTCTTTTACAATATGTTCGGCTTATTACTGTTGTATACATCACTTCAAAATATTTAACGCCATTTTTTATATGAATACCTCACAACAGTTCCAACTGCTCCCGCCTGGAGCGAGTGAGCCTATGGCATATGTAATCAGGGTATGTTGTGAGGCTGAAGATAGTGAGGGGGGAAGGATATGGGGAGAAGAAGATAGGGAAGTTGCTGGCTACTCAAACCTGGTATCCAAACACGGCTAAAGCCACTTCAAACAAAGGTTTCAATTCTCAATGGTGGTCTTACACCTGAACGATAATGAGAGTATCTTCCACTCTGGAATGACGACCGTCCATAGTCGATTGGTAAGACCCTTGACTCCAATTCGGAAGGTCGCGGGTTCGAACCCAGCGTGCGCAAATAAATTTTATTTGATTAATTTGTGTTATTTTACAATTAATTAATAAAAATAATATATGTTATATTTGCGGCACGTTTCAGAGTGGAAGATACTCTCAGTATCGCTCTGGTGTAAGACCATAATTCAGAATTGAAATGTTGCTTAATAATGGCTTTAGCCATGTTTAGTGACTAGGTCTGAATAGCCAGGTATTTTCCCACCTTCGTCTTCCTCATATCCTTCCCTTTCCCACTTACCTTCAGCCTCACAACATACTCCAATTGGGGTGCCATAGTCTCACTGGCTCCAGCAGGGAGCAATTGGGACTCTTGTGAGGTTTCTCTATAAAAATAAAAAAATAACTGTGAAATAACACAAATTAATCAAATAAAATTTATTTGAGCAAACCGGATTGGGATTCGACCACTATGGCCGAGGTAGGTAGGTGAGAGATGATACTGTTATAAAATAATACTTGACAGACATCTGTTGAGATACCACAAAACTTCATGTAACTAACTATACTAACGACGTCTATTAAATTATGTTGAAACTACGAGACTAACCTATTACCACACTACCTATTCACTATTAGGTTATGAAAGAATGATATAACATAGATATAACATATTTAATTAAGGATATCGTGTATCGTAAGGTTTATTTTGAAGCACCGAGTGAATTACTTCTGAAATGCTCCAAATTAGAATACCGCATCTCATTCAGTTCTGATAATACAATTTCCTCCTAGCGCCGCAGCAGTGGAACACGAAAGAGGTACTGAATTCTCGTACAGTTTCGAGAGTGCCTACCCATATTTTACGGTAGGTACAATCTTTAATATTCCTATGAAATATTATATTATTAAATTGTAAGTGGGCGTACTTCGAACAAAGAGGAATAAGTTATATTAAAGGTATCAAACTTTCTATTCGAATAATCATTTCTTGGAATATCGTGTATTGTTCAATATGGGAATGTCGGTAACGCGAAATGACGAAAGAAGAACAAAGAACATTCTCAAACGATTTTTTCCTAGATTTTGATGTTACCAGGATCAAATCGAGTTCAACAATGTTTACTTACATAAAAAAAATGATACCCTATTTGTTTATAAAATTACAAAATAAGAGTGTATAAACATGTAAAATTTTACATCTTTAATTTTCGATGTTTTAATATGATTTTAACCAGCGGTAACTCAGTATGTTTGAAGTTAAAAACCTTTACATTTGTTATTTTGCTGCCCGCTAATATTTTTTCAATTAAAAACAAGCAAAAAAATATTACATTACAAGTCGCAAGTTGGTTATACAGTACAGCCTCGCGTAATACATCCGTACCGATGTGATCAATGGCGACGTGTGATCGAAAAATATGTTTAATAAAAATATAAAAAATTAAAGCAAAATAATATCCAAATCTTTTATTCGAAATATGATCAGGAATAGCTCGTTAAATTCCTTCAATCCTTTCACATATGAATAAAGCTCTTTTTAAAAAGTGTATTATTAACCTGTTATTATAATTATATTTAATATATTATATCTATTTACCTGCCTCGGAAAAGACTTTGTCTAGTGAAGCAGGTAAAAGAAAACTATGTAAATAAATTAAAATAAAAAAAACGCCTGGGTTGCTAGTACTGAAACTGAAAAAGCGGGAACTAACCTAAAAAATTTACAAATTATTGCAATCCTTTTTTTTAACGGCATATTTAAATTTCGTTCAAAAAATGCTTCGTTAAAAGTTGCATGGTAGGACAAAAATAAGCTTAGCCGATTTGACGAAATCGAAAACGTGGAGGCCAAATTTGAATAAGTGGTGGCTTTCTAACAGCTGTGATTTTTTTTTAAATGCATAGCTTATCAAGTCCAATTTTTATAAAACCTCCATCAACGATCATCCTTCAAAGTCGAATTATAACTACACGTATTAAACGTACAACAATATTACGTACACGTGACGTTATATAGGTACCTACGTCACATTCATTGCACACCCACTTATGTAATTTATTGTGTTATCATTAGTTGGTTAACAAGGCGGAGAACAGTGCTACGAGTTGTTTTACACGTTATTGCTTGTCAAATTGACGGGAGAATTGGATGTTTATTAGCTAAATATTTATTATAATGGAACTTCGCTTTGCCGAGTGTTATCCCACACAAAAGTCAAACAGCTTTTGTAAAAAGTGTTTAAAATTAAATTAATATATCAAGTCTTTGGTTTAATGACAAATTAATAACGTAAAGATCAATAAATCTTTTAACACATATAAGTAATAATACGATGAAATCACTTCTGCAAATGAAAGATCACAAGTTTAAAATAAAGAGTTACAATTTTTTGTAAAAAATTGTTTTATTTTCTATGGTAAAAAAAGACGAAACCAGGTGAGTCTGTGGTTTTTTTCCAGTCCTTTTTATACTCACCTTAATTGTATTTCTTCTGTATTGGCAAATTCACTTTGTGGGTTCATTTTTATTAACTTTGTAAAACACCACTTATTTTAATTTTAATTTTATCCTGATAAAGAAAACATTTGTTTTGAAACTTGATGACAATTTTAATTAATTAAGTGTTATTATACAAAGTGATTTTATTTCATTTAATTTAATTTTTTGTTATTTTTAACCAAATCCGCAGCGAACGGAGGAGTATAAGCAAATATCGCAATCAGTTTCAATTTTGGACAGATAAATATTTATTAACTTCTAATTCCACATTAAAGCTTTATAACCACTGGATGTGGTGATGAATTTAAAACATTTTTCTCGTATTGCTAAAGGAAATTCTTCCGCCCACATTAAAAAAATCATACCCTTTGACTTTGAATGTGTAAACATACAAACTGAGTTTAGTTCTATATAGCCAATGAATTCACCTGTATTTTGGCTACTATCACATATATGTAGGATTTATAAAAAAAAAAATTAAAATCGTTAACTTTAAAACATTTTAAAGAACCTAGAGAATATTTGCCACAATTTGGCAGCAAAGCAATCCAAAGCATTGTAAATAGTGCCATAATGTGGCAAAAAGCGTCTGAGTGGATAATCTCTTCACCATCCAGCTGTCTACGCAGATTAATCGTGCAAAATAGAAAAAAAACGCCTCTCCAACCATCAAACACATCAAAACGACAAATAAAAAACACACTCGTTTGATGTTCCTCGGGAACTTTCTGAACAAAGAGACGATCAATTTAAAGCATAAACCGGGCTGACTGCTTTTCTTAGATACAACATTCGGAAGATTTATCCCTTTTAAATGTAGTGATCCGAGAGATGATGTATGCGAAATGTCAATACGGGTGACGGAGATGTCCTTGGTGAAGAGGAGTGTATAACTGCAGAGAAAAAAGCATAAACAGTAAACACCAACCGATAAAAATGATTTATCTTACAGTATTTTGTGTTCACACCGCAAAACAGGGTTTGATTATCTCAACTTATTATGTATTAACTTAGTATATTACAATTTTGAGGTTTTGCGTTAAGGCTGGGAATTCCGATTTATAACATATGTCCTTTGAACGCTTCACGTTTCTAAGTTCTAAAAAAAAAGGTGTTATTTTTGTTGATAATATCTGAAGATTCGTAGAGCCGAAACGTTAATTACATAAGATTCCATCGATAAAAAAAAATTGCAAAGTATGCTCCAAAAATTATTATTTAGACATTTGTTTCTGTTATTTTACAAGTTATATGTATGGAAAAATTCACAGTGTTTCTTTAAATGCTACTTGAGGTGTTGAAGAGAGATTTTTGCTCTATTGTAAACGAATTGTGTTTTATGAAAAAATTTCCCGATTATCGCTTGAATTTTATGGATTTTAATATTAGTGCGCTCCCTCCAACATTAGTATTGTCGTTAATTAGATAAAATTCCCTCTAAAAAAAAAATCGCAAAGTATGCTCCAAAAATTATTATTTACACGTTTTTTTATGTTGTTTTACAAGTTATATGTATGAAAAAATTCACAGTGTTTCTTTAAATAATACTTGAGGTGATGAAGAGAGATTTTTGCTCTATTGTAAACGAGTCGTGTTTTATTAAAAATTTTCCCGATTTTCGTTTGAATTTTATTGATTTTAATATAAGTGCACTCCCTCCAACATTAGTATTGTCGTATCTCTCCTTCTTCTTCTTTTTGGCGGGTACCACCGGCCCTTAAGTTATTCCAAAAAATATATATTCATTCCAGACTAGCAGAAATTTCAGTTTAATCTAGTTTTTAATTTAATTATTTGTTTAATATAAATGGTCATTTTCATTAAAACGCAATGAGCTTAAATATGCTTCATCCAAAAAATATAGTGCAACCATACAATAATTTATTTATTTATTTATTTTCAACGCCCTTACGGGCTTTTACATAGTAAGTGAATGATATGGTATATACAGAGACACAATGGATAAAAAAAAGATCAACTTAAAATATGAACATTACATAAATAGTAGGTATGAAGGTAAATTAAAGTGAAAATAATATATTACAGGAAAAAGAAAGAGAAAAAAAAAACAAAATAATGAAGATTACTAGTAGTGTCTTCCATCCAAAATTGAATGGCAACATATGTTCCATTTTTCCCAGCGCTCTGTCTCAGTGACACTCGCATGACATCGTAGATCTCTAACTCATTTGAATTTTATGAAATCATTTTGAATGGAAAATTTATGTACCACAAAAATATTTGCATCACAAAATACGTCCACAAGGCATTTTTTGTGTTCTTCTTATGATCAACGAAAGATAATTGATAAGTGCCCGATGGCTGTTTAGATGTACTTTAAAAACTCTAAGCGATAGCAACAAAAAGCCATAATATTGTGTTTTTTCGCTAAGGAAATTAATAGACAGGAACGAGGACTTATCTTCATGGTTATTGATGATCACAGCACTCAATCTCCACAGTAATCCACATATCACTAACACAATTAATTTCGTCAAACCCGATAATTATTTCTAAATATTTTATGAAACATTTATGGTAGATTCAGACTGGGTCGACGTACGTGCCCATCGCTGCGCCTAACAATATCTGGACTGCTGAGCAACCATAGATTTTCAATGAAAATTTATGTTTTAGAATCACATTGGCCACACGCATCACGACGTGCGATGTCTGTGGCCATTTTCATAGAAAATGTATGGGTTACTAAGCATTGTTTGAGTAGCGATGCGTACGTACGTCGTCCAGTCTGAACCTACCATTATGTGGGTGTGAAGCAATTTTCGTTAGATATTAAATAAGGACGAAGTCCTTGCGCACGCGACAAATTTCCAACAGCTAATTTTTAGGTACGACAATATTTCAAGTGTCGAACTTTTAATCATCTTTTATTTTGATTCTTAAGTAGGTACCTCATAGTTAAAGGAATCATAGGACGAACAAGATTTTGTAAAGGAATCAAAGGAAGAACAAGATTAGGGAAAGGAATCAAACGAAGAACAATATTTGGGAAAGGAATCAAAGGAAGAACAAGCTTTGGAACAGGAACATGGGAAAATGATTTAAAGTCCCAAAGCTATTTCAACACTAACGAATAATAGAGTCTATTATTTTATTTTTGGATGCAACGCGTTCTCTTGCTCTTTAGCTTCTGGAATGATGGAGTTAACTTCTTGACATAAGCTCAGATGTCGTCCTATATTCAAAATTAAATCGACTCGATTCTTAAATGTTTTTTAAAGGGCTAAACTCTTTTTATCCGACGAAATGGATGATAATAAATCTCCGTTTGATGGTTGTTATGGGGAAAGTTTTATTGTTAAGTGCGTAATGCGTCTCCCTTAGCCATTTAAAAAGCATTTATTTAGAGACGTTAAATGGAATATATTATTATCACCATAGTTGATGAAAGCGCCATTTCAAAACTACTTAAATTTTAGTGAAACAAGTTTGTTTTAAGAAATCTTCTTATCCTTCCTTATCTATCTTATCCAACCTTCCTCCTTTCCATCTTCTATCGCTTTGCTTCAGTTTAAAAACTAACTCCACAATCGGGTTGAAAGGGCCCCTTTGGCTTCTGGCGGTTATTGTTGGAGCCGAACATTTTTTTTACAGTAGGGAGCTACCTAGAAGGAACTGAGAAAAAAAAATCCGTCATAGCCTATTTCATCTTTGGGGATGCTGTGTGGAGAGTATTTTAAGGAATAGGAAGGAGATGAAGTTCTGGGAAGGAAAAATGTATGAGAGGTGGATAGAAAACTAAGAATCAATGTGTCCAGGAATCATGGATATATGAATGTATCCCTTCCACTGCGGTACAAGGCGATGGGTCAAGAGAGTCCGGCTGGAGATGTCTAGGTAAAACAAAACACATTTAAAAGGTTCTAAAATGACTTAAGTATATATAATCTGCGTAGATAAATATATTTTGAACATTTGCTTAACATTGACAATACCTAAATCAAATATGTTTATGAAATTATAACCAACAATGCCTTTTTTATTAATCTCAAATTTGAAGTTTTGCACACGTTGTTCATCGCTGGTGATTTGCCTTACATTTTTTATTTTATTTTTTTATTTGCCTTACATTATTAAACAATTAATAATAAAATTGATAGATGTCACTTTAACAACATGGCTGCTATAAACTAACAAAATTCGAGCGTTCCTATTGATAGACCCTAAACAATAAATAACATAAAATGTGGTAAATACCCTCCTACATAAAACAAATTACTCGTTCCTAATAAAGAGTCCTAATTTAGAGGGTATTACCAGAGAATACTGGAAATTAGTCCTTTTTAAATCAAATTCCAGACGTATTGATTCTTTTTTACAAAAAAACCTAACTTGATTTCGAAAGATTGTTATTTAATCTGGTACACGCAGTTTTAAAATTTTGAAAAACTAAGTGTATTTTTAATATACTAAGATTATACCGTTGGTCGTTGGCAGATTTATGCAATTTTCAAACGATAGATTCTATTAAACAACACAAATTTCAAATCATATAATCATACAAACAAATAAATCAAAACATAATCCAGTCAACACAGTCTTAGAAATTTAAGTTTTAGTTAAATTAACATAAAAAAAAATCCGAGAACGTGTTTCGTGACAAAAATACCTCAGTTTTTCTATTTATTTAAGGTCTTACAAACTAAAATATTTAAAAAAATTTGCACACTAATTTTCTTTAGATTTTATTGAAAAATTATAAATACTTATGATCAAAAAACACTTACAAGAAATACAAATATTTAATAATTTATCATCATTCGTTTTTATTGCTTACTTGAATTCGTTTTTATTGCTTACTTAAATGAAGCTACATATTAAAGCAAGTTTTGAATGAAATAAATCGAAACCAAATTTTTAATTTAAAAAATTTGATACGGGGAATAATTGATCTTTCTCATTGGAACCTCCCTGTACTGTTGCAAGCATTTTTAAATTTTTATTCTCAGCTGCTGGTCAATCGCTCTTAAGTATTCCAGATAATATTTCATACTCCGTAAATTAATGAAAAATATAACTACGGTAAAAATGCAGTACCTGGAGAAATTTTTTTAGAGATCTTTTTTTGTTTCACTTCGTTCCCCGTGGAAAAATGCAGCACGCCAAGTTAAAAGGAAATTAGCCTCACAGTACATGCTGGAAGCAGTATTAATGATTCAAAATCACGTTCATTAAAAAATCAGAGCGAAGCTAACGCAGCTTTGCCACTAGAAAGCAGCAAATTAAGCTTACATACTTTAAAAGTTATGGTTTTCTGTGATTTATTTTTGGGGTATTATGCCGTGTTGCGCTACCTTTTTATTTGGCCAACGTTTCGGGCAGTGTTATTGTGTCCATGATCAGCGCAGATGCGCCCTGCCTTGCCACACATCTGCCATTATTATGGACACTGTAACACTGTCCGCTACCTCCTTCTTTAGCCAACAGGCATAATACCCCAAAAATATCACAATAATACTTTTGGACGTGCAAATTTAAAATAGCACGAAATTTTTAAGAGACGTTATTTGTATCTCTACTGAAATATTCAAGGTTTCTGTTTAAGATATCAAGAGACGTACTGTTTACCTTCACTATACCCCGTACCATGCCAACATCTATTATGATATATTGTATTCATGGCAGATCGTGGTGCCGCCCATGACAGTAGTTGTTTGGTACGTTAACGCTTCACTCTGACTCCGGATTGCGCAGATAAAGTGTATTTGATTAATTTTTGTTTTCACAATTAAATCACTAAATTAAATCACATGCGGCACGTACCGGAGTGGAGTACTCTCAATATCGCCCTGGTGTAGGGCCACTATTCAGTATTGAAATGTTGCTTCAAATGGCTTTACACGTATTTACCCGCTTTATCCGACTACATATAAATAGCCAGGTACTTCCCCTCCTTTCTCTTCCCCGTCTCATTCTTCCCCACTTAACTTGGGCCTCACAAAATAACCCAATTGGGGATGCCATGGTCTCACTCGCTCCAGACGTGAAGAGTTGGGACTCTTACGCGGTATTCACGCTATGAAAAATAGTGTACCATCTATTAGAGGCCGGTAACACAGTATCGCATTTAAATACATAAGCACACATATCAACACAACCGAAAACACATCTGCCCTTAAGATTGACATTGTTGCGCTGTCCGAAACGTTGCTAAAGGTGGTTGCGCAACACGGCATATAAACCCAAAAACAAATCATGATAGATACATTTTATATTCAGATCTCGTCCCTGTAGCTTATTTGATTAACCATCCAAATTATATATTATTACCTTTAAGTTCAGACGTGAAAAGCGAAGATAATATAATATTCTGGGATCCTTTTTGACTTTGAATGGAAATACAGCGGCAGTGTCTATTAGTTCCGATAATCCGAACGCGACCTTATAAAAAGAAAAACGAAAATCGTGTTTCTGAAAAAAGTTTCGTTTTATTTTCATGGAGTTTGGGTCTGGTTATATGAATATTATTTGGAGAGAGAGAATATTCCAGGATGAAAAACTTCCCGAAAGATGGTTCTGGCACGCGCGACGAATAGGAATAGAAAGATTTGCAAACGAAGGTAGAAAGAATCATATAGAAAAATAAGAATTTACACGAAGAAAGGTAGAAAATTTCACAAGAATGTCAACTTTCACCTCGATTCCCGTAATTTGAATAAGGTCGGAGATCGATTTTTGTCTCCGGCGCTTTCGAAGTATGGATGATTTTTATTATCATATTTTTTTGGCAACCGTGTTATTGTTTATAAATAAGTAATAATAATAATAATAGAAGTCGTGATATGTCACGTCACGCGTCTGCTTGTCGATTTTGTAACATTTCTAGAAAACCCAACGAATGTCAACTATGAAAAGGTAAATAGAAATATTAGCCCACACAATTTAGAACTCAAAATAGAATCTTTACTTTTATTCTTGGTGACATGTTAGAAGGTGTATTTATTTATTATTATTATTTAATTATTATTTATTTGTAATATATGTATTTAAAATATACCATGATCACGATATTTCTCTGCTTACCAGTCATTTTTGATTGAGTCTGTGTTATTGATTTAATCCTACTGGGAGTGTTACTATAAAAATTGTGAAATCCATGTTGATGCGCCAAATAAGTTACCGTATTGAGAAGTGTAGTTTTTTTTATATTAACTCCATACAGGAGGCCCAGAGGAAAATAATTTCGTCTTTGTCATCTTTGAAGATGCTGCGTGGAGGGTCTTTTTGAGGAGAGGAAGGAGTGAACATGGGTCATGAAGAGACCCATGTTTTAGGAAGGAGGAAACACAGAGGCCGGCAAATCGTTTCAAAGCCGAGCTGTTGAAATCGAGTCGTAAAAACGACCAGTTCTCATGTGACAAATGTCAACCGTGTACATATGTTGGGCGAGCGTTTGGCGTGTTTCCCGACTATGCACCAGTACCGAGGGGATCAATGACGCTACTTCCTCGGAGCATCTTCCATTTAAATACCGGTAGAACAAGGATAGCATTCCCACCCGACGCCTGTGCTCTAAAGATTGCAATCCGTTTGTTATCTATCACACGGACCGCCCAATTCTGCACAGAGTCGAGGATGTTTTTCAGGTACTTTGGGGCTTCAGTGTATTGGACTATCAGGTTAAACAAGTTAGCCACAGATGGCAGGAGTTATTTAGCTTCGACTGATTTCCGTCAGATGGCAGGATTATAGAGTTATCGAAAGGATCAGATATAGGCGGTGCGCACAGAGCTGCGCGCCAGAATTTACCTACCAGTCACCTTATATAGTCGCAAAGCTCAAAATTATTATTATCGTAAATAAACAGTGTGTAAAAGAACCAAGTATTCTTAAGAAGTTCCCAACTGTGTTTGAACATGGATAAAGCAAACATAACAAGAAACAAGGAAACAACGATATGCCAAAATATTTAGTAAACGTAGAAAGTAGAAGCAAAATGCAGTTGGATTTCTGTAATTTTTTTTTAATCTCAGTGATTATGATTACTTGTATGTACGTACCTACCTTCGCGAATCTTTAACAAAGCTCGTGGTGCGTCGAGATTTCAAGTTACATTATTTATGTTATTGTGTGGCTTAACTGGACCAAACTTCCGCTTTAATGGGTACACTGTGTAATTCTAAAGCATGCACGTAGAAAAATGTTATTCGAAAAAACGATCATTTTAATAGTAAAAACGGGACTGAAGTTCTTACCAACAAATTAACAGGGTTTAAATGTTTATTGGCGGGAACATTTAAGAATAATTTGTTGGTATACGTAATTTCGTACGTATACCAGCAAATTATTCTTACATTCTTCTGCTAATAAACATTGAAACACTATTAATTTGTTCGTAAGAACTTGAGTCCCGTTTTTAACCGTTTTTACTATTAAAATGATCGTTTTTTCGAATAAAATTTTTCTTCGTGTGGGAACTCGACACTGAAGGTGCCCAGTTGTATTTCCTTAAATATCATCGGCTATTTCCTTAGATTTCCGGCAGATCTGACACATCGTCTAAAGAAGTCTGCCCTGATGATGGACACTGCAACGCTGTTCGAAACGTCGGCTAAAGAAGGAGGTAGCGCAACACGTCATAACACCCCAAAAACAAACAACGAAAATGCCTTTGGCCGTGAAAATCTAAAAACGTATCCGTTCTTGTATCTTGTATTAGATACGAATGGCGACACTTGCCTCTATATCGTGACATCTGTTGAGACACCTCAAAACTACACTTTACTAACTACTTACTACCTATACTAATGACATCTGTTGAAGGACTAGATACATAATCCTGTACACCACAATTTATAAGAGTGCAGCAGGGGAGATATGTGAAGCTTAACGTACTTATCAAAAAAATATTTGTCTCAGGACCATTCCTACTCATCTACTTCCAATGGGAGTAAAATAATCATTTATTCTATTTATCTTCGTGTAATTGAACTAGGCAGTATACGAGAAGGGTAGTAAGGACGAGGTACTAGTATGTGACATGTTAAAAATATTTATTTATGTCGCATAAAAAGGTTCAGCTGTCTCATTCACATTAATAATTGATTTCTCTGGAATAAATGTACATGTATCTGTTCTTTCCTCAACCTAAATAATCCTGTGTATACATAAGATTATTTAGGTCGAGGAAAGAAAAAAATTCTATACGCGTACCGAGAAAATATTCAACAATTTATTGGGGTAAATATTTATTGAGGTAAAACATTTATATTCTTTTTTATTTGTTGATAATGATATATTATATTTCTAAATAATGTTTATCTGAGTAATCTAGATTTCTAGAAATTTATAAATAAATATTTTCATAAGTTCGAAAAATAAATTTATTTCTGATGAAAGAAAATGTTCTTCTACCTACTGAAATATATTTTTTTGTTATACAGGATGTTAATACCGTAAATTTGTCCCTTTTAAATCAAATCCTAGACGTATTGACTCTTTTATAGAAAAAAAAAAAACATTTTTTACTCCAAATAATGTCAGGAATCACTGGTTAAAATAAGTCAAGTACGACCCTTAAATAATTTTCAGTTGTTATCTCTTCGCACGGCTTTTCCGTATCCATTGTACATCTGCCCTGATGATGGAAACTGTAATGCTGTCCGAAACATTGACTTACGAAGGAGTAAGTGTAACACGGGACAATAACCCCAAAGTTTATCACGATAATAAATAACAGAATTGCAATAAATCTACTTGGATGAAAGTCTGCATGCCTACATTTTTTTCGCATTACTTTTTTATCCTTGCTTTGTTAACATCTATCATAAATCCACGCAAATCACATAAAACAATTAATAATAGTAAAACACATTTTAAGCGAATTAAATTATTCGTATTTATTTAACCCACACGCATACCAGTCTGACTCTCGTGGGTTGTTTAAAACATAAACTTCGTAATAGATATCAAATGATCAGTGATCATAAAAATTGTCATATATTTTATTAGTTGGGTGACGTATCGTAAAAATATTATTTTAGGCAAGTGAATACGATACGATACGATTGTACCACCCCAGCCAGGAGCAATCCTGTCCCGGTGAGACCGGTACACCAGGGGGCACTGATTTGTTAGGACTAGGAACAAGTGCTCTGAGGATAGGAAGGAGGTTGGAATATAATCGACCGGTGTACATGGCAACCTAATAAGCCAATATTGGAATTTAGGATGGGCAGGAATAAAGGAATGGATGGAGCGTTATGATTTTGTGTTTCCTTTCTTTATGCCTTCCTACTTCTTGCCTCTTCTCGGCTCTTCTTTAATCTCCCTGTCCCTTCGTAGTTCTTCTTGTATCTTCTTTTCTATTCTTGCCTCTTCTTGTCTCTTCTGGGATCTTTTCGTCTCTCCCTGGCCCTTTTTACTTATTCTTGTCTCTTCTCATTTCATCTGGGCCCTGCATGGCTCTTCTTGCTATTTCTTGTATCTTATTGTCTCTTCATGCAACTAGGATCGTCTCGTTTCTTCTTGCCTCTACTTATCTCTTCTTGCCCCATCTTGGATCCACCCATCTCTCTTCTTGGCTCTTCTTGCTTAAGCAGAAAAATAAAATGTTCTTTGCCACACGTAATTGTTAGAAGTCAACTTGAATACAATTCTACCGTATGGAACCCACATTATAATATTCACGTCCAAGCTATTGAAAGAATTCAAAATGCATTTTTAAGTTTTCCAATTTTTGAAATGGGTATCTCAGCATTATGTTAAACAGCAACACTCTTTTAAATGATATGTATATGCTTAAATTGTCAGATAGAAGGATTTTCACTGACTTGGTATTTTTATATAAAATATTTAATGAAGTAGCTGGTAGTCCAGAATTGCTTGCATTGATAGGTTTTCGGCTTCTACTAAGTAACACTAGAAGCAAGGAAATTCTGGAAGTAACCACCATACGTGTTCCTCTTTTCCCAGTATGTAGGGAATAATTATACCGATTCGGTGGACATCTTCAATTTGTCACTAAACAAATACAAAATATTGTTACTGAAGCAGTTCAGTTATGTACGATAAATACTGTGTAATTATATAATATATAAAAAAGGCGTTAATAAATAAATAAATAATTATTTTGTAAGAAAAACTCTCTTTTTAATATTTGAAGGTTATTCCCATCAATGTAATATGTATGTCATTGAGGAAGATGATAACAATAATAATCTAAATTAAAATATGAAAATGAAAAAGACCCAGAAGAATGATAATATAATAAACTGGGACTCGAACCCAAATCTCACGTCTAATTTCAAATTTTAGAATTAACAATTTCCAGTTAAAAAGGTAGCTGCCGATAATATGGAAAAATAAAAACATTAGTCGAAGCTAATATTGTTAATTCGGAAATTTTAAAAATGACTTTGACAATTACAGCGGTTTTATAATCTGACGCAATGGCTGAATTGGTAGAGCGTCATCCCGGTAAAACATGAGATCTGGATTCGAGTCCCAGTTGCGACCATTATGTTTTATTATTTTTTTGTGTCTTGTTCATTTTTATATTTTAATTTAGACTATTATTATTCTATCTTCTTCTTCATTAAAATAAATGATATTTACATGGATTGAAATTTGAATACGACAAAGCTGTTTAATTCTTCTATTGGTGGGACCAATCTTTTTTTGGGCGTTGTATGGCATTTTGAGACGTATTACAATCAATCAAATATACTTTCACAGCATGTAGGGCACTCCTATGAAGTCACCAAACGTAGCGAACGACTTGAGGTGACCTACGGCAGAGGTGTTGGTAATCCAGAAAATGGTTCGGTAAACAGGCGGCTGTACTCAAACCCGCCTCCTAAAGGCGTAGGTTAGTATATATATGTAGGTATTGGAAATCACCACAGTTACACATTATAAACCATATTATTTCAGCCCATATGCAAATACATCGAAATTACAATCAATCAAATCTACTTTAATTACGTATAGGCATTGGAAGTTATTTGCTTAAATTATACAAGTCAAACAGTTTAGCGGGCGAACCTAACCGAGACAATCTGAGGGTATCGATGTTCTAAGAAACAATAGATTGGTTGCATACACAGTGGCTGAATAATATATTTGGTATGGTTACCAATTAATTCATTACATGTGTCTGAACATATTTGCAAAACGCTGACGTTGGAACAAAACTGATAATCTGTTCACACAAGAATCACACATGCAAAAAAAAAAAAATTATGTGTAAGAACTATTCCTCATCTTTTCTCTTTTTTATTTCATAATTTTTATCTTTTCTATTTTATACTTTTTGTTATAGTTTTTTTCAATTATATTATAAATTTTCTATTACAACTATTGTAATTTTCAGTATGTTTATATACTTAATCCACATGTTTACACTACACTTCACAAAGTAACCGTATTCCATTGGTCACCATGAAACAGACAGCCGCCTAGCATAGTGATTTAATGTGTCAATATATGTAAATGTTATAACGTATTTCAAGTATTTTATAAAAAAATAATATAACTCTCCAATGGTGAGATATAATCGAAGGATTTAACATTTCAGATTTCAGGCATATTCGGTCAGAAGATCGGAAAATTTCCGCTTTGCAGTAAAATCAAATTAACAAGAATATTTCTAAATGTATCCGAAAACTAGTAACCGTTTTTGAATGTGCTTTCAAATGTTATTATCAGAAATAAGAATATAATTTCTAAAATATTTTTTTATGCAAACATAAAAGTTTTAAAAATGGCTCACCTTACTTTTTCTGTCTAAAACTACTATTAACGAAAAAAAAGCAAACATTTTTTAATGGACAAATGTATTACGAACGTTTTTATCACCTCACGTTTTTGTAATTATAAAATGTGTATAGATTTAAAAATTCTCTAAATTTTATCCATTTTTCTCAAGTTTCTATGGGAAACCTTGTTTTCATAGAGCTAGCTGCACTTGAATAGATAGTTCAGAGTTTTCTTTTCTAACACCATTTGGAACATATTTTTTTACCACGACAGTAATTCCATCCAGCATCCCTAAAGATAATATAGGCCCTTTTTTCTTTAGGCCCACATGTGTAGAACAAATGTTAAAAAATATATATGTATATTTGAAGAAGCTCTCTATTGGACCGATAAGTACCAAAGAAGTGTATCGCTAAAAAAGGTGTCAATAATAAATTGGTGTACACTTATGAGTTCAACCATTTGCCCATCTTCTTTGATGTTAACTTTGTCGTTTATTGTATACTATAACACACTATTACTCCGAACATTCATGTAGGTTTTAAGTTTTGGACGTTATGCATGTGTTAAAGTAGATTTCTACTTACCTCAAGATAGAAAAAAGATCCCCTTCGCAGTTGATGTACGTTTTTATAGGAAACTATTAAGGTTAGCGTAACATAATATGGACAAGTTTGAAAAGACTGCATCCCCTATACAGAATACAATACCCACATGGGGTGAATTCCGTTGCCAATAGAAACATCGATCTCGTAGCTAACGCATCGAGTAGCTATGGAAAAGGCATCAATTTAACCATTTAGTATCAAGTGAGACATGATATTATTACACAACGTAATATATTTTGTGAGTATGTTCGTGCGAGCTCATGTATTAAGAAAATTATAATTTTTTTTTTCAAATCTAGGCAAGCGAAATTAAGTACTACTACCTACTTTTTTTTTCTACTTATAATTTTTTTTTTTCACCAGACTTTATGTCCGGGTTAAATTTAATTTCCTGGCTAAACCTTTTTACACACTTTTCCCCAAATGATCATCAAGTAAATCCACTTAAAATATTAATAATATTAATTATTCAATATTATTTAAAATCAATTTTTAATTTAGGAAGCGGGCGTGTTTAAGCCATTTACTGATTAACGAACATCTCTGCCATAGGTCACCCTAAGTGGTTCGCTGAGCTTGGTGACTTCGCAGGGGTACCCGGGTTTATCGGGGGGAAGTTGGTCTGGGTCTTGGTCTCCGATGTGTCTACCAACAACGTTTCAGACTGAATTGGTAGACACAGGTTGAGGGAGAACTTTTGATCTCCTTCAACACGACTATCTCAGGACTCATATATTCATACGTCATACGTCCGTCACTACTGGACAAACTGACTCCTAGATTCCCACCCCTCATACTTTTTTCCTTACCAGAACTTTCTTCACTTCTTTTCCTATAAATACCCTCCACACAGCATACCCAGTGATGACATCGGTCCCGAGAGGAATTATTTTCCTGAAGGCCTCCTGTGTGCAGCTTATTTAAAAAAAATCAATTTACATCCCTTGATTTTTCACGGATAACAAACACTAATTTTGAATGTATATCAAAAACACCGGTTCAATGTATTTATACTATTTTTGCCGCTAGATGGCAGTACATTAGTTGCGAAGAACTGGCAAATCACACAAGTTTTCTTCGCTATTTGAGACAATTTAAAGTTTATCTCATAATATAATAATGCCTCTTGTTGCTGTGTTCCAATCTGTAATAATAGGGGACAATAATGGACATGTGATATAGAAAAGATTTTATATAAAATGGACAAGAAAAGATTTGAAAGCGAAATAATGGATTAATTCCATAAAAAAAATTGAAGTGGATAACTTGAGATGAACAATTAAGTAACCAGTATTCCTTTGCAGTCTTAATTCTTAGTTTTCGTCATCTTTCTCATAATGTTGTAACCTGAATATAAATAATAAGTATAATAATCATTTATTAAGAGGCAAAGAAACATTTTACGTAGAATGCACAATAAAATTGTCATTGGAAATGCATCTCTGTCAATATTTTGTTTCACGTTTTTTGACTGTACAAAAATTGCAGTTTTGCTGATCCTTGTGGTCATAAAATATTTGGAAATTCGCCAGAGTTCAAACCTCTTGAATTCAGACCCTAAAGTTTTCCATATTACCACGAAGTTCGTTAATTAAAGCCAAAGAGTACTTAAAAATTAAAATAATTTCTGCATATTCGTCATTTCAGGGATATTGGTAAAATACAATACGTTAAGGGTAAATAGTTACGATGAACTAAATCTACGTGGTTTGGTAGGCGAGGTGTAAGTACGCCATGTTGCAAACGAGCCACATTCCATTTGGTAGATATTTAAATGGTTTTAACCAGATTAAAATGCTGAGTTCGTTAGTTCAAATTTCATACAACGTGAAAATAACTAGTATTTTTGCGGAATTATTTTTTGAAATTTGCTTTACCCAAAAATGTTTTTGTTGATTGGAATTAGCACTTTGAAATATTACGTATCCTGTGACGGATCAGAACCGTACTCTCAAAAAACAGGTTTTTTCCATAAATGTGCAAATGAAAGGCTTTCATTTAAATTAATTTTTACATTGGAAGAAAAAAAATATAAAATATTTTTACAAACAATCCGTAAAAGAAGCTCGAAATTTTGTGACAAGATCTGAATAATGATGACTTATGACTCCCAGCAAACTTATATTCAATATATGATCGGTTTATGGATAAAACTGTTTTATACAAAATTTAACAAAAATGTCTCCGAAAGGGTCTGCAGAGAGAATGTACCGCAGAATAACAAAAAATTAAAACCCATTTTCAATCAAATACATCAAGGAAAAAACTGCTTGTCTACTTACAAGATACGCCATATTCTTTTCTAAGTAACTTAAGTTAACTTGATATGTTCACATTAAAAAAAAATTAATACAACAAAAACTATATGTTTATTTCTTATAATAACATTTGTCGTATTTATTACCTATACATTTATTTTTATTTTTATAATTATTATTTATTAACCAAAAAATACATTTATCCAATTTATGTTTAGGTATTAGCCACCTCACTAGGCTGAGCCTGTTCCGAGGTGGCAGGAATTTAATATTTTTATATAATTTTCTCAAAAGAAACGATAAATTAATTAATTTTAATTAATAAATAGAATTTGGAAAAATAAAAGAAAATGAAAATTAATAAGAGAAATAGAAAAGAAAAAATGGAGAAGAGATGATTTCAAGAAATTAAATTATTTGGAAAGTATACAGATAAAATTTTATACAGGTTGCTATTATATTATAGAAGTTATATGTCCGCAGTATACAATGCCCTTGTTGACTATACATGAATGTATTTTGTATTTTAGATAAACTTTTTTTATCAGGTGAATGTCTTTTTCAATAACATTTTAAAGTTTTGGAGACAGATTACGATAATGTCTTTGTCCAAAGGTGGTATTTGTCTTTGGAGTCATGTCTTGATGTCTATATTAAGTTGGATTTTATTGCATAGCGCAAATACTATGAACTTCTGACAGAATATATTCGAAACCCGAGCGGTTAATTTTCAGCAATAAAAATTAAACGATATCGCCAAGGAAAATTTTCATGATGAGATAAAAGACGTTTGGTAATTACGTGGTCAAAACATCCCTTAGGTATGCAGACTTCTAGAGCCCGCCAAGGTATTACAGAGTTGACATGATAAATGATAGCATTGTACACCGTACAGAGACTCCTTTCACAGAACGAAACAAAGAATTTATGATTTTAATATTGTGTAACTCAGACAATAGGATGCAGGGAATTCTTTTTCATCACATTTTTCTTTACACAAAAATAGGGTTTTTAAATATTTTGAATAAAGGTAATAATGAAGCAATCATGTACAAAGTGGTGACAATTAATAAAATATGATATAAAGGCAAACGATGAAATATAAATCACACCGCTCAATCTAGGTGAAACGCAATTATATCGATGAAGAAGAAGATAATAATAATAATCTAAATTTTCAAAATATGAAAATGAACAAGACACAGAAGAATAATAAAATATAATGGCTGCAACTGGGACTCGAACCCAGAACCTCACGTCTAACCGTGACATACGCATTAACCAATTTTGCTATTGCACCCTATTATGAGACTGTCGTATTTGTCAACTTCATATTTCAAATTTCAGAATTAACAATATTATCTTCGACTAATGTTTTTTCCAAATTATTGGCAGCTACCTTTTTCATTGGAAAGAAGTATTCAAAGAATGTATTTGTTACCTAGATAGTGTCTCAGATAAATATATTCGATTTTATTTTTATGGAACACCTATTGACTTTTTGTAAAAGTCTAAATGAATGTTAATTTTTTTATAAGAAAAACTCTCTTTTTAACTTTATTCCCATCAATGTAATATATCTATGAAGAAGGTAAAAATAATAATTTAATTTTTTTAAATATGAAAATGAACAAGACACAGAAAAATAATAAAATATAATGGCTGCAACTGGGACTCGAACCCAGAACCTCACGTCTAACCAGGACATATGCATTAATAAGTAATAATATTAATAGATAATTATTAATAACATTAATAACCTTCAAAAGTTAAAAAGAGAGTTTTTCTTATAAATAAATTAATCGCAATTATATTTATCGTTTGCAGTAAGTAACGTTCATTTGGCAGTGGATAATACTTTTGCTTTATTAATAGCAATTAATCAAAAAATATCATGCGTAAAGAATAGAGGACGTGTTGTAAAAATACATGAAACCACTGGCACTGTTCCATTTGTTGATGCTGTGCGCAACCTTGGAATAATGGTGGACGTTAGATTGAGACATAGAGAAGATATTAAAAAAGGTCTCAGTGGTGCTATTCGAAGCTTCATTCGTTGTATAAAATGTAAATATTTATTTATTTGGACATTACTTTCTTCGTGAGATGATTCCCATAAGTCCAAGACAAGGATCTTGATGTAATGTGTCTTCGATTCTCACTAAATAAAGTATTATCGTAATTGATTTTTGGGGTAAAGCCGTTTTGCACTTCCTCCTTTGCTAGTCAAAGTTTTATACAGTTTTGTAGGACTAATCATCAGGTTAGGAATGATGAAAACTAAAAGGCTGTATGAAACTTTGGCTTGAGGAAAAGAAAGCGTAATACAGTTCAATTCCTTAAAAAAATTTCACTTTAACTTTCTAAACCAAATACCTCAATGTCCTACATATAAAACCACACTTTGATAACAATTAACATATATGATTGTGTTTTTATTCAAATACAACATTACCAGAGCTAATTTAAACACAGCTACATTAAAATAAACATTTAACTTACAACAAACTAAAACAAAATATTGCATTTTATTTTAAAGCTTCTATTTCAATATTCTCCTGATAAAACTTACACCCACCTGAGTACCAAGTAGCAACTCTAATTTTACGACAGCTTTGTCGGTCAAATTCAAACACTAATATAATGATTCGTAATTAATTCGTGCTAAGTAAACCAAGGCAACAGTTACGCGTTCATACAATATTCAGTTACCTCCTTGCTTTTATGTTACCCCATTATTAAAGCACGTGTTCATCCAAACCACCCCCTCCCCACCTAACACCCGCCGTATTAGTACTGTTAAACAATAATATTTTGTGGGAAGGGAATGGGGAAGGGATGGACCGAAAGATTTTAATCATTAAGCCTACGCAAATAAAACCAGGGGAATACCGAAGGGATTTTCTGGCAACCCTCAAATAGGGGTGGAACACCTTCACAGTGTTAATTATAGTATTTTTTCTTATCTACTAATTAAATAATACTATTAAAAAGAACATAACGTTTTTTTCTTCAAACTTGGCAAAATCACTTTGTGGCGTCATTTTTAATTAAATGAAAACAAATAACTTTGTTTAAACCACTAATATAATCACAATTACCTAAATGTTTCAAAACGGATGGTTTCTTCGTCATGCTAATGTCATTACTACACTGAAATGTCATTACTACTCGGTTTTGAAACATGTAGGTAATTGTGATTATATTAGTGGTTTAAACAACTGTTTTAATTTAATTAAGAAAATAACGTTCTTAAAACAACACAGATTCCAAATTCCAACGGCTCTGAGGGCTTTGAAGCAAAGAATGGACAGTTACCTCGAGAGTGTTTTCTCTTGGGGTAAGAATAATCTCGTCGAATTCAATGTTTCAAAGACCCAATCATGTCTGATTACGTCTAAAAGGGATCAAAATGACAATCTAGTCTCCTTCAACGGTAGCATTCTTCCAAACAGGTCCTCCATTGATATGCTCGGTGTAACTCTAAGTGACCAGCTCAGGTACGGGGGCTCCATCGAGGCCAGAGTTAAGTTGGCCTCTCAGAAACTGGGCGTACTGTACAGGGCCCGCAGATACTTTAATTGTACACAACTGCTAACCCTGTACAAATCGCAAGTGCGCCCCACTGTTGAATTTGGCAGCCATCTCTGGTCTGGAGCCCCGATGTACCTGAAAAACACCCTCGACTCTGTGCAGAAACGGGCGGTCCGCTTGATAGATTCTCCTGTCTTAACAAACGGATTGCAATCTTTAGAGCACAGGCGTCGGGTGGGAATGCTATCCTTGTTCTACCGGTATTTCAATGGAAGATGCTCCGAGGAGCTAGCGTCATTGATCCCCTCGGCACCGGTGCATAGTCGGGAAACACGCCAAACGCGCGCCCAACATATGTACACAGTTGACATTTGTCACATGAGAACGGGACGCTTCTACGACTCGTTCTTGAGTTCAACAGCTCGGCTGTGGAACGATTTGCCGGCCTCTGTGTTTCCTCCCTCCTATAACATGGGTCCCTTCAAGACCCACGTTCACTCCTTCCTCTCCTCAAAAAGACCCTCCACACAGCATCTTCAAAGATGACATAGGCCCTGAGGGAAATTATTTTCCTCAGGGCCTCCTGTGTGGAGTTGTAAAAAAAAAAAAAAAGCAATTTAAAATTAAGCAAGTTAAAAATAGTTTGATCACATAGGTATTTATCTCTGTCTCTTACATATTATCTACGAGGGTTGTCCAAGAATTAAAGGTCAAATTTTGCATCAGGTGAAGATAATATGGAAATCGTATCATTGATAGCCTTTTTTGATTTCGGATTAGGTGGTTGGAGGGATTTGATTCCGGATTAGGTGGTGAACCCATGCTTCAACACAAAAAAAGCCTTGCGGTTCAAAGAAACCCGTGTCCTTTCCACACGATTTTGCTAGTGAGCATTTTGAGAACCCAACGAGCACACACTTTGCCTATGCCAATTTTTCTCTCAAAATCATTTGCATGGTAGACTTACTGAAGTCCGGGACCAAAATCGAGAGTTCTCGGATTTTAACAGGGTGGAATCCCTCCTGGTTGAGAAAGCGAATAATTGAATATACTTCGCAGGCGGCGGGATTCGATAGTGGAGCGTCCGTCTCAAACGGACGCAAAGGTCACACTGAAGCAGCTACCGAGCCGGATCACCTCTCGTTTTAGAAGTAAAAATCTGAGTTGTACGTTAGTGCTGGCATGATTTGAGAGATAATGTCCGCGTCGTATAATATGTGAAAAGGTCTTTAATTCTTGAACAAACTCGTATTTCGTTGAATCTCTATCGTTTACATGACTTTTTCAATCAAGAATGGAAGAGATTCAAAAAATCAATGAAGCTACAGCTTACCACTCCAGAGCTTTCGCAGGTTAAGCAAACAGTTTTCTGTTAGTTAAGATATCTGAAAACAACGGTTACGTAACTATTAGTTAGTTTGTAAACGCATTCAAAATATAAAACAAAAATATATCCTAAGTTTCTTCAAAGCCATATCTCAACTCGTTTTTAAAAGGATCAAAAACCCATCTTAATCATTATACGATTAAGTACCTACTCACAAAATACTGAACTTTTACAACATGAAATGTTAATGAAAATTGTGCTTTAATATTCCCAACACAACCTCACTTTTAGCGAACCTTTTTCACAACATTAAGCCCACCGGCTAAGGATCAAATTTCGTTTGGCTTACAGGGACCGTTAAGACTTGTTGTTCCCTGCACGTTGGTGACCCCTGACCCACGTCGATTCAGGTGGAAAATACAAGGAATTTCACTCAAGATACGGAAGGCAACCCCGCATTTAGGGGTCGTATTTCGGCTAATTTCGCGGGTATCAAGTGATACCGGAGCAAAGTAAAGTTTACGAGAGCTTCGGGGTATGGCTTCATGCTTCTGCAGCATTCACCTGCTATGAGAACTTCGTAGTGAGCTGATTAATTGAAGAGGGAATGTACGCAGGTACCTACGAAGCATCCTTTTATGATTCACGTGCCTCCGTACGGGGGTTGAAACATTTGAAGCATCGTACTATTTCGAAAAGCGGGAACGTTATTGCAATGATCTGAGTACAATGTTTTCCAAGAACATAGCGATTGGGGAAATTTGAAATGATGTTAAGGACAATAAATCTAAAAATGAGGTAAATATGTCAGTTTTTTTCTCTATCAATCTGTCGAAATATTTCTAGGAAATAGAATATGTTAAGCAATGTGAATGATCTATTCAATATCATTTTATAATAAAAATTCTTAATTATAGATTTACAAAAACCATAGATATGTTTTTGTTTTTAAATAAAAAAACTTTATTTTCGCTCTCCTGAACAATTAACATTTTGTCCTTTGCAGCACTTCAAATTTCCGAATTGAAAATCCGAAAAATTGAAACTTAATACACCGCACAAGAGTCCTAACTGCTCCCATCTGGAGCCAGTGAGACTATGAAACCCCCAATCGAGGTATGTTCTGAGGGTAGTGGGGAGGGGAAGGAGATGGGGAGGAGGAAGGTAAGAAAGAACCTGGCTATTCAAATCTGGTCACCAAATACGGCTAAAATCATTTCAAGCATCGTTTCAATTCTGAATGGTGGTCTTACACCAGGGCGTTACTGAGAGTATCTTCCACTCTGGAACGTGCCGCAAATATACTACATATTATTTTTAATGAATAATTTGTAAAATAACACAAATTAATCGAAAGTAATTTATTTCGCCGGGTTCGAACCCGCGACCTTCAAATATGGAGTCGAGAGCCTTACCCCTCGATCACAGACGCCGTCAAGATTTTTATTTAGATTATAACAATTTTTTAAATGAAATTTTCTATTTATTTAATCTTTGCAAAATTACTTTGTGGCATCATTTTATTTAAAATAAATTTAAATATTCATGTTTTTTTCCTGACGAAGAAGAAACCATCGGTTTTGAAATGTGTAGATATAATACAACATATTATATAGTGGTTTACACAAAGTAATTTGTTTCATTTAAGAAATATTCAATCATATGTTACTTTTTCACAAAGCATAAGTTTTTCGCTTTTCGCTATCTCATTGATAAGAAAAAACATTTTTTCCTACAGAACGTAGTATCCTAAAAAATAAGGTCCGCAGTATTCACTTTCATAAGTCAAACACATGTAAGGCCACAATTGACCCCGGACCCGCTTTTCAGTCCCGAAACTGTAATTGGAAACGGGAACGAGCCGTCTGAGCGGTGCCGCCCGAAATAAGAAGAAAAAAAGCGAACGAAGCCCCGGGCTATTCTGTGGTAGGAAGTATGTATGGAACCCTTCCTCGTTCTCTTCTCTTTCCCTGTCATCTCTGACGACTTTGGACGGTGATAAATGATGCAAAATGTCGAGTGGCCGTCACAAAATAAGGGAATGAAAACGCAGCGTACGTCGGAACCACAGACTTCCATATTGTTAGACTTGCACTAATATAAAATCAGGTCCCCATTTCGACGAGCTGGAGGCAAACTTTTCTTTTCCAACATTTAAATAATTTCTATTAATTCTTTTCAAAATTTTTAAACTTATGCTATGTGAACATGTATATTATGTATATGTATGTGTAACTATATGTTTGCATATATATTGGTTCTTATACATATATATCTATTAATTAGCTAATCTGTACACATTATTCTTTTTTTTTCACTCTTGATTTATTCAACTTTTATTTTCATGTTTACTTTGTGTCAATTTTCATACACACCATTTTTATCTTTTTTTAATGTTTGAATCATTACCCGTCTCAGAACAGACATCGTCTAGTGAGGCGGGTAACTTACTTGTTTATAAAATATTATTTTAATATTATTGCCGGCAATGAGATAAAATGAAATGATATTTTTAGGCACCAGGAAGGTTCAAGAGTGCTTTGAATAAACTATGACATCAGTTGTTCACCGACCGCCAAAAAGCGCACATTGAAATAACCGATTTCATGACAACTCAGAATCGTGCAATTTCAACTCCCTTTGAAAATTTTGAAAAGTTATGAAAAAAAAAGAAAAATAATTCACAACCTAACCTAACGTAAACTGTTTGACCATTTTTTTTTCATCACTTTGAACGACTTTTCACAGGAGGTGGTGAAGTAGCAAGATTCTGCGTTGTTCGGTTTACGAAAAATCGGTAAAGTAAGGCAAAAGCTTACAGCGCAGTGCATCGTGGTGCTTAGTAAATATTCATTTTTAACCGAACTAGCTAGTTAATAGAACTAGCGTAGCGACGCTAAAAATGAGTGAGGCTGGTGTATTGTAACACATTTGTAAGTGTCTAAATAAATAGCGTAAAATTTTCAATTTTTAAACAAGTCTGTACTTTTTTTTACCCGATTTGGAATTTATAGTAAGCTTTTTACGCAGCCATCACTTTATGGACCATTGTAAAAAATACTAGAATTGTGTAAGCAGAATTTATTTACAAGTATGAAATAGTGATTTTTGCCAACGAACAGTCACGCCACTTCCCCGCTCCGGGCAACATGGTTTGTTTACCTTTCCCTGATAGGCTGGTCTATCAATTTGGAGGTCTATGGTAGGAACACTGATAAAGATTTGACTAGGAGAATCTCTTCCTACAGTCGGTTTTTGCTGAGAAGCCCGAAATTAAGTGTACACATAATCGCATACTGCGGCTTAATGCACAACTTCACGGGAGAGATGTCTTAGAAAGGCTTAATGTCATTGATGGGATTAATATTCTAAGTCTTTGCCAAAATGAGATATCTCATCACATAATTTCTATCTCCGGAGGCATAAATACTTACTGATGGATAGGGAAACCGTGGCTGATTACTTAATATAGTAAAATAAAAATGTCACTTTGATTGTTCAAACAACCAATCTTGACAATTTTGAATCAACGTTTACTACGCCCTCAATGAGATTTCCCTCTAAGCATTCAATGCAAGCCGTAAAACAAAGGATTCTGAAGTAAATGTTAGGATGGTACATGGTATCTACCCAAAGCATAATATTGTGGAGTTATCATATGAAATAGTAACCTCTACTGGAAATCGGAGGGCCAGGATCGAAAGATTCCAGCTTCCATTGACCTCTTTTTATCAAATCCTCTTACATAATATTATATAATCCTCTTATATAATCATTGATATGTCAAAATAAGACCATCGATAAAAACCGGAGACTCTGCACAGAAAAATAAAGTTCACTTCAGTTTGCAGCGCAGCCATTGTGGGAATTTTTCTGCAGAGAGTCTCTGGTTTTTGTCTATTTGAATACCGAAACTGCACCACAGGCCCTAGCACACTCGCTCGAATACGATCGATAGGATAACTATCGGTAGCTTAATCAGTTTTGAGTACATACAATACGTGCCATTTTTCATATTTTTTTTCGTTTTACCAACAATAATTTCCCTAAAATTTGTAAATTAAAAATTCTGGATATGTAAAGACATATTAACAAACGACAATAATTATTATTTTTACATTAGCCCCACACAGGAGTCCCTGAGGAAAAAAATCCTTCAGTGCCTTATGTTGTGTGGAGGGTATTTTTAAGGAAAGGAAGGAGAGGAAGTCATGGGAAGGATAAAGGTATCAAGTTGGGTAGGAATCTGAGGTTCAGTGAGCCCAGATCATCCGCCCCCAAATCTAGACAAACGTCACCTAATGAACCCCGAACCACTTAGGGTGACCTACGGCAGAGGTGTTGGTTATCCAATAAATGGTTCCCGGGGCGGCGGTATCCATTCCCGCCTCCCAAATTGAAAATAACAAATAAAAAGAAATAAAGCTTTTTTACTACAATAATACGCCGAACGCTCATAAAGTCAGTTTCAATTTAGTAATAGTTGACTTGTATTGAAAGCGCGTAATAGGCTGTCACCAAAGGCGTTGTACTGTGTCATCTGTGGTAGAGATTTTAAAACGATTTTTGTTGCGAATGTAGTTGAATAAATTACGGTGCGCAATTCGAGTAGATCTGCACAAACACGGCATTATTTTTAATACTGATAACGATATAAAATTATTATTTATAAACTGTGTGGAAATAGTTGGCACATACGGCGTTTTAAATTTGCCAAAATCAATTATTTCGTCAAATGCATCCACATTGTTTGAATATTTGTTACCAAGAATGTGAAAATGTTGTATTAGGGAATGCTAACTGTAGTTAAAATGATATGTATATATTATGTAAAATGTTAATATTTGTCTAGTCCAGCGTTTTTCAGCGGTACCCCTATGGGGTAAACGAAGCAAAAATTGGGGATGCGCAATATCGCGGCACGAATTTAGGTTTTAAATTTCAGTTCAACGTTTTCAAATTTTGGCGGTGTGCTATGCGTTTATTAAAACTAAATATCGCAATAGCCTGAATGCCAAACCAGACCAAGGCTTTACCTATATAAAATTCACATTAACTGTATGGTAATCATATAACAGAAAATCAAGCTTTTATTTTTACTACTGATATGTGAGAAACTTTTTTAGTACAAAGTTTTTTGAGGCTTAAAAAATGCATTCCTACACTTTGTGGGTTTGGAGTTGTGTACGGAGAAGTTGATTTTTTTTCGAAGAAATAAAAATACAACCAAATTTTTTTCAATTTCGCATGTCATTTTATGTATTTAATCACTGATTAAAAATGCCCGAAATTGTGTTACATTCTGTATAAAATTACATTTATTGTATTTGTGTCACTATTAAATTATAAAATTCATGTACATAAGGATATTAAAAAATTACAAATGAAACATATCTTTCATTACACATGTACACAAGATAGGTAGAGGGGACGGGATACAATAAATTCGTGGTAAGAGCCAAGGGGGTACGCAGACTCAAAATGGTTGAAAACCTTTTTAAAAGTTTTCTTTATGGTTAAATTGTTAGTTACATAATTGAGGATTTTTCGAAAACTATGCTAGGCACGTGCCCGTATCGGTTGGTCTAGTTCAGAGGTTCCCAAACTTTTTTTTCACGTAGACCACTCGCAAAATTTTACTGGTTCCGGTGGACCCCGTGCTGCTACATTTCTACCATATTTAGACCAATTAGACCCATCGAGTCTCCCGTGGACCCCTGGGTGTTCTCCTGGACAACTTTATGAATAACTAGTCTAGTCTTTCGTTTAAGTACATGCAGATAAATTAAATGCAGGAGTTGACGACAATAAAAATGAGAGTTAAATAATTAAAATTGTAGATTGTAAAGATACACAAACTGTATGATAGAAAAATATACACAAACTGTAAATATTAAAATAATGTGTGAGCGAAAAATGTTATGAACAAAATACCTTGTTTTAAACATCTGAAAAAACTGTTAATTTCGTTTGGTTTAGTTATGAGATGCAAAAAGAAAAAAAACCATATATGCAATTTCGATTATGGGTTACCTCAGTATTTATTTCCGAATAAAACGATTTTTCACTAAAAGTTGATTAACACTACAGTCCTGAAGCCAGCGAAATATTTTTTCCAATTTATACATAAAATAATGCGTTTTTTTTTAATTGTGCGGATAAAAATTTATCTTCTTTAGAATTTTGTAACCCGTTTAATCACAGGAGACCATATTTGTCCCAGCTCACATAGGTCTCACAGAAACCGTTGTTTCTCCCTTACTATCATAGTCAGAAATGTGATCTAAACGGTATTGGAAAGAGAATACAACAAACTATATATTCAAATCTAAAAGAAAACCACAAAAAAATTAAAATTTACCCCTTTCTGAAACCAAAGTTTCCGATAGCAATTTGAAAAAAAATTATGGAACTTTGTAAATTTTTTAAGAATTATTTTTACATGAAACCCAAAAAAGTGGGGTGACAGTAAGGTTTATAATTCATTTATCTAATGAAATAAGTATGTGTTTTATTTTTTTTTTCATTATCAATAATTTTAGTTAGAAAAAAAAGTAAAGTGAGCCATTTTGAACACTTTTTGAAGTTTTTACAAAAATTTCTTTTTTTAATAAAATCATAGTAATTTTTAATATAGAAATTTGAAAGCCTATTTCATCACCTTTCGAAAACAGTTTTTAGTTTTCGAATACGTTAACAAATGTTCCATTTATTTGGATTTTATTGCAAAGCGGGAATATTTTTAGCCTCTGACAAAATACGCCAATTTTTTTAAGGGTTAGATATCTACTCGTAGACCTCGGTAATTGAATATACGATAAGAGAGTTAAAAATGCACACGTTACTTAAATAGATTTAAAAATTAATTATTTTGCCCAACCCAGTTTTCATTTAAGTACGTTAGCCGACCTTTCGTAGTATTTTCTATTTTGATGCTGTTTTTAAATTGATTTTGCAATTTTCCGCTTTGGGTTTCGATTGGATTTCCCTTGGAAAAAATATTATTAATTATGTGTGTTTTTTTTACATTATCTCCACACAGGAGGCCTTGCGAAAAATAATTTCCTTAAGGGCCTATGTCATATTTGAAGATGTTGTGTGGAGGATCTTTTTGAGGGGAGGAAGGAGTGAACACGGGTCTTGAAGAGACCCATGTTGTAGGAAGGATGAAACACGGAGGCCGGCAAATCGTTCCACAGTCGAGCTGTTGTTCTCATGAACGAGTCTTAGAAGCGACCCGTTCACGTGAGACAAATGTCAACCGTGTACATACGTCAGTAGCGCGTTTGTGTTTGGGTACTGCCTTCCCGGGAACTATTTATTTATTAAGCGATTAACACATCTGCCATAGGTTTCATTTTTCGTTACACATTGGCCCTCATTGCCCTCAAGTCAATCGTGCGTAAAGAAGTATTTATTTCAAAAGGGGTTAATTAATCATCGAAAAAAATAATACAAATCAATAGGTTCAACTCAAATCTTTAGTTAAATCATATAATAACCAACAAAACATAATAAAAACCTGTTGAGCTTACCTTAAACATTAGTAAACAAAAATAAGCGGGTGATGTCTGACGTTTGAGTTTGCTATGAGGTTTTGTTATTCGTTGCTAGGCTTCAGACTTATTGCTAGGCTCATTGTTGCCACACGAACGACGTTAATATGATGAAATATAAATCGAACGTGATTTCCGTTAATTTTACTTCTGTCTAAAAATGATTGAAACGCCCCTAAGGAAGTTTTACTTAAAAAACCCGACGGTTATTTCTGAACAAAATTCAACATCTTGTAAAATTAATTAAAAATAAATGGAATATTTTCAAAATTCATTAGAGTTAATTTTTTGCTAGATGTTTTTATAATGTTTGAAGGATGCTGAAATAATATTTGTCCTACTATCATGGGCCATTATTTAAAAAAGAAAGAATGTTTTAACATTCTGACAAAGGAATTAATATACACCTGAAGGTATTCAAATCCGAAATAAAATATTGTTCCATTATAAAAATGGATTAATTAGTTAACACAAATCAAAACCAATTTATCAAAGCATTTTGAATAACGAATCAAAAACTAACGATGACGCCATAATCTAACAGAGAACTTCCACATAAAACAACCATTTACAAAATATCCAAGAGATTTTCAACCCTTAGATTTGGCAGTTTCACAAGAAAACATGACAAGTCATTTTAATGCTGGATTGAAAATTTCACTTATTTTTTTCGTTAACCCTTCAAAGGCCGACGTCAATCAGTAATTGGTTCTCGTAGAAATCATTGATTTTCGGCCAAATTGTAAATTGCCGCAGCATGACTCCTTACAATTATTTGGATATGATGTATTGTTGCTGTCTGCGGCCAATGGGTTGAACGATTTTCCGGATGAAAAGACTCGAGGGATAGAGAAAGGGATGGTGTTATTACAAAAGCGAGCACTTAAGATATTTTGTTTCATCTTTATTTTAACAATTTCACAGGTTTTCTGTTAAATTGAGCCTTTGCACGGAAATTTTTTTAGTAGGCGGATTACGACGAGTAACCCAGATATTTTTTGGACGCAAGTAACATTAGAATTATATTTCATCATATTAACGCCGTAAATATGGCAACAATGAGTGCGACACCTGTCAGCTATAAAACGTCAAAGCAAACTCAAACGACGTCTTCCGTTTATTTTGTTAACCACTGTAAAAGGTAAGTTCAACAGGTTTTTGTTATGTTTTGTTGATTATTATATGAGTTAACAAAAGATTTTAGCGGTTTGTCATATTTTTTATGGTGAAAAAGGGAGATTGGTGCCCGATTTTCAGTAAAGACAAGTTCGAAATCCTGATGAATATAGTTCACCAGTAAAAAGGACGCGCCATACAATTCTTCGACATCGAGTATTATAAATTTTCAACACTAAAATGAAGTTATAAGTTTTGTATATGCTAAATCCTTGGTTCTAAATTAATTGAAAATTAAAATTAAAAAATGTCGAAATTGCGTTTCTTTGGGTAGTAGTTTTAAAATATAAACGACAAGTTTTTGTTCCGATGTAAATAGGTAATTTGTAATTTAAATTTACACCCATCAAAATTTATTTTAAAAAACATATATATTTTTAATTTTATATTTCGCCAAATTTAAAAAAACAAATTTAGCAAAAAAAAATTTTTTTTTATGTTTACTTTTAATCTCAAATAATTGTCCAAGTTGCCTCTGAAAATCATAAAATATTTAAATCTTTAATGGCCGATATAAAGTTTACCTATACTATTATTCGTGTAAAATGCCGGTTTGATGTCTAATGGGAGATTTTTTATGCTTTTTGGGAAAAATTATTGATATACAAGATTCTACGCCATTGATAGGGTTGAATAATAATCAACATTTCTTCAATCCTGTGAATATATTATAACACATATGTTAGATATTAGTAGAGATTATACTGCCCTGAAGAAGCTACGGTTGTAGCGAAACCCGGTCGGCATAAAGTTTAAAAAAATGAAAGTGGTGTATACAAAGTTATTGTTTTATTTTAAATTATAATGTCACATCACAAAGTAACTGCTTCATACGAAAAAGAACACTGTTATTTTTAGATGTTATTTAAGACAACCAAGTAACGCTGTCCTACGTAATTACATTTCACCTCTGAAATTGGGTAATGTGAGAATTGGGACTAGAAAGGGGAGTGGAGTTAAAAAAAGAAAGAGAAGGAAAAATGTTACAAAGGTCACGGGTATTTATGTCTGTCAACATTTCTGGGAAGCACCGTCCAAAAATGCCCGTTGTCCGATTAAATACTGTCATTATTTTCAATTAGTTGAAGAATATTATAGGGTATTTAGTGAACAGGTCACTGTTATGACCCGAAATCATTTTTGCTTCCAGAAAAGTATCATTATTAGATCGTTAGTCGTAAAGAATGGGTCGTCATTTCGGGTAATTCAACGAGGGAAGAACCAGTCATAGCGTATCTCTTTTTGTGGATCTTCAACACTAAAACGGGTTGTTTGACAGCATTTGAACAATTCGATATATTTCAATTTTATTTTTTACAGTAGCTCCACGCGGGAGGCCCCGAGGAAATCAATTTCCCTCGGGTCCTATCCTCAAATTTAATGCTAAAATTCAAATTCCTTATAAGTTTTATATTAGTTCTGTAATTATTTCCTCATGAGCGGGTTGTTTAAAACAAAACTAACACATATCAATATTAGATATATATTTTCTATATCTTATGATTAAGAGGGATTAATAAAAAAAAAAAAATAAAAAAAAAAAAAAATAAAAAAAAAATAAATAAATAAATAAAAATAAATTAAATATTAAAATTAAATATTATAATTTTCATTATCCTTAGTACACATTTTAAAAATATATTTGAATTGTTTTTGCTGCTCCACCTTTTTTACACGAGCATTGCTCAAAAAAAAGGTGAATCACGATATTAAAAAAAATGTATTAAAAAAATATATATACAATGTATAATAACTGTATTTGTAAAAAAAAAAATAAAAAAAATAACTAGAGAATACCGAAAATTTGTCAATTTTAAATCAAATTCTTGAGGTATTGACTATTTTTTTCACAAAAAAACATAAATTGATTTTGAAAGATTGTTATTTTATCTGGTAAAGATATTTTTTAAATTTTTAAAAACTAAGTTTTTTTTTTAATATACCAAGGTTATACCGTTGGTCGTTGACAGATTTGTTCAATTTTCAAACGAAATATTGTATTGTACAACACAAATTTCAAATCATATAATCATACAGTAAAATAAACCAATACATGATCTAGTAAAAACACTTTTCAGAGTTTTAATTTTGGTTTAATTAAAATCATTAAAAATAAATCCAAAAAAGGTTTTTTGTGACGAAAATATCTCAGTCTGACACACTAAAATATTTCATATTTTTTTACAAACTTATTTTGCTTAGACATTATTGAAAAATCATAAGTATTTACTTACAAGTAAAAAATACTTACAAGAAGTACACGATATTAAAAAATGAATCATCATGAATTTAAGCATTTTTATGGCTTACTTAAATGTAGGTATATATTAAAGCAAATTTTGAATGAAATAAAGTCGATATTGAGTTATAAGTTAAACTTTTGGGTACGCAGAATAATCAATCTTTCTCATCGGAACCGCCCTGTACAGTTGCAAGGGCACGATCGCAAGTTAAATTTTGAATTACCAGTCGCTGATTAATGGGCATTAAAAAAAAAATATTCTGTTTGGTTGGGTATTTGGCTTCAAATCCAAATTTAAGTTTGTATGAAAAAGGTCGAGCAGTCGTTCCTCTTGTACAAGATCTAACCCATGCTAATTGCATTGTTTAGAAAGCTCTGTACGAAAGCACAAAGCTCATACACGGCCGGTTAACAATGAACTCAACACACCCATTTCAGGTGCATACTTAAACTAACGTAGCCGAAGTAATACCGGCATTAGGAAACTTATCTCAACAAATTATCAAGAGCAGAATTAATTTATGTTAGCTTGGAAACAAAAGCACAAATTTAAATAATACCCAAAGGCTTTTGGAATAGAGTTGTAATATGTAGTTATGCTAATAAGAAATACTTTGGGAATTTTAGAAAAAAAAATTCTGCAATCAAAATTTCAAATTTAAAAGTGTCAGAGTTGCTTAAATTGTTTTAATATGCTTTTTTCTATTTAATCGTTCAATATAATATTCGATACGGTCGCATATAGAAATTGAACAATTGGGGCCCGGCAAGGCTAAGGTCCTGTGGATCGTATCTTTTTCTGATTTTTCTGTTTCAAATATTTGATTGAGAGTCGCTAGTATATCTTCAATGAATTACAATTTTAGGATTGGGTTATTCTAAAAATAAATAAAACATCTTGCTAGATTGATTTCGGATTTTTTTTACTACGGATTCTACCGCAACCGCCCCCAAGTCCCGGACAAACCTAACCCCATGAACCCGGGCACCCCTGCTAAGTCACCAAACGTAGCGAACCACTTGGGGTGACCTGTGGTAGTCCAATAAATGTTGGTGGTCCAATAAATGGTTCCCGGGGCGGCGGTACCCATTGCCGCCTCCCAAATTGATTGGGGATCATTACTAACACAGCTTGTTAAAGTTAATGCTATTATTTTTTTAAAGTGAATACCGCACAAGAGTCCCAACTGCTCCCGTCTGGAGCTAGTGAGACTACAGCATCCCCAATTGAGGTATGTTGTGAGGCTGAAGGTAGTGGGGAGGGGGAGGAGATCGACATAGGACGGTTAATGAGTATCTGGCTATTAAGATCTGGTCACTAGACAGGGCCAAAGCGATTTCAAACAACGTCTTAATTCTGAATGGTGTCTTACACCAGGGCGATGAGGAACTCGACGTTGAAACGTGCTATTAAGATCTGGTCACTAGACACGGCCAAAGCGATTTCAAACAACGCCTTAATTCTGAATGGTGTCTTACACCAGGGCGATGAGGAACTCGACGTTGAAACGTGCTATTAAGATCTGGTCACTAGACAGGGCCAAAGCGATTTCAAACAACGTCTTAATTCTGAATGGTGTCTTACACCAGGGCGATGAGGAACTCGACGTTGAAACGTGCTATTAAGATCTGGTCACTAGACACGGCCAAAGCGATTTCAAACAACGTTTTAATTCTGAGTGGTGTGTTACACCAGGGCGATGAGGAACTCCACTTTGGAAAGTGCTATTAAGATCTGGTCACTAGACACGGCCAAAGCGATTACAAACAACGTTTTAATTCTGAGTGGTGTGTTACACCAGGGCAATGAAGAACTCCATTTTTGAACGTGCCGCAAATGTGCCATGTGTGATGTATGCATTTGGTAGTCCATGTTCTACATACCCCTACGGTGAAATAATAAGAGAGTCGGTTGGTTAGAGCACAGATATTGCAAGTATCAATCTTTCCTATGTATTTATATTATTTTGCATTCAACTACAAATGCTGTCAAGTACCTTATTTAAATATGCCGCTAGTCTGCTAATTTATTTTGTGGCATATACCTGTATCTGGTATAATGATCTTCGTTCGCACTAAATACGTGCATAGATAAATGCAGGAAAAGGCTACTTCAGAAACACTTAAAGGTTTGATTGCATCCTTGTACCGGATACGCCACAAGATCTATCCCTAGTCTATGACTTCTGTAAATTTATTTTTCATTATAATGCAGTGTTTAAGGATCATTCTAAAATATCTTTGAAGCTGAACTAAAATATAAACAACTTCATTAAATAACTAAGTTGCGAAGTTGTCTTATTCTACAGCATAAATAATTCTGTATCGTACGTATTTCTTTAAATATAGAAACATACAACATAATGCTGCAGTAAACTGATAACATAATATTAGAAATCATTTTATTTTTATAAGTATAAAAATAACTGGCATTATCACCAAATATTTTTCGTGTAAAATGCGACGAAAACAATTAGGCTGTTTAAAGAAAATCTAAATTAATGTTAACACAAACAAAGCCATATTTTTTTTTTTATAAGAAAAACTCTATTTTTAACTTTTAAAGGTTATTCCCATTAATGTAATATATCATTGAAGATAGAAGTAAAATACGAAAATGAACAAGACACAGAAAAACAAATTGACAAAAAAGAAAAAAGATATGGCTTTGTTTGTGTTAACAAACATTAATTTAGATTTTCTTTAAAAAGTCAAATTGTTTTCGTCGCTTTTTACGCGAAATAAAAATAATAAATGTTAACAACGAGAAGTCATAATTTATGCAAATTATTCCCAATATCTTATTATTTCTATAATTATTAGAATACAAATTTTACGGGTTATATAAATTAATGTGACAGCCATAAATTAACTAATAGTATTTAATTTTTATTTTTTTTTAATCTTTTTTATTTATGCTGTACAAACTGTTGTTTTCTATTTAATTTATAATCGTTACGTAAAAGCCCAATCAGGGCGTTGATAAAAAAATCTGTGAAATTGCACAACGCTAAAAATTATAAGTTTTATAAAAATCTGATTTACCACTTTACACCAATTAACTAAATATGATATTAGGCATGTTCCTAGCATGTAACTACGTAATAAAAAATGCAATGTTGTAAAAAAAAACATAAGAAAGTATATATATATATTATATATATATAAATAAGTCGATACACTTTGTACTTAATAGCACTAATATATAAAATTACTTACATCTTTACATCATAAGGGTTTAACCATTATTTTAACAGTTGAAACTCGAAACCTAATGCATTTTTGTATATACTCCATAATCGTTGTAATTGTAATCGTTGTAATCGTTGCAATCGTTGAAAAATGATTGTAATGAAACTAAATAAAATAAAATACTTTACTATAATCTAATTTAATCTTTTAGGCCTGTTTGCTGACGTTAGGCGTAGTTGTGGCACCCTGTACTCCAAACGAGTTGAATAGGATATTAATTTATTACCTGGTATTCTTGTATACGGTGACGACCTAACTGCACAGAACATCTACCTGTGATGTGACTACTCATTTACCTAACTGTTCTTGAAGTCCAAAGGACATTATAATAATTTGTACTTGCGACTTATTATTACGCGGTGTTATGATATAATAAGTACGTGTTAAGCGAGTGAAGTTGATACCCTAGACGGAGATTTTTTTTTTCTAAAATACGATCATTTTATTCGTAAAAACTGTTAAAAACGGGACTGAAGTTCTTACGAACAAATTAACAGTGTTTCAATGTTTATTGGCGGGAAAATGTAAGAATAATTTGTTGGTATACGTACGAAATTACTGCCTAATTTGACTGCCTAAAACGGGATTCTTCCTGGTTGAGCAGCCAAAACATTTTATAAATAATGTAATTATAAATAATCTCCGTGTAACCTAACCTAACCTAACTGTTAGCAATACAATATAATAATTCAATTAAAACCAATTTATGAATGTTTTGATCCTTAGGGCAGCAGTTTCACCGTTACCACCATTTTTAAAAAGAAAGACAAACAACCCCGGTTACTAATAACAATATTTTAAAATCTCCTCCTACCACCGCAGAAAGCGAAAAATGTGATTTGTGTCGTTTTGATGGACTAAGCCAGACGAGGAATTAAACTCACGACGCCTGGGTGAGACCCAAACCCTATGAAAACTAAGTCACTGACTGTTCATTTCAATCGAACTTCTGATACATTTTATTTTATTTTTTATACTAATATCGCTTATTCTCATATAATAACCGAAATCTTAATTTCTATATAATTAGAGTCTTAACTTCTCCCGTCTAAAGCCAGTGAGACTATGGCATCCCCAATTTAGGTATGTTGTGAGGCTGAAGGTAGCAGGGAGGGGAAAGAGATGGGAAAGAGGAAGGTGGGGAAGTGGTAAAGTATCTGGCTATTCAGATCTTGTCACCAGACAAGGCTAAAACCATTTCAAGCAACGTCTCAATTCTAAATGGTGTTTTTACACCAGGGCGATACTGAGAGTATCTTTCAATCTGGAACGTGTCGTAAATATACTATATATTATTATTATTAATAAACTAATTGCAAATTCACAAAAAATAATCAAATAAAATTTTATTTCCGATTCGATTTGAGTTAGAATTCGCAACCTTCGGATTGGGAGTCGAGAGCCTTACCCCTCGACTACGAATAGATGCAAGGCGAAGTTTTCAGTATTATTTTCGATTACTCTTTACTACCAATCATTTTTCGGTAAGAATATAAAAAAATAAGCTTTTTATGAATTGAAGCTTTTCCTACAGTTTCACTTCAGTAGAAATAAAAATAATATTAATAGATATTTATATTTTAAAAATATATAAGTTACTATTACAAAACCGTTTATTTTTTGATAAAATTAAATGGCTAAGATTATTTGTGACACTTTACCAACCAAGTTTTTTAAATTTTATTTCTTATAAAATTATTCACAAAATAAATAAAAACCACTTTTGCTCATCGATCATTTATGGATTCCGCTTGCCAAGAGACATTAATGCCTTAGTAAACCAAACATTTTTTATTTCATTACTAACTTAATAAGTTAAAACTAAAATTTTAATATTTTAATTAATAGAGTCAATATTAGCGAAACTCAATCCAAAATCTGAAACAGAAAAATCAGAAAAAGATCGGGTCGCATTTGGGACTTGAACTCAGGACCTTCGGCTCTCCGGGCCGCTGTTGTGACCACTGAGCTAATGTGTCCCTATCATAATTATCTGTTAACACTTAATTCGAATGATGCAGTTAACCATGACCGAATCTACCCACCAGGGGACAGTACTATGTGTGAGCGATACAATCTACATGTGTTCAAACCAGTCTGTTTTTGTGCTCAATGCAATAATCATCGACCGTATGAAGTCTGTTTTTGGCGATGTGCAGTTGATGTACCTTCATCCCTCTTCGTCTTCAACAGCGACTATTATCGAAAGTCTGGAGTCTGTGCAGTGAACCAAGAGTGTTCCCTCGGGCTTAACAACGACTTTATTGGAATCTATTATATGTGCTGTGCAGTGCGTGATTGTTCATCCCTCGGCGCTATAATATCGATTAAACGGGATACTTGCGCAAGTGAAAGGCAAGTGAGTGTGTGACACAATAACTCCCCAAGAACGGAACCAGGAATTTGGGGGTAAGTCAGATCCTTTCCAAAGTCCGAAATTACTGATCCCCATAGTTGTGTCACGCCACCTTATATTATTTTGATACAGTCCACTTCTCATGATTCGCATCTTTGCGACTACAGGACACATTAGCTCTGTGGGTAGAGCAGCACCCCGGAAAGCCGAAGGTCTTGAATTCAAGTCCCAGATACGACCCGATCTTTTTCTAATTATTCTGTTTCGGATATTTGATTTAGGTTCGCTAATATTGTCTTCATTAATTAAAATATTACAACCTTTTTTTTTTACTTAATGCCATATATTTAATTTTATATATTTAACTTTATGTGTGCTCTCAGCATTAAGTATATAAAAAAGAAAAGTAGTGTTCATATTTTGTGAATATTTATCCATATCTGTGAACACCACATATCAAAAGATAAACTAATAAAAATCACATTTGTGTTTATCTTTTGTAGTCCTCTTAACTCTTAATAAGGACCGTCTAAATGTCAAAAACAATGACGCTTATAACTGCATAATCGGTTAATCTTTGTAATTTTTGATACGCTATAATTTCAAAAGGAATTGACGTAACAAAGTTGATCAAAATAGAATTTCAACTGTCTGCAATGACGTTGAAACAAATAATAGTGAATAGTTAAAAATTCCTCGGACGTTGAAATAAGCACTCTGCGAAATTCCATTTATATTATATTTAACTCAGCTGAGGCCAAAATGGAACAAAACAAGTTTGACAGCATAAATGCAGTGCACTTGTCCGAAAAACCGCCATTTCGCGGTGGGCTGTCCTGGAGATTTCCACATTAGCGCCTGTCTGAATATTTCATTTGCATTTTTGAAATCAAATCAGTGCAGAATTGCAATCACAAATACCTAAAATCGCTAATTAAGACTGCCATTTATTTAATTAATGTATCATAATACGGAGTGATAGTTGTTAATATAGTTATTGTAGTGTTAGTGTTATTAATATTGTTATTGTTATTAATATTGTTATTGTAGTGTTAGTGTTATTAATATAGTTATTGTAGTGTACTGTAGTTATTGTAGTGTACTGTAGATATTATAGTGTAAGCATTAATAATATAGTTATTGTAGTGTTAGTGTTATTAATATAGTTATTGTAGTGTACTGTAGTTATTGCAGTGTTAGTGTTATTAATATAGTTATTGTAGTGTACTGTAGTTATTATAGTGTAAGCATTAATAATATAGTTATTGTAGTGTTAGTGTTATTAATATAGTTATGGTAGTGAGAGTGTTATTAATATAGTTATTGTAGTTATTATAGTGTACTGTAGTTATTGTAGTGTTAGTGTTATTAATATAGTTATTGTAGTGTCCTTGAATGTATTTAGAAATATTGCATAGAAAACTTCAATTTTCAATAAATATTTTCTATTTCTTTAAACTTTGCATATTTATTTTGTGGCCTCATTATTTATAAAATGAAACAAATAAGTGTGTTTTATTAATAACCAAATATATATTTTTAAAATTTATTTTCATCTATTTCATCATTATCAACCGATAATTTATTTTTGTTGTTCAAACAATCTGATTGTCTTTTGTTTTAAATTCTTTTAAAATATAACGTTATATTTATACATTCTTAAATAATTTTTATATTTCATTTAATATAGTTGTTTTTTGTGATATTTTTAAAGTAATGAATCACCACTCACTTTAATATTTTTGTCTATCGTTCTAATTATTCTGAAGGTACTTGTTTGTTGCTTTTGTTTTGGTGACAGATATGGCACAACGTGCCTCATTTGCTATTGTGGTTTTGTGACTAATGCGGCACTAGGTGACCAGAGGAAAGGTCAAGCTTAGTGTGAAATTTCTATTTTCAATTCATCTTTACTGCGAATCGAAAGACACTAGAACGATGATATCACGTACTGCTTCTCACTGCACTAGAATAATAAACATTTCTATGTTTTGACAAATTGTTCAAAATAGCGAATAAATTGGGCAGCCAAAATAAATTGAGCATAATGTTACCCAATACCCTTAAAGTATCTACTCATAGAAAGAGAAGACGAATTGGTAGCAAAAAGAGCTTTACTAGCATTACTTCTAGGTAGCATATTGTTAGGTAGGAATCCGGCTACAGAAGTAACAACGAACTAAGGACTAATACACTTTATGCAAGAGGGGATCCAATTGGCCCGCCGGGAAGGCAGCTCCTAGAATACTAACTAGCCAATGGAGCTTTATTGTGGAAACAGTTAGACATATTTCACGTGATCCAATATCTGCTGGGATACCCAGTGCCCAGTGCTTGCTGTTCGCTACTAGGGACTGAATTAGGGGTAGTGTACAGGGTGGCATAGATATTAATAACTGTACAATCAAAAAATGTAGGTAATTACTTTTGTTGGAAGTATCGATATTCAATGGCCGAAATAAAGCAATTAAGCTAGACAAAATCAATTTATTTATACCAATAAGATACCTATTCATTATATAATTATTATGTATAAGAATAATTATGATTTTATTAGAAGGATATTCTATCAACGGCAACGAAAGAATGTTAATATTACGTATTTAACCTTAGAATTCGTTTAATGTACGCATTTGTGTACTTCCTACACGGAGAAAAATGTTATTAGAAACAACGATAATTTAAATAGTGAAAACGGTTAAAAATGGGACTGAAGGTCTTACGAACAAATTAACGGTGTTTCAATGTTTATTGGCGGGAAAATTTGAGAATAATTTGTTGGTATACGTACAAAATTACGTATACCAACAATTTATTCTTACATGTTCCCGCCAATAAACATTGAAATCCTGTTAATTTGTTCGTAAGAACTTCAGTCCCGCTTTTAACCGGTTTTTACTATTAAAATGATCGTTTTTTCGAATAACATTTTTCTCCGTGTACGTCTGTCTCGACACAGGTATATCTTAGTGAGACAGGCATCGAAAAAACACCTATAACAAACTTTATATATGGATAAAAAAATAATATTAAAATATTCTATTGCATTACCCCACACAGGAGACCTTGAGATTAATAATTTCCCTCGGGGCCTATATCATCTTTAGGGGTGCTGTGTGGAGGGCCTTTTTGAAAAGACCCATATTGGAGGAGGGGGGAAACACAGAGGTTGGATCGTCGGATCGTTCCACAACCCAGCTGTTCAAAAAAATAAACGTGTCGTAGAAACGAACCGTTCTCTCATAACTTGGGTGAGCGTCAGACTATACGCCGGTGCCAAAGGGAGGAATGACGCAAATTTCTCGGAGCATCTTCCATTGAAATACCGGACCTAACGGAATGGAACAACACAATAAGCTCCTTGTCTACGTGTTTCTGTAGGGCGTTGGACTTCCATTCCGAAGGTCGCGGGTTCGAACCCGGCGTGCGCAAATAAATTTTATTTAATTGATTTGTGTTATTTCACAATAATTTTTTTAAAATAATAAAAATATTTGCGCAACGTTCCAGAGTGGAAGGTACTCTTAGTATCGCCCTGGTGTAAAACCACCATTCAAAACTGAAACCTTGCTTGAAATGGCTTTAGCCGTGTTTAGTGACTAGATCTGAATAACCAGGTACTTCCCACCTTCCTCTTCCTCGTCTCCTTCTCTTCCCCACTTACCTTCAGCCTCATAATATACCCCAATTGGGAATGCCATAGTCTCACTCGCTCCAGACGGGAGCGGTTAACAGGAGGTATTGTATTCACTGTAAAAAAAAATGCGCCCAATTTGAGGATTGAATCCCCCGCCAGGATCCGTACAAACATCACCCCATCAACCCTAGCATCCCTGCTAAGTCATCAAATGCACGAGTGACCTATGGCAGAGGTGTTTTTATCACGGAGTTTTTTATCCAATTAGTTCCCGGAGATGTGGTTACCATATCCGTCTCCCAAATTTAGAAACATTTGAGGAACTCAGGTGAAAACTTTTTTGATAAACTATAATATCGTAATATCTCTTTTGAATTTCGCTGGTAATAAAACCTAATTCATTAGATCAAGTTTACCTCTATTGGTGTTTAAAATATAATATTGAAAGTTTGCGAAGTTATGCAATATATTTGTCATCCTGTACCAATACTCCCGGACACTGGAGCAAAATTGGGTCGCCGTTTTCTTTTGTCGTGGGTCGAAATGAAAGGGAATTGCCAGGTTTTGTTTCGCCTCCGTGCCGACCCATCGCTCTTTTTTTCCAAATCAAATTGACTGAACCTTATTATGCGTTTAGAGCTAGGTCCATGGCCCAGCCAATATTTCCGCCCACGAAATATTAGTTTGAATGTCCCCTTGATAACAAAAAAAAATCTTTTCTGTTATTCGTTATGCTTCACATTGTGTATTTCGATGGCAGGACTCTATGCGAAAGTTGGTTTATCAACTCCTTGTTCTTATTAAGGGTAAAAAATGTCCCGGCCACCTTTTTTTCAAGGCAATTAAAGAGCGAGTCTCTAATAGGGTCGCAAATGATTGCTTCTGTAGCAACGGCTGAAAAAAGATTAGTAGAGTTCATATTCACAGAAACAATAAAGTGTTACTCTCAAGGGTTTAATTTGTAGCAAATGATGCAATGGGTGCTTTTATTATTATGACGGCAATAATGGCGTTTCATATTCTCACGTTTACGGAACGGCGAAGATACAAAAAGGAATGAATGTACGTTCCTTATCACAATATTGCTGCAGCTCTTTCTTACACACTAATTAATAGTGAGACAAAAGATTCCTCCAAAGGAAAAAAAAGTAGTACTTTGGAGGAAACAGACATATACATACATGGTATTTCATCTTTTGTCTCACCATTATTTAATGTATAAGAAAGAGCTGCAGCATTAGCGTGAAAAGTAAAAAAATAATATTATTATAATTACATATTCACTTATTATTTTATATGAAATAAAATAATAAGTGAAAGAGATAGAAAGGCTGTTGAATATATAATGTCACACCTCAAAGTATTTGCTTCCTTCGATAAAACTTATTTTAAATATAAATCAGACGTTAAGTCTTCGAAAGACAGATCTAACATTAAAGAACTTATCATTTATTTTAAACATAACACTGTGTTGTCTTTTGCAGTTTTATGATGAACTGACTACGCTGATATTACGATGCTGATTATCTTTTATTTTAAATATAATATTGTGTTATTATTTAAATTGTTATTAAAAAAATGCTTATATTTTAAACTGCGCCTGACTATACAAGATTTCCTAGTGAGACATCACTAATTGTAATAGAATTAATAAAGATGATTAATAATACAAAAGTAATTAAAGTTTGAACCTACCGAGAGATATAACAAAAAATATAGTATAAAAAAACTACAAATAATATGTTAACACTACAAAAAATATGAACATTGTCGGACCTATTGTTTCTGTAAAACCTGCTTAATAATAATTAATAATATTGATAGTCCTGAATTACTATCCGTCATTGGTTTAAATGCTCCAATGCGGCGTACCAGGCACACTTCTCTTTTTCATATAGAAGCCCACAACACCAATGCAGCAAATAACTCACCAATCACTCGCGCAATCACAACTTATACCCATTATGAAAAATTATTAGAATTAGAGATTTTTCACGATTTATTGCGAACATACATAAATATTTAGTGAGCAAATAATTTTTGATTTTAAAATGTAAAATTTTCTCCACCCAATTTCTTTTATTTATGTTTTATTAGTCAACCAATGTTTGATTCCTTTCATTAGTTTCATAATAATTTTGTTTTAAAACCTAGACGAAATTACCGGTTGACATTTTACAGATTTACGTAATAGGTACAAAACCATGTAATTTATTTAAAATACCTTAAAACCTTTGATTATATAAATGTCTAGATAGAGCGCTCGAGCGACGAAACGCCAAAAAAACATTCAGCTAACTGTTCGCCTTAAAGCTTGTCCTGTCCGCTCAGATGCGAAAGTATCGTTGGGCGGTAAACACGTGTTGTGTGACATTTGAAAATGACGATTTGCGCTTTAACAGTGTGCAGGAATTACAAAGGACGGTTGAAAACAACAAAAAATGTTACCTATCATCGGTAAGTTACCTTAAAATAACCATTTAGTTAAAGAAATAATTCAGTTTTAATAGTGTAATTTGGTCTTAGAACAACGCCATTTGACGCCATGTTTACGGGGTTGCCTGTTCTTTAAATAACATTTTCCCATGAGTGCGTTGTTAATTTTAAAATAGGTTTTTAATAAATACCCAAAAGTAGGTACACTATACATAATAATGTTATAAATGTGAAAGTTGGTCTTTGTGTTTAAGTGTTTTTTAATTCTTCACGTTGACACTATATTTAAAAAAGTTATTAATACGAAATTTGTTTATTCATACATATTTTACAGAATACCTAATGATCCTATATTAAGAAGTAAGTAAATAGAAATAATAAGAAAAAGCCGCGGAGAGGACGTCTGGCAACCACCTAAAACAACTGTCATTTGCTCTGATCGTTTCCGTGCCAAAGACCTGTATTTTGTCAACAATCAAAAGCTTCGAAGGTTAAAAAAGGAAGCGATCCCGTGTAAGGTAATTTTTTAAAATTGTAATTTTGTTTTTAGCGGCCCGTACCAAAAGGTGCCAAATAACGTAAGTCTATTACTAAAATTCTGCAACCGTCTTTTCGTATTTTTGACCTTACTAAGTAAATTTTATTGTTCTTTGTAGTTTTAATTTGTTGTTCGAATAAAATATAACAATAATAAAAGTAATATGTAAATGATTTCTAAAACTGTTTAATAAGTCTTTATTAGTTAACTAAATAAAACCGTTTCTAATGATTTTCGTTGTCTTTATTTGTTAAAAATAATCAAATAAAAATAAATCTCTTTTAACAATGATTTTCTTTTCATTTATATCATTATTATATGTAGAAAACTATTTTACTTAAATGAATTCAAAATTAACGAATTATAGGTCCCGCAAAACCGAAACATATTTTTTACCCACTTTTATGGGAAATATTTGGGAGCTGGTATCACTCAACACGCCCGCAGCGCTTGTAAAACAATACAAGTTACGCATACTTGTGTGCGTGTCACGCACACTAGTGTTTCAAATCTGGCCTGTTCTTTTTGTTGCAATTACAGCGCATCACTCTATCTAGACATTTATATAATCAAAGCTTAAAACCTAAGAGTATGGATATTAGAGAGACGGCATGTGAAGTGTGCCCGCGCGCACCAAGTGTGCCTTTTCGAGAATTCTACCGACACGGCTGACATTGGCTGTCACCATGTAAAATGGCTGCTGTCGTAAAAATGTCGGAACGTATTAAACGGCCAAAAACCAGCAGCCAATGTAAGCCGTTTGGATAAAATTCTCGAAAAGGCATACTTGGAGCGCGCGGGCACACTTCACATGCCGTCTCTCTAATATCCATACTCTTAGCTTAAAACTTATATTTAATGTACTGTGTAAATCTTATAAACAAATAAATAAATATATATTTCAACATTTATGCAGTGATGTTATGAACATATTAAAAAAGTGCATAGTTATGGCACAGCGGTGAAGACTCGGATCAATTTATTGTCACCGAATTTTTTACCAACGTACGATAAAACCGGTCGAGACGTGCTCTCACTTCAGTAAATGGCGCCAGATTTTTTTAATGCAATGCAACTTACCTGGTCACAATGGGGAATCAGGTTTATAATTGAAAAACTCACCTGAAACAAACAAAAAAATACAAATTAGATATAATCATAATAGAGCGGAATATGTTTTAGTTTGACACGGAGAAAAATGTTATTCTAAAATACGATCATTTTATTCGTGAAAACGGTTAAAAACGGGACTGAAGTTCTTACGAACAAATTAACAGGGTTTTAATGTTTATTGGCGGGAAAATGTATGAATAATTGGTTGTATACGTATGAAATTACGTATACCAACAAATTATTTTTTACATTTTTACATTTTATATATTTTCCCGATTTTCTAAAATGATCGTAAAAAATACGAGTGTGCTTTAGACCACACGACTGAAGTAAAATTTCTAGAGAGAAAGAAAGCAGGAAAGGAGCAAGAGAAAGCAGTGCGCGCACACTGCTCTCTCTTGCTCCTACAGTATTTATAAAATTGTTCAAGAACGAAATAAAATTACGAATAATCTTCATGCACTGGCTATGAGAGGAAGAGAGAAAGAAAATGTGTGCGCGCACTGCTCTCTCTTGCTCCTACGGTATGATACAGCCCGTTTACCTCGCAAGGCTACACTTTTTGTAACGCCCTCGTCACGCATTCGCCAGCTTACCCCCAAGTCAAGCGTGCATAAAGAAGTTTTACTTCAAAAATAAAAATAAAATGCCAAGTTTGGGAAGATGAGCCATTAACACAGTGTGTAATATAGCCGAGGCTCTGGTAGTGAGCCTTTAGGTATACTACAATATTGCATTATGCACATGTGTTGATCGACCTGAGGCCCTAGCACGCGTGCTCTATATCGATCGGTAGGTTAACTATCGGTAACTTCTCATCGTTCCCTAGAACAACTGCACATCGCTAACGTCCAAACAACAGTTGATGTCGAATATGTTAAGGACACTTAGTCATTGTGAACTGTCACTTATTCGTTGGCGATCTGTAGTCATGCTAGGGAACGATGATAAGTTACCGATAGTTATCCTACCGATCGATATAGAGCAAGCGTGCTAGGGCCTCTGGAGGGGATGCGAGAAAAAAACGATAAATTCAAGTAGAATTTTACGTGAAACGACATAACGAAGCCATACAAAATTAGAAAACAGCTACACTGTAAACATAACATAATAATACATATTATGAGTCGTGGAGATGCAAAACACGCTCTGGAAATTTTGCTGATTTTGATACATTCACAAAAAGTACTTTAAGTACATTGAAGATTCCTAACTATTCCTCATACCATTTTACTTCCCAGAACTTTTCTTCTTCCTCTCCCTAAATAGACCCTTTACACAGCATCCTCAAAGATGACACAGGCCCTGAGGGAATTTAATTTTTCTCAGAACCAGTTAGGAATCATATTATTATTTGGTCGCCATGTTAAAAAAGCCAAACCTAACCCATGTTATAAAAAAAGGTTTTATATTACGGGTCTCTCATGGAGCTATACATATACAAACTATAAAATAAATATAATATTTAAATGTAGATTTTATCTGATATTATAATTGAATCACCGCAGTGGCCGTATCACGTACGCGTTTTATTATTTTTTCTCACAAAAGACGAAATAATAACTTAAATAACCAATATGAACGTTTTACTTTCTCTTGAGCCGATCCACCGTTTCTTTTGTCATTGGTCGCTTAGGCACGATCCATATGAGAAATTGTAACAATATAAAGGATATTCAGGTGAATGCCAACCATTGGTGATTGAGAAGCTAGATGTTTGAAGTGAAGTTGTTGAAATATACGACGATGTTTAACTCTAAAATAAACTTCATATGTTTTTATGGCTATTTTAATTTTTTTTATTTTATTATGTAAAATATTAGACACAAGTTATTTAAATTTGTTTGTTTTCCAAAAAAACATTTATTTTAAAAAAATCCTCCCAGGTTGCAAGTATGTGCGATATATTTATGTAACAAAGTGCCTAAAATATAACACCCAATGATATTTGTTTTAAATATAATTTAGAATAAAAGTATGGTTTAAATTCAAACTAGAGATTTATGTTCCGAAGTGGACTGTAAGTAGTTGTGTCGGTATTAAATCTTGATTTCATCATCTTCATGTTTGTTGACTGTAGCTTGTTGTGTTGGTATTAAATTTTGATTTCATCATCTTCATGTTTGTTGACTGTAGCTTGTTGTATTGGTATTATATCGTGATTTCCTCATCTTCATGTTTGTTGACTGTAGCTTGTTGTATTGGTATTATATCGTGATTTCCTCATCTTCGTGTTTGTTGACTGTAGCTTGTTGTGTTGGTATTAAATCTTGATTTCCTCATCTTCATGTTTGTTAATTTCTTCATCTTCATGTTTGTTGACTGTGGGTTGTTTTTGTGTAACTTCATATTTTTTTATGATTTCCTTATCTTTATGTTTAATTAACCACATTTTGATATTGTTTATGAACTTGTTTATCTCCGTAATATATTAAATTTCATTTAGAAGGGCATTATAATATTTTGTAGACTAGAATTTATGACTTTTCTGGCCAAAAGATATATTTAATTTTGGGATGTTCATCAGATTTAAGGTTTTCTCCTTAGACCGTAGACCGCATGATTGTCAAAAATGGTATCAAACGTAAGGAATGGATGGTTAAAAACCGTCATCATTATCAATAACAATTAAATGGTTTGTTTAATAAAATCAACAAAAAAATAAGGCATGAGATACCACATTTTTATGGGGAATCTTAAATTCTAATAAATAATAGATAACGACAGTAATGAAAGATGTGTAGTGTTACTATGTTTATATAAATTATTTATTTTTTTATCTGAATTCGCGCGAAGGAAGCCGTACAAATGAATAACATTTGCCTTGATTTCAACGTATATTCCAGACTTAAAAGGCAGGCTACCCCTGGAAATATTCCCTTTATATAAGGGTAAATCTATTATATTAATAGCCTGGGCAGTTTGTACCAGTAACGTTAATAATACCCGATTTAATCAGCAGTTCTGAGTAACTAATATAACCCAAGGGCCGGGCCACTTTTGTGACCTGAATTATTATGAGATGAAAAAAAAACTGGGTCAGATATAGCCCATTTGTATCACCCACTGCTGGCGCCGCTAACAATGCGCTGATTTATAGGTTAGATTAATAAATTGGGCTGAATGTTCACTGACTTTTGGAACATCCGTTGCAAGATTGATATATTTAATAATTACAATGCAATAAAGAGCACACGTGAAGAAAAAAATTATGAAAATTAGATTTTGCTTAGTTGCGGTTCTTACTTCATTAGCCAGTTTTTCGGACATTGTTACAGAGTCCATCAACTGCCCTGAATCTACATCATATCACATCTGCCCTGATGACATTTAAAACTGTCTTAAAGGTTGGCTAAAGAAGGAGGAAGCCCAAAATGGTATTATAACCCAAAAATTTATCACGATAGTATGAAAATTAACCCACATTGCCCAACTGTACCAATTTTGTTTAGTAACAAAATATAATTATTAGTAGGCCTAAAATTTTAAGAAATTAACTTAGTCTATGCTTGTAATACTGTAGATTTACTAACCTTTATGATTTTAACATAAAATAATACACTTCTTGTGGATATTTTTTATTTAAAAAAATTATCGAAATTTGCACGTCACAAAAACAAAAAATGTTGTATTTTAGAAAGTAATTAATTATTAATTAATACTTTAAGATTTAATTAAAAAATACATTTTATATCGACAACTGCTTTTTGCAATCACCTACCCCCTCCCACAATGTAAACGGAACATTAAAAAAAATATTTTAATGGTATTTTGTGATTTTTTTTATGATCAAACCTAAAATGAAAATATTTAAAAAAAAACATAAAAACGGTTTCAGGGCTATCAGCGTTAGTTCACTTCTTGCTCACTGTCCGTTCAACGGAAGTTGGCTATCATGTTGGCTAGGCGGACTTTTTTTACTATGGCCCGGAACAAGTTTTTCAAGTTTTTCAAGTTTTTCAGCCACGATGTCCTCCTTCTTCCAGGGCCCCGTCTTACGGCTATATTTCCCTGCATTATAAGACGCAAAATCTCGTACTTCTCCGGATGTCTCAGCACGTGTCCTAGGTTAATTCCCACATTAAAATATTACACGTTTTTTCATTTTTAGATAATATTAAAATCTGAAAAAAGTATTTCACATTCTTTCAAAACGGTGGGTTTTTCATATTGGGTTATGATCAAAAACAATTAATCAATTTGAAATTGAATGCCAAGCGGAAATATTTAATTGGAAATATTTTTTTTTTTTGTCAGGACCCGATTGTTTAATAGATATTTTATTTCGCTTTTATTTACCTGTGTTATGTATTACAAACCTATAATAAATACATGCATCAGGGATCGAGGGAAATCTGAAGCGAGTAATGTATATTTCTGTGCGTTGTGAGTATTGAAATTCCAGCCATTTTCAAAGAGATATTCCGAACCATTTCCTTCTGTGTTCGCCCGATTAGCGTCAACCAAACCTGCAGCGGATAAGCATACGAAATATTGTAATATCGAAAGCGTGCATCAAACAAATCGGATGCATTCCGTTACTGTATGAATCCAAAATTGCTATAGAATAAATAAAAGCATTTAATATTTTCGCCAAAATATGGTAACAAATCGCCTTGCGCAGGAATCTGCAATTTTCTTTTAAGAGTGCCAACTATTCCCTGCGTGCATCAAACAAATCGGATGCATTCCGTAACAGTATGAATTCAAAAATGCTATAAAATAAACAAAAGCATTTAATATTTTCACCAAAATATGGTAAAAAATCACCAAAATATGGTAACAAATCACCAAAATATGGTAACAAATCACCAACATATAGTAACAAATCTACAAAATATGGTAACAAATCACCAAAATATGGTAACAAATCACCAAAATATGGTAAGAAATCGCCTTGCGCAGGAATCTGCCATTTTCTTTTTCGTGTAAGTACCGTACAAGAGTGCCAACTATTCCCAACCGTATGTAAACAGTGAGACTATGGCGTCACCAATTGGGTTATGTTGTAAAGCTGAAGGAGAAGGAATGTGGGAATGTGCCTGGCTATATAGATCTGGTCACAAACACGACTAAAACCATTTCAAGCAACGTTTCGATACCGAAAGGTGATCTTTCACCTGGGTGACATTTCTGAAACATGCCACGAATATAATGCCTATGTGTGTATTATTTTTAATGATACAAAATTTGGAAGGCAATAATCAAAATCTCTGCAGTAGCTCAAATGTAGCGAATCACTTGGGGTGACCCCAAGTGCTTCGCTTCGTTTGGTAACTTAGTAATTAAGCAATGTTTCAATTCAAAGTGAAATCAAATAAAAAATTTCTGCACACGTCACGATTTGAACCCGCGACCTTCGGATCTCTAGTCAAGTGCCCTGCCCCTGGACCACAGCGGCCGTCAAATTCCATTTCTATCCTATTCCATGAATTTATTGTTGTTCCATCCTTAACAGATACCCGCGTGTAAGTATGTAGTAGGTTTGGGAGGGGAAAGGGGAGGTCGGAGAGGGGTGGGTCACCCACACACTCACCCTGTATCTGAATGCACTCATACCTGTTAATAAATTAATTGTTTTCCTACTGTATCAGCAGGCACATGACATCGTGCTTACAGCAAATTAAACTTACGCTTTGGCATAATAAAATTGTAATAATGTTGATGGGCAGACGCATCCGCTGCCAAGATCCAGACAAACGTAAAGACAAAAATCCAGACTACATTAACCTGACAACCCCTCCTGTGGTCACCAAACGAACCACTTGGGTGAAGCATGGCAGAGGTTTTGGTCTCCAATAATCCAATACTCGCATACCAAGCTAGAAACGTTAAAGAAAATGGAGTGTAGATTACAAAGAAACCAATTATTCATTTCTGTAATTCTCTTGAAATTATTAAATTATTAATTATACATAAATCTACGTATGTACATGTTCATTTCCAAGTCTATAAGAATCTCCATAAAAGAACTTATTCAGTCAAATGCTTACAAAAAGTTTTTAAAATGTTAATACCAATAACAAAATACTTGGTGGAGAATAACGGCAGTTCTGAAGGTGGGACAAAAGGTAGCTGGTCTGTAGCTCAACGCTTAGAAACCATATTTAATTCTATTGATAGTCTTCGTATCGAAAAGCACCGATCAAAATCCAGTGTTCTAATTAATTCGTACTTACTTACCTTCCCTTCCCTCCATTAATTAATTCGCACTCAGGAATCCCAGGAGTTGCATAAACCCAATTTGGGTGAATTTAAATACTTATCCTTTACAAACAAGTCGTAAACGCAAAACGGTGTAGGAATTTCTGCTTGGTTTCTCGTTAAAGGTATTAGTTGTTACTAGAACTAGGTAGTTGTACAGAGTACAGCCTCGCCGCAAGTCCTTGTGCCTTGTGCTCCTTGTGCCTGGACCATTCAACATGATCCTGGCGCTTCAATTAATTTCTCGATCCAAACTGAAATACTGCGCTGACCGTTGGCTGGTGAAATAATTGTAGAAGATATGTGCGTTTCTTAAATGACGCTTTGAAACGATGTTTTGAAGAGATTTTTTTGTAGGCAAATGCTGGTTATCTTATTTCCAAATTATATCACCTTTTCTGCGGGTATGTACTAACGAAATAAATTCGAAAATATTTTTGTGTTATTTTTGGATTTTCCAGCTAAATAAGCGTTTTTTACAATAAAAATATGTCGTATGTGAGGCTTTCCTATAATAAATACAGTTATATGATTTTTTTAAATCAGAATTATATCGTTTGATGGTGTAATATATTAAGTTAGGCCAAAACCGCATAGATGGCGGTTATAATTGCTTCATAGCTTTGTTTAATGATGGTTCTTAAAAATAGCGACAGATGGCGAGGTGGTCAAAAAAGGCAGGCATCTCGCCTCAGGCAGAGATCAGTTAGATTCTGGTAGATGAAGGAAATATTGTAAATACAGTTTATGTGGTCTAATAAAAGACAAGATAGTATTTTGTAAGTCAATGGTGTATTTATTTAACCAAGTGAAGACTTTACAAACTGGCGCAGCCGGTAAGATAAACTTGGTTAAATAAAGTAGTGGTAAATAAAGTGGCGAAATTTGATAAGCAATTTTTAACTTTTTAAATAAATATGTGACTATTTTTAACTTTTTAAATAAATATGTTACTATTTGAGTGGCGAAAAGATAAGAAGAATCACATGAATTTACATTATTTCCAATAAATTTAATTTATTTGAAACATATTTATAATATCCTTGGAGCATTTTTTACGATGCAAAATACAATACTGAATATCGTAACTTCCAATCGAAACTCTATTATTTTTAACTTGTTGTAAAATTAGCAATTACCTTATTTTATTTTATTTATTTGCGTTATAAACAGTCTATACATTTATATAAGACAGTGAATAAGTATGTTTATGTCATTGACCAATAAAATAACGACATTTAGATACAGGACCATAATAAAAAATAAAACAATATACCTAATACTAACAATTCTGATTAAGTGCATCTTCAATTTACAAAGTGTTTTATGATATACATATTTCTAAGGTTTACACTTAAATTTTAATGGATATCAATAATATCTTTGAGGAAAAGATTTCATTAAAATACAAACTACTAAAAGTAAAAGAGAAAATGCGGGGAACTAATAAAAAAAAAGAAATCTATGAAATTAAGTTTATTTATTTATTTGTTTACGCTTTTATTTTTTTAGAATCAGCCTACAAACAATTCTGCATCCACAGTTCTAAAATCCATGAACCATTAGGATCTAGGTACATGAAGAACACGGTACAGTAGAATGTAGAGGAGTAAGTCTAGTAGGTACTCCGTACTCAGGTCCTGTGAAGTGATCCCGAAATGAAGTGACTTCAAGTTCCGAATTCCGCTCACTTTAGAGACCTCTAATCGGACCCCTTCCATTAAATACACATAATGCCTCCCACCAGATCTCATGAATATCCCTGGGCTATTGTGGTATTCAAAACGCGAAATTTAAACCCTAAACGGCGTGGAAGGGTCTGTTTTCTTCAAGAGTTAAAATTTAACCCTACTTGAACCTACAATTGTTGTACGCGAGGATGAAAATGAAAACACGTGAATCAGAAATTCCGACTTGCTATTCTCAAAAATATATCTATTAATATGCCCGAACCAACAGTGACCATTAGGATGGGATGAAATTTTTTTGTTTTGCTGTAAAAATTAAGTAAAAAAAAAATTTAATTTTAATATTAATAATAAATTTTACAATCTTAAATTTAGGTCTAACAATATAAATTTAATTGTTTAATTTATTGAACTATATAATATCGGTTGTGTTTGCCTAATAATTGTGGTGGTGTAGTTTTGATCTCGGCATTTCAGTTTATTTTTTTATTTGAACATTTTTTTTTTTTTTTATTATTCTTAAAACGTGTCTTTTTTATGGGTCCCTTGAATAAATTTTTTGTTTGTTTTTTAAATTTACTCCACACAGGATGTCCTGAGGAACATAATTTTCCTAAGGAGTTATATAATCTTTGGGGATGCAGTGTGGAGGGTATTTTTGAGGAAAAGAAGGAGTTAACCTTGTTGAGAGTGAGGAAAGGCAGAGGCCGGCAAATCGTTCCACAGTCGAGTCGTAGAAACGACCCGTTCTCATTATATTAATTCCCTTAATCTTTATATATATAAATCTCGCGACACGATGTTAGTCGAAGGTAAACTCCGAAACTACTTAACCGGTTTTGGTGAAATTTGGCTTACTGTATGTAATTTGGTCCAACTTAAAAGATGGGATAGTTTTTATCTCGATTATTGACCTCGATATTTATTATTGCGAAAAAAATGTTCATTAAATATTTTTTATGGGCGAATGATTTGAAATTATTTGTAAGTTCCATAACTTTCTGACAGATGGCGGTGTGAGTTAATTTATTGTTGTTCGTTAGCCACAGCAACGCGTGGGCGGTCAGCTAGTAAAATATAAATTAAAAATATAAAGTGGCAGCCTAGAGTTTATTCGATACGAACTGATAAGTCAAATCGCATCACTAAAGGTATTAAAATCGTTTTGACTGATATGACAGGAGATGAAATCTGCTCAGAAAATAACAATGATTTCACAGTATAAATATGTTATTTTTGACGCCTCCTTATATTGTATAATGTTTTCGAATCCGTGAATCATCGTTTTCTGCCAGATGGCCTTTTTTATAACTTTTATTATGTGAGGCATAATTTACTATTTCAAGGCTTTATTGAGGGGTCATCATCACTCGTGTACCATTTCGAAGCCTTGTGTATAATTTAGCCTGCGGTGGGTTAGGGCGTTTCGCACCCACTCAAATTAAAATCGGGAGGGTTCAACGGTAATTATTAAATCCGTGTCCTCTGACATTTCAATTATTGTGTGGCCGTTGCGGAAGTTTAATTGTTGGGGCCGAAAATAACAAGCTACGCCAGCCGAAAAAAATCGGTCCCAATTTTCAATCAAAAAAAATTTCACTACTTATTCTAGAATATGTGTAAAGAACATTATGTTATATGTTGCGTAGAATTTGAGAAAACTAGAGAACTACATCTCATTTTAGTCATAGTTTTCTGACTGTGCTAGTGTTTATACGAGAATGAATGTAATATAAGAAGCATGACCGTCCGTGGTCGAGGCGTAAGACACTTGACTTTCAATCGGAAGGTCGCGGGTTCGAACCCGGCGTGCGCAAATAAATTTTATTTGATTAATTTGTGTTATTTCACAATTAATTAATAAAAATATTATATACTATATTTGCGGCACGTTCCAGAGTGGAAGATACTGTCAGTATCGCCCTGGTGTAAGACCACCATTCAGAATTGAAACGTTGCTTAATAATGGCTTTGGCCGTGTTTGGTGACTAGATCTGAATAGCCAGGTACTTTCCTACGTTTCTCTTCCCTATCTCCTTCCCTTCCCCACTTTCCTTCAGCCTCACAACATACCCCAGTTGGGGATGCCATAGTTTCACTGGCTCCAGAAGGGAGCAGTTGGGACTCTTGTGAGGTATTCTCTATAAATAAAAAAATCATAAAAAAACTTTGACGATTTTTCATTACTGTTACCCAATATTAAAGGAATCTCTCATAACATTATTGACGTTACCGAATGCTGGTCCTATTTTAAAGCTCTTTACTAGCAATATGAAGGGCACAGGTTCAAAACCCGGCGTGCGCAAAATTTTATTTGCTTGTTATGTGTTATTTCAGAATTTATTCATTTAACAAATATAAACATTCCTTCTGCACATCCAGGGGTTGGATTTCTATATCCATATACGGCATTTCACCTGAGCCGTCTTCCTGCGACAATTTATGACGCGAATGTGAATAATAGAAGAAGTCGAGGACGTTCAAGGAAGACGTGGCACGATCAAGTGAATCAGATACTTGAGTCGGGCCATGCCAAGAGTCGGAATAATAGAAGACTATGTATGTATGAATGTGAATGAGGCAAGAAGTGTGTGCCAAGACTGAGATGTTTGGCGGTCCGTCCTCTCTGCCTACCCCTGCGGGGAAACGGCGTGATGGTTAGTAGGTAGTATATATACTATATGAACCGGCCATGTTGCTGTCCCCGTTCCCCTCCCACCTCCTCTTCCCCTCCCGCGTCTCCTTTCCCTCCCGCGTTTATAAATGCCGCTAAACTCCATAAAATACAACCGTTTTGCAAACAACTCACGTTTTTTTCATAATGCAAGAGCTCGTTGTTCTGCTATTCGAGACGGAGACAAATCCAACTTCTAGAGTTTATCTCGAACAAACATCGTGTTGCGAGATTTTTACCACCGTTCAGAATTGAAATGTCGGTTGACATGGCTTTAGCCGTGTTTAGTGACCAGATCTGAATAGCCAGGTACTTCCCCACCTTCTTCTTAATCTTCTTTTCCCATCCCCACTAACTTCAGCCTCACAACGCACCCTCTTGTGCGATATACACATTAAAATATAAATTTAGACATCCCTTATATATTAATGAGTAGATATTTGGTTAAAGGATGCAAAACATTTCCGATAATTTATACTTTGTTATTTATTGTCTTATCGTTTTATCTTGAATCAAACAAATAATATTATGTGCGTTCATGTGGAATGAAATCTTCGGCTGTGTTTTCTCAAAGATTCTATCTATGTAATAAACCGTATAATTTATTAGAAATTCCCGAAACTTGATATCGATTTACATCTCTAAGGGTGGAAATATTTTTAGAAGCCTATTTGAAAATTGATGAATAAAAACTTTGTACGGCATCGATCGCCAAAATATTCTCATGTTTCAGAATAACACTTTTTTTAAATATTTTAATTAATGAAGATAATGTTAGCCAAAGTCAATCGAAAATCCGAAAAATCAGAAAAAAACTGGGACTCGAACCCAGGACCTCTGGCAATCCGGGCCAACGCGCTATCCACTGCGCCAACGTATCCCTAAATATTATAATTTGAGGTTTAACTCTTTAAGTTAAAAAGTTAAAAATAAAAATAAAAACACTTTTTTTTGTTTAGTACAATCTATTTTTAAATAAAGGACACTATTTGTTAGGTCAATTACGAGTATTAGACATCCACTGTACTCTCCGGATCTTGCCCCAACAGATTACCATTTTATAAATATATATAATAATAATATAAATAATCCTTACATATGAAATTGGCGTTTTGTATGGGAGGGACATAAAGTCGATTTTTTTAATATAATATATTTATTTAATCAAAGTATGTACCATTGCTATCTATGCACTTTTGCCATCTCATAGGTAGTTCATCGATCCCTCTACTAAAAAAACCATTCGGACGGGAATCAATAAAATCTTTGAAGGCGGTTTGGACTGCCCCATCGGAGTTGAATTTTTTCCCTTTCCCCAAGAAGTTATCCAAATTTCGAAAAAAATGGTAATCTGTTGGGGCAAGATCCGGAGAGTACGGTGGATGTCTAATACTCGTAATTGACCTAACAAATAGTGTCCTTTATTTAAAAATAGATTGTAGTAAACAAAAAAAAGTGTTTTTATTTTTATTTTTAACTTTTTAACTTAAAGAGTTAAACCTCAAATTATAATATTTAGGGATACGTTGGCGCAGTGGATAGCGCAGCAGTTTAGACTAAACATACTGTACATACTCGTAGTTACAATAAACCATCTTTATAATACACCGTGTACCATTATTATAAATATCTATAATCTTTCTAAGATTAACAGTGGCGCAGCCGGTACAGGTTATAATTCTCAAATTATAAAAAGAATCACGCGGATTCACGGTACAAAAAAGTAAAAACGCGAGTCACGAATTACAGTGTTCAATACTATTGTTGCAAGTTAGTATTTTATCGGGTCGGTCGCGGGCCGATAGAAGTGGAAATACCTCACTAGAGTCCCTACTGATCCCTGCTGGATCTAGTGAGACTATGGCATCCCTAATTGGGGTATTTTGTGAGGCTGAAGATAGTGGGAAGGGGAAGGAGATGGAAAGGGAAAGGTGGGGAAGTGAGATGCGATTTACTACGCGAATGCTCGGAGTACCTTGTAGACGGTTAAATTAGGGTTGCTTATGCATGTAATATTTTCTCTTCAAATTCGCAAACTCATCGATCAACAGACTTTGACCGAAGCGTCCTAGTGTTATTTATTATTAAGGAAATGATTTGATAATACACGTGATTGACCTAACAATTGGTGTCCTTTATTTTAAAAAAGAGTTTAGTAAACAAAAAATAGTGTTATTCTGAAACACTGAGAATATTTCTTCTTCTTCTTCAATGCCCCTACAGCCCATTTCGAGCCTTGGCTTTAACATGAGCCTCCACACCCTCTGTCCTCGGCCGTCATCTTCCAATCTGCATCGTTAACTAAATAAAATTGTCTGTGATTTCCGAATTTTTTTTCATCGATGTCGTGAATTATGTGAAATTTTTGTATGGGCGGCAAGCAGGGCGCAATATTAGAATAATATTTAAATAATATTGTTTTTCCTGCTAACAAGATGTTGTAAAACACTAATAATGGAATAAAATCTTTTCTATCACCGCCATACGTTCCTCAATGTTTGTATATGATTAAGTATGTGTTTTACTTCCTCTGATATTGAATCGAATGATTCGAATGAGGATGATGATCGAAATTGAATGAAAGTAAGTTAAAAAATATAGGGAGCACTAGATTTAAAAAAAAACTTAATCTCAGCGTTAGTCGAAATAAGTTTGAGAACCTGTGAATTTTTCCATTTGGAGAACTTTTGTCCAATTGGACATTCATTTTGTCCATTTGGACAAATGTTTGTCCGATTGGACATTCATTTTGTCCATTTGGACAATTGTTTGTCCGATTGGACATTTATTTTGTCCACTTGGACGTTAATTTTATCCTTAAGGACAACTTTTCGTCCAATTAGACATTCGTTTAGTCCATTTGTACATTTTTTTTTCCATTTAGACAATTTTTGTTCCGACAAAAAGTTCAATGGACATCCATTTTTAAATTTTTTTTCCGATATGACATTTATTTTGTCCACTCGGATATTTTTTTGTCCAGTTGGGACACTCATTCTGTCCATACGGACAATATTTTGTCAAGTTTGACATTCATTTTGTCCACTGGACTTTTTTTTTATCAAGAAAAGAACATTCCGGAGTTACGAATAACCAAACAACATTTGAAAATCTCCTACAACCACCACTCTCAGCGGAAGATGTTGCTTATGTTGTGATAGAGGACTTAGCCAGCCGATGAATCGAACACGGAACGCTTGGGTGGGACCCAAAAGCGAGGCCCATTCAACCACTGACCGGTCTACAATAACAAATATCATTTATTGAAAATTAACATTCCTAAAAATTATCCAAATGGACAAAATGTATGTCCAATTGGACAAAAAGTAATCCAAATAGAACAAATGAATTCCCAATTGGACAAAAAATGACTGTCCAATTGGATAAAAAAAACTGGACTTTTTTTTTATCCAATTGGACAGTCATTTTTTGTCCAATTGGGAATTCATTTGTTCTATTTGGATTACTTTTTGTCCAATTGGACATACATTTTGTCCATTTGGATAATTTTTAGGAATGTTAATTTTCAATAAATGATATTTGTTATTGTAGACCGGTCAGTGGTTGAATGGGCCTCGCTTTTGGGTCCCACCCAAGCGTTCCGTGTTCGATTCATCGGCTGGCTAAGTCCTCTATCACAACATAAGCAACATCTTCCGCTGAGAGTGGTGGTTGTAGGAGATTTTCAAATGTTGTTTGGTTATTCGTAACTCCGGAATGTTCTTTTCTTGATAAAAAAAAAGTCCAGTGGACAAAATGAATGTCAAACTTGACAAAATATTGTCCGTATGGACAGAATGAGTGTCCCAACTGGACAAAAAAATATCCGAGTGGACAAAATAAATGTCATATCGGAAAAAAAATTTAAAAATGGATGTCCATTGAACTTTTTGTCGGAACAAAAATTGTCTAAATGGAAAAAAAAATGTACAAATGGACTAAACGAATGTCTAATTGGACGAAAAGTTGTCCTTAAGGATAAAATTAACGTCCAAGTGGACAAAATAAATGTCCAATCGGACAAACAATTGTCCAAATGGACAAAATGAATGTCCAATCGGACAAACATTTGTCCAAATGGACAAAATGAATGTCCAATTGGACAAAAGTTCTCCAAATGGAAAAATTCACAGGTTCTCAAACTTATTTCGACTAACGCTGAGATTAAGTTTTTTTTTAAATCTAGTGCTCCCTATATTTTTTAACTTACTTTCATTCAATTTCGATCATCATCCTCATTCGAATCATTCGATTCAATATCAGAGGAAGTAAAACACATACTTAATCATATACAAACATTGAGGAACGTATGGCGGTGATAGAAAAGATTTTATTCCATTATTAGTGTTTTACAACATCTTGTTAGCAGGAAAAACAATATTATTTAAATATTATTCTAATATTGCGCCCTGCTTGCCGCCCATACAAAAATTTCACATAATTCACGACATCGATGAAAAAAAATTCGGAAATCACAGACAATTTTATTTAGTTAACGATGCAGATTGGAAGATGACGGCCGAGGACAGAGGGTGTGGAGGCTCATGTTAAAGCCAAGGCTCGAAATGGGCTGTAGGGGCATTGAAGAAGAAGAAGAAATATTCTCAGTGTTTCAGAATAACACTATTTTTTGTTTACTAAACTCTTTTTTAAAATAAAGGACACCAATTGTTAGGTCAATCACGTGCATTATCAAATCATTTCCTTAATAATAAATAACACTAGGACGCTTCGGTCAAAGTCTGTTGATCGATGAGTTTGCGAATTTGAAGAGAAAATATTACACGCATAAGCAACCCTAATTTAACCGTCTACAAGGTACTCCAAGCATTCGAGCAGTAAATCACATCTCACTTCCCCACCTTTCCCTTCCCATCTCCTTCCCCTCCCCACTATCTTCAGCCTCACAACATACCCCAATTGGGGATGCCGTAGTCTCACTAGATCCAGCAGGGATCAGTAGGGACTCTTCTGAGGTATTCACATAAACAAAACCAAAAAATGGACACGTGTCTAGATTCCGTCGGTTTTTTATAGATGAATTCGTCTGCGGTCACCCCTCTAGATTTCCTTAACGCCCATTAATTTTCTTTAAAACTGTTACTGCCCCCCTGAAAACCTCCAGCACCCACAAGGGGGGGTAATTGCCCACTTTGAGAAATACTGATTTAGACCTACAACCTGTTAATTCAAACTCAAAATGAAAGCTGATTAAAAACAAATTCAATACGAAATGAATATATTCGTTTTTATTTTGCGTAACTTTGTCATATTGATGAGTCTAGTTTTTTGTCATATTGCCATAGTGAACAGAGTAATAATTTACGTAAAACATATTTTTGAGTTACAGACTAGTTTGAAATATTATAAGACATTATACTGAATCAGTGTTACGTTAACACCAGATAATTAAAACGATAAATAATAATGGTCACCAAAATCCCAAAAGATTCGATACCAGAAATCAAATGTCACCCTTGAGTAAAAAAAGTTTCAGCATTTACACGGTGAAATTTTTGCTTGCTTGTTTTTTTTTTTTAATGTTTCTTTATTCTTTGAATAGTAAATATATAACAATTGTGGAATTTATGGCCGCCATACTAGGCACATGCCCGTGTTATGGTGGCCGATTTTTTAAACAGTGGATATAGAATATAAAAGAACATAAAATAATGTAAAGGAAAGTTAGAAGAACTATATTATAATACAAAATGAAACATAATCAAAGCATATGAAGGAATGTAAATGAAAAAAAAATAATAATAAAAGAGTGTTTGGAAGAATACAGCAGAGATGAAAGAGTATAAAAAGTATAGTAGATGTAAAACTATAAAGAGGATGAAATATTAATTATATATAAAAGCAAAATTAGCACTGTAGAGTGGGCAAATAGCAACGGATTATTACAATGAATATATTTTATATGTGCACGTAAAGTTATAATGGTAAGTACAAATTTATGTAAAAATGTGCTTTTCTTTTGTAATTAACACGTCTTGCAATGGGTGTATCTCTTAATTTGTCGCATTCCCTTTGTACTGTGTCTCATTTAGCGCAGTTGTACAATATTTTCGGTGGGGCAAAAGTTTCTGAATCTCAAAATATTCCAAGTTTCCCCTTGGCGTGAATCTGTTACGTCCTGCCCTGTACCTAGGGTGTGTAGCTAGTAGCAGTGGTATGGTGGTATGGCGTATAGATGGTATTGGGTGGCGCGGGCGGCCCTGCTCCTTGTTTAATTATTGTGTTTAATTATTAACTGGGGACCCGTTACTGGCGGGAACTTATTGTAGGAATAATGTGCGTGGCCCGTGGCTTAAACAACCAACCAGAAAGTACAATAAGGATGAAAGCAAGAACGTTAAATATACAATGATATTTAAAAAAAAAACACATAATATTGTATAGTCCGTCTTGATTGTTTTACGATAAAAGTTTGCATTCTACAAAGAGAATTATTACCAACCCCGTCTCAAAGACAAATTCAAATTTTGGAGGCAATGTCCAAGAGGGGGCAACTAACGGTCACCACCGTGATTTTTTATTGTAGGCATTCGATTAGCTCGGCCCTGAGGAGACAATTTCCATCCTCTTTCGGGATGCTGAGTGAAGGGTATTTTCAAGGAAATGAAGGAAAGACAATTCTGGGAAAGAAAAGATAAGACGGGTGGGTAGGAATCTGGGTGTCAGTTGGTCCAGAAGACAGACGCGTGGCACCACAGTTTACCGCGGCACCTACTTTGGGAACCTCTGAGATAGGGAGTATATTCTTACATACTTATAACTACATACTCAAATTTCAATTTTTCGGAGATGTCCGACTAATCAACTTGGAGATCGAAATATAGGAAGTTATTTACTAGAAAAGTTTTGATTTAAATGGTGAAATTATATCAGGGATATTGAATTTACATGCGTAGATTCAATTGTTTATTTACCATATCGACCCTTTGGAGTAACAAGGTTCCATCTATTGCGGAAACGTCACGCGGTTATGGGATCTATGGTAAGCTACCTAAGAGTTCATTATCGCATGACGTTAAAGCAACAGATGGAACCTTGTTATTCCAAAGGGTTGATATGTCATCGTTTCTCTTTAACTCTTCACCTCACTGATCAATTTCCTCCTTTTCAGAATTTATTTTCAAATACAATATTTTTTCAATCAAACTCAATATTATATCGTTTTTCTATTTTTATATAAAATATGGTTTATTCAACCATCGGACGACTTGAATAAGATTCCGGGAAAACAAGATGCCTACTACACCATAAATAATTTGATATATCTCCTGTAACAACTCGAACAAAACTAACTTCGTACATAATTTAAGGTCCTTACGAGGATCTAGGATCACATCAACAAAACAGTTGAGGAACAAACTTATTTTATTGTTTCTTTCTTTGTTTTTCTTTTCTTGTTCTCACTTTATGGCTACATTTCAAATAATGGAACGCTTTTCAGCTAACTGGAATAGCTTTCACGAACATAGGCAAAACTGAAGGCAAATTAAACATTTTTAATGGTTATTTTTATGAGACACATTTATATTGTAGGTTTTTAGTGCGATTGCTTAAATTATGATAGATTTAATGTGGTTAGATTAGTTTTATGTGATTCTTGTTGCTTTTAATGAAATGTATTTTGAATTGGTTTTGACGGTTGTCAGGGGTTCCATGACAATCCCCAACAGTTTGCCACCCGGTACACTTACAAACAATTTTCAGTCGGATTTGGGAAGATATGGTGTACCTACTCTCAAACATACATACTTACAAACGATTTTCAGTCGGTTTTGGGAAGATATGGTGTACCTACTCTCAAAATACATACTTACAAACGATTTTCAGTCGGTTTTGGGAAGATATGGTGTACTTACTCTCAAACAGACATACTTACAAACGAGTTTCAGTCGGTTTTGGGAAGATATGGTGTACCTACTCTCAAACATACATACTTACAAACGATTTTCAGTCAGTTTTGGGAATATATGGTGTACCTACTCTCAAAAATACATAGTTATAAACGATTTGTGCTAATTATTTTTAAATGGCATTTTTATTGCAATCAAACGCACATAATGAATTATTGATGATTAACGGAAGCGACAAAATAATTTAAAAAATTAATTTAAAATCATTTCATTTTTACACACTTCTCTCACGTAACGATGTGTTTTGAAAAATAATCGACACCAGCCGGTTCTACGGGATTTCCGACGAAGCGAACAGTCAAAGAGTTATTTTAATAAGCTGGCTTGCAGTTTTTGCAGTAAATAATTGATTGTTTATTTATGATTTATTGTGATTTAAAGTGTTTTGAGGATGCAGTAGAGGATAAAAGACTAAGATGATAGGTAGAGTCTAGTACGTAGGTTTATATTGCCTTCTTTCTAAAGAATAAGCCAAAGCAACTACATTACAAAACATTTTAGCTGCAATAAACATCACAATTCATAGTTGGAGAATGGTCAATAATGTAAATAAGTGAAAAATATATATTATATACGAAAATATTGTGTAGATTATATTATAAAAATGAGTCAATTAATGGGTGACGAGATTCAGACTTCTATATAGAGAATGTTCAAAAAGGGTATCATGTGTTTGATGGTTGAATAAAATAAAAAAAATATAGATAATCAAATAGGTTGTTTATGTTTTATTTACAGACACTAAACTGGATTTTTTTTTTGAAAAAATAATGTTGTCTAGATGCCGACCTGCTGCTGGCACCCCTCTAACCTCTGACGAAGATTTGGTAATTTTTGACACTTTACTCGCGAGACTGTTGCCATTTCTGATGTGATATCGTGCTTCAATACCTAAGCCTACCATCCTCTAAGGGCGTATATAAGAGCGGCGTGGGGGTTGTTAAGGAGCTTAAAATTTATTTTTCTGATTCTGATCCTTCTACTAAAATTGTGTAGTTTTTATATTTTCATTCACAATTATTGATTTTAAAAATGATCTGAAATATCACATTCTGAAACGGTTCCAACTGGTTAGTGTCATTATGACGTTGAAAACGCCCTTGACTGGTAAGATGTCTCGCACTCACGTTGCCCGGCGTGACGTCAACGCCGCCATAATCACGAATAAAAACGAACATGTCGTTTTTGCGGCAAATCGAAAATGGTACACATTAAATCTTTAAAAATATATTTACAATTAAAATCGTATTTTTTTTCGAGAATAAATACCCTGTCAGAATAAATCGTAAAGTGAAAACACCCGTTTTTGATACTTTGTTCCGACTGCATTTACAGTTGGATGAAAAAATACATTTCAGAAAGTAATAACTCTTTTTTTCTGAATGTATAATTTTCTTTCTAGTATGAAGTTCATTGCGGAGCTTTCCTTATAAAATAAACGACGTAATTTAGACAAATTTCGTATGAAAAGACGTCGTAAAATGAGCAATAGATAAATAATTCGCCCCTTTAATAAAGTACGAAGGATTGTGTAATAAAAACTGTAATTTGAAAGAGTGGTTGGGATTTTAAGGGATGAAAAGTAGGAAGAAAGGAAGAAATGCTTCGAGTTAATGTAAAAATCATTATAACGTAAAGAAAAATGTTCTAGCAAAAAAATTATTTATGCAAAAATACATGTTATACAATGATACATGAAATACATGATATACCTACCTTCCAAATTATTTTTTTATGTTTTTTTTTTACAAATTTAATTCTAATATTTCTATTTTTGAAACTGATAATTCGGTATGGAATTCCATTATAATAATATAATCAAACAAATTTAAAAAAAAATCCACTAATTTATTGACCGTAACCGGTCTCAGCTTGTCAAAGCCATCTTCAGACCAGTACAAATTATTCTTAGCCTATGGATTATATACACAACATATTAGGGAGGGGGGAGGGGGATGGTCTACAAGTTTTTTATTCAATTATATATATGGGTTTTATTACATTTGTTGCTAAGCGGTCCTTGACTGGCAAAATTATAATTATTTAGGTTATTTCTAGTAGGTTAATTACCTGCGGTTGGTAACTTACATTCTTTAGTATTGTTTGTTTTAACCTAACGTTAATGTTATCAAGTCATTATTAATTAAAATTGTTATGATCATATATCAATAAATTATATGATCAATATATAAAATATTAATCATATATCAATAAATTATATATTGATCATATATATATCAATACATTATATATTGATCATATAATTTTTAAAATTGGTTTTATTATATTAATTTATCTCTAGAACTGCATTGTCTAACAGATCTTTTTTTCTGTGTAAATATCCCACAAGAGTCCTACAGACCTGGACCTGTGAAACTATGACACCTTTATTGTGAGAACTTCGTAATATTGATGGAGTGGAAGAATAACCTTGGGAAGTAGTTGCCATGAAGGTGGTAAGATCGCTCCATCGAAAACAGAGTCAAGTTAGCCTCCCAGAAGCTGGGCTTACTGTACAGGGCCCGCAGATACTTTTATATACACAACTGCTTACTAATATACAAAACCCAATCGCAAGTGTGCCCCGCTGTTGAATTTGACAGCCACCTCATAATAATCTGATGCCCCGAGATACTTGAAAAAACTCTTGACTCTACGAAAACAAGCGGTCCGTATGATAGATTCCACCATCTTAACAAACGGATAGAAATCTATATAGCATGTGCGTCAGGTAGGTATGCTGTCCTACCGGTAATACAATGGAAGATGCTCCGAGGAACTAGCATCATTGATCTCTTCGGCACCGATGTGTAGTCGAGAAACATGCCAAACGCGAGCCCAAGATGTATACATGGTTGACATTTGTCACAAAAGAACGTAACACTTTTACGGCTTGTTCTTGAGTTCAAAAGCTCGTTCTTAAGTTCAAAAGCTCGGCTCTGGTCAGATTTGCCTACAACATGGGTCTCTTCAATACCTATTCCTGAAACCTTCGATTCCTGAAACATACTCTCCACACAGCATCCCCAAAGATGACTCGGGCCTCCTGTGAGGATGTAAAAGTGTTAATAAATGTAAAAAACTTACTTTTTCAAGGTACGTGTTTAGCTGTATATAAAGCCAAAAGGAGAACGATTTCACCGTCCAGTTATGTGACGTGAGGCGGATTTTTTCTTTGATTATTTCTTTGATGTTCCAAATCGGTAAATATTCAAGGACAGATGAATGTCATTAATTATTAAAACTTGTAATATCTTATCGCAGAAACAAATCAATCGACTCTGCTGTCAACTGAAGATTTTTTTGAAAATTTCACTTTGCATTTTCCGCTGAAAATTTCACTACTGCAAAACTGTCTGCAAGGGCACTGAACTATGACAAGCCATTCAATAAATATTTGGAATGTACATGTCTCTCACAAAGGCTTTTGGTACTGAGATATCTAACATTAGAATTTCCTGAGGTTTTACAAGTATTTACAATACATAATAACCAATTACCTCGCACATAGCATTATTCTACCTACAATATCCGTTCAATATAATGTGTACTGTTACTCTGCCAATAGACCAGATTCAGGCCTCCACAATAATAAGCCTAGATCTACATCACGAATATACAAGTATATTTGCTACCAGCATCCGTGACCATATCTGTCATCTTGCCAGGACAGGATGCATCTCGCATTACCTTGTATAACCAACAACTGCCAAGAGCAGAGAGGTGGCATTTTTATGAGATAGAAGCATCCTGCTTCGATCGGCAAACAGGCAAACGAATAGTTTTGTAAGATCTTCGTCTTGTTTGATACATTATGATGCTTGGACAATTTAAAGAATTGTAATGATTATAAATTACATTTAGATTCGAATTAATTGTACTAGGTACCAAGTAACCTACCTATGGAGATCATTGACATCGTTTTATAAAGCCAATGTTGCAAATAAAAATATGGTAAGTATCAGTTATTCCATTAACATCACGCACAATATTTAAAATGCCTAATGCTTAGACGGCTCCTCTAGGAAAGGCATAAAACAGAAGAAGATAACACTAATAAATCTTAACGAAACATGCAATAGAACAAGACACAGAAAGTTAAAAGATAACAGTCGCAAGTTTTTTTTTATTTTTTATAGAGAAACCTCACAAGAGTCCCAACTGCTCCCTTCTGGAGCCAGTGAGACTATGGCATCCCCAATTGGAGTATGTTGTGAGGCTCAAGGTAAGTGGGGAAGGGAAGGAGATGGGGAAGAGGAAGGTGGGAAATTACCTGGCTATTCAGATCTAGTCACTAAACACGGCTAAAGCCATTATTAAGCAACGTTTCAATTCTGAATGGTGGTCTTACACCAGGGCGATACTAAGAGTATCTTCCACTCGTGATTGCAATAAGTAAATAAATAACGGATAAGCGTATCTGAGATACTGTCCATGTTATACATACATTCAGGAAAAACTTAAAATCATATAAAAAGATGGTTCCATGTCTAATTGGACTATGAGATCTCAGTGTCCAAATTCCCATAGTAAATTTATTCAGATACGTTACTTTCTCACATTCATCACATCATAACCTGACCTTCCATTCCCCCCCTCCCTCGTAGGTAATTTTAAAATTAAAAATTGAGATTGAAGAATTATGTTAAAAATAATCAGGTCACAAAGGGCGAATAGTTAGAGGTTATATTTTTATTTCTTACGTTTTGTTCTCTTTCATGTTTGGATTAGATGTATTTGTAGATATTATCGTACAACATTCAAAAGTATTCCAAAAAGTTATTTTAATAAAATTATTTATAAGACGAAATAGAACTATGATGAAAAGATACTGTGGAAACAAATGCCGCATCTTTGGATATAAGAAACTAGAAGGGGAGAGCTGGAGACTCACAGAAGTAGAGTTGTTTACTAGAGGCAGCCTATACACTCCCAAAGATATTGAAGACAATACATAATATGAATATTTCGAGTATATTGTTTCATTTTACGGCCTTTTGGCGTCCAGTAATAAAATTCCTAAGACACCCTCAGTGCTTCCAGTTTGGTCGAATTAAAAAAATTCTCACCACTACAAAACAGTTCTCTCCTCAACACCATCTAGAAATATTTATTGGTTGACTTATTTTGCATAGCAAAAAGCTGTAATGTGTTGTTCGAGGTTTTCGATATCCAGTCAGAAAAAAAATCGATTTAAAAAATATTGTCATAGTTATCTTCAAAATTATTCGTTTAGAAAAATTGGCAGTTTTCTAAGTGGTCATCAAGAATTTTTCTTTGTGAGTACCCTCTCTTTCTCTTCTAACAAAGGGCCCAATTGGACAATGTTTGAAATCCACCTGTCATCCGCAAAAGGTATATTGACATTAAGAGAAAATAGTTTACGCCTAAGGTCTGAGAAAGTTCAGAATTCTTCAATTTATGTCTAAAGTTTCACAACTAAGGACACAATGAGAAGAAGTCTCGAATACATGTACAGGCAGAAAATGTATAAAATTGAACCTAGGAAGAGTGTCAAAAGGATATATTTTCCAGAAGTGGTTTTCTATTGCAAGAAGCAAAGGCCACCTGTAAAATTTGACCAGAGAATTATTTTAGTAACAATATACATAAAATCGTGTCGAAGAACTGTCATTTATTTAATTATTAAAATAATTTTGTAAATTGTATAGATATTGTGTTATTTCATCTACTGTGGTATGGCGGGTGAAGTTTACAGATAATATAATTTATGGTGATGAAGTATACAGATAATATAATAATTGATGATATTGAAGTTTACAGTTAACGCAGCAATGAATTTATGAAAATTAAGTTTACATATAATATAAATAATTGATGATAATGAAGTTTACAGATAATACAACAATAATTTTTGTGAAGTTTACAGATAAAATAATATACTCCGGGGAATAATCGATCTTTCCCATTGTAACTTCCCTGTTCAATGTATAATATTAAGAGTGATAAATTATAGAACCTACAGACAAGCTGCCATATGACAGCTTTGTGGGACTACCCTTATTTTGTAGAAATGTATTTTTTATAAATAAACAAAAAAAAAAAGTTGCAAGAATTTTAAAAATTTTATTATCAGCCGCTGGTCAATCGCTCTGAAGCTTGCAATTTAAAGCCAGCTTTCTTCAGTAAATTCTCTTCAATATTATAACGTCACAATTAACTCTTGTTCATCTCACGTTCATCACCTCTGCGCGTTCAAGAAACACAAATAAAATAGCAAGTCGTTAGTAATCGCATCGCGGTCTCCAACCGGAAAATCTGGCTTGCAAGATCTAGTCCTCTTTTTGTCGTATTATGTATCGGGTACGCATGCCTTTACCCTCTCGATACCGTGGGTAGAAACCGGTAGAAGAGACTGCTCATACTGTCTAAGAACTATAAAGGATGTGTTAGGTTGACACAAATAATTATAAAGTTATGAAATAATATAGGTAGATATTATCACTTCAATCTAGAAAACATTTGTTGAACAGCTTAAGCGCTAGGGCGGCGGTATCCATACAAAATTGAATAAAAGAGTATTAAATAAATATAAAATTGTATTTGATATTTAAAAGCACCGTAGCTCATGATGGAAACACTTTTCTGGCAAGAAAATTGTTCGTTAACCTCGAAAGACTAGACAGAAAAGGCAACGCATGCAAAATTCATGATTAGAGTTTCCAATACTGACACGTTTGACTGTTTTGTTAGTTTAAACCAAGTTTAAACTGTTTTTCTACTTTGTTGGATTGTGTTATTAAATAAAATCTTTTCTACAATAACAAACCCAAAAGAAACTGGTAGAGATTAATTTTAAATTTCTGTAAACTTCATTATCATCAATTATTATATTATATGTAAACTTAATTATCATAAATACATAGCTATATTAACTGTAAACTTCATTATCATCAATTATCGTATTATGTGTTAACTTAATTATCATAAATTCATTGCTGCGTTAACTGTAAACTTCAATATCATCAATTATTTTATTATCAGTATTCAGTATACTTCATCACCATAAATTATATTATCTGTAAACTTCACCTGCCATAACACAGGGACATCCCTAGCATGGCGTACGAAATAACACAATATCTCTACAATGTACAAAATTCATAAATAAATAAATAGATAAATAAATAAAATAAAAGTGGTCTATAACAAATTTATGTATTTTTATTGTTAATTATGGCGAGCCACAAAGTTAATGCTTATTACAATTAAGTAAAATCTTTACATTTCTACCTGATATCAAACACTTGACTTGACTTAACTAACAAACAAACAAAAAAATCTCTCAAAAGAATTCCTTTGCTTTGATAAATTATGATTTTCCTAGAACAGGTTTAAATATTTAAGGCAAATTATTTTTCAAGTTCTGTTGTTAAAAAGTTCCTAAGAAAAAAACAATCTTAAAATTATTAGCTTTAGGAACCTATTTACTTTATGTGCAATTTTTCTTTGAGTTTCTGATTTGTTTTCGTTTAAAAATTTTATTAAAAATATATTATTTCAAAATTTCTATTTATGGTATCCGATTTATTTATTTTGCTTTCAACCATTTTACTTTGTTGATCCAATGGCATTTTCGATAGGACACTGTTGCAAAGCTGGGGAATGGGGAGAGAAAGGAGAAGGGATAGAGGATTGCTTTCTGATCTGGTCAATAAACACGGCTGCGTTCTACTGATATTTTGTGGAACCAGCTCTAAGCAGCAACCAAGTGGCGACATAGTACCCCTTGTCTTTACAATGTACAAACAGGGGCACTTTTGTAGGTTGTTACATAAAAAAGTAAGCAACGTCAATGTTTAGAATCTAAATTATGGTCTTTCACACGGATGAATCTACGAACAACACGCAGCCTCGAAAACCGGAATAGATACTCTTGAAAATTTTAAAAACGGCCTACAAGGATGATGCTATTGAAAAAAAATTGTTGGAGAACCCCGAATATTTGTGATTCTCAAATTCTTTTGTGAAAATCTGAATGGACAACTCCTCTCACATCGAAAAAAACAATTCAGCTGCTTTGATTCAGGGTTTTATCTATAGAACCATGATTCGTCACCTCCGATGACCTTGGATATAAGGTTTAGGTCATTTTCGAACTCTGTTTACAAAAATCAACCTTGGAAAAAAGAGCACACAAAACAACTTTCAACAAAAGAATCCCACCAGCCAAAAGGAAGCCTTCTCCAACTCAGCGCTAGGCATACTGACAAGGGAATGGTAGCTAGCTCCACACTGTACGTGGTCCTCCTACCGGCCGAACCTGGTAATGCAAAAACTAAGCCAAAGCTTTCTGATAACGCAACTATGTACATCTACCTCTTCCATCCAAGCTTTCCATACCTAGCTTATCCGACAATATCTGCCAATATTACCCACACATGACATTGTGGAACAATAACTCCCAGGGAGCTATCTGTCTGCTAAAGTAGCCAGCGCCATTTGATCTCTCAGTACATCAACGGATGTCTTAGTTCTTCAATATCAACTCGATTAAAGAAGCCTCTGTGCAATGATGACCAATCTAGTGATTTCTCAGTGAGTGTAATTGACATCCATTTAAATAATCTGTGCAGTTATCACCTCTTATGATACCTCGGTCACTTTAATATCGACTCAAGGCTTAGCTTCAAATAACTACTAATAATAAAAATGTAAATATAATTCCCAAACTTAATCACATAAAATTAAATTACAAATTACGTTACGAATCCTGGTCTTCAATACTAAATTTCCTAAACCCAGACACGTGTGCAAACCTTTTTGAAAACACTTTAAATACACATGTCACTAACTGTACAACACATGTAAATAATCAACCTATATCAAGATTAAGGAAAATCAAACCATGGATTACGCAAGGATAACTTATATATATATACGGAAAAAGAAAACACTCTTCATCCAAACAAAAAAAAAAAAAAAACAAAAAAAAAAGTGCAATGAGAAATTAAGGTGAGTCAGATTCCCTCCTCATTGTTAACTGTTCACATATTCCCATAGTTGTCACATTGAAAACCAAAATTTTATCGATTACAGTCCACGGTATTCGCAGTCAATGTATCTGCGACATCAAATCGAGATATTAAGATTTTGAAACTTCGGTTTATATGTAGTCAGAGTTGGATATTTACTACTCAATAAAACCTGCGACAACATTTTTCTTCTTTCCCTCGAACTTATAAATTTTATATTTAATTTGATTTTGGTGGATTTTATGTTAAACAACACCAATTACTGAGACACGTAAGTGTAAATTGTTTAAAGGAATTAAAATTAGCAATAATTGTAGGCAATTGCTACCATTATTCAGGAATTTCATCGTATTTCTGCATCCTGTATGATTAATTCTCCTGAGGCACGCTGCACAACCGGTGACGTTTATGTCATCGTCTCACAGGAGGGAGGTCACTCGAGTTGGTTAACCGCAATCAGGGAGTTTATTACTGATTAATCGACTAAGCTGGTTTACTGGATTACTTCGTTTCTTGATTACTTGAGTAACTGCCGTGCGATAAAGGAGCAGAACACGCGTAGGTGATAAAATGACGACTCCTACTTCATACGAGCATAAGTAATGAGATACTAATTCAAACGCAGTTATTCATTGATGGGTTTATAAAATAAATAAAAAAATGGCAAGTAATATGGAAAGCTTGAAATAGATGGGGCTGGAGTGGTTGTGGTTGGATATCGCTTGCGTGGTGACCGGACAACACAAAAACATGCAGCTTCATCACTTTTTGAAAAGTCATATAAAATTGGTTCAATAGGTTACGATAGATACGTTTTTAGATTTTCACGACCAAAAGCATTTTCGTTGTTTTTTTTCATTGTTTGTTTTTGGGGTGTTATGCCGTGTTGTGCTACCTCCTTATTTAGCCGACGTTTCGGACAGCGTTGCAGTGTCCATCACCAGGGCAGATCCGGCAGATCCGTCGATAAAATGCTTTTGGCCGTGAAAATCTAAAAAACGTATCATTTTCGTTGTTTGTTTTTGGGGTGTTATGCCGTGTAGCGCTACGTCCTTCTTTAGTCGAAGTTTCGGACAGCGTTGCAGTGTCCATCATTAGGGCACATCCGGCAGATCCGACGATGTGTAGTTGTTAGTGTTTAGTGTGTGCTTATTTAAGTGTGTACTTATTTATAAATAAGCACACACATAACACTAACAACTACACATCGTCGGATCTGCCGGATCTGCCCTGATGATGGACACTGCAACGCTGTCCGAAACGTCGGCTAAAGAAGGAGGTAGCGCAATACGGCATAGCACCCCAAAAACAAACAACGAAAAGGTTACGATAGGTTAGGTTAGGTGTGTAATAAACCAATAGTGATTTTTTTCTTTTTTTTTATAGTAACTATTTCACTTAAGAAATGCCACTTTGTTGAGTTGTCGTGGAACCCATTTGCGTGATATAATGATACGGTTTAAAATATGGTGTTTAAGGGATTTAACGGCATTTTTTCAATTATTAAATATGATGGTTGTAGTGTAAAGAATAATGAAAAATGACTGCCAGGGGTTTTATAAGAATACCGCACAAACGTCCCGGCTGCTCCCGCCTGAAACAAGTGAGACTGTGGCATCCCCAAAGTGGGATTTGTTGTTAGGACGAAGGTAGTTGTGAGAGGAAAGAGATGGGGAATAGGAAGATGGGGAAGTTTTTGACTATTCAGATAATGTCACCTGTTGGGCGTCCTCGGCTTCTTTTACCATTCACTTAACATTCTCTTAATAAATAATACATTATCTTCACACTAATTTCTTCATTCATTCGCTCAACATGCCCAAACCATCTAAGCGTCCCTTTCGTAATCTTACCTGATACTTACCACATATACACATCAGAGATCTCATTTCTACAGCATTGAGTCTACTTTCTGTTCTACAACATTGAGTCTACTCTGCCAGTTCCATGCTTCACTTCCATAAATCAGAATAGGTACCGGTACTCCATTGTGGACTACTAGCTTCCATTGTATATTGACCTGTTTAATTTTGTGTTAGGTGAGCGTGTATGTAGAGATATATATTTCCTGTGGTAAGTGCGTTTAAAAGAGCTATAAAGACAGATACAAGCTTTAAAAGTAGGGCATCAGCAGGAAACATTACCAATGCTAATCAGATTGCAGGTAATTGCGTTCTACTGCTAAATTAACCGCATTTCAACCCGATGATTTCAATTAAGATTTCATAAAAATACCTGTGAATTTCATTGCATTTCTTTTATGAAGTACACACTCGTATGATGTGTTTTTTTTAAACCATTTTAAGTATAGTTTTCATGTTATACTCTAAAATATATGCTGTACTTACAGAGCTACCATAGTGGTGTTCATAAACCTTGAAAAACCTTGTTCTGAGATCTTAGGATATGCAGCTTTAATTTAACAATGATCAAAAGTCGAAAAAATGTCTGTGAGTGATTAAATAACTCTGTTTAAATAAACACAGATTTATTTTGAATTTAAGAGTAACTTTCAAAATTGATACTGATAATGTCAGCTACGCGTGATGTCCTTTCTTGCATTTACGCCTACTTATTGTGACTAGCGGAAAAGAGACAACATTTTGTTTTAAGTTCTCTGTTTTAGAATATTTTAAGATCGTTATTGTCGTTTGGCTTCGAACTCTGAACTGTAAAATAATCATTAATTATTTTTATTTATAACCACTGGAGCGACAGTGCAATTAAAATAATTGTTCTCGGATTGCTAAAGGAAATTTTTCAGCCCACATTAAAAAAAATCATACCTCCGAATTTGAATATGGAGACATACAAACTGATTATAGTTCTATGTAGCCAATGAACTAGTGATCTTTCCAATCTCTTGTCTATTAACACATATTTGTAGGATTTATAAAAATAAAATTATAAAATCTTTAACCTTAAAACTTTTAAAAGAATCTAGAGAATAATTATTTTGTTATATTTTGAATGTACAATATATTGTATGTTCGTTTTAATAAAAAAAAAAATAAAAAAATATTTTTGCCACATTTTGGCAAGAAAACAATCGGAGGTTTTGGAAATAGTGCCGTAATGTGGCAAAAAGCGCTCCAAAGGTTTTAACGAAATACGCAGTATAAAAAGAAAAACTTATATGTAGTTTGATAAAGTCAACTTTGATATACTCACCTATAACTACTTAAATTACTAGCGCAAATCTGTGAAAAATCACGGGATGGTCTGAATTTCAATTTTAAGAATGAGAATTAAATTAATTTTATGAAAAAAATATTATTTCGTAGGAAGTAAAATAAGGTTAATTTTTAAAATAAGGCTTAAATTCTAAACATATCCCAGTTCATTATACCAGATTTACTGTCACTCGCAACTGAAATTCGCAAATTTTTGAAAATTGTAAAATTAAACCTGCAAGTCCTTAATCGCTCGTCTGTTTTGACACAATCAGTGTTCCAATTTTGAAAATGATACGTAAATTCCAAAAAAGTGCGAGTTCAATGAACCCGTAACCGAAATTTCAGTGTCTTTTTAAAATGTATTATTTTATCGGGAAAACTAACAGCTACAGTAACAAGTTTTTTTAAAAAAACATATATAATAATTGAACTAATAGTAGGATTTCATTTAATTATTGAATGATTTGAGGAAGAAAAAAAGGCCTACCTATTTTAAAAATACTAAACTTTGAACTATGGCTAAATTTGAAACTAGAAGATCTTGACTCTTCAGGCGATCAAAAGAGGAACTAACGAACATTATTTTTTGTATTCCATGATTAATGGTAGATTCAGACTGGGTCGTCGTACGTATGCATCGCTACGCCTAACAATATCTGGGCTACTTAGCAACCATAGATTTTCAATGAAAATTTATGTTTTAGAATCACATTGGCCACACGCATCGCGACTTGCGATGTCTGTGGCCATTTTCATAGAAAGCGTATGGGTTGCATTGTTTGGCGTAGCGATGCGTACGTACGTCGTCCAGTCTGAATCTACCTTAAACTTTGAACTATGGCTAAATTTGAAACTAGAAGTTCTTGACTCTTCAGGCGGGCAAAATAGGAACTACCAAACATAATTTTTTTGTATTCCATGATTTAATAATTCAAAAAATCTACAATAGCGACGCCACCAACAGAATAAGTTAATCGAACCGACCTGTGCTTACGTACAAACTTTCATGTTCACCAAATGACTGGTTGTATTTTAGTAAACAGCCGTAGAAAATGGAAAACTTACCAAGAGAAATCGATTTATTTACTAGTCTAAAATAGCAACATTCTGAGTGAAATGGACACGCCTCGACGAACAAGAAGCTATACTTGAAAGTGTTAAAAGCAATGTCTACTTCAAGGTGTTATTTGTCCATCACGTTCAGATAAATTCAATTCTATATTTCCAGCAACAAATCCATTATCTTACGCTTTTTACAAGTGAGTAGACATACACAAGAGAAGATGAAATTTGCATTATAAACGTGCGTAGCGTAGACGTAGATTTGACTAAAGTAGTTAGTTTAAATAAGCAGGTACCTATTACCTATTTTGTCATACATTTAAGCGCACGATCCCAGGTTTAAGATAATGTTTTTACGTGAATACCGCACAAACTGTTTCCAACCATCTGAAGTCAGTGACACCGTGACATCCCCAAGGGAGAAAATGGAGATGGCAATGAAAAAAGTGGGGAAGACCCTGGCTATTCAGATCTGATCACCAACGACGTCTAAATCCGTTTCAAGCAACGTTTCAACTCTAAATGGTGGTCTTACACCAGGGCGACACTGAGAGTATTTTCCACTCTGCAACTTACCGCGAACACATTATATATTATTTTATATGAATATGTTGTGAAATAACACAAATTAATCAACCAATATTTATTTGCGAACATCAGGATTTTAACCCGCAACCTCCAGTTTGCCTGTCTAGAGACTTCTCCTCGACCACGGAGGACTTCAAAAGGCGAATTTTTGGGATTGTCCGTAACCATGACACGATTGAAGGCCGTAGATGAAATTCAAAAGTATTTTGGACTAAGCACAAGATTAACGAGGAAGTAGGTATTAGTTGTTATGGAGAATGAATAAAAAATCTATCTGAATGAAGAAAAACAAGAAATATTATCAAGCATAGGAATACAGTGACCAACAGTAAGTGACAATCAATACTAAAATTTGTTTAAAGTTCATTGGTAAAATAAAACAAGAATAAAAATATCGTGTTGAAACATTTGGAAAATTTAGCGTTAATTTTTAACCAATCTACCCGGAACCTTTTAGGATTTTCAGAATTTGTGGAACATCCGTTAAAAAATCAGGTAACCTTTAAAGCCGTTTCGTAAAAGTGTAGGCAGACTTACAAAGAATTTTAAGAAGTTATAATTATGGAAGAAAATGCAAAGAGAATTATATACTAATAATTAACGAAGTAAGCATTACGTTTCTCCGTGGGTTTAATTTTTTATGAAAGGACATCCTCTTCTATTTTCTGACTCTTGACAGGACACGACTCGAGTATTTGGTTCACTTTATAGTTCTACGTTTTCCTCGGGCGTCCTCCTCTTCTACCATTCACATTTGCATCATATATTCTCCTTGCACTTCTTTCTTTATTCATTCGATCTATATGCTCAAACCATCGAAGCATCCCTTTCTTAATTTTCTCATTACATGCGTGAACCTTGCATACTTTGTGGATCTCCACATTTTCATAAGGTGACACATGGTTTTACAACACATGAGGGAGCTCATTTCTAAAGAATTTAATTAGCTTTTTATTTCCTCTATCAGTTTCATACCCCACAAGAGTCCCAACTGCTATCTGCTAACTGGAGGCAGTTAGACCATGGCATCTTCAATAATTGGGTGAGGGACAACCTCGCTATTCAGATCCGGTCATCAAACATTCTGAATGGTAGTCTTTAGAGAGTATCATTCATTCTGAAATGTGTATTTTATATGAAAACTGTGAAATAACACAATAAAATTTACTTGCACTCGCCGGAATTCGAACCAAGTATTCGTAATCGAGGCCGTGGAATCTTTCCCTAGAATTTATGTGTCGTTTAAGTTACTGATGGAGTTTTTTTTGTATTAATCTCACACAAGAGGCTCAAGGAAAATAATTTCTTGGGCCTCTGCTGTCTGGATTCTGTTCGGATGTTATTTTTGAGGATAGGAAGACCGATGCCTCTGTGGTCGAGGAGTAAGCCTTTGGACTAACAATTTTGATTGATGTGTACTATTTCACAATTAGCTATTTAAAAATAATATGTAGTATATTTTCAGCACGTTCCAGAGTGGAAGATACTCTCAGTGTCGTCCTGGTATAAGACCACCATTCAGAATTGAAACTTTACTTGAAATGGCTTTAGCCGTGTCAGATTTAGAATAGCCAGTTACTTCCCAATCATTTTCTTTCCCATCTCCTTCTCTTATTACAACCTTCAGCCTTACAACATTCCCCAATAGGGAATTTCCACTTTTTTAATTGGTTAAAAAATTAAGCAAAAAAAATTATGATGTTTTTGGCATTTTCATTTTATTTTTATATTGACGAATAAATTTTCTGCAGTGAGTAAGTTTTCCTTTTATGAAATACCGCAAAAACGATATTTTGGGGCGGGGCTATCGTGTGACGTCATGAGCTTCGGCCAGCTTTTTTCTGACAGTAGTACTTTGTTGTTTGTTGACGTGCGTATTTGGTGTCCGTGCCAATCACGGGCTGTTTTGGTTTTGTCGTTTTTTAATAGTTTTTAAAATGAATAAATTTGAATGAAAACAAAAAAAAAACATTTTTAGTAGGATCATTAAAATCAGAAAAATGATCTTTAAATATTTCATATGTTTTCAAGAGAATCCCTCATTTCTGAAAATACCCTATTGGGGGTTGCCATAGTCTCACTGGCTCCAGTTGGGAACAGTTGGAACTGTTTGTGCAATATTATCATAAAAAAAGAACGTGGGTCTTGCATGTTTTGTGTGAGGGAAGAAACAGGCCGGCAAATGATGCCAAAACTGAGCTGCTGAACAAAAGAACAAGTAAACCCTGATGAAGTAAGCATTCCTTACGAAATATATTGGTTTTTTAACAATAAACTTGGTTAAGGTGATCCCATAGACCTTGAGGAATTCCCGCCTCCCTTTAGGAGGGATTTAAAAATACTTGACAATACTCTTTTGGAAAGGTTAGAGAAGGTATTTGAGAGTTGCTTTTTACAAGTTGATTTCGTAAAGACATGTAAAAAACATTAACTCCTTTTTTTCGCATTGTTTATTATAACAAGGAAATTTTAAATGGCATTGTTTATAATAACAAGGAAATTTTAAATGGCTTTCACGGAACCAAGCGGCGTGGAGCAAAGACACGTCCATCTGGCCCAGAAAACGGGCAGCAACTAAAGTAAAATGACTATAGTCGTTATGCGGACGGCATAAGGTTCAAGGTAGCGACAGACTCGCAGCTCACATCAAAAAATTATTTATAACACAATAGCGCTCGCCATACAATCCCATAAGACCCGCCAGACGTAAAAAGATGATGCGCTGTGATCGCGGTTTGAATCTTCGCTAATCGGAATTATTTTTCGTACTCGCTGCAGTGGCGATATCAGAAAAGTTATGCGACCCCCTCTCTACCGTTAACAGGAGAGGGGGTCATTTTTAATACACGGAGCATGCACGGAGCTGTCAAGTTAACATATCCAGTACAAAGAAATGATATTCTCTCGACAGCTTTCGATTTCAACTGACCCCTTCTCCTGCCGTAGGAAGGAATATTTTATAACGTAGTGTGTCGGTAGAAAAGATACTTATAACGCAGTATCTTTTTGATGTGAACTTCGCGTTTGTCGCCCGCTTTAAATTTCACGCCTTTCTTGCCTTAAAAAATAGTGCGAAATTGCAGTGTTTTGTTTTATTTTGTGTCTACTTTCTAAAGAAAATAATTTGCCACAATGAAACATTATCCGAAAAGGGGTTCATTCAGGACATTTTGCCCGTGAAAGCATTTTTTACAGGCCTGATATTTTATTTTTTTCCAGGCTTACAAAAAGACTTATTAAAAAAAATACTCTACTACTTCCAAGGTCAAGATGTGTTCTACTCGTAGTATTTAACTGAAGCATCTATAATATTTCTTAGCGATTAAATTTCCAAACCAAAAACACATGATTTTGTATGATTTTGCATTATTTCGCAAGGCTTCATCTTAACGATAAGTATTCTATTCATTTTGAAAATAACAAGTCATTAGAGTCGACCAAGACAAAGAAATTAACTTATCACAATCTAAAAAAATATTGCAATTTTTGATTTCTATTAAAATAATCACGTTTCTTTAATTATCATGTGAAATGGTTTGTAATTCAAAACGCTATAATTTTTAAATTCCGACACAGCGAGAGTCTTACAAACTAATCACGGGCATGAAATAATAATCGTTTCAGACAAATGAACGTTTTCATTAGACATTATTAAAGCAAAATATCTGCTCCCGTGTAAAGCTTGAATAAATGAATTTATATTAAATTTTATGCTAAAATTAGATAGTCAAGGCAAAGAAAATTCAAAATGTGTAAGGTCTGTTTTTTAACTCGTGAAATCTGCCTTTCCGCCAAAGATAATTAAAAAGCCTAATACAAATTTTTGGAGGTCCTTAGCTATTTAAAATTTTTGTTTGAAATCAAATCATAACTAAGTAAGGGCGTAGTATAAATAGTTCAGACGTGTTTAAAAATGTCGAAAATTTAATTTGAGGAATAACATTTTTATTATAATCAACATATATATTTTTTTATTTTTTATTTAATATTTATAGGTTTTTTTTTACAATAAATACTTAATTTTTACATTTTATACAGTGTTAAAATAGTAGATAAGAATAACTTTTCCTCACCATAAAGAGACGAGGCTCTTGTGTTTGGTGAGGGAATTTTAGTTCAATTATATAATATTATGTGTATTAAAAGTAAATAATACATGGCATGGCAAAACAAGGCATAATTAAGAAAATGCAAGATTTATCAATAAAGGATTTAAAAGAAACGATAAAAATATTTATTCCTAACCTAGTATATTATTCAAAATCCTTTTTATATATCTTCAATTTATCTTTATATGAAAGCTAGAGCTCGCAATTCGAAAGTTTTTATTGCAATCAATTGATTATTTTTATTTTTATTTTTAACTTTTTAACTTAAAGAGTTAAACCTCAAATTATAATATTTTAATTAATGAAGATAATATTAGCGAAAGTCAATCGAAAATCCGAAACAGAAAAATCAGAAAAAGATACGGATACATCTGGGACTCGAACCCAGGACCTGTGGCAATCCAGGCCAACGCGCTATCCACTGCGCCAACGTATCCCTATCCGATTCGGTCATTTTTAACTGTATCATTCTTCGACTGAGAACCACCAACATTATTTTCATTTTTCTTATCGCATATTTTTATTGGCTGCTATCTTTATGTATGATGTCTAGAGGGCTTTTTTACAACCCCAGAAATGATATAAAAACTGCTTTATTATTAAAAATCTCCTACTTACGAATCCGTTTTCGGTTTTGTTTTTATTGTCTAATGTGGAAAATTAAATTCTTTAGAAAATGAATGTTAAACAATATTTGCGCCCCAACATCGAAAATAATAAAACATGCGTTTTGCGGATGTTTCTTTTCTTAAATAAATAAAAACTGACGGTTGGTGTTAAACTGGAATTTACACCCTATCGCCATTTACATAAGGAGTGTAATTGTTAGCGGCCTAATCCCAAATTTTTCAAGACTTGGTGCATCGCCTTAAGAGAGATAAATGTCAGTTTTATAGTTAAAATGAGAAATTTCTTAGTATTATGTATATTTAGGGCACGTTCGAACATACTTTGACCACCATTCAGAATTGAAATGTTGCTTGAAACGGATTTAGCCGTATTTTATTATCAGATCTGAATAGCCAGGTATTTCCCCATTTCCCTACCTCCTTCCCCTCCCCGCTACCTTCAGCCTCACAACATACCCCAATTGAAGATTCCATAATTCAAGATTCACCTACTTTAACTCCTTTCGTGTGTGTGATCATGTACCTAATATTAGTACGAATATTTTCCCTTATATGTATGCTATATGTTTTTACTTTGATCTACATATATGGATGATTATACCTAATATTTTTTACTTAATATAACATCTTCTGAATCTCGACTACCATAATACGGGCATTTGCTTAGCTTGGTAGTCAAAAAGCCATGTAAAATAAACCTGTAACAAAGAAAATGAATAAAAAATAAATGAATAATCTCAATGGCTCCAGATAGAAGAAGTTGGGTCTCTTGTGCGGTATTCACTTTGGATAAAGGTTCATTGAAAAAAATAAGATTTCGGTCAAATTTTTTACGTCAAAATCGAGTTCAATAGCCTGCCGTAAATTTACCCTATTTTCGGAGTGAAATGTCAACCTCTGAGCAATAAAACTGATTGGGACCTACAAACACATCTCGCGTCGGCGTCGCGACGGTCTGAAAAAATAAACCCTTTTGTTATAACAACAATGGCGTCAGTAGCAGGCCACTAACTAACTAGACTCGTCCGATAGCAACAAAGTTGGTACCCGCATAAACCATTCCGCAGCAAAAGTGTCAACAGACTCTTCAACGAATTTTGTACATAGTTCTATACACGTCAGAATAGGGGTAGTTTACACTGTTTCATGAAGCAAAGATTGAATTTAACTGAATTTTAACTTTTTTGTTTAAAACTAGCGCAGGCCGTGAAAAATCTTGGAATATTATGATTGTTAGATTTATAGAAAGTATTTTATAAAAAAATATTTGCTTTACGATTATTGCCTTTCAACAGAAGCAATATAAATTTATTATATTTTATAATTATTTAACTGATAGGTTCCATGACAGTTGGTTACTTGCATACTTATATACATTATGTTATAGGTTTAAGGAAAATACAGTATACCTACTTAGGCAAAATATAAGTAAGTGGTGTCGCCGAAAGAGTGTGTAGAGAGGATGTACCGCCGAATAACAAAAGTATAAAACATATTTTTATTCAAATATATCAAGGAAAATACTACTTGCCTATAGACTATACATCGTATAGTAAGTACCAAAATCAAAACTGTAAATACATTTGATTGATATCCATGTACAGGGTGTTCGGGGGTAAAGTGAATCGACTTCGGGAGGTGATTCAACATGATGGTAGAAGTAAAAAAGATTAACAACTTTTTTTTGAAATTCCTACTTTTTTTCCCATACAAAAAGACGTACCCATTAAAAATCCTTTATGGAAGATACAAACTAACTCGATAAATTTGCTGTGAGTCATCCGGGCCCGTCTGTGGCGATGTTGGTTTCGAGTAGCCAGTATTGTAACAACCGAAATACCTACTAGTGCCGGGCGCACACGCCGGACATTTTTTTTTCTTTTTATCAAAAAAGGACCCCTAAAAGTTGAAATTTCGAAAAAAGTTTTCAATCTTCTTTACTTATGTAGAATCACCTCTCGAAGTTAATGCACTTTACCCCCGGACACTCTGTATAATTATTATGAAAGGTCTTTTGAAGCCGATTTTAGGATCGAAATTGATAAATAATGCACATAAATTATCATTTTATAATAAATATCATTTCGGAGGGGCAACTGTCGGAGGGTCAACCATTATCTTCATGTGTAACTTTGACTTCATGTAATTCTGTCCATATAAATTCTGGTAGTGTAATAAATATTGGTACGTGAAATTCTTTCTGAAACAATTTTTTTCGGACTCTAAAATAACCCACCCAAACCACCAAAACCGCAAAATGTCTTCATTTTATGAACTAAATCGAATGAAATTATAAACTAATTAATCAAGCTAAAGCGTCTCTGAATCATCTCGGAAATGTAAATGAATCAATCGAGTTCAAACTGTAACGTGATTATCTAAAGTCGAAGGCAGCCGAGGATTGCCGAAGTCCATTCGACTCTGTCGAATTTGGAACAATACGTGTCTCGTAGCGTTGCTAATTAGTACAGATTTGGAGTGTTCGTGGCGGCTGATGGAAGACGAAAAGAGGATGGATTTAACACACCTATTCGTATGATTAAAAAAGCTGACGCAATTAGCTTCGACTTGATGAGACTACTTCGTCTATAACCACTCGAGCGCTTTTTGCCACATTATGGCACAATTTCCAAAACCTCAGATTGCTTTGTTGCCAAAATGTGGCAATTTTTCAAAAAAGACGTTATAATATATTGTACATTAAAAATATAACAAAATAAATATTCTCCAGATTCTTTAAAATGTTTTAAGGTTAAAGATTTAATTATATTCTTTTTATAAATCCTACTAATATAGTGATAATAGACAAAAAATAGAGGAATTCATTGGATACATAAAACTATAATCAGTTTGTATGTCTCCATATTCAAATTCAGAGGTATAATTTTTTTAATGTGGGTAGAAAAATTTCCTTTACAATCCGAGAAAAAATATTTTAATTGCTCTGTCGCTCCAGTGGTTAAGAAGAAGTATAGAGCAATTGGTGACTGTAGTGTGTAGGTTAGTCATGTATTGTGGCATTCTTAAATATATGTTGTTAGTATAGTTAGTTATACGAAGTTTTGCTATTTCCCAGCAGATGTTAGTGGTAAACCACTTAGCTTGTTTTCACGTCAATATAACGCTATCAGTCAAGTCCAATAAGCTTGTTTCCAAGCTAACTCGCGTGTTCCCAGAAAAATCGTTATAACTCCGTTGTTGTTCTAGTTACAGCCCTAAAGAAAAAAGAGAACATTTATAAAAGATAACGCTTTTCATTGCTGGTCGAAGTTATCCATAGAAATAGATAAAAAAAACATACTTATTTCGTAGATACAGTTTCACCCGCTAAATCGGACTTTTTGTTAGACTTAGTTAATTTTTAATAAATATTTTTGTATGAAATAGTAGAAAAGTGAGGTGATAATTGTTTGTTCTACATTTTTATGTTATCCGTGATTTTAGTACCGTTTTCGCATAAAAACATTACAGGTGTGTCATTTTAACATTTTTTTTGTTTGCATTCTAAATTTTAATTTTTATATTTATTTGTAAAAATATAATTTGAAAGCATATTTTATCACATTTCAAAAACAGTTTTTAATATTCGGCTACATTCCAAAGTATTCCATTTACTGAGCTTTAATTGCAAATCGGAAATAACACAGATTTTTTATCAATTTGACAGTTAATTTGGACCAAAAACCTACGCAAAGACAGACCCGAATGGTTACGTATTATATGAGAAGATTACAATCTAACATCGTTTGTGTCTAAGGATCGAGCGGTTACGATGTGTGCTGAATGTGCCTCCAGTCCGGCAGCCGGCAGGATTAGAAATACTTCGAGCCTTCTTATATTAAGACGATAGACTTCGCTTTTCGGCCCATACAAAAAGGACGCCCGGGAAAAAACACTTTTCTACATCGAAAATTGCATAAAATGAATATATTTTTTTTATACTGCCTTCTAGAGGGTAAAAACTATGTCGGTATGTTTTCGAATTTTCGATGCATTTCGTATTAACGTAAACATTCACTGTCAAACATGTACGATTTATCAAAAAATATTATTTAAGGAAAAAGAGCTGCTAACTCAACTCTCATAAAGAATTATAAAATTATAAAAAGCTACCGACGTAGCTTCGTCTTTCTAAAAAATATATATTTTTAAAAATTTCGATTTTGTGAAAGTTTTGGTGTAGAAAAGTGTATTCTCCATAAACCCCTTTTCGAGCGATTTCTGTAGGTAAATTTGAGCGTTCTCTAATTCGCACATTTCGCATTCGCATGTATTGTAAGTGTGCGTGAGCTTATTGTGAGCGGGATAGAATGACAGACGCGGGTGTTCCGCGTGTCGTTCAAAGTCTAGCCTCTTAAGGACGTCTAGTCCAGATTAATATTCTTTGTAATCTTTACGACTTAATAAATCAATTTATAATCAAAATCTCAAATTTATTTGATAGTTTCCCAACATATTTAGAGTTGTATTAATCATTGAGATAGATAGACAAAACAGTGAACACGAAAATGTGCGAATGTATTCATTATAATATTCAAAATTGATTTCATTCACTTCATTTTGCCTTTTGATTGCTAAACCCCGCATTCCGAATTTCTACCGACATACTTCAAAATACTTCCCTTAACGTTTTAAGTTTTTCAATGTTGTTTTTGAAGATAATCTCTATTGAGATGTGAGTGAATTTTAGGCATTTCATAAAACTTTCAACGAGATTTACTCGAAACCGCAGAGAGTTTAACAGATAGTTATCATACTCCGAAAATTACACACAACACTCTAGTGTTGATATTTAACATGCTAAAGATATGAATTATATATTTATACTAGCTTCTGCGATCTCGTCTGCGTAAGATTAGTACTTCGAGTAATATATTTTCCTTTCGTAGGTCCCATTTACGTTTATATTACAATTATTAACCTATTTATTTAAAATATGTATATAATTATTGATTCGATTCAAATTATTAGGCGAGTACTTCAAATAAATTCACTAATTTAAATATTTTCTAAAATAGAATTTTGATTTAACAATCATTGTTTTGCAAAATGTCACTATCAAATTTTGACATTTTCTATTAAACAATAATTATTATTTTCATTATATTGAAAATAAATAGCTAGCTTTATAAATTATAGCCTATATGTTATTCTGATATATGAGCTATATTATTGTAAAGTTTCATTAAAATCCATTCAGTAAATTTTGCTTGAAAGAGTAACAAACATACATACATCCATACAAATTTTTGCGTTTATAATATTAGTAAGATGAGATAAGATAAGATACAAAATTTATAAATGTTTTCATCGCAAAGGTGCATCCAATACAATTATTAATGTAATCAACGTCCGTGACAAATCCAATACAATATATAACAGGAAAACAATGAATACTAATCAATTAGCTGCACAAAAGATTCAAAATGTTTTCTGAATTAATTCAAACGCTGATTTCTTGTTTGATCAACAGGTGGGAGACAGTGGTCTGTAATTTGTACCTATCTGTATCTCTTTCGAGAATTGTGCAAGGAGAAAAATGTTATTCTAAAATATGATCATTTTATTCGTAAAAACGGTTAAAAACGGGACTGAAGTTCTTACCAACAAATTAACAGGGTTTCAATGTTTATTGGTGGGAACATGTAAGCCCAATTGAGGATATCATAGTTCACGTGGTCTCGGGAGCCTAGGAGTCTGGAAGCAGTTGCGAGTCTTGTGCGGTATTCACATAAAATATCTTTGTTCGCTATCTACACGGAGAAAAATGTTATTTGAAAAAAACAACCATTTTAATAGTAAAAACGGTTTAAACTTTGCTTGAAATGGATGAATTTGCGTTTGGTTTCCAGATCTGAACAGCCAGGTAATTCCCCACTTTCCTTCTTCCTCATCTCCACCCCCTTCCCACTATTTTCAGTCTTACAACGTACCCAAAATTGGGGAAGACATACACGGAGAAAAATATTATTCTAAAATACGATCATTTTATTCCTAAAAACGGTTAAAAACGGGACTGAAGTTCTTACGAACAAATGAACAGGGTTTCAATGCTTATTGGCGGGAAAATGTAAGAATAATTAGTTGGTTTACGTAATTTCGTACGTATACCAACAAATTATTCTTACAATTTTCCCACCAATAAACATTGAAACACTATTAATTTGTTCGTAAGAACTTCAGTCCCGTGTTTAACCGTTTTTATTATTAAAATGATCGTTTTTTCGACAATATTTTTCTCCGTTTATCTTCTCAATTACAATACAAAAGAAGATTGTCTGTGGGTCATTGGTGGCTATGTTTTTAATAAAATTATTCAGTTTTATTCCGAGACTGATGAAATCCGGCACAATTGACCTTCAAAATAAGAAAAAAACTCACTGTCTACATTAGATTTTGAAAAGCTTCCTTCATCCCCTTTTTATGACCCCTTCGAGAAGATTTTTTTTTCAATTTTATTTTTGGGTTAATAATAGCAATAATATTAAATTATTGAAGACAATTTTTGCGATTATATGAAACAGAAAAATCAGAAAAATATTAAGAAGATTGCCAGGGCTCTGCTCTCGATCTTTCACGACGTTCTCTATGTTTAATTCCTAGATGACCGGTCAGTGGTTCAGTGGGCATCGCGTTTGGGTCCCACCCAGGCGTTCCGTGTTCGATTCCTCGACTGGCTAAGTCCTCCACCACAACACAAGCAACATCTTCCGCTTAGCGTGGTGGTAGTAGGAGATTTTCAAACGTTGTTGGGTTATTCGTAACCCGGGAATGTTTGTCTTTCTTTTTTAAATATTAAAAAATAAATATTAAAAAAAGATGCAACAGTTTATTTTTCTCATTTTTCAGTTTTAAATTTCATTTAAAATTCGCTAATATTGTCGTCAATAATTAAAAAATTTTAAACGTAATAAAATATAACATTTTTAACACTTTACGTTAAAAATAAGATAAATCTTACTGACTAGAAGTGATTTCAAAACTCTGCTTAAAGCCCAATCAGCGCCCCGCGCGCCGGAGACAGCTAGATCACAATTTAAAAAAATATTTTATTTAGATGTGATGAAATGTCGGTAGGCACTTATGTAACTACATACCTTTTTTACATTAGGTCCACACAGGAGGCCCTGAGGAAAATAATTTCCCTCATGGCCTATGTCATCTTTGAGGATGCTGTGTGGAGGCTATTTTTATGGAAAGGAAGGAGAAAAAGTTCTGGGAAGGAAAAAGGTATGAGGGTTGGGTAGGAATCTGGGGTTCACTGTGTCTAAATCATCCGCCGCCAAGACATAGATAAACCTTACCCCATGAACCCGGGCACCCCTGCTAAGTCACCAAACGTAGCGTACCACTAGGGGTGACCTATGGCAGAGGTGTTGGTTATCCAATAAATTGTTCCCGGGGCGGCGGTACAAATTCCCGCCTCCCAAATTGATACCCGGTGTACTTTTCAAGGAATGTCTTGGACATCCCGGATGATTAACCAATTTAAATGGATCCATTTCAAAGCTTATATTAATTTTATTTTAAAATACCTCTAATAGGAACTAACGTGAAAATTCCAATCGTCTTTTTTATATGCACTACTTAGTGGTATTTTTATGTTAGTAAGCCCATATTAAATGAGCTGTAATTAGTCAGTTGAACTCGTCCCAGACAAGTGTTATCGTAAAAGCAATAAATTATGTAAAAATCGGATCATTTAGAGGTATAATTTGAACGACGATCTCGCAATAAAAGAACCACATTAAATGAGAGTTGAAATACTAGATACTGTAAACTTGTTCTACAACCGATTGATTTTCAAATCAAGAAAGTATTAAATATTCCAAGACAATAAAAAAAATCTAAAATAGAACCATCATTTTCACAACCATTGTTTCTATCATATCTATCTTATGTAATTTTTGAAGCCACTTATCACTATTTTAGTCTGAACAAATCCAGTCTATTAAGGAAATAAGTTAATCATATAATATTTGTTATTTTTTCAATGAGAATACCACACAAGAGTCCCAACTACAACTAGACCATGGCATCCCCAATTGGGGTATGTTGGAGGCTTAAGGTAGTGAGAAGGGAAGAAAATGAGGAGGAGGAAGATGGGATAGTACTTGGTAATTCAGATCTGGTAACCAAACACGGCTAAAGCCATTTCAAGAAACGTTTCATTTCTGAGTGGTGGTCTTACACCAGGGCAATACTGAGAGTATCTTACGCTCTCGAGCCCATACTTATTCTGCATTGACCATCGATATTTTCAATGTCACTTACAGACAGTTCAGTAACTATCTTTTAGCACATGTCACAAAGTAGTAAAACTGCCCTTGTGTACTTTGTAATATATAATCTTCTCCATGATATATATTGGTGTATAACTGTTTTATGGAGAACATGAGAAAATAAATAAATAAATACCTTATATTATCTTTAATCATTAAATTGTGAATTAATATAATTTAAGCCGGCCAGTTGCCGAGTTGGCATCGCGTTTGGGCCCTACCCGGGCATCGCAAGATCGATTTCTCGGCTGTATAAGTCCTCCATCCACGACACAAGCAACATTTTCCGCTTACTGTGGTGGTAGTAGGAGATTTTCAAATACTGTCTCCTTATTCGTAACACAGGAATATTTGTCTTTCTTATTAAGAATTTTTTTTTAAATCACACAATATTTACTTGCGCACGCTAGGATTTGACACTGTGACCCTCGGATTGCTAGTCAAGAGCTTTCCCCCTTGACCACCGAGGAATCGAACACAAAACCTTCGATTATGTTAAAAATCATTCCTACAAGCTTCTTTGTTGCAGAGGTATTTCGCTAAAGAAAAAAAAAACTTGTGTTTAAAATTCACAGTCCCCTCCACAAAAGAAAGAATCTCTTTAAAATAATTATTCTATACTTTGTTTACTTTCGTGTTTTTTTTTATTAATTACCAAAATGTGTTTTTTAAAAAAATGACTAAAATTGGTATTTTTAAGAGATTCAAAAGTACCTACCTACATATAATACCTTTGTAAGTCTGGACAGATAGGTTAAACCAATTTCATAACGCAAAAGCTCACCGTTCGAGTGTTTGTTGGTATACACCTCAAACAAACAGATTATCAGCTACAGATTTATATTATTTAGGATTCACTGGAAAGTCGGGTGTAATCCTTCCAAACAAATAAATAATAATTTTATTGCCAGTCAATAAAATTATTGAGTTGGTTCTAAATTCGTTGTATGAAATAAAATAACAAGCAAGCAATTATATAGAGCATTGTAAAAACTAGAATTTCAGAACTTGTTCTGATATGAACCTATTATATCACGATATAGAAACTGGAGGGTAGGTACTTATGTACAGATAATATAACACTAATAAATAACTACCCACTCGTGAAGGAATTATAATATTAGGTAATTACGTACAGATTGTTTTCCTATATAATTATTAATAAAAAAAATAAGGCGCATTTTTCTCTATGGATTCTTTCCATATGGATTCGGGATGAAAATAGGACGTGTTTCATTTTAGTTTCGATTTTTGTACAGTTTAAGATGGAGTACATTATTTGTCATCTTTCGTTCGTCATTGTTTAAATATATTATTAATTATATTTTGTACAAGCTTCTGCCCGCGACTTCGTCTGCGTAGGATTAGTACTTCGAGTAATCTATTTTCTTTTCCTAGGTCCCATCTACGTTCATACTAAAATTCTTATCCTATTTATTTAAAACATGTATAAAATTATTGATTCGATTAAAAATATTAGGCGAGTTCTTCAAATAAATTCACTTTTTTAAATATTTTCCAAAATAGAATCTTGATTTAACAATAATTGTTTTGTAAAATGTCATTCTCAAATTTTGACAATACAATAATTATTATTTTCAATATATTGAAAATAAATAGCTAGCTTTATAAATTATATTCAATATGTTATTCTGATGTATGAGCTATATTATTGTGAAGTTTCATTAAAATCCATTAATTAAATTTCGATTTAAAGAGTAACAAAAATACATACATCCATACAAACTTTCGCGTTTATAATATTAGTAAGATTTATTTCGTACAATTCCATTTTTTTTTAATTTAAATAAATTCAAATTCAAATTTAATAATTCTATGTTTGGTGTTCAAGGCCACTTACAAACTGCCGTCACAATAATAAAACCCTAAAATAATGACATAATTAATTTTAATATAAATATTAAACGCCTATTTCGTTTTATATTTTAAATAATTATAAAAATCTTTAGTTATTAGTGGTTGTGAATATTTCTCATTGCTATTCGGCATTGCGATTTTCGAATGAACTTTTTTATGATATGTTGAAAGCAGCGGCAAAGGCAAAACGAAGATATTTTCAAATCAAAACGGAAGTTTTCTCTGAAATCAAAAGGTCTCTAAGTAGGTGGTTAAATACGAAGGAACCTGATTAATTATCAACCATATATTTTATGTGAAAACCAAAATAATTTAAAATAAGGAATAAGCGCCTCCGCTGACGAGGCAACTGAAAAAAAAAAACAATTTGCAACTAAACTCGCCATCTTTTGTATGTTAGGCGCTCCACTGACGAGGCAACTGAAAATAAACTATAACCAACTGGTTTCTATGTCTTGATTGGTCAAAAGGCTTGTTTAACCATAGACGAAGAACAATCAGCTGACAGCTGGCAACTAGCAACGGCCGGCCACGGCAATCAGCAGTGCAAGTCGCGAGTCACCGCTTGCGTTACCATTGATACCAGGGTTTTGTGTGATTGTGAAGTGTGCGGGCCATCACATTGTCATACAAAAACAGTTGCCAGTTGGCAGTTTCCAGTTGCCTCAGTGAGCGGATCGCCTTAATGTGATGTTGCCGTTTTGCTCGGTTGTCATGGTTGCGCTAGTTTTGTTGTCAGTTTTCTAGTTTTTTCAATTTGACAGCGACAGATGACTACGATGACCGCTGATTGTTCTTCGTCTGTGGTTAAACAAGCTGAGATAATTACAGAAATCGTAAAATTGAGTAGGTCGTCAAATAAGTTTGATGGAAGTTTGGTTGGAAACCATAGCAACCAGCCGGTTTAAGTTTTGTTTCAGTTGCCTCGTCAGCGGAGGCACTAATACAATTTGTCCAAAGAATCTTCAAAATCACAATGACAATCATTTTTTAAACTTTCTTCTCGCAGGTATATATGTATATATATACCATATGTTGAAAATGTACAAAAAAAATCCCGACAATTAACACGACAATTTCACGTTTGAAAAAATAATGTTTAATGAAACATTAAAACGGCCACCATCTTGAAACGGAACCGGAACGTACAAAAAAATTACAGACAGACAAAATGCAAAACGGTTGAGTTAACTCAACTCAGTCACCAAAGTAACTTTTTATGGTGTGTTTGGGATTGGTAATATAATAATAGATAGGGGGGTAGGTGGATATTGACATAAACGAAGTAAATTGCCTATTTACGGAGAATAATGTATCGGATAAGCTACTGAGTGTACCCATTACATTTTACGGTGTGAGGTGTTGAGATCAAGAGATCAAAATGAGAGTAATATTTTAAAGACGTTTGAAATGAGTGGCGTGAATAGACAAGTGTTTCATTTTTTTTTGTGAATATCCACTTGAGACAAGAGTCCCAACCACACCCGTCCGGTGAGACTATGGAATCCCCAATTGGGGTATGTTGTAAGGCTTGAAGGTGGTGAGGGGAAGGAAAGGAGATTAAGGTGAAGAAGGTGGATATGTTTCAGACGTCGTGTTCAATTCCTCGGCTGGCTAAGTCCACAAACATGAAACAAGTAACAAGTAAGTAAGTAAGTAGTGATAGTAGGAGATTTTAAAATATTGTCAAGATATAAGTAACCTGGGAATATTTGGCTTTATTTAAAAAAAATACATGGCTGTTCAGATCTGTTCATCAAACACGGCTAAATGAATAGTGGTCTTACACCAGGGCGATACTGAGAGTATTTTCTACTCTGAAACATGCCGCAAATATACATTACATTATTTAAGCTTAATTATTTGTGAAAAAACACAAATAAATCACATAAAATTTATTTGCGCACGCTGTGATTTAACCCGCGACCATCAGACTTCTAGTCTAGAACCTAACCCCTCGACCACGGAGGACTTCGAAACGTTGGCAAGTAATTAGAATTTTAACCTTTAGCAAGCCAGGTGTTTTTGGAAAAATCTGCGCGAAATTAACTTCCCGGATTTTGCGGAATTGTTTTTTTTTTTGTGATTGTTTTCTGTTTGCCAGATAATGCACCTTATTATTCATATATTTCATATAATGTCGTTACAAGTTTTCCCAGAATACCTATTTTTAACAAAAAAATGTATGAAAATATTTCCCATTCGACAAAAAAAAGTAAATAATATATTCATACGAAAATGATCAATTTTTTTTTATTTCTTTACAAACCTGAATAGACACCCTACATGAAAAAAATTCAAAGGTGTTTTCGAAGAAGTAATGACATAAATACTGGTTTGAAAATGAAATGACAGTTGAAAACAGTTAAGTTATTATAAATTATTCAGATGGGTTGGCGCTATGCGGATTATTGCCATGTCAAGACCGAGAACGGCGCAAGCGATTCTGACCTTGTTCTTTATACACTTTCTTTATACATAAGGGACAAAATTGCTTCAAAATTTTTTTTTTCAATTCCGACCCGCAGCTACCGGTGGGCGAACGGCCATCGAGAGGTTAAATCTCTCTACTTTGTCGATAGCTTATTTTAAAAGTTTTTCACATTGATAGGGGTACGTAATTTTATAAAGTATTTTTTTATCTGGCTCCCCTTCCCGCTCGATGATTTAAGCGCACCAACAAGCAACGAACAATTGTCTATTTTACTTGGGCCACGAGATATATTTTAATATTTGCCATATCAAAGAAATTTCGTCGTTAACTCCAATTAATACTCCAGTCTAAAATGGATAAAAGTCGAATTGAATAGAAAGCTTTTGCCATCCAATATTGAAATAAATTATCTAACAATATACGAGTATTATTTGTTTGGTTTATCCATGGTATTGCTCTCGTACATCCCGTTTTAATCAAATTCCCTCATAAACATTTCCCGGTCTGTGGCCCTCGCTAAAGCAATATCGTGATAGAGCCTTGGCCTTGTATCGTGGCTTTTAGGTTCCAATAACATTTCTTAGAAAATGTGATTTAACAACGTACGATAGCGAAATGTTTGATGTTTTCGGAATTACCATGCGGGAAATGCGACAGTTTCGTGTGCGATCCGATCCAAATGCAAATATCAACATATTGACGAGGAATATTATTATCTTGATAAAAATATATGTTTTCTGAAATTTCTGTGTACGCATGATAATCTAGGTACGTTATCAGAGTTAGAATCTTATCAAAATTTGCTTTGAATATTAACTGAGTAAAAAAGATCTAGAATGACGATCTTGACTTCATGAAATTTGCAAATATTTTTGATAGTAAGTTGACGGCCTCCATATCGAAGGGTGAGGTTCTTGACTCGCAATAAAATGCGCGTGGGCGCGAATAAATTTCATTTTATAAGTATGTGTTTTTTCACAAATAATACATAGTATATTTGCGGAACGCTTCAGAGTGGAAGATACTCTCAGTATCACCTTGGTGTAAGACCACCATTCAGAATTGAAACTTTGCTTGAAATGGATGAATTTGCGTTTGGTTACCAGATCTGAACAGCCAGGTAATTTCCCACCTTCCGCTTCCTCATCTCCATCCCCTTCCCACTACTTTCAGTCTTACAACGTACTTAAATTGGAGATGACATAGTCCCACTGGCTCTAGACCGGAGCAGTTGGGACTAGGTTGTGCGGTTAAAACATAAAAATAATATAATATCTACCACGATCCATGGAGTTTAAAAACTTATGTTTAATCGTGAAAAAAAGAGAGCCAGCCAGCTAATAAAACCAGCAACTAATATTGTCAACAATGCCTCTGTGGTTCTTTTCTTCTTCTTCTTCTTCTTCTTCTTCTTCTTCTTCCCCTTGTCCTATTCGGGTCGGGGACCCACTGCATCGACAAGGCTCCTCCATACGTCCCTGTCTTGCGCCGATTGTTCGGCCTCCGTCCATGGCAGATCCATCCTCTCCTCGCACAGTTTTTGGATTTGCCTCGACCAACTGTGTCTGGGGCGGCCTACTGGACGTCTACCCTCTGGAATGGCACTCAGTATTTTCTTCCGAATTCGGTCATCAGACATTCTTAGTACATGTCCAAGCCACCTCAGTTGCGATTTTTCTACGAAGAGTAGCAGTGGTTCAATGTTTAGATCATCTCGGATCGTAGAATTTCTTATATGATCCCATTTCGTAACCCCTGCCACTCCTTTCAAGCACCTCATTTCGGCAGCTTGGACTCTGGAGCGAATAGATTTCTGTTTTATCATAGTAACCATTTTGTTTCATTTTTTAATAGAGCAATATCAGAAGATTCCTGTTTTATCATCTCAACCATTTTTCTTTTGTTTTTTCGAGACTGAATTTTTTTTTTTCAAATTTTATGAACTTGTCGAACAACAATAGCTTGTGACCGAAGCGTCCTTCTTTTTTTATAATTAATAAAGAAAGAATTGGATAATATATACTATGCACTACGCACTAGTACAGTGATAATATATACTATGCACTAGTACAGTCAGTAATTCAATATGGAATTATTGGATGGGGAGGTGCATATAAAAAAATAGTAAACCCTGTAAATGTGGTTCAAAAACTAATTATTAAAGTCATTTTAAAAAATCAAACTACATTCCCTTCTGCAACTTGGTTCAAAATTTTCGAAGTTCCAAAAATTGAAGATCTCTATAAAAAAGACTCAATATTACAAATATTCAAAGATAAGACATTAAAAAATAATAAAGTTAACTCATCGTTAAGACGTAAATATAATATCCAAATTCCATTATTTTCTACTCAACAAATGCAAAATAATTATGTATACAAAGGGATAACTTACTTCAATAGCCTTCCCGAAGAAGTAAAAAAAAATAAGAGATTTAGCATTATTCCAGAAAAAGATCAAACTATTCTTAAAAAACTGTATGCAATAAAACCATGTAACCTTAATCCTGTAATTCAAACCATCAAATATTGTATAATGTCTTCTTTAATCTAGTCCTTAAGATATTATATTAATTATGGACTAAAAATTGTATATTCTTACATAACACCTACACCAAGCTCAAGAGCCAGTTCTCTTAATTGGTGTAGAAACCAAAAAAATGATGTTTTCACCTTTTTGTTATACCTTTTTATTATATTTTTGTTTTTATTTAGTTATTCTATTGTTAAACAATGATTAAAATGTAAAATTGTTGTGTGTAAGAGGTGAAATAAATTGAAATAAATAAAAAATAAAAAAAATATGTGATTGACATAACAAACAGTAAGTGCCCTTTATTCAACAGTAGTGATAAAGAGCGTTTCACTTATAACTGCTAAAAAATTGTACTTGAGAAAAATCTTATTTTCTTTTTATCAATAAGAGATGTTTGCTACATCATAAATGTATTAAAAAATTCGTATAAAACTATTGCTTTATTTTTAATGTTGTACCACTTTTTTTAAATGAAAGTTTACTTACATTTCTTAAATAAATCACCATGGTCACTATGTTGTGATAGTTTCATAAAGTATAGGTGAAGTGCATGGCGGCTAGCACAGAGAAATTCGTTAATAAATCACTCAAAAATAATTCGCCAATTAATGTGGTCATTTATTGTTTCACCGTTTGCCGCCCAATTCCCAATCTTGCCACGACCGGTTATGGGCTGCATATTTACAGGAGCGAACTACCAAAATAACTGAAATAAATAACATTCTTGGCGTTTTTCTCGGCATTCCTGATCATTTCAATCATTCACTTTCATTATCCTTATAATTCTGCATTCGTTCATCCATTTCAAACGACCGTGTTCACTACATTTCTGGATCTCCGCATTTTTATTAAGACGGTCACATACGGTTTTACACACTTGTCGTAAGGCGATACCCGGCGGTGATTTTTCCATATAAACGTATTCCCTATTTATCTCTCTGGATTTTAACCCTAGAGAAAATATTGTTTTTACATAAAATAGATATCAACTACTAGCGTGTCGGTATTTTTTGTTTTTTTTTTTGTAAGTTACTTTTTATATAAGTTATGACCTTCCAAAAAGCAATAAAATTGACTGGTTTAAACACCGTCAAAAGACGTTCAGTATACAAACTAGAAAATGTTTTTAAAAAAAAGAAAAACTTACAGATATAGAATAGTTTTTTCCTATATAGTTAGTAAAAAAAAAATGAAAATCAGTGCACTTTTGGAGGAGAAAAGTGGGGAATACAAAACCTCAATTTAGTTAGGTATTAGTAGCCCGAGGTGCATTGTCCCTTTCGCTCAATATCCGATGGAGTAAGAGCAACAGTGACAGCAATAATTTAGTCAAATCTATTTTTCCACCAGCGGGTATCATCTTAAGGATCTTATTTGTGCAGAATTTAGTGATCCTCTGCCAGTTTCATGCTTCACTTCCACAATCAGGGTTCGAATCAACCCTCAATTGTTGATCGCTAGTCTCGCTTATTTTTTTTCTTTTTCTTAGCAACTACGGTACTCAGTCAATAATAATTTTAATGGATTTTTTTACTTTCGCCCTTTTTGTTACTTATAAGTTATAACAAGAAATCAACGTAAATTTATCTGTATATGTACAATATATATTGTTTATTACGTATAGTATAATATACATTGTATATTACATATAACCACTCGAACGCTTTTTGCCACATTATGGCACTATTTCCAAAGCCTCGGATTGCTTTGCTGTCACAATGTGGCAAATATACTCTAGACTCTTTGAAATGTTTTAAAGTTATCGATTTTATAATCTTTTTTTATAAATCCTACGATGTTAATAGACAAAAGATAGATGAATTCATTGGCTATATAGAACTGTAATCAGCTTGTGTGTCTCCACATTCGAATTCGGAGGTATGATTTGTTAAACGTGGGCGCAAACATTTCCATTAGCAATCTAAGAAATAAATGTTAAATTACTCTGTCGCTCCAGTGGATAAAGACGAGTATCTGTGGGCGGGCGAATGGCCCAGTCCAAGTCTTTGGCAAATTTTCAGTAGTCAAAACCAATCCTCCCCTGACCACCTGCCGTATGAAGACTTAATTACTGCTGTTACACTACTTGAGAGTACCAATTAGAAGAAATTTTTACAGCCCAAGTGATGAAAACTAATGATTATTGGTAATGAACTATTAAAAACTAAATACAGAGTTTTATTACATACTGATTGCCAATGACAGCCTGATATACGTATTTATAAATTATAGGCACAATGGAAATCTTGTAAAAATATATGGCTGGTTAAATAACTGGGCGGAAAAAAAATAGAAATTTAACACTATACTTAAAACAACAAAAAAATATTACTTGTTATTAAAACCAATAAATGGTTCCCGGGGTGGCGGTAACCATTCCCGCCTCCCAAAGTGCTAAAAATTTATTATTTTTGAAGATGTCATAAAAACAAATACCATTTAAAAAAATAGATAAAATTGTTTTTGAGATTTTTGTATTTGAAATTTGCTTGGCAATAATAAAATTTTATAATATCTATCTCTCAGAGAATAACCAAAAAATGACCTTTTGGATTCATTTTTTGCCTAATATACATAAACCTTTATTTCTTTGATTTTTTATTTACTTACACGTACACAGCTCATTGAGGTTATTTAAATATAAAATCATTTTCACAGATTTTTTATTAAAATTACGCGGTAACAGTCAACTAAATAGAATATATCCGAAATAATCCTTTTTGAAGACGGACATTTCAGGAGTCAGTCTCCTGAAATGCAACTTAGCTTTCGGAGTTTCATTAAAGTCTTTTTTTAGTACCAAATCGAATCTGAGCTTGTAGTTCAATGTGTAACTAAAATATCGTTTAACGGTTAGTTGTTTTGTTTTAGTAGATACCTACGGCTGAATACTAATCATTTAACAAAAATCAATTTTTTGCTGTGATCATTCTCTTTTTCTTCACATACTTGCTACAAAGTTGCTTATAAGAAATTATTGTTTTATGTACAATAATGGTAAAAATCTTTCCACTGGAGCGACAGATCAATTAAAATTTTTTGTCTCGGATTGCTAAAGGAAATTTATCCGCCCACTTTAAAAAAATCATACCTCCAGATTTGAATATGGAGACATACAAACTGATTATAGTTCTGTGCAGCCAATGAATTCCCATATCTTTTGACTATTATCACGTATTTGTAGGATTTATAAAAAAAAATAATTAAATCTTTAACCCTAACACATTTTAAAGAATCTAGAGAATATTTATTTTGTTAAATTTTGAATGTACAATATATTATATAGTCGTTTTTATAAAAAAAATATTTTTTTAATTTGCCACATTTTATCAACAAAGCAATCCGAGGTTTTGAATATAGTGCCATAATGTGGCAAAGAGCGCTCGAATGGTTATTCATTCTCAAAGAGCGCCTTGTCCAGATCTTTTTTTTTCAAAAGACTTCTTAAATAATTAAATGTCATATTGATTTATAATTACTATTAATGGAAACGTTGCCTAACTTGTTTCTAGAAATAACATTTACCTTTGTCCCGTTTTCTCAGAAAACATTCAGTTTTAGCTCTACAAATAACGATTTATTAATGAATTCAACGAAAACATCGCTTAACATTTTGGAAACCTTTGACCGTTTTAGTTCCTACTAGCCCACAAAGTTTTGTTTGAACAGTATAGTAATGTTGTTGTTTTGTTCAAACATCCATTGAATTAGATAAAGTTGAAAGAGTATCAAAGGAATTATGTTGAATACTAAAAAAAAGTTTTAAAAAATCCCGATTTGATAATATTAACAAAACACGATAAAACGTTTGAGTAAACGCTTTTGTCAAATACGTACTAGTACGTAAAGCAAAGATTTTTTAATTTTGTTTTTTTTTTTTAATTTTTAAAAGAAAGACAAACATTCCCGGGTTACGAATAACCCAACAACATTTGAAAATCTCCTACTACCACCACACTAAGCGGAAGATGTTGCTTGTGTTGTGATGGAGGACTTAGCCAGCCGAGGAATCGAACACGAAACGCCTGGGTGGGACCCAAACGCGATGCCCACTCAACCACTGACCGGTCGTTAATGCCAAATCACTTACTACGTATTTGTTTATAATATTTGAAGCTTTTCTTACAATTTCCATTGAGAAGAATTTAAAAAAATTGTTATTTACTTTATAAAAATATAAGCGTAAACTTAAAAACTCTAAAATTATTCATAAAATAAATAAAAACTACTTTTGCGATTGGAATCGTTAGACAACGTTTGACCTCTAAACTACGTTAACAAAGCGATTTTTGTACCTTTTACCTATATTCGTAGCGATATAAGGCATACATTTTTGGCTCCATAGCTCGTGAAAGGTCAATAACAGTTTTGTTTAATATTACTTTAAACTACTAACTTACTTTGCCTAGGTATAGATACTCGTACTTTGTCCGGAAATATTCAAAATGTCTTACTGGGTAGTCGACACAAAAGCATTTAACAATTTAGAGGTAAATCTTAATATTCAAAGATTTTTTGTTAGTACCTACCACATAAGAGTCCAAATTTTTCCCAACCTTCTGGAGCCAGTAACACTATATCATCCCCAATTGGAAATGTTGTGATGATGAAGGTAGCGTGGAGGGGAAGGAGACGGGGAAGTGGGAGGCGGGGAAGAATCTGGTTATTCAAAGCTGATCACCAAACACTGTGAAAGTAAAAAAAAAATGGTTCCTAAATAGTGGTCTTTAACCAGGGCGATACTGAAAGTTTCGACCTCTCTGGAACCTTAGTTAACCTAATTTATGTTATAAGTTATAATAGTTGGTTAGTACAGGTGTTTTTTTACGAAAACGGCGCAACAAAGGCATCCAAATGTTATTAATTTTATTAGGGGACATACAATAATTACGTGAGTAATTTTTGAAAAAATGTAGACCCCTCCCCTCACTTGGTGAGATTAAGTGAGATTTTGTGGGACTCCCCCCCCCCCCCTACTCACGTGAGAATTTTTATTACTCTCGAAATAAATGTTTTTCATAACGATACGATACGATTGTACCACCCCAGCCAGGAGCAATCCTGTTCCGGTGAGACCAGTACACTAGGGGGCACTCATTTTTTAGGACTTGGAAGACGTGCTCGGAGGATAGGAAGGAGGTTGGAGTTTAATCGACCGGTATACATGGCAACCTAATAAGCCAATATTGGAAATTAGGATGGGCAGGAACAAAGGAATGGATTGAGCGTTATGATTTTTACTCTTTATGTCTTCCTTCTTCCTGCCTCTTCTCGGCTCTTCTTGGATCTTCTTGTCTATTTCTGGCTGTTCTTGACTATTCGTGTCTCAGCTCTCTTCTTGGCTATTCTTTTCTCCTATCTCTTCTTATTAATTCTTGGGTCTTCTTGTCTCCTATTGACTCTGCTTGACTCTTTTTATCTCTACTTGCTTATTCTTGATCTTCTCTTCTTGACTCTGCTTGTCTCTTTTTACCTATTCTGGGATCTTCTCATTTCTTCTCGGCTCTTCTTGGATCTGCTCTCTTCTTGCTTTTTCTTGTTTCTTTTTGTATCTTCTGGAATGTTCTCGGCTCTTCTTGGCTCTTATTGTATAGGCATTTTTTCAGTGGGCAAAATGGGACACTTTAAAAGAAGTGAAACAATTAAAAAAAAATATTATTTTCTTTATAATAATGTATAGGTTGTAACAGGACTTACCCGAAAGATTTGAACCAGCGATTTCTGAGCTAATTTGGAGTAAAAAATGCAAATGAATTTTTTTTTTTTCAATTTTTTTTACTCAAAATCAAACAACAAAAAAAATTCTTTCGCATCTCGTCACTCAGACGATTAACCGTCCAGCCTCTTCACGAGCTCACAACTGTCCAACGTCTACTATTTTTTTTAATGTTTTTGTAGAAAAAAAAAACATCAAAAATTTCGCCAGAGACCAAAATTTTATTCACATTTTTTACTCCAAATAAGCTCAAGAATCGCTTGTTAAAATTTCTCGGGTACGTCCTTTTACACCCTTTAAACTACTTTATAGTTGACATGAGATTTTTGTGGAGATTTGGTGAGATTTTACTGGACCCCTCCACCCTATTTTTTGCTCACGTAATTAATGTATTATGTATTATCACGTACTTAGCAACAGATTTCATGATTGATTCAAAAATATGAAGCATTAAAATTGCCACAATTTTAGCCTCGATTCGTTTTAAAGTTCTATTCTGTAGTCTCTAGTTTTCAGTTCGGATATCGGTGTAACTTAATTCGTTATCGCAATAGCGCAATCACTCCGGGCTTACCGACACGGTTCGGTCCAAGGGCAGCGCATAATCAATAACTTAAACATTTGAGAACTTGATCCCTACAAATCTGTTTATTTTGTTCTAGGTCCACTGAATTCTAGGATCGGTCATTCATTATTATAAGACTCCGACTTAACCCAAGATTACAAAACTACGTCGAATCGACTACGCTCAAAATCAATATTTTTTTTTATTATCAATATTTCAAGCTTTCATCGTTCAAGGATATTTTTAGCTAAGAAATGATTACATACCCCTCTACTTATAATTCAGATTTTTTTTATATGAATACCGCACAAGATTCTCAACTTCTCCCCACTGGAGTCAGTAAGGCTACAGCATCCCCAATTCGGCTATGTTGTGAGGCTGAAGGTAGCGGGGAGGGGAAGGAGAAGAGAAAAGAAAGGTGAGGAAGTACCTGACTACTTAGATCTGGTGACCAAACACATTTTAAGCAACGTTTCAATTCTGAATGGTGGTCTTAATACTGCTACTGACACTCTGGAACATGCCGCAAATATTTATTATTTTTAATATTAATTCTGAAATAACAAAAATTAATTAAATAAATTTTCGTTGTTTGTTTTTGAGGTAGCACAACACGGCATAACACCCCAAAAACAAACAACGAAAATGCTTTTGGCCGTGAAAATCTAAAAACGTATCTAATTAAATAAAGTTTATTTGCGCATGCCCCGTTCGAACCCGCGATCTTCGGATCGGGAGTCGAGAGTCTTACCCCTCGATTACGGAGGCTGTTAAATACGTATAAATTATATAGTATACATTATTTAAAAAAAAGAGATAAGGATTCAGCATTATTAATGTCACATGACAGGTTCTGATATTATCCCATAATTTTATTAACATATTTAAATTAAGAGATTTCACTTAAAAGCCTTATTTAATGGCAAATAAGAGTATAACTTAATTAAACACAAAATTAAACATCCAATAATGTATAATTATTCATTGTGTAATGTTGACTTAATCTCTGTAATCGAAATACTCGACCTAGGCATCATGTTCGATCAGAAACTCTGCTTTGTATCTCACATAACTACTATCGCTAACAGGGCTATGAAAATGTTAGGTTTTATAGTAAGAATTTCCAAGGATTTTAAAAATATCAATACATTAAAACTTCTGTTCACATCTCTCGTTAGAAGTATTATAGAATACAACTCTTCAATTTGGTCACCTGTCTTTAATAATCACATTAATACCATTGAAAGAGTCCAACGCAAATTTTTGAGGTGTATTAACTTTAGACTAGGAATTCCTTTAGAAACAATAGATTATGATTTTTTATTACATTCATTGAAATTGCTTAAGTTAAGTGATAGAAGAAAATTTTTTGATCTTATATTTTTATATAAAATTGTAAATTATCATTTGGATAGCCCTGATATATTAATGTTGATTCAATTTCATGTACCTACCATTAGATCGAGGTCCTCTAGTATGTATTATTGTGACAATTATACCACAGTCTCAGGATATAACTCAGTTATAAATAGGTTGCAAACACTTGGTAACTTTTATGCTAAAATCGCCGATATTCTTAATATACCCCTTGTGAAGTATAAAGCTACACTAATTAAACATTTTAATGAGGTCATTGTATAACAGGTTTTTGTTTTTGCTTCCGTCTTTCTTAAAGTCATTATTATTTTATTTGTTATGTGTTTCAATATAATTATATAATTTTCACTCATCAAAATGTAATACTGTACTATTTATGCCTGTGTAAAAAAAAAAAAAAAATTATGTATGTAAATGGCACTAGTGCCGTAAATTCTAAATAAATAAATAAATAAATAAATAACACATTTTATTATAATAATAACTTGTCCGTTCCGTGTTTTTATCATATTTTTTACCGCGTAGCCGAATCGACCTAGGTTTAATCCAGGGTTAAATGTGACGAATTTGGGACCAAGTCTCATACTTCATAGAACATTTCTCAAGTCATCTGGAGCAAAATACCGATCATTTAGATTTTACGCTGACAAATTGCTTCATGCCTCAAAGACACTTGATCAAAAACACCTCACCATCTCCACTAATAAGATACGACGTAATTTAAATAATTTATCCCTTTTTGGTGGTAGTTGCTGAAAAGTAAATGTTTTAACGGGTGGAACAAATTTAAAAAAAAAACCATATCGAATAAATAGATGATTATTGTGTTTATCTAAGCTTCAATGGATACTTTGTTGGATGAAGGTGAAATAGTGGGGTGTAAAGTTTTGTTTAGTTTGGTACCTGATATTTCAACATAGGTAGGCAAAGTACCTACCTGGTTCATAGTACATCATTATCTTCATCAAAATAAGTTTGATAGAATAAAAATTATCCAACGTAATTCGCGATTGACGGCCACCGTAGTCGAGGGGTAATTCTCTCGACTAGTAATTCGAAGATCGCGGGTTTGAATCCCGGAGTATGCAAATTAATTTTATTTGATTAATTTGTGTTATTTCACAATTAATTAAGTTAAAAAAAATATTTAATACCCGTATTTGCGGCACGTTTAAAAGCGGAAGATACTCTTAGTGTAACCACTATTCAGAATTGAAACGTTGCTTTAACCGTGTTTGGCGACCATATCTGAATAGCAAGGCACTTCTCCACCATCCTTTCCATAATCTCCCCCCCGCTCTAATTATCTTCAGCCTCATAACATACTCCTATTATTGATGCCATAGTCTCACTGGCTCTATGTATACTGGAGCAGTTGGGACGTCTTCTTTTAAAAGATTTCTGTAATTGTATATAAACTTACACTTTGAACACCAATTTCGAACAATGACGGTCGTCCGTGGTCTAGTGGCAAGGCTCTAGACTCCCAATCGGAAGGTCGCGGGTTCGAACCCGGCGTGCGCAAATAAATTTTATTTGATCAATTTGTATTATTTCACAATTAATTAATAAAAATAATATATGTTATATTTGCGGCACGTTCCAGAGTGGAAGATACTCTCAGTATCGCCCTGGTGTAAGACCACCATTCAAAATTGAAGCGTTGCTTAATAATGGCTTTAGCCGTGTTTAGTGACTAGATCTGAATAGCCAGGTACTTCCCCACCTTCCTCTTCCCCATCTCCTTCACTTCCCCACTTACCTACAGCCTCACAACATACCCAATTGGGATGCCATAGTCTCACTGGCTCCAGACGGGAGCAGTTAAGACTCTTGTGAGGTATTCTCTATAAAAAAATAAAAAAACTGCAAAATGTTTTTAAAACGGAGCAAAAAGTACTATTTAGTAATAAAACAATAATTAATATTTTTAAGCAAATATCGTTGGTTGTACTACAGATTTTATTAAAAATACTAATTTCGGTTCTGACGCCGTCTGTCTGTAACATCGGATCAATGAACGCCAGAACTTTTGCTTTGAATTTAAATGTTAATTAATTAACCTTCAAAAATTCTTTGGTATATTCAGACAAGATATTTTTTACAGGAAATAATTTTCACATTTGGCCAAATATTATGACATCTTCTTCAGAAATGGCAAAAACCGGTTAAAATGTTACGGTACGCCCCCAAATATGGTACGAATTATGTTGTAGTACAAGTAATTGCCGATTAAAACCAATTACAATAATTATTGGATAATGCACCTAAAAGACATCTACTTTCATTTTATTCGCCAATTAAATAGCTTTGTCGGTTAACGGATATGAGAGATTGCAAGAGTACAGTACTTATAATAATTGTAAAAAAAATAATGAGTACTTTCATGCCAGTATAGAATACTGAGAAAACATTTATTGAATTGAATTGGATTCGTAAATATTGTCATACAAACCTAACTATAAATTTTATATTATTGGATACTAGAATGTTACATTAATTAGTTCGATCCACTTTGTTTGACGTGAAAAGGTAGGTCATATTCAAGCAAATTAAAATGTTATATATTTAAAAAAAAACATGCAAAAACCATCAAACGTAATATGGATACAGTATTCAAACAGTTCTATATTTACAAAAAAAAACCGTTTAACGTAATATGGATACAATATTCACGGGTCGGTATTTAAAAAAAAAACAAAAACCACTACGTAATATGGATACAATATTCAAACAGTTCTATATTTAAAACATTTTTTTTTTTTTGCAGTGAATAACTTACAAGAGTCCTAACTGCTCCCGTCTGCCGTAGCCAGTGAGACTATGGCATCCCCAATTGAAGTATGTTCCGAGGCTGAAGGTAAGTAGGGAAGGGAAGGAGACGAGGAAGCGGATGGTGGGAAAGTACCTGACTATTCAGATCTAGTCACTAAACACGGCTAAAGCCATTATTAAGCAACGTTTCAATTATGAATGGTGGTCTTATACCAGGGCGATACTTAGAGTATCTTCCACCCTGGAACGTGCCGCATATATACACTATATATTATTTTAAATAATTAATTCTGAAATAACACTAATCAAATAAATAAAATTAATTTGCGCACGCCGGGTTCGAACCCGCGACCTTCGGAATGGAAGTCCAATGCCCTACCGCTGTACTACGATCGGCCGTCAATCTATCTAATTTGTCTATCTAACGTAATATGGATACAATATTCCATCAATTCTATATTTAAAAAAAAAACATCCAACATAATATGGATACAATATTCAAATACATGTTGAAAGGCATAAAAAAAAAGTATTTCTGAATTTCAAAAGTAAATGTTTTATCATGAACTTTTGGTGCAAAATGAAGTACGTCAAAGGGGTAGATGTTTGCTCGGATTATGTCGTACCTACCGACTGCCATGATTAATCAAGTTAATATTAAAAGCCTAATATTATGACTTTTGTCCCAGAGACAAAAATCATTTCGTTGCACATTGTTGTTCGCACCGCTAGCTATATGCATTGTGTGAATATTGTTATCAGTTCTTTACTTGACCTACAGTGTATTTGTTAGCAATATTTTAAAATAATCTTCTCGATCCACAAAGTAAAGAACGTGTATTATTAAGGTAGATTCAGACTGGACGACGTACGTACGCATCGCTACGCCAAACAATGCTTAGCCACCCATACATTTTCTATGAAAATGGCCACAGACATCGCACGTCGCGATGCGTGTGGCCAATGTGATTCTAAAACATAAATTTTCATTGAAAATCTATGGGTGCTAAGTAGCCCAGATATTGTTAGGCGTAGCGATGCATACGTACGTCGACCCAGTCTGAATCTACCATTAGGCTTTACGATATTAATTTTAAATGCATTTAATTTTTTTTCCATGTGGATTAATCAATATTCTGCTAAGAAATTCTGGGATTTCCCACTGTGATGTATTTTTCCACCAAGTAGCTACTCCGTGAATAAACATGTTTTAATAAAATCGTTTCCCTGTTGCCTCGGAGTGTTGTTGTTTGTTGACAATCAACACGGATAGCTTTGTGCGGTAATGAATTAAAGTTGTGAGTTGTGGCGGAATTAATTGAAGACTTACGCCCTCAAAGCCTCCGGGAGTTACCTTCGTATATCTAACACAACAACTACCTACCAATTCTCATTTATGGTGAATTAAATGTGAAACAAAAGTAACTCTTCCCTAACATATATTTTCCCCTCAAATTGTTGAATCGTTTGAATGATGTTTTTTTTTTCAGATGAAAAAAAACATCAAACAACCTTTAAAATAATAAATGTATTTATTTATTGTTGTTATACGCCCATAGGGGCTTTTTACATAGATTATAGATTATAAAGTAATATGTTATCGAGGATAACACATATGTCCATACAATTTATACCAAAATTATAAAAGTGAAAAAAAAATTAAAATATACAAGTAGTTTTTGAAAAATATAGCGTAAAACCATGAAATATTTTAAATAATATAACATTTGACAATAACATAGAACAAAATAATAAAACATTACAATAACACGTCAAATCATTAAATATATTATACCCATGTTACAATAATTTGTAGGAATTGTTTGGTTTGAATTGTATTTTAGATTATAAAGGGAATCAGCGAATATATCTACAATACACCAAACTTGTTGCCTAAATCATGCATCCTGTTGGTAAGTGAGTGTGATTGGTAGTTAGTTGTGTATGTGTTGCAAAAGAATGTTATATTTTGTCTAGTATTCCTTGTCGTTACATGGAGTTTAATAGTAGCAACGATGGCAGGGCTGTCAATTAGGTTGTTCATGACTCTGTATAATAATATTAAGTATAATAAACTCATAAAGAGACAAAAAAACTTTGTGATGAAGCGTGGAGGGTTTTTTTATGGAAAGGAAGGAGAGGAAGATCTAGGAACTAAAAAAATATAAGGGGTGAAAAACATATGAATCCATCCTTTCCACTGCGGTGTAAAGCGATGGATCGAGAGAAAGTCCGGCTGGAGAGGTCAAAAGGTCTCCAGTTTCTCCCGATCCAGAGCGCCATTAAATAGATGCGCAAACGCATCCGCCGCCAAGACATAGATAATCCTCACCCCTGCTAAGTCATCAAATGTAGCGAAGCACTTGGGAGGACCTATGGCAGGATATCCAATAATCAACCCGCCTTCAAAATTGTAATAACTATTAATGTAATCATTTAAAAGTAATTAATCATTTTCCAAAGCTTGATTACTTGGTTTGTTTTATTGATTAGTTATGCTATCTACTCTCGTTTCTTTATTTTGCTTATCCCTTTCCGCATCACAACTCACAATAATCCCCAATTGGTTTCGGACACTTTTTTAAAAGATAGACAAACATTCCCAGGATACGAATTATCCGAAAATACTAGAAAACCTTTGACAACCAACATTACAAGTAGAAAACCGTTTGTTACAATATTTTTTTCTAGAAACTGGTCCACCGGAAGATGCTTACTTACACATTTAACGCAATTTTTACTTTGTAGGCAATTAAATCAATATACTTACTTTTGAATTGGAAGAGCTAAATCAACAAAGAGACAAGAACAAGGCGGTCTTTGCGGCCACAAATAATGCAAATATGTTAGTATGCTGTATAGTGTGAAATATATCACCACGAATAAAATTTATAATGGACATAAAAATATCTTACAAAACAGAATTTAGAAACGGTCTAATTTGGAGCTAAAGTGTTTTTTGATAATTTATTTTGTAAATAATTTTTTTCAAGGATGAAAAAAAAGTTAATCAAGGGAAAAACGTCACAAATAATTTTAGTCAACAAACAGTATATTTTAAAGTTTATTTTAAAGTTTCACGATTTTATTTTTTTAAAAGTAATTTCCAAATTTATTTTAATTCTATTCAAGCGAAGTGATAGTAAAAAATTTATTTTATTCAAATAATATTTGTGATATTAATAATATAAACCAATTTGTAGTAAAGATTAATCGAAAATTGTAATTTTAGATTAAGATTCGCCTTGTTAGCACAATCATACAACAGAATATCATTTAAGAATCACCCTTGCAGTATTTTGTGCTGAACCAAGTGACTCCCAATATCATCAACTGGCTGGATAACCTCACCATAGATACCACTTTATAAAAACTTTCATCCACCATCATTATGAAGATGAAGAAGAATTATTAGATTTTTGGTAGAAAAAAAAAATCTGTTTTAATTGAATGACGGGAGCTTAGAAAGCTCACAAAGTCTCAAATCGACAACACGTAAAGCGTGAACCACAAAGTTTGCGGCACAACATACAAAACGATGACTTTTAAAAATATGATTTGACAAGCAGACTTCCACTGGGTCTCCGCTACGTGTATGACGCCACAATGACACGGTGTCAGGCAAGTCACAGAGACAGCGAGGTCTCCTTGACACTTAGCGATTCCAGCGACAGTGATGCTTAATTTAAGCCACGTGACAAGGTGTAACGTGAAAAATAATATTAAATATTTCTTCGGGCTGTCAGCTGTCACTTCCTTTCGAGAAATTGCGAGAGATGGAGTCAAATTAGTAAATTTCACTAGCCATAGCTTTCTGACTGTCCACGGGTTTGTTGTTATCTATGTTATTTTTTTAATTTGTTTTGTTTCCTAAACTACGTGTTATCATTAATTCAGCTGTTCTTTCCAACTTTTCAATCGATCAATCTGAGTCTCCGATCAGCTAAGTGATTTGTTTAGTAAGGTTCGATTGGACTCTTGGTAGGAGAGTTGCGTTGGGAAGAGCGTATTTGTGCATTTGAGGAATGTTGCAATCAAATTTTGGCTCAACAGTTGATCAGTGGGATTGGAAACAAGGACTGTTATTGTTTTCAGCTGAAAATGGTCATTTTTCCAAGAAATATTTACTTTGCTTGTCAGTTTATTCGCCTTATGAAGGCATTGTCGAACTGTAGTAGTCAGTGACAAATAATCGGTGAAATGTTGTTAACAAAAGCACGCGGGCCTTTATCAAAGAAAATACTTGTTTATGTTAAAATATTGATTCTGCTTATTTGTGTTAGAATTCAATTATTATGGTTTTATTAGTCAATTTAAACATTTTTTCAGCTTTATTGGATTACTGGATAAAATTTTAAAATGTTTTAAAAAATCACAATGTTTATGTTAATAAATTCATATCTTGATGAATCCTGGTGTAAAGTTTATAGCCATTCGAGCGCTTTTTGCCAGATTATGGCACTATTTCCAAAACCACGGATTGCTTTGTTGCCAAAGTGTGGCAATTTTTTTTTTTTTTTTTTTAATTAAAAAAACGACTATATAATAAATTGTACATTCAACATATAAAAAAATAACTATTCTCTAGGTTCTTTAAAATGTTTTAAGGTTAAAGATTTAATTATATATTTTTTATAAATCCTAAAAATATATGATAATAGACAAAAGATAGTGGAATTCATTAGCTACATAGAACTATAATTAGTTTGTATGTCTCCATATTCAAATTCAGAGGTATGATTTTTTTAATATGGGGGGAAAAATTTCCTTTAGCAATCCGAGAAAAAATATTTAAATTGCTCTGTCGCTCCATGTATCAGGTATGGCTGATTTAATAGTATTGTTATAAACACTGAATGTTTAATGGCTACAAATGAGTCACTCACTTCTTAATTTGGGAGATTACCGCTGCCCTGGAAACCATTTATTGGATAACAAACACCTATGCCATACCGGTGTTTAGCTTCGTTTGGTGACTTAGAAGGGATGCTCGGGATCATGGGGTGAGGTTTGTCTAGGTTTTCATCAACTAGGGGAGACTTTTTGACCTTTGCAGTCGGACTCTCTTGACTCATCGCCTTGCACAGTAATGGGAGAGATGGATTCACACGTGCGTCACTCCTTAACACACTGCCCTGATTCTGATTCCTACCTATCACTCGTACCCTATTTTCTTCCCAGAACTTCTTCCTGATTTCCTTAAATTGGATGGCTTACAATGATTATGTCAGTTAAGAGGCATTTGCGTAAACATTTATTGTTGTCACTGAAGTTTAACTGAAAAATGGTGAAATAAGGTGTGTAAAAGCAAAGGCTGCAATTCCCATTTCTCCATGTTTGCTTTTGAAATGACCTGGAGATGTCTATCTTTGCTTTTAAGTATAATATTACATACAAATATTGTTAACACGTATATTTCATACATTATTTGTATGTAATATTGTACTCAAAATCAAAGATAGCAATCTCCATGTCATTTTAAAATCAAACATAGTAATCTGGCCGAAGTGGAGATTGCTGCCTTTGCTTTTACACACCTCAAATATAAGATAGTGATTCTCCTCAAAGATATAATCTTCGGTTAATCAATGACTGTTTCTAAAACTTTATGAAGTATATTTTTTGTTTAAAAAAAGCTTCTCTTTCGAGATTTATAGTCAAATAAATATTACGGACGCATTGCTATGAAACTTGTGATTGAATTTCGATACCAATCTCAATCGATCTTTCAAGATACCAACCAACAGCCAATAAAAGTTATGTTAACACGACTACCAGCTGAACCATACTGCCTACTACCTATACCACAAAAATACAAACATAGTTAGATTCTGATTTCTGATTGTATTCAGTGGCTTTTCGTGAAACCGGTATGCTAGGGCAACTGCCTGAGGATAGGTCAGCGAGACAAGTTCGAAAAATATATTTTTATCGTTTATACATACTAGAGGGGAACGATTTTATTGTTTTTATATATATCTAATATTGAGAGAAAAATAAAGTTGTGCTGAATTTTATTGATCAGTAATGTGGTTCTTTGCCGTAAATAAAATGTATGGAATCGAACAAACATCCCGTAGGAAAAGATGCTCCCCGATTTATGGGGTGTTCTATTAAGTTAAGCGGAACTTTTCCATCTTTAAGTCAACTTAATAGGAACTTTACTTCGATCCAAATTTTAGAAACATTTCTCATGTACATGTTCATCTACTATCTTTAAAATTTATTTATTATTCCATAAAATGATGCTTGGCCTCAATATGTTAAAGTTACCTGTTCTAAAATTATTTTTAATATGAAATATTGTAAAAACTATGTTACCAATAGGTAATATTTCTTTTGGCTACAATAATGTTTTTTTATATTTTTCTCCCGTCTGGAACCCACATTACAATATGCATGTACATTGCTCAAACTATTGTAAGAAAACAAAATAAGTTCTGGCGCTTTCAAAGTTTTAAAATCGGTATCCCAATATTTTTTTGAATTACAACAGTCTTTTAAATTGTCTTATCTTTTAATATGCTTAAACTGTCGGAGAGGAGGATTATCATTCACATGGTAATTTTACATAAAATTCTAATGTATGAAACTTTCGGATACGACTGCGTAATTCTAGAAGCAGGATTATTTCAGTGCAGAAATTCTGGGACTAACTACCATATGTATTGCCCAGAATACTAATTGAGGGGAATAATTTTGCAGAGTCAACATCTTCATTTTATTACTAAATTATTAATAAACTATTATTGCTGAGGCAGTTTAGTTATGAACAATTTTATAACTTTTTTAATGTATAATTTTTAATTTGTTCAAGCCGTATTTAAACAAATTACAAATTTAAATGCATTAAAAAAGCTTGCCTGAAGCATCGAGAACATCTAATTATCATTAATTGTAATTGTTGTATATTTATTGATGTAAGGCCTGAGTTTGCCCATGGGCTTGTAAATTTCTTGCTCCGTCACTGATCGCGTTCCTTTGTTTCATCGGCCATCTTGTCCTTGCTTTGTTGTAATTTGTCGATAAAAAATGTCGCGTAGTAATTTCTCGATAAAAAATGTTGCCTCTGATCTAGATGTCTTTTTGTTGTCTCTTTAACTTTAACGGTCGTTTATCGTCCATTGTTCTTTGAGAGGAGAGCGGCATATATCCAAGATATTGGTTTATCTCAATTCTGAGAATATAAACCGGGCAATCAAGAGATAAATCGAAAAATTGGATAGTTACAATCTTTCTGTTAAGGGGTACTGCCGCGCCGCCTTTTTGATACAAAAATTATTTTCGGATTTAAAGGCAAAATACCGAATCAAAGTGAATAATATTTTTTTAAATAAAAAGTTAATAAACTAACCAACTGACTAACCATCAGAGAGGATGGAACGTCAAACAACTCGGTCTTGCCACACAATCCTTGCCTCAATTCATATTCACACTATTATTCTTCTATTATTCGGGCCCGACTTAAGAGGCTAGACTTTGAACGACACGCGGAACACCCGCGTCTGTCATTCTGTCCCGCTCACAATAAGCTCACGCACACTTACAATACATGCGAATGCGAAATGTGCGAATGAGACAACGCTCAAATTTACCTATAGAAATCGCTCGAAAAGGGGTTTATGGAGAATACACTTTTCTACACCGAAACTTTCACGAAATTGAAATTTTTAAAAATATATATTTTTTAGAAAGAAGAAGCTACGTCGTTAGCTTTTTATAATTTTATAATTCTTTATGAGAGTTGAGTTAGCAGCACTTTTTCCTTAAATAATATTTTTTGATAAATCGTACATGTTTGACAGTGAATTTTTACGTTAATACGAAACGCATCGAAAATTCGAAAACATACCGACATAGTTTTCACCCTCTAGACGGCAGTATAAAAAAAATATATTCATTTTGTGCAATTTTCGATGTAGAAAAGTGTTTTTTCCTGGACGTCCTTTTTGTATGGGCCGAAAAGCGAAGTCTATCGTCTTAAGCATCTGTTTCACTTGATCGTTCCATAAATATCTTCTTCGGGCGTACACGACTTCTTCCACCATTTACATTTGCGTTGGAGATCCTTACACTTCTTTCTTCGTTAATTCATTCTACGTGCCCAAACTATTATTTTAACTAATCTACTGATAACTTTCTTACATTAATGTCTTGCATTATTTGCAGATCTCCAGAAATTTCTCACATGATCGTACATGATTTTACCACACATACGCCTTAGGGATGTCATTTCTACAGCATCCAGTCTACTTCCATTCTTCCTTTGCCAGTTCCACGCCCCACTATCCATACATCAGGTTCGGAACCAGCACTCTATTATGGACAGCTAGCTTTGCTTCTTTGCACAGTTTTTTGCTAGCATCGCATTCAGTCCTCCATTAATGAACTCTAGCAATTTTTTAGTACGGAAATGTCCTGATTTATTTAATTGTTTTTTTTTATTTATTTTTTATTATGAAATATAGGCCATTGAAGAATTTGATCTACCATAATCTTAGAAGATACAAAGAACGATGACTACGGCCTATCTTTCTGAGGCTAGTATGTCCGTGAATATAATCCTGCGGGGAAACGATGTGAAGGTTATTTATTAGAGTATTTAGTTATCTACACTTATTAAACTAATTTATTATACTTGTGCCCTGATTCAAAAGGAATCAAGACTTAAATCTAAACTTTAAACGACTAAAAAACGAAGGCCGCACACATTTTCATAAAACCTGAACGACATGGGATAGTGAACGTATCTGGCTTTTCAGATCTGGTCCCATCACAACAAAACCATTATCAAACAGATTTCTAAACGAGAAAGTAACCTCTCAGATAAAAGAGTCTTTAAGAATCAAATTTTAGCTTAATCGAAGTCGATCAATACACTTCACCGGCCTCATTTAAATTAAATCTCAAAGAAAAAAGCCACGAGGCTGGTTTATATCGATTAATTACTCCAAATTGGTTCGGTTTATAGCTGCAATTAAAACCTTGTCGCGTTTTAAGAATAAAGTACTGGGTAGTAGTTCAATCAAGCAAACCTGTTTTAGGTACACAAGTAGGTACCATATTACGCACCTACAATTATATACAATTATTAACTAGTAAGTGAACGAAAGGTAGGTAAAACAGGTGTTGAATATTAATTGATGACCGAAAAAAAAATTATCGTCATCAGTCAAAAGTTAGGCCGATTTTGAAAAAACGAAATTCTTCATTTTTATAACCTCCTGGCTTTCAGAATTTGTATATAGCTCCTTATTAAATCATCTCGTAAGGAAATACTTAGAAAAACATTTTTTCATTTTCTGATTTATTACCTGCCTACAGAAGAGTTTGAAAAAGAATTGTTATTTAAATAGTAATGTAATAGACATTTCTTTACACACATTGTATAATATTCCTTTATTTAAATTATGTACTTTATTATTGAGAGATTATTTACGGGCCTACTTACAAATCTTATTCAGAAAGTTTGAGTGAAATACAACAAAAATCTAGATATGTTTAAGTGTTTTTTCAGACGTTAAAATGTTTTTATCATGTTTTGAGATTACGGAAGAATTTTTTTGAAACGTCTATGGTAGGCGCTAAATTAATTCCAGCGAAGGAATTTATGAAAGTTTTACGTTAAATTACAGTATGTATTTCATATAGAATTTAAAAGATTTCGATTTAAAATTTTCATTAAATATAAGACATTTTTCTAACCACCCGTATATAATTTTCAGGTAAATTCTTTGCAGTATACAAGTAGCTTGTACGTTGTCAATACAAAGTTTTTTTTTAATTAGCGCTATTTGGGAAACTTAGCTTTTAAGTAAAATAAATGTATCTTACCTTAATGGCTTGGTTTTGGTTGCTGACGTTGAAATGTACCTGTGAAAAAAAGAAAATAATTAAGATAAAGAAGCAGAAAGAGGAAACCAGTTAATTCTGGACGATTATTGTGACAAAGGTGTCTTCCGAATGCGATAGAGAAATGGTAAAGATAATAATTCAAATGTACTTAATTAAGGTAATATTGAGACAATGATAAACATTATTCGCCAATAAAATTTTATGTCGTGATAAAGTTGAGTGCATTTTGTTTATAATCCTGGTAATCTTACTGATAAATTATTTAACTTTTCAATAAGTAAAACAATAAAGTTTTATCGACATCCTGCATTGTGATTTTAAAGTAAGTAGCTCATTATTGTAATATCAGAACCTCCACGGAGGTTGTATATAAAATTATTCATAACATTTAATCATTAAAAATGTTATCAATCATTTAAGAGGAACGGCTGGGAGGTCTTCTTCATGCAAACTAAAATTTGTATTTGAGGCAAAAAAAAAAAACTCGTATATTAGTTATTTATTAGGTACATAAGCAAAATTAAGTAAGGTACACACATATTTTACTGTGTCAATCTTACTATCTATAATATTAACTTTTTGGTTGCGTACGATATTCTCATAATATTAATTACTCGAGCGCTTTTTGCCACATCATGGCACTATTTCCAAAACCTCGGATTGCTTTGTTGCCAAAATGTGGCAAATTTTCAAAATGTTTATTTTTATATAATATATTTTACATTCAAAATATAACAAAATAAATATTCTCTAGGTACTTTAAAATGTTTTAAGGTTAAAGATTTAATTATATTTTTTTTATAAATCCTACAAATATGTAATAACAGATAAAAGATAGGGGAATCCATTGGCTACACAGAACTATATCAGTTTGTAGGTCTCCATATTTAAGTTCAAAGGTATGATTTTTTCAATGTGGGCGGAAAAAATTCCTTTGGCAATCCGATACGATACGATACGATACGATTGGACCACCCCAGCCAGGAGCAATCCTGTCCCGGTGAGACCAGTACACCAGGGGGCACTGATTTGTTAGGACTAGGAACAAGTGCTCTGATGATAGGTAGGAGGTTGGAGTTTAATCAACCGGTATACATGGCAACCTAATAAGCCAATATTGGAATTTAGGATGGGCAGGAATGAAGGAGTGGATTGAGCGTTATGATTTTGTATTTTTTTTCTTTATGTCTTCCTTCTTCTTGCCTCTTCTCGGCTCTTCTTGGATCTTCGTAGTTTTCTTGTATCTTATTTTCTACTATTGCTTCTTCTTGTCTCTTCTGGGATCTTTTCGTCTCTCCCCCGAGAAAAAATATTTTAATTGCTCTGTCGCTTCAGTGGATATAAACGTATATTTTTTTTTTTATTAATATTAACGAATGTTACCCAAAATGCACACACATCTCTAGGTAGGCAAATAAAGTCACAACAAAAACTGTTATCATTCCTAAATTCATTCATTGGACATTCCGATTTTGAGAGGGTCGAAGATAAATAGAGGGATAAAGCCTGATTCATGCGTTACCCGAGCCAACCCGACCACACCTTTGCCCCTTCCTCTCCCCGCCTCCAGAAGTTGCCCAACCGACCTGGCCGAACTACCCCAACTACCCCAACCGAGGTGTTTTACTGGGATAAAATAAATACCAAGTGACGAACATAGAAAGTTTCGGAAAACTGAGCAAACGAGGATGCGTAACTAAGCAGGATCAGTAATTCTTATCCAAATTTTGTTATGACGATTTGTTTCATAACAATTTATCAAATTTCAATGTTAAGGTAAAGACACGAAAAAATGCAAAATCGTACAAAATCTAGTGTTTTAATTTTGAAAATTTGATCGCTTAGAAATAATATAGATGCTTCAATTAAATACTGTGAGTAGAACACATCTTGGCCTTTGAAGGGATCGAGTATTTTTTTGATAAGCTTATTAAAAAACTTAGAAAAAAATTATGAGTCTGACCTATAAAAAATGGTTAAAAGCGAAAAATCTCCTACTTACAAATCCTTTTTCTGGTGTTGTTTTATTGAATAATGTAGCTAATTAAGTTTCTTATAAAGTGATCGGAAAACATTTTAATACTTGTATCTGAACTTCACAAAATAAAATAAAACGTGCATTTTGGCGACGTTTCTTTTCAGTGAATAAAAATAGGCGGTAGCCAACGAATTTGTAACTGCGAATTTCACCCTTCTGCCATGTACAGAAGGATTTTAGCTCGTCGCTCATTCTACGCCCAGAGCCCGGGGCCAACGGACATGCCTTAGTCTACGCGGCGCTTCGATCTTTAAAAATATACTTGCGGAATAACAAAACACTGTTGTTTGCTAGAGATTAGGGTTTTTATTGGTAAACGCCCAAAAATCGTTCGCTCCGCCCATTCCGAATGAGTCAAGGACTAGTGGATCATCTTAAAATTAAAATTCTGCTACATAACTATTCAAGTTCTGTAATGATTTCATCGTGGGCCTGTTGTTTTACTGCTTGTAAATAATAGAATATAAATATGATTCTCTAAGTAGGTACTTCAACATTCACTTTGAAATTTGATGAATTGTTTAAATTCCTAGAGATACCGTCTAAGAGTTTTTTTAACCTTGCAAGAAAACTACCCAGAGTCAGTTAATGTAGCTAATTACGTAGTTTTAATGTGTCTCAACAGAGGTCAGTAAAGTTGTACTATGTATGAAAGAGAGTTAGTTAACTGTCGCCCGTTCGCGTCTAATATCCGAACGGCCACGAAGATATCCATTGTTATCCGATCGACAGATGGGCACCTTCGGTGACGATTTCGCCTGCCGCTGATTAAAACAGAGCATAAATTAGAGCAGATATTAAATAAGATGTAACACTATATAAAAGATCTCAGCAGAATTCCAATAGAAGAACCTAAATAGGTGGTAACAAACAGAGTTGTAGTTATGACGAAATTTATACCAATTAGTCAACTATATGTGGCCATGCAACAGTTTGCTATCGAAGGACAAAATTGCCGTAATGCTCGGAAAAGTATTTGAATAATCACATCACCATTCTTTTTTTTGATGCCCTATTGATATTGACTAAAAATGACATGTTATAAAGGACGAGTACAGTACAGATTTACAATATAGACGAGACGGATTTTAAAGTATCACGTGATTAAGTCAGTGCAATCGAGCAACTAGAGTTTTAAAATGGTAGCGATTATTGTTCATGCTCGTTGCTACTACTGATTTGTGTGTTGTTTTAGCGCAAGCACATGAAATAAACAGAAACTATTTTAACGCAAAGTTTACTTAGCGACAGCACCGATTTCGTAATTTGGCGGTCACACTTCCAATCCTGTATGTACTCTAGTCTGCCTTGCATCTTATATACGTGTACGCCGTAGTTGCAAATTCGCCTAATGGTGCACATGACATTGAGCTGTTTGATTCCATCATACTTGGCTGATCTCTGTCAAGCAATGTTCCCTGACTAACGGCCGCTGTTTCTAACTTTTAAATCGATTCATCTGAGGCCGCTATCAGCCAAGCATTTTGTAGGGTAGCGCTCGATTTATGTTGTCCCCAAACATCTTATGTTATCTGGCCTCGCCCACTTTCATAGACAATAAAATGACATCAAAGTAAGAACTTTCGAAGTTAAATTAATATTATAGAGTTAATTGTTGGATTTATTATTAATACACGTAATTTATTTAAAATATTTTTATCCATAAACTGACATTTTATATATTTTTAAACAAACGTATATAAAATAAAGTGTCAGCTTGACCGTAGGTACTGGACTTAACACTTGGCTTGGCGAATATTCGAAAACGACATAGTTTTTCGCATAAATTAACCGTTTTTCGTCTCTGCTCCGCACGCATCCGAACTTCTCAATCCATATTAATTAAAATGATAATTGATATACGCAATACAACAGAAGTAAAATGAGCGCGAAACTGTGTCTTCTATCAAAGTGATATTTCATCGACCATACATTGTGTTCGCGGTATTTTTTCTACTCTGTTGACACTTTTAAGAACTAGTCCAAAACTGAGGCGGCCGGAACGAGTTTAATCCACTAGTCCGGCTTCCTTAGGTTAAGATATATGCTTAAGCGATACCTATGTGTTGGAAAAAGCGTAGTTGTGCACTAATCAAATACTAAGGCAAAATCTTGGCTTAGTAATTGATTAGTAGGATTGGGAACAGCGGCCGTAACTGATCAAGTCTGATGCGTCTTGAACTGGTTGAGCCTTCTTGCATTAATGTTGTAAAGGGAACAGTATATTTAACGTATCTTGTCCACATTCTTGGATTAAATTGCTGTGTCATCTTGTGAGTGGCTGTCATCTAAGACTGAAAAATACCTAATCACTTTTTATAAAAACAGATTATCACCAACACTTAAACTGGCCGAATCAGAATGAAAAGCCGCCCGCTCCGCGGGTTTTTCACTGCTAGTATTATTTTTATTGTCCTGAAATAAATTGCCATAAAGTTAATTCCACATTGATCTCCATTGTTGTTAATTATTATAATACTTAAATTTAAATTTACGTATCTTTTGAGCAGTTTTTTTTTTTTTCGATTACTGTAAAATAACGTCTAGCCATTTCAAAAAATTATGTTTTGAAATCCTCTGTATTAATAAATTGGAAATTCATATGTCACACAGTATTTATTCTGGTTTAGTAATGTATAATTTCTATATCTTAAGAATTTCAAAAAAATATAATAATTTAGGATTCATAATATTATGTTTTATACTAGCTTATAAATGTGGAAATTCTAACTATGCAATTGTAAGTGTTCTCCAAAATGCCCTGGAAAGAATCTCAGACTTGTTTTCTCCCGAAAGAAACCATTCATCTGTTCTGTATGAAATTACTAATGTTATCCAAAATGACCCTGGTAAAATAATTACATCTTGGCGATTCATTCAAGGAAAAAGAAACAATCCCGTCACTACAAATGCAACTACTAATGTTCTCAAAATTTGTCTTGACAGAATCGCCATTCCTTTCCATTGTAAGAATATGTACTAAAACACAATTTGGCTGTCCTGAAACGGGAATCCTTCCCAGTTGGACAGACAAAGGATCATCTTGTATTGTATGTTTGTATTATATAAATAAATAAATTATTCACCTTTGGCGAATATTGTTACTTAGTTTTTATTGAACGTCTCAAACAGCTGTCACTAAACTAAACTAAGTGAAGGCTGAGAAAAACTGTCATATTTAATCTTAAACTGAGGTTTTGTTCAAAAAAAATTAAAATTCTATAATGTTGAAAAACTTTAAAATAATTATTTATTGAAAATATTTTCATTTCAATTATAATATAAGGTGTATTAATTTAACTTTCCGAGATCAAAAATTACCAACAAAATCTAAACAATCTAGCTGAATCCTTTGAAAGTCTAATAAATTTATTTCCTCGTTGGTATAACAATTTCTACCTCAGGGTATGTAGCAAAAACAACGGATTCATAGCCATAATAAGAACAAGGAATGGAATTTTTAAACATTCTTCGAGAGAACTCGGCCTGTTTTGTATGAAGGGTTTGAATATTTGAGGGAAGTGATCTCAGGTCTGGGCTCAAGCACCTTTTGGAAGAGTTTTCAACATTTTTGAACAAAGGCATTCGTGAAACTCAACGAAAAAGTTATTTTGTTAGGAGACCGGAAGTTACTGGAGGTAAAAATAATGTACTTACTTGAAAAACGAGGACGCTCTCCTTAATTTAGGCTTAAAATTTTGTTGTCCTTGATCTTAAGTTAGTAAGTTGATTTTTAGTTTATTATATTTATTTATGTAGCTGCAAGTTTATGATAATAATAAAAATAATATTTGGACGATTTTTATGCGCAATTTTCGTGGTAAAATCACCTCATACTCTCAGTATTTTTTTTATTTTTTTTTTGTTATTTATTGTTTTTGTGTTTAATTCGTAGAACTCCATTTAATTTTTTGAAATTTAATTTAAATTAAATTTAATAATGTTTATTATTAAGTTCTGCAAGTGTTTTAGTTTTTATTATTGTGACAGCTGTTTCGGCTTACAAGGCCATTTTCAAACTGAAATGTTTCATAAATATCGTCGTCGAATTATGAAACACCTCAGTTTGAAAATGGTCTTGTAAGCCGAAACAGCTGTAACAATAATAAAAACTAAAACACTTGCAAAACTTAATAATAAACATTATTAAATTTAATTTAAATTAAATTTCATACTCTCAGAATTGCTTTTGTGAAATACCACCATTCAAAATCGGAATGATGCTTGATATTCATTTTTTTTTTTTTATAAATAATCAGTTTAAAATAACCATTTATTTAAAAAATAAATAAAGAAAAATTTTCTACTACAAAACATAAATACTTGTCACACTTAAACATAACCACGTAAACACCTCAGCACAGGTACTCCTACAACATTACCCAACCACAGTTTCACTTACACAAACCTAGCTTACACAAAACATAATAAAAAGTTCATAAATTATATTATTATGTATAAATATTAATAATTTTATGTGAATACTGTAATATTATATAGAAATAAAAAAAAAATATGGATTAAGACGTGTTTTGTAAATACCCTTAGCGAATTTAATATTTCAAAGACCAAATCATGTCTGATTGTGTTTGAAAGGGATCGTAATGAAAATCGAGTCTCTTTCAACTTCATTGATATGCTTGGTGTAACTCTAAGTAACCAGCTCAGGTACGGAGGCTCTATTGAAGCTAAAGTTAAGTTAGCCTCTCAGAAACTGGGCGTACTGTACAGGACCCACAAGAACTTAAATACTATGTTTGCTTTACGAATTTGGCAGTTACCTCTGTTCCGGAGCCCAATATACCTGAAAAAAACAAGAACTGTGCGGAAACGGGCTGTCCGTTTGACAGATTCCCCTATCTTAAATTGCAATGTTTAGAGCACAATCGCCAAGTAGGTATGCTGTCCTTGTGTTACCACTATTAAAATCGAAAATGATTCGAGGAACTAGCGTCATCGATTCCTTCGGTACCGGTGCATAGTAGGGAAATACGCCAAACGTGCGCCTAACATATTTATATGGTTGACATTTGTCACATGAGAACCGGTGGCGTCTACGAATCGTTTTGAGTTCAACAGCTCGGCTGAATCAATCAATCGGCTCGTTTCTTTTCTTCCCGGAAATTATTTTACTTAATGTAAAAAAAAACCTCTGAGTATCCTGTATTTCATTCAGCCTTAAAACGTATAGTCATTGCAGATGCCATGGTCTTACTACACGGAGAAAAATGTCATTCTAAAATAAGATCATTTTATTCGTAAAAAACGGTTAAAAACAGGACGGAAGTTCTTACGAACAAATTAACAGGGTTTCAATGTTTATTGGCCGGAACATGTAAGAATAATTTGTTGGTATACGTAATTTCGTACTTACATCAACACATTATTCTTACCTTTCCCCCCAATAAACATTAAAACACTGTTAAATTGTTCGTAAGAACTTCAGTCCCCTTTTTAACGGTTTTTACGAATAAAATGATCGTATTTTAGAATGACATTTTTCTCCGTGTAGCTTTAGAAAGTTGGGAGCAGTTGGAACTCTTGTGCGGTATACACAATAAAAACATATTATAAACGGGTACCTGTAAACCTAAATTTTTTTAATTTTTGGAGATAGAAAGTTGTGTTGTTCAGTTTTTTTTTAAATTGCATTAAAATGTTGTGGATTTTATGACAACCCACGTGATCAGAGAAAATGCCGTAAAATCAGTTTCCGGTCGTACTTTAAATCTTGCCTATTCAAAGTTCGTCAAGTTTCTCCACCACCCAGGCGGTCGTTACGCCACTGACCCGAAACATCAACAGCGTCAATGTTTTTACCCATTTCCCACTCTGTCACAGTGGAGTAGCGATACTTTTTACACAGCCCGGAGAAAATAAAACCCGATACTTTTTCGTCAATTTCGTTGGAGATGGGATAAAAAACGTAGCGGTCATCGACAGTGAATGGAGCTCACTTAACACTGAATGGCCGGCCTAATGGACACTTCGATAGCCGTTTTTATCATCTCTTAGATTAGCACTATTTACTTTTACCCCTCTAGTACTGTATATACGAGGTGTGGCTATTAAATAACTAAACTGACGCTGCTACAGAATAGTAGTAAGCAAGCGTAGTCCAGCGGTAAAGCGTTTTTTTTTTTTTTTTATTGCATTTTGACTACCAAGCTAGGCAAATGCCCGTATTATGGTAGTCGAGATTCATAAGATGTTATATTAAGTATAAAATATTAGGTATAATCATCGATATATGTAGATGAAAGTAAAAACATATAGCATACATATTAAGGAAAATATTCTTACTAATATTAGTTATACATGATCACATACATGAAAGGAGTTAAAGTAGGTGAATATTGTTGGCCTGCCATTCCGAAGGACGCGGGTTCGAACCCAGGGGGCGCAAATAAATTTTATTTAATTGATTTGTCTTATTACACAATTCATTATTATAAATAATATATAGTATATTTGCGGCACGTTCTAGAGTGGAAGATACTCTTAGTATCGCCTTGGTGTAAGACCCACCATTCAGAATTGAAACGTTGCTTGAAATGGCTTTAGCCGTGTTTAGTGACTAGATCTGAATAGCCAGGTACTTCCCCACCTTCCTCTTCCTTGTCTCCTTCCCTTTCCTACTTACCTTCAGCCTCATAACATACCCCAATTGGAGATGCCATAGTCTCACTGGCTCCAGACGGGAGCAGTTGGGACTCTTGTGAGGTATTTACTATTAAAAAAAAGTACGCATACGCCAAACGCAAGTGACCGACAGTTGTTTAGCGTGAAGCCTTCTCTTTCGAATGCAGTACCTCTCGCTTCCCGAAATAAATCCGTATTGCCGTTGTCTTAATTTTTTTTTTTCCGCCGGAATAATGTTAAATGTAGCATTTATGTTTGTACTGACCCTTTATACAGCCTTACCCCTTTTTTCCTCAGTTCTTGCGCCGTGCTATTTTTTTTTTTTTATTTTCTTATAAGAATACCGCACAAGAGCCCCAAGTGCTCCCGTCTGGAGCCAGTGAGACTATGGCATCCCCAATTAGGGTATGTCGTGAGGCTGAAGGTAAGTGGGAAAGGGAAGGAGACGAGGAAGGTGGGGAAGTACCTGGCTATTCAAAACAAATCACTAAACACGGCTAAAGCCATTTCAAGCAACGTTTCAATTCTGAATAGTAGTCTTACACCAGGCCGATAGATACTAAGATTATTTTCCACTCTGGAACGTGCCACAAATAAAGGGAAGGAGATAGGGAAGAGGAAGGTGGGGAAGCACCTGGTTGTTCAGATCTGGTCACCGAATATGGTTAAAGCCATTTAAACAATGTTTCAATTCTGAATGGTGCTCTTACACCAGGGCGGTACTGGTCGACGAACGTGCCCAAGTGTACTAAATATTATTTTAATTTAATGAATTGTGAAATAACACAAATTAATCCAATAAAATTTATTTGCGCACGCTTGATTCGAACCCGCGACCTTCGGATTGGAAGTGGAGAGCCTTTCCCCTCGACCACGGACGGCCATCTGTCTGTTTCCTAAAATGAAATCTGCATTAAAAGGAACAAGACTTGAGTCCGATGAAACTGTGAAAGAGAAAGGTCACGCAAGTCAAGAAAAATCACGACACGCGTCCTAAAGGAGCCGATAGAAGATTGCCAGCTCCTTCAGACCAGCACTGATTCGCATGGATCATTGTAGGGATAAAGGAGGGGTGTATGTTAAAGGTGATAATAAGTAAATAATATGAAATCAAAATAATATGTTTTACAGCGTCAGTCTTGATATTTAACAGCCGCACCTCGTATATATCTATAAGAATACCGTATACTATTTAGTATACAGTACAGATAAATCACCGAATTTCAAGGATCGCTAAACTCTAAATTGACAAAATGAGTAACAACAAATAATAATTATTTCTAAAAAATTGTGTTTTTTTTATAAAGTGAGTTGTCACTCATTTTTTACATAAAATTCTACAGAAAGTATATGTAATGGTCGCTAATATTTTTCAATGTTAAAAATGCTCTTTGTGAATGGTTTATTAGGTTTGAAATGATGCTGAAAAATTATCTTACTCTACGAAATTATTTTATATCAGTTTATTAGAACATCAAATCTAATAATATATTTCTTGCCATATCAGCTTAATTTAATGTCAAGAGATTTTTACGAATATATAAATTAAAAGTAATTAGTCATAAAAAGATGATAAAATTACTTTATAACTTGTAACAGCCTTTTGCAGTGATAAAAACTCTTATTAAAGTGGGAGAGATGGGTTCAAACGTCCGTCACTCCTTGACACACTGACTCGCAGCTCTCTAACTACCCGTCATACATTTTTCCTTCACAGAATTTCCTCTCCTCACTTTCCTTAAAAAGATCCTCAAATAGCATTCCCAAATACGACATAAGCCCTTGGGGAAATTATTTACCGAATTTATTGTAAAATATTTACAGGTATGTGCATTTTTCGGCAGCATTGCATTAATTGGTCAGATGCATTGTATACATATAGTTTTGTATCGCTGATCGAAGAACCGGTGGATGCAATGTTTTAGCCATAGGTTTTTTATGTTTGTAAGATTGTAGAAATGTTTTGAAATTTGTACAGCGCCCTTGAGGTGATTATTCACAAAAACTGCACTATTCAAGTCATCCAAATATTATTATTATTAAATAAGTATTTTTTTAATGAATAAGGATATCTAAAGAGGTACATTATTTTTGTGAAACAGAAAAGATATGCAGTAAGATGGCAACATTTTTCCGTATTTCTTAATCGTGTTAGTTTACGAGGGAGATTATTTCCACCTTTAAGGTCTAGTGTTGCTTACAAACATGTAGGTATTAATAGGAAAGGAACGAAGCAACCGTAAACGGTACGACACGAAGAAAGGTACGAAGCAAATGCAAGCGACATTTCGAGGTAATACCTATCTTTTGTTTTTATACACAGCATTATATTCCGCTAGGACAATCCCCGAACTCATAACCTTCCCACCAGCGTTTTCAGAATGTACCAGAATGTACTAATTTCTAAGCAAAAATTAATGTCCCGCGCGAGTCCTAAAAATTGACTTTTTTTTAAAAGTAATTAAGACATTTACAAAAAAGTTGTAGATATAACATGCGCGTGCAGTTACTGTTTCGCAGTTTGTGTTGTGCGCAAAGAAAGTATCGCCAAAGCTGTTTTTATTTTTTTAGGAATAATTTTAAAAGAACGAAAAAAAATTTGTCAGTCAATAAAGTCAAAAATAATCTTAGCCATAACGGGGTATTTTTAAAAAGTTGTTTCTTATATAACTTCATATTTATCTAATGAAAAAATTTATAATTTAGTACTTTGCGCTTGTATTTTTTGTAACGTAATTAATAATTTTATTATAAGTAGGGAAAGCTTCATTGTATCCAAAACATATTTTTTCATATTCATAATGTAAACCGATTCGTAGTAAAGATAAATCTAAATAGTTATTTGGCGTGTAACACAGCTACGACTAGCAAAAATCATCTCGCATCGTCTTGTCATAAACAATATTTCGCTACCTACTATCTTAATTTTGTTTTCACAAAAGCCTAAAGATTGTAAGCCTGAAATCAAGCAAGTAACCACGTTCTTGATTTTAATTATCTACCGGGTCCATTTTAAATGGAAGCGTAAAATTATTCACTAAATCTTATTAATACTTCTACTTATAGTAATTTTTTTATCATTCATTTTTAACTAATATCTTTCTTTCAAATATCTTCAGTATTTTAATTAATGAAGACAATATTATACTCAATCGAAAATCTGTAACCGAAAAATAAGAAAAAGATTGATCCAAGAACCAACTAACCATCGAACCAAGAACCAATAGAACCAAGGCACTCACTAGATGGCATTTAGTTCGAGTTGAATCTTGCAATCATATAAGTATAAAGATAGCAGCCTATAATATATGTGTTAAGAAAATGAAAACAATGTTGGTAGTTCTCAGTCGAAGTATGATATGGTTAAATATATCCGAATCGAATAGGGAAACATTAGCTCAGTGGTCAGAGCAGTAACCCGAAAAGCCGAAGGTCCTGGAATTTGCTGTCGAAAGAAAGCAAATGTTTGGTAACTCTAAAAATAAAATTTTGGTCGTATTATTATTATGTGCAAGAGATTCTGAGCAATTTGTTACCCCATATAATCCGGGCTTCGCACGTCTACGCGGCGAACAGAGCAATTTGTGAAATGGCGCGAGAAATTTTAATGTATCAGATTTAATCATTTCTAGGCAGAAATTCACAACTCTCCTGAGGGAGGGGACGAAACGTGGAATCGATATTTTTAAGGGAGCGTAAATGTCGATACATTTTTACGCCGGAAGGAAAATATAGCCCTTTACAATACTTAGAAGTGCGTAGAAGGGGGAGTCAGTGTTTAGAATGTTTATATTATATTTACAGATTGAATTTTATCGCATCTAAATACAAATCAAAACTCTAATCTGACAGTAGTTACGATACGATTGGGTTTTGGGCTATTTTTCAATTATTTTTGCATAATTTTTAATGACTTCTCAGAGAGGATGGAGCCTATATTTATACATCTAATTATAACAAAAACTATGAAAATGTCTGTGTTTATTAAAAAAGTTCTGGCGTCTTAATACGAACACAACTTGTTTTTCATCAACATCTTGGAACGCCATTTCTAATAAACTTTATGGGAAACCTAATTTAGATAAAAAAAAAAATCTAATGAAAAATGGTATTAAAATGGTACATGTTTTGTTATGTTACACATCTGCCCTGATGGTGGACACTACAATGCTGTCTGAAACGTTGATTAAAGAAGGATGACTAAAGTAATATCCCAAAAATAAATAACGATAATCACGATGGTTCATGTTGTCACCATAATTTTTTTTTCATGATAAAAGTACGTCAAAATTGCTTGCAATCTAAGATTGTTCCAAGAAGTCGATTTGCTTTACAGATATCTGGTATAAATAGGGTATAAACCTAAATTAAGTAGGTATATTGAATTTTTACTACTTGCACTTGTTTAAAAAATTATCTGTTTTCTTCACAAAAAAAAAACATTTTAAATTCATCAGTTCAACGCCGTTTTATCCCACCGATATTCAACGAGGCCCAATTCAAAAAACGAACAAAATCCGTAAAAAGGAAGAACAGAAATTATACCATTTCAATCAGGCCCAGGCAATTAACTGCTTTCCTCGTCATCCGACGCGAATCCCACAAGTGCGAGCAAGAAGGCAGCGGCAAAAGGAAACGTTTCAGTGAGTAATTGCATCCGTTGGAGGGAGAGAAACATACGTTTGGCCGGATGGCCCGAAGCAGTAAGCAGAACATACGAACGGTTTTAGCGGTGAGGCAGTGTCGAGATTTTAACCCTTGTAGCAAGAGATCACCTGTGAAATTGAGGTATAAGCCGAAAAGAGTTTAAATAAATCAGAATAATAATAATAAATATTCATAGGCTGAGTACCTAGTTGTTAGAACGCAACTTTAGAACCGGCGGTAGTGGGATTGTTTCCCGCCAAAACGAATAAATGTGTCGGTTTTAACTAAACTTTGTTTTAACTATAATACAAAAAAATGTAGGTAGGACCACATTGGCCACGCCAGTCATTTGGGAATTATGACATCACTCGCTTGTTGGCCTGTCAGCAGGATTATCAACATTTTGTAAACCATGACATCATACGCTTATTGGCCTTTCATCAGGATTATCAACATTTTGTGAACCGTGGCATCACACGTTTATTGGCTGGTCAGCAGGATTATCAACATTTTGTGAACCATGACATCATACGCTTATTGGACTGTCAGCAGGTTATCAACATTTTGTGAACCATGACATCACACGCTTATTGGCCTGTCAGCAGGATTATCAACATTTTGTAAACTATGACATCACACCCTTATTGGCCTGCCAATACCATTTTGTGAACCATGACATCACACGCTTATTGGCCTGTCAGCAGGATTATCAACATTTTGTGAACCATGACATCACACGCTTATTGGCCTGTCAGCAGGATTATAAACATTTTGTGAACTATGACATCACACGCTTATTGGCCTGTCAGAAGGATTATAAACATTTTGTTAACCATGACATCACACGCTTATTGGCCTTTTTTTTATTTTTTTTTTTTATAGAGAATACCTCACAAGAGTCCCAACTGCTCCCGTCTGGAGCCAGTGAGACTATGGCATCCCCAATTGGGGTATGTTGTGAGGCTGAAGGAAAGTGGGGAAGGGAAGGAGATGGGGAGGAGGAAGGTAGGAAAGTACCTGGCTATTCAGATCTAGTCACTAAACACGGCTAAAGCCATTATTAAGCAACGTCTCAATTCTGAATGGTGGTCTTACACCAGGGCGATACTGACAGTATCTTCCACTCTGGAACGTGCCGCAAATGTAGTATATATTATTTTTATTAATTAATTGTGAAATAACACAAATTAATCAAATAAAATTTATTTGCGCACGCCGGGTTCGAACCCGCAACCTTCCGATTGGGAGTCAAGTGTTGTTACCACTCGACCACGGACGGTCGTCAGCAGGATTATAAACATTTTGTGAACCATGACATCACACGCTTATTAGCCTGTCAGCAGGATTATCAACATTTTGAGGGTTAAAATCTTTGGTAGGTACCTACTATTTGGAGTTTTTAATAAAATTAAAAAAAATCTGTCGCCAGCATGCTCCAAATTAATAACATGCATATTATTGTAGCATGAAATTCCACTGTGGAAGACTAGCTCGTTACCAAATACAAACCATTCCTCTTTACCATAAAAACTGTTTAAAAATGGATCAAAATGTAATCAAGTCATATATTTAAGCTGGTAGGCATTTACAGGGTTAATTCTGCAGGTACTCCAGCGAACGTTGGCACTTCCTGTTGTCGCAAACAGGTTGGTTGCACGGAGGCTGTAAAAACGCGGTAGGCCCCATACATTATGCACTACCTGTAGGCACAGCAGGCTGTGGTACCTGCACAGGTAGTTGGATAGGTAGTTGGGTGGTTGGGTGGTGTGGCCACCTCCGCCGGGAATCACAAATAAGCCCCTAGAAACTGCCGCCATTAACCACACTGACAAACCAGAACCTTAATAATTGCTAGGCCGCGCTTACTGGCAGGGTCGTACTAAAAGGTAGGTTTTAAAAAAAATTATTTATTTATTTTGAAAAACAGTTAATTAACATATATTTCACAATTTAGAGTTAATAACAAAACATACATTTAATTACATAGATACATTAATAATGTCAGATGAGATGTAGTCTTATGTTAAAAAAGTATTTGGTTTTTTGGTTTAAATTAAAAATGTCTATCTCAAAGGAAATGTGGTTTGACAGAGTAGTCATTCTTCATTAAGGCACGATCATTGGTAGGTTGGTCCTGCCTCTTGCAAAAATAAAAAGTCTGTGCTGTGCTCTGATGAAGTTATCGGGTTATAGATTCGTTCCAGAACATCAGGATTGCAAATGTATCTACCCATTTAGCAGCTTACGTGCTACTAACACCATTGCAATTTTTTTCCTAACGTCTAGACGAGAAGTATAATATATTGAAAAACGTAAATATTATTAATAAATCATTGCTGTAAATTATTGGTAAACTACTTCAAGCCATGTATTAAGGTGTAGAAGCTTATTTACTCTGCGAATCGATTTGTGGACTGTAATCAATCTTTTAAATACTTTTTAAGGATGGAAGTTGGTAAAGATTGGGATATGGGACTTAATTAATAGATTGATTTATTAATGCAAATGTCCACACGTAGGTAAATTGGTCACACAGTCAGATAGGGGAGGACAGACTTGGATAGCAGTTTGGGGTAGAGGAAGATTAGTCAAAATTAGAAAAAAAAACGTACACACATTTTTATTAGGTTATTTCTAAAAAACCATAAATAAAATTTCACAAGCCTGATGTTCTCTCACTATCATAATAAACTTTTTTTTAATTAGTTTCACGAATCCGTAAGAATTCTATTTAATCGTCTCCCATAAAGTTTTCATTTTGTGGCTTGAAGACCTATTTACAGTCGATATTATGTTGTCAAAAGTTTTGACAACATAGGTAGCTTTGAAATAGCGGTTGGTGTATACGCAGAACATTCGGTTTTATATTAAAAAAAACTTTAAAACCAAAGTTTTTTTCACATGATACATCTAGTTTCAAATGTCTGTTAAAACTTTTATGTTTGTTTGACTAAGGGATAACCTTCTTACTTACGGAGTCGATAACTATCCGAGCCAAATATCGACATTTATTGCGTACGTTAACTGCATATATGTCCTTTCCACCAAAAGCTGAAATAATGCATTGTCATCGGCAACAAATGTATTTGCCGAGTTTCAGTTCGATCAGATATCGGAAAGTAGGTTAATTTACACTTCCAAGATTCCACTTAATTCATACATTCATTTAAACAAACAAAATCAAAATGCATATTTTAATATAGGAAGCATATAATCAAAGATCCAAATCAAATTAATGATTTATGTAGAAAATGTATGGCTTTTCCGGAAACTATAGAACACATTATATCAGGATGTTTTATATTAGCGCCGTCTGAGTATACATTTAGGCACAATCAGGTTTTAAAAATAATTCACCAAAGTTTGGTAATTAAACATAACTTGATTAACTGTCATAATATAGTACCATATTATGAATACGAACGAAATTCATTTTTAGAAAATAATTTCTTTAAAATTTACTATGATAAAACTATACTAACAGACAGACCAATTGGTCATAATAGACCTGATATAGTTTTACATGACAAAATTAAAAAAACAACTTATATTACTGATGTAGCTATTCCAAATTCCTGTAACATTCAAAAATCTGTTTCTGAAAAAATAAGAAAGTATACAGATTTAGGAAATGAAATTAAAAGAATTTGGCATTCTCAGACTATAAAAATATTACCTTTGGTTATTTTGGCTACTGGCATTATACCTTGCTCTATTATTAAAAATTTAGGCATATTAGATTTGTCAAAGAATTTGTATATAAAAATGCAAAAATCAGTCATTTTAAATACATGTAGAATTACGAAAGATTTTTTAAATATTTATATTGAGGGATCAGTAGGATTTATCGGTCAAATTAGGAATTCCACAGAGCCGAACCCTCTGATATGAAAATATCTGGAGACGGTGAATTATATTCCCATTTAATAGTTTGGTAGATTAACGTTTTGTTCTTGTATTGTTTTGTATTAATTATACTTATATAATACACTTGCATAACGTGGATTTACTAGATGATAATTTATATTGAAAAGTGTATGAAAGGGAAAATTTCCTATGGGAAAAACTAAACCCGTTCCTGAAAATCTGGTGAAAAAAATGTATATATCAGTCCGCCTCTGGAATTGTTAACTGGTCACAGTTAACAACTGCAGCAAGGCAGACGCTAACTGCAAGGTGGAAGTTAACTAAATGCCAGGCAGTGGTTAGAAATAGAAAGAGTTACAAAATTGCCGGATTCGAGAGAGCGTCCCATGCATTTAGTATTAAGTTAATTTACACGTGATTTAACGTACTGAACTGCATTGTGCCGTACACAAAAGGCAAAATACTATTGTATGCTACTTAATTATCATTAAATATTGGCTTAGCATGAGCTTAATTAAGAGCAATCATCTATGCTTACTTTAACATGGATACTATGTGATTAAAAGTAATCTGGTACTTAAATAAGTTAGCTGAGATTGCATATGTAAGCGGTAGGCTAACTGCTAACTGGATCCACGTATAATTATTATTTCCACTTACGTCAGTCCTGTTATATGGGTTAGTTAGTTAGGTATATGCGTTTTGTATTTATTAGGTATACTTAAGAGGCTAGACTTTGAACCACACGCGGAACACCCCCGTCTGTCATTCTGTCCCGCTCACAATAAGCTCACGCACACTTACAATACATGCGAATGCGAAATGTGCGAATGAGACAACGCTCAAATTTACCTACAGAAATCGCTCGAAAAGGGGTTTATGGAGAATACACTTTTCTACACCGAAACTTTCACAAAATTGAAATTTTAAAAAATATATTTGTTTTTAGAAAGAAGAAGCTACGTCGGTAGCTTTTTATAATTTTATAATTCTTTATGAGAGTTGAGTTAGCAGCACTTTTTCCTTAAATAATATTTTTTGATAAATCGTACATGTTTGACAGTGAATGTTTACGTTAATACGAAACGCATCGAAAATTTGAAAACATACCGACATAGTTTTCACCCTCTAGAAGACAGTTTAAAAAATATATATTAATTTTGTGCAATTTTCGATGTAGAAAAGTGTTTTTTCCCGGGCGTCCATTTTGTATGGGCCGAAAAGCGAAGTCTATCATCTTAAATAGTAAAATTGCATAGCATGGATTGACAAGATAATCATTTGTGTAAAAGTGAGTGGAAGGGTTGAGTTTTTCCTTTGGGGAAGATTTAACCCGGACATAAAAGTCAGAATGCAAACATTAAAAAAAATAATATAATATAACAATTGTTATCCTTTGTGCTACGCATAAAAATCTTGTCTTAAACATTAGTTTATCAATTAATAAACAATAGTTTGTTCACGTGCTCACCAATTTGAATTTTTCAATATATTTAATCGAAATCTAATAAAAAATATCGATTTAACCGGTTAGGTAAGTTGACATAATGACCAGTTCCAACGGTGGACATTTCACATAATGACTGGGCTCATATTTCACACATTAGGTGTAAATTATAAACGGTGCGTAGCGAATTTATTAGTATTCAATAAAATCCAATATGTAGAAACTTTTATCGATCGATTTTATCGATCAATTTTATACGCTTGTTCTTTTGACATCAAATGAATGTTTTAAAGAAATATACAAGTAAGTTTTGCTATCTTGTTTTATAGTTATCTCATTTGTATCTTTGTAATCAGGTTTTTTTCACAGTGAGTCCCAACTGCTCCCGTCTGGAGCCAGTGATACTATGGCATCCCCAATTGGGGTATGTTACGAGGCTGAAGGTAAGTGACAAAGGGAAGGAGACGAGAAAAAATAAGGTGGGAAAGTACCTAGCTATTCAGATCTAGTCACTAAACACGGCCAAAGCCATTTCAAGCAAAGTTTCAATTCTGAAAAGTGGTCTTACACCAGGGCGATACTAAGAGTTTCTTCCACTCTGGAACGTGCCGCAAATATACTATATATTATTTTGAATACTTAATTGTAAAATAACACAAATCAATTAAATACAATTTATTTGCGCACGCCGGGTTCGAACCAGCGACCTTCGGAATGGAAGTCCAACGCCCTACCGCTGGACTGCGCCGGCCAGTTTGCAGAGATGCGGGCGCTAAAAAGGGGTTTTTGTTTTAGAATAATTTATTGAAACGCAAGCAAGTTTGCTGTGACATAACATAAACATAAAGTTTAGAGATAAACTCCGAAAATACTTAATTGATTTTGTTGAAATTTGGCTTACTGTGTGTAATTCGGTCCAACTTAAAAGATAGGACAGTTTTTAATCTCCATTATTGACCTCAATATTTATTAAAGCGCAATAAATGTTTGTTTTAACGATGCTTTTTAATTGTTTGTAAGTTCCATAAGTTTCTAATAGATGGCGGTGTGAGCTAATTTATTGATAAAATATCGTTTATCTAGGATAGGAAACCATTTAGTAGATAGCGTTTCGTTTTGTTTTTCGTGTTTCGTTTATCACAGCAACGAATGGCGGGGTCAGCTAGTATGAATATAAGAAATGCAAAGTTTTTTTTCATGAAGGAATTTCGTAATTTTTACTTTTATTGCCATGTTTTTTTTCAATACCAATCAGTACTTTTTGGGACAATTCTTTAACATTCCTTAAGATTAACATTAACTTCCTTACCATTAACCTTCCTATCTTAACATTACTGAACATTAACATTCCTCGATACATTCACAACTCCATGCCGTACGTTCCATTATCAGTACTCTCTTAACCTTAATGTGTCAATGAGCAATATTAAAAAAAAAAAAAATCGTTTGAGGTTAATCTTTTTATTAGCAACTACTAATTTTTGTTCTCTATTAATAATTAAAGATTTAGCATTAACTCTCATATCATCAACATGGCTATATCGTCTCTCACTACCGTATTTTTCAAGGACCATCACAACTTTGTATAAGCAAAGGTATACTTCTGTCATCCTTCACTTAGCGTTGGCTCAATTTTGATTGGTGAGAGTGGTCGTTAGCGTTTAGGTCCCACACGTCGCTGGCCCACGGGAAATTCCCCACAACTTTCCGGACCGGTACGGTCCCGTATTTTCGCATTGCATATTTCATGTTAGCTTTATGAGTAAGACGTCGCTGTCTTTTATAGTATATGTAGATGCAAATTTGCCTTCTAGTATAACAAGATGCAATCTCTTTACGACTTTTTCATGATGCAGGGAATTATGAAGTTGAAACGAGTTTCGTGGTAAAGGTAAAAACTAGATTTGCATAAATTTAAGCAGTGGCTTTTTTTATATAACAATTTCAGAGGTTATATAATCAATTATTAAATTAAGCGTGGGAAAAAGCCCAGAAAAGCTCAGTGAATAACTATTGTGATAATATTTTTGGAATTAAATTAAATTATATATCTGAAGCTTATTATTTTATGAAAGCTTTAACAAAAACATTCAGTTTTGTACATTTTAATAAACTGTATAATAATTTTCTGCTCTTTTCAATGTAGGTGATGATAAACAAAATTGTCTAATTTTTATTTTGTTTATCATCACAAGTTCATGTAAACTACTTTAACAAAGAATTTTAGATACAATGTTAAATGAAATAAATGGTATAATATTAATACATAATTATACCTAATTAATAGAACACTAAAATCCATGCTCCTTTTGATGTAGTTGCTTCCCGCGTTTATTTTATTTACAATTCTTGTTCACAGAGATTTTATTGTGCAACAAAAAAGTATCAACATTAAGTGCAACAGAAAAGTATCATCATGTGGAAAAAGGTGATTTTTTAAATTTTTTATAGTGAATACCTCACAAGAGCCCCAACTGCTCCCGTCTCGAGCCAGTGAGACAATGGCATCCCCAATTGAGGTATGTTATGAGGCTGAAGGTAAGTGGAAAAGGGAAGGGAGATGAGGAAGAGGAATGTGGGGAAGTGCCTGGCTATTCAGATCTAGTCACTAAACACGGCTAAAGCCATTTAAAGCAACGTTTCAATTCTGAATGGTGGTCTTACACCTGCTGGTTGGTGGATGGGGTGGTTTTTCGAAATATAATATAGACAGTCACGTTCCAATTGTTTTGAAGGTCCAATGTGCGAAATTACATCACTCTCTGAATAAAATTGTAGATTTGTTCAAAAAATCATTTGCACGCCGACTTCGCGGTGTCCGACTTCCCGCCACAGACATTATTTAATTTAAATAAAAATACATAGATGTCAGTGATATTCTATGGTAGTGCACTCAAAGTTTTAAAACCTGATAGATACTCTGAAATAGTCTGAAAGCACGATCCATTCCGGTTGCATACTTTACTAAATTAGAAAAGAGTGCCCTGGCGTTTGAGATAAAAGCCTTTCTGATGCACAAATAAAGTAACAGAGTTCTATGACGTACCCCAGTTCTACAAATCTATAATATTGTCACGTTTTGATTTTGCGTGCAATTTATCTCTAATTAATAACCACTGGAGCGACAGAGCAATTTAAATATTTTTTCTGGGATTGCTAAAGGAAATTTTTCCGCCCACATTAAAAAAATCATACCTCCGAATTTGAATATGGAGGCATACAGACTGATTATGGTTCTATGTAGCCAATTAATTCCTCTATCTTTTGTCTATTATCATATATTTGTAGGATTTATAAAAAAAAAATTAACCTTTAAACATTTTAAGGAATCTAGAGAATATTTATTTTGTTATATTTTATGGTTCTAATGAGAAAGATCGATTATTCCCAGTACCAAATTTTTTAAATTAAAAATTAAATATCGATTTATTTCATTCAAAACTTGCTTTAATATATACCTACATCCAAGTAAGCAATAAAAATGCTCAAAACGCACGATGATTAATTATTAAATATCGTGTACTTCTTGTAGTTATGATTTTTCAATAATGGCTGAACAAAATAAGTGTGCAGAAAAAAAAATTGAAATATTTTTTGTTTGTAGTGGAGACCTTAAATAAATAGAAAAATTTCTCGGATTCATTTTTTAATGATTTTAATTTGACTAAAATTAAAATTCTGAAAACTGTGTTTACAAGATTATATATTGATTTATTTTGTAGCATGATTATATGATTTGAAATTTTTGTTGCAGAATCTATCGTTTGAAAATTGAACAAACCTGCTAAAGACCAACGGTATAATAACCTTAATACATTTAAAATTAACTAACTAACTAACTAACTAACCATCACGCCGTTTCCCCGCAAGGGTAGGCAGAGAGGATGGACCGCCAAACAACTCGGTCTTGGCATACACTCCTCGCCTCATTCACATTCATACATCTTATCATACATGCTCTTCTATTATTCTGACTCTTGACATGGCCCGACTCAAGTATCTGATTCACTTGATCGTGCCATGTCTTCCTCGGGCGTCCTCGACTTCTTCTACCATTCACATTAGTATCATATATTCTCTTGACACTCCTTTCTTCGTTCATTCGCTCTATATGTCCAAACCATCTAAGCGTCCCTTTTTTAATCTTACTTATGACGCTCACATCGGCCTTGCATTCTTTTCGGATCTCAACATTCCTCACACGATCATACATGGTTTTACCACACATACGCCTCAGGGATCTCATTTCTACAGCATTCAGTCTACTTTCATCCTTTTTCTGCCAGTTCCATGCTTCACTGCCATACATCAGGGTAGGTACCAGCACTCCATTGTTAACTTAGTTTTTCAAAATTTTAAAACTGCGTGCACCAGATAAAATAATACTCAATCAAAATCTATTTGTGTTTTTGTAAAAAATAGTCAATACGTCTAGAATTTTATTTAGAAAGGACTAATTTTCGGTATTCTCTGGTAATACCCTTATAATGTTAAAGTGATAAATTGCATTGGCAGTTTATCCGGTGCTTATAATGAATAATAAAAATAAAATATTAAAAAATTGTATAATATTATGTTATATTTCAACTACTTATCAGTCAACCAAATAATGACCTCATTAACATTTAAATATCCAACAAGGGTCCATACTCACATTAATCTCTCATTGTCTATTTTTCCAGTCTATTTGCTTTGTTCACTAAAGAACACTTATGACTTATTATTTATTATTTCTCATGACTTATGTCTACGGCCGTTTGTTGTTCAGAACGCCCACACATTTCCACCGTACATTCCTAAACACGTCATAAATAAATTATATACCTGCTGAATACAGTATTTAAATGAATCATAAAAGTCTTTTTACAGTGATGCAAGAACTAGGTATTCAGAATTAAGATTGTTGAAATAATTGAATTATGTCTTGTGTTGTTGAAAATTGGTTTTTAATATTTTGAGTTTTCAATTTGAAGGAAAGAGATTTTTTTCTACAATTCTAAGATGTTTGTCACAAAACATGGGATATTTATATGTAGTGTGGGTACTAATTTCTAAATAGAGAAGAACTATTAGATATCAATATTGTAGTAAAAACATAAACAATGCTTAAAATTGACACATTGCAATTGTTTGAAAGGGCAATTTGATGATTATTTGCAGTTTAGAATTATCTGATGGGACAAAGAACCTAAGTTTTATTTTATACATATATATTTTTTATATTTATGTATATATATTTGTGAATACTGCACGAGAGTTCCAGCTGCCTCCAACGCATGCAACGTTTAGATTCTGAATGGGGGTCTAACACCAGGGCGATACTGAGATTATCTTCCACTCTGGAACGTGCAGCAGAAAGAACTTATATTAGAGAATAATAATAGAGAATATATTTAAAATGAATACAAGTGTTATTACGTTGTTTTAGGTCGATATTAGTTCCTAGCTAGGCAGATTGCCTGTTCTAAGGAACCAAAGTGTGTAAAGTGCCAAATGCAATTTAAATTATTATTTTTTATATATATTTTAAATGATTAAATTGTGAAATAAAACATTTCTATCAGATATTTATTTCTTGCGCACTCCGGTATTTTAAACCACGACCATCGTTTTGCCCGTTGAGAACCTTACCCCTTGGCTATGGAGGGCGTCATATAACTCAGGTCCGGGGCATACGTCATTCCTATGTCTACCTCCGTTAAATTGTCGTGAAAACAAGCTTATTTATTATTTATTTATTTATTTATTTTTTCATGTTCTCTATAAAACAGTTATACACCAATATATCATGGAGAAGATTATAAATTACAAAGTACACAAGGGCAGTTTTACTACTTAGTGACATGTGCTAAAAGATAGTTGCTGAACTGTCTGTAAGTGACATTGAAAATGTCGATGGTCAATGCAGAATCGTTAAGCAGTTGAGTCGCTCTGTTTATTGGCGCGTTCTGATAGGCAGAAGTCCTCACTTTCGGAGCATAAAAAAGTGCATGGGATTTACCACGAGTATACTTGTTAGGGACGTAAAAAATAACCTCTTTTAATATAGGCGGATTGAGTATGATACCAGAGATTAGCTTAAAAAAGTGTTTACCTAAAAATATTTTTCTGCGGGCTTCTAAGGTGTTGAAATCGAGCATCCCTGTTAAGAACAAGGATGGATAAAAGAATGGATAGTACGTTATTCCCTCATATACAGGTAACGCAAAAATCTTTTTTGTACTTTTTCTATTTCTAGGATATGGTTTTGTTCAGAAGGGGCCCAAATAATGGAACTATATTCTAGGATGCTAAGAACAAGTGCTTCATATGTTCGACGTATTGCAATTCCATTAGTAAATGATCTCGCATTACGAAGAACAAATCCAAGCATTTTGTTGGCGCGGGAGACAATGTCAAATATGTGGGATTTGAAAGAGAGATTTGCTTCAAAAATCACGCCAAGGTCTCTAATCTCATTTTTCCGTGTTAATATATTTTTATTAATCTGGTAGGGGAATAGAAATGTATTTTTGGATCTTGTAAATGTAACGACATTGCACTTCTCGATGCTGAAGGGTAATTTGTTCAGTTCCGACCATTTGACAAGAGAATCAAGATCATTCTGTAGAATAATGGAATCCATGTAACTTTTAATAGCTCTGAAAAGTTTGATATCATCAGCGAAAAGGAGATATTTTGAGCGGTTAATGGTCTTGCCTATATCATTAATGAATAAAAGAAAGAGGAGGCGTCCTAAATTTGATCCCTGGGGGATCCCGGAGTTGGTTTTGTATTCGTGAGAAAATTGGTGTCCGTAACTGACATACTGACGACGATTGAGTAAGTAGCTAGCTACGAAAGCGAGAAAATTCTGAGAGAATCCGATGTCACTCAATTTTTTTAATAAAATATCATGGTCTACTTTGTCAAATGCTTTCTCGAAGTCTGTATAAATCACATCGACATGTACAAATTTTTCAAAAGATTTATTGATATATGTAGTGAGATTCATTAGGTTTGTTGAGGGTGATAGAGTAGGGCGAAATCCGTGCTGATTCTCGTTGAGTGAATGTTTTGTTCGATTATATATTTGTGAATAAATTATGGTTTCCAAGAGTTTTGCGGGTGCTGATAAGACAGCTACAGGTCTATAATTATCGATTGCCGACTTTTTGCCTTTTTTGTGTATAGGCGTGACTTTCGTTACTTTCCATTTTTCAGGAAAGATATTATTACGAATTGAAAGGTTAAAAATGTGCTTTAGAGGTTGAATAAAATAATTTGAATATTTTTTTAGTGTGATGGGTGGTATAAAATCTGGGCCGACAGAGTATTTAGGTTTTAGCTTGTGAAAAGCGGCAACAATATCGACATCGCTAATTTCGTGAATTTGTATAGGTAAAACATTGTGTGCCCAAGCGGTCAATATGAGAATTATAATGAAATATAATGTTAATAATAAACAATAAATTAGTAAGTATTCTCTATTCGCACGGTGATTGCTTTATTAAATTAAAAAATATTAAAATATATACTTCGTCTGCATCCTTCTGAATCGTAAAACCTTCCTGTGTAAGTCGTACGTCATCGAACTCAAGCCGCAGATAAGAACTCAAGAACTATAAATACATGCGTTTGAAAAAGCTTCTCCATAATAATGATAAGTGGTTTAAAAGTGAATTGTGCAACACTTTCAAAGTAATAAAATACACAATTTACAAGTTTAAGATGATCCACTAGTCCTTGACTCATTCGGAATTGGGCGGAGCGAACGATTTTTGGGCGTTTACCAATAAAAACCCTAATCTCTAGCAAACAACAGTGTTTTGTTATTCCGCAAGTATATTTTTAAAGATCAAAGCGCCGCGTAGACTAAGGCATGTCCGTTTGCCCCGGGCCCTGGGCGTAGAATGAGCGACGGGCTAAAATCCTTCCGTACATGGCATGAGGATGAAATTCGCACTTACAAATTCGTTGGGTACCGCCTATTTTTATTCACTGAAAAGAAACGTCGCCAAAATGCACGTTTTATTTTATTTTGTGAAGTTCAGATACAAATATTAAAATGTTTTCCGAGCACTCTATAAGAAACTTAATTAGCTACATTATTCAATAAAACAACACCAGAAAAAAGATTTGTAATAGGAGATTTTTCACTTTTAACCATTTTTTATAGGTCAGACGCATAAATTTTTTCTAAGCGTATTAAAAAGCTTATAAAAAAAATACTCGATCACTTCAAAGGCCAAGATGTGTTCTACTCACAGTATTTAATTGAAGCATCTATATTATTTCTAAGCGATCAAATTTTCTAAACTAATACACAAGATTTTATACGATTTTGCGTTTTTCCGCATGTCTTCACCTTAATCCGTAAATGTTTAAGCAGAGATTAACGCATTATTTTTAAGCTAGAATATTAACCATTATCCGTTGTCAATACGATTTAAATTCAATAAATTGTTCAGCTATTACAATCCTCTCTACCTTTGAATAAACAAATTAAGTAATTAAATATAAGGCGCTTCGCTGACTAGGCAACTGAAAACAAACTAAAACCAGCTGGTTTCTATGTCTCTATTGGTCAAAAAGCTTGTTTAACCATAGACAAAGAACAATCAGCTGACAGCTGGCAACTAGCAATGGCCGGCCACGGCAATCAGCAGTGCAAGTCACGAGTAACCGCTTGCGTTACCATTGACAACGGGGTTTTGTGTGATTGTGAAGTGTGCGGGCCATCACATTGTCATACAAAGATAGTTGCCAGTTGGCAGTTTTCAGTGAGCGGATCGCCTAAGTCAATTATTACTATTTTAAATTAGTCGAAGATAATATTGTTACCGATATTGAAATGTTAGATTGACAAACATGATTCGAAAATAAGAGCTTCTTCAATCTTCGCAAATTCACTTTGTGGAGTCATTTTTAATTAAATGAAAACAAATAACATTGCGTACACCACTTATAATACGTTGCGACCGTTACCTTTTTATTTTTCTCTGTCTTGTTATATTTTTCGTTTTGGTTTAGATTTATCAGTATTATCTTCTTCTTCAGTGAGAAATTTACCTATTTATATTCTGACTTTCGTCACTGTAGTGGCTGGGTTGTATTATGTTGTTTGAATTTTGGGGTATTGAACCTATAGCATTTCCTCTCCGTCTTGATTACATTTCTTTACCTAATTCCAGATGAAACTGAAATTTACCAGGACCCAATCAACATCAATGTGGGACTATAGGTTAACACGTAAACTTCTTACAAACTTCTTCGTACCTGTCTTTGGAGTGTATTTAAAGAAATGACTACCGTACCCCACTGAAAAGGGGTTTAACTCCTGTAATGGTATCATTGCTGCACAAATAAATATATTCAACACTATACACATACGCCCTGATGATGGACACTACCAGACATCTTAAAACGTTGCCTCAAGAGAAGAGGTTACACAAAACACATTCATTTTTATGTACCTACCTGCGGGTCAAGCACAGATAAATCGATAACTTCATATTACCGAATCAATAGGCGTTACATTCAACGATTTTATATTGACATATATTGAGCACACTTTCACTGACAGCCGAACAGATATTGATAGGGAATAAATAAGAAATCGATATACGCTGGTAACACTGGAGGTGTTTTCTTTGAATTCACTTTCCGAAACGTCAAGTACTAAACAATAACATAAAAATGTCAATAAATTGGCAATGTTGAATTGAAATACGAGTAGGTACTAACCTAAATACGCATCAATAGTATGCATTTACTTTTCCTTAGTGAGGTATTTAGTCATTTATATTTCAAACACTTTCGTTTCTCAAAGATCAAACGCAATAAATTGATCGCGTTTTAGATGCATTATCAAAGCATATGGATCGCGTAATGACTTCTTTCATTTCTAAGAGCTTCCTTAGTTCAATCCGTTTATAAATAAGCCAGTAAATTGTCAAAACAAAAAATTCGAGTGTGCTTTAGACCACACGACTGAAATAAATACTTCTTTGGTAATCTAATCTAATTTTCTTTCTGGCATCGAATAAAACCATTCCAATTATCAGTGTATAAGAATCTATATTAAAGATTCGTTTGGAGTGTTACCAATCATCGTGACAAATTAGTCGTTTCGATGCACTGAGTTCACACACTCTAAACGAAAATTTGATTAATTTTATTATGGGAATTACGCTTAGAAGGGGATTGTTGATTTAATTCTTACAAAGTTTAAAATATTTTTTTATGCGGATTCTAGTTAGAGAGCGACGTTTATTCACATTTGCAGCAGGATGTTCAAAAAATTCCAATCGAAAAAGTGCTAGTTATAAGTTAGATTTTAATGTTTAAAATGTGAGAAACAACAAAAAAACTATTGTCAGCATAAATGCCAACACCCATTCCAAACGTCATTACAATGGATTTGAGCACTGTTGTTACGATTAGATTGTGAATGAACCTCAAAATTAATTTAAATGTATTATCGTTCGCCTCCGTAACTTTCGTAACGCCCGATATTACGGGTCTCGTAACGCTCTCGCCAGTTTACCCCCAAGTCAAGCGTGCGGAAAGAAGTATTTACTTTAAAAAAAAATTCAAAAATATGTGTGTATTGACAATTAACTGAAACTTATCTGATACCATGGTGATACCTCATAAATGTATCAATCGTCTTAGTTGACCGTGTTCGCATATATTGATAACTGACCTCAGATGACGTATTTTATCAAGAACGTATTGATATAGGGTTTTATCTTTCGTCCATGCTGGATCTCTGTGGATCCTGATTTTTACCCTGCACTATATAACGTCTGCGCTTTAAATACAATTAAATAAATAAATAATAAAAGCTTCTCCACGTTCATAAAAACACAAAACTAAACTTTTATGATTTGAACACACGTAAAAATTTAATAAAAGTCACTGCACGAAACAACGATCTTAATGCAAAATAGCTTTCATAATTAGTGAGATTCTAACATAAATAATTAGTATGGTAATTTATGCACTTCATAACAAAGCCTATTTTTTACAGGTACTAACTTGCATTGAAAATAATTAGTAAATGGATTAATAAGTCTGTTCTGAAAGTTTGTCATCCTCGCCGAACACCTGAACTCATTAACATTTCAGTAAAGAATGTTTTACGGCCATAGTGTCGTGGCTTCGTGTAAACAATTTGAACAATAACTCGTAACATATTTACCGCCGTCATAAATTTTACGGTAAATTTTCCCCGCACAATGCTGTGCTCCTGGGACCCTAGAGTTGATGAAATCTACATGCAAGGATGGAAAGTTGCAGGAGCTATTTTTAAGGATTCATCTCAGTGTCGTGTTACTAATCGACATCGCGACAAAAGGTTATAAAATCAATGAAATGTGATTAAACGATTATTGTAATTTACTGAAGGAACAGGCAGGGATAGTAAAAAAATTACCCAACTCCTGAACATTACTAACATTCATAAATATTATTTTTCGGATTCCTAACTTTTTCTGTCTACCCACTTTCTCGCACATATATCCATATGTTTTTCTTTATTGTAATGTACACAATTTAACTCAAACAACATAATATACTGTAGAAGCATTTCGTTATTAGCCAACGATGGATGTGTGGCGACTACCTTCGCACTGCATTCGGTACCTACTTAAAGGCGTCAGGAACATGAATTTTTATTTTTACCACTTGCTGGAAAGGTCTGGGAACTTCGATCGGCAATTTTTTCGGCAAAAATTTCGCGAAGGTTCGCGTGTGTGCGTGGATATGGGAAACTAGGAACCAATTTAATAAGACACAAATAAATAACTACACAAAATTCGGCAATTGCCACCAATTATTTAAACGTCATATTTCAAATTTCAGAATAAACAATATTATTTTCGAATAATTTTTTTTTCCATATTATCCGCAGCTACTTTTTTCATTAAAATTTACCTTATCATGAAGAGGAGTTTATGTGCCTGATGAGGGATCCACAGTTCTTATTTTATACATACTTACTATCATAATTACACAATATTCCACGCATATATATATTGATACATACATTTACAGGTGGATACATACATAATAACGTAAATGAAAAGATTAACAAAAAAAATCCTACAAAGGCAAAGCCTGTGCGTGGGCATTATAATATGTGGGTATAAAAACAGTGGTGGTTAAAATAAAAAGATTAAAAATTATATATCATACTAAAATGTTTTAAGTTAGGTATATTTACTTAGGTAAAGTAATCATTTGGAAAATTTCCTTTTATAGTCTTTGACATTTTGACATATCCTTCTAAACTTATTTGTCTATGGTGTTCCCGCCTAAAGACGAGGACGCCATCTTGCTGGGCAATAACACTTGAAGATGGCCGTAAAAATATCGATCATTTGCGGTACAGTCTGCGTTTTATCGTGTGAAGTAAAATACCATGTCACATCACACTGGAAATATTTCAAAATATCCTCGGAACCGCGAGCAATGTCGTAAAAACATCATGTAGTACTTGCTGCTTTGTCGTTACATTGAGGGGTAATTCTCTCCCCCTCAGTTTCAATTCAGTCAACCGGGTGAGAAAAATTGTTCAAATCGTACATTCACTTTATTTCTTCTCTAGTTCTAATTGACATTTACTAGTAGTTGTGATAACGATAGATCTCGCGTCCAAAAAGGAAAATTTTCTCACATGAAAACCATATCATAAACAAAATATCTTCCGAAATCATAATATTTATAAGTAGGTACTTAAAGAACCATAATTATATCACATGGCATTTTTAAAATTTCAACTACTGGAATTATGGGAAAGTTTGTCGGAAAACAATTAACAAAAGTAAAAAACCAATTTTCAACACCAAAGGAAAATAAATTAGGAGTACCTCAGGGTTCTGTCCTCTGACCTCCACTGTTCATGGTATATATTAATTACGTAATATTTGTAAAATATTTTCAATATTTGAAGTATGACTGGAATGATTATGGAATGAATGCACTGAAAAATGGTTCAAGATGGTTAAAAATAAATAAATAAATCCATTTCTTCCACATTTCGAAATTTACAACTATATTAAATTATGATTTTGTACTCTCTACCACTTGCAAAGGCTATGGATTTTTATTCACACACGAGAATATTTTAAGCAGGTTTAAAAATAATTTAGAGTATTTATCTTCACTATTGGTGATCAAGAAATGTTCTCACAGAATGACTTTTTGTTAATCAAACTAGGAAGCAGTAAACATAACGGTATATCTTTAATTGCGACCTTATCTTTATGAAAGAAATTAACAGGTATTTCAATACATGAATTTAACAGATCGTTCTAAAAATCGACAATCTTACTTGTTTAGATTCAAATCGGCTCTGAATTACGCTGCTTAAAATATCTACGAAGCATGATAACGATTTAATCTCAAACATTTACAAATGGCATTCAAGAATTCGAGACGATTAACGAACTGTTAACATAACACGATTATAAGGTTGTAAATAATTTTTAACGTAAATCGTAAGCAGAAATTTTTAAACAAGCAATTGTTTTGCAATGATGTAACTTTGTTTCATTCCTTAGGGATAACTCGTGAAAAAAATGCCTTCAATGAATGTAAAGAATTTGGAAATAAGACGCCAACATAATTAACAAGTCTTCTGCAAAACGTACCACTCTATCAAAAGATTGTAATTGTGCCATTCTTTCAAAAGTTTGTAATTGTGCCAATCTTTCAAAAGTTTGTAATAGTGCCATTCTTTCAAAAGTTTGTAATTGTGCCATTCTTTCAAAAGTTTGTAATAGTGCCATTCTTTCAAAAGTTTGTAATTGTGCCATTCTTTCAAAAGTTTGTAATTGTGCCATTCTTTCAAAAGTTTGTAATTGTGCCATTCTTTCAAAAGTTTGTAATAGTGCCATTCTTTCAAAAGTTTATAATTGTGCCATTCTTTCAAAAGTTTGTAATAGTGCCATTCTTTCAAAAGTTTGTAATTGTGCCATTCTTTCAAAAGTTTGTAATTGTGCCATTCTTTCAAAAGTTTGTAATAGTGCCATTCTTTCAAAAGTTTATAATTGTGCCATTCTTTCAAAAGTTTGTAATAGTGCCATTCTTTCAAAAGTTTGTAATTGTGCCATTCTTTTAAAAGTTTGTAATTGTGCCATTCTTTCAAAAGTTTGTAATAGTGCCATTCTTTCAAAAGTTTATAATTGTGCCATTCTTTCAAAAGTTTGTAATAGTGCCATTCTTTCAAAAGTTTGTAATTGTGCCATTCTTTCAAAAGTTTGTAATTGTGCCATTCTTTCAAAAGTTTGTAATAGTGCCATTCTTTCAAAAGTTTATAATTGTGCCATTCTTTCAAAAGTTTGTAATAGTGCCATTCTTTCAAAAGTTTGTAATTGTGCCATTCTTTCAAAAGTTTGTAATTGTGCCATTCTTTCAAAAGTTTGTAATAGTGCCATTCTTTCAAAAGTTTGTAATTGTGCCATTCTTTCAAAAGTTTTTAATTGTGCCGTTCTTTCAAAAGTTTGTAATTGTGCCATTCTTTCAAAAGTTTGTAACTGAGCCACTCTTTGAAATGTTTGATGTAGATATGTTTAGAGTTGTCCGATAAATTTTTAAATGAAGTAAATAATAATTTATTGTCAGAAGAACTGCAAAATTAACAACTCTGGCGTCACAAAATTTGTACGATTTTTTGGTCTGCAAGTATCTTTGCAACTATTTTCAGGTCGCAATGTTATTTTTACCATAGTATTTTGAGAGTTAGCATTTTAATATAAATAAACCACCAAAAATTAAGGCTGTAATTGTTGTTGTTCGATGAACAACAAAAATCCCAATTTAGGAGGGGGTATGGGTACCGCCGCCCCGGGAACCATTTATTGGACGACCAACACCTTTTCCACAGGTCACCCCGAGTGGTTCGCTACGTTTGGTGATTTAAAAGGGGTGCCCGGTTTCATGGGGTTAGATTCGGATCGGGAGAGATTGTTGAGGGAGACCTTTTGATATATCCAGTAATATATAATAAGCCGGACCCTCTCGACCCATCGCCTTGCAATGCAGTGGGAGGGATGGCTTCACACTTCCATTACTCCTGGACATATTTATCCCGAGATTCCTACCCACCCCTCAAACCGTTTTCCTTCTCAGGACTTCCTCTCATTCCTTCTTCCTCCTGTGTGGAGCTAATGTAAAAAAAAAAAACTAAAAAAAACCTTGTATCTCTAGTGAAGATGGGTGAACTGCCAAAATTATAAAATATATGTCCTAAAATCCAAAATTTTTGTCATCGCTTATCATAATTAAGCAAAATTCAACTAAAAATTCGTGCCTCATAACAATACTTTTTTATGACGAAACCAAGTTTTTTTTTTGACTTCCGTCCTTTTACAAATCAGCTTCAAGGTGACTTCAGATCCAATCTATAATCATCTTTTGTAATAGTCGTAATAAACCGGATTCAAAGAAGAAGTAACGATAGAGTTTTGAGGTTTGGGCATTCCAGACGCTATACTGCTAGTAAAATCTTAGGTATTCATTTTAGTACGGGTGATTATATCATAACACTAATCGGATTTAACCAAAAATTCATGATAATATAATGGTGTAAGTATATAAGTGGTGTACTCGAAGTTATTTGTTTCATTTTATTAATAAAATGAAATAAAATAAGAGAATTTTGTAAATCCAACGTAGGTATATTACTATCATTTCAATATGAATTATACATCATCAATTCCCACATTTATAAGATCACACTCTTTATAGGATTTCAGATTGTACATTGTAAAGAAATTAATATCTATTTCACCTTAATAATATGCATGCAACTATTTTGTATACATTTATGTACCTCTATGCTCTATGTCTGTCTCGACACAGTTATATACTAGTGAGACAGGCATCGAAAAACAGCATGTAAAAAAACTTTACTTAGATAAATAAATAAATTATATTTCGGTGAAGATTGGTTAAGTTACAACTAACTCAACTAGCTTTGCTACCTGACTTTATACCAAGGTTACAATACCCTGTTTTTACTTATAGTTAACTTAGAGTATACGTTATTATAGAGATAATAAAAAATAAAAAAAATAAATCACTTATTTTGAAGTGTCCCATTTTGCCCTCTGAAAAATTGGCTATTATGAAAAACATATATTTCGAGAGCAAGAAAAGAATCTCACGTGGGGGGGGGGGGGCACTAAATCTCACTTAATCTCACCAAGGGGGGGAAGAGGGGTCAATTTAAAAAAAAAACTGATTAAGTAATTAATGTATATCCTCCACGGGTGACGTCTGACGTTTGAGTTTGCTCTGACGTTTTGTTATTCGTTAATATGATGAAATATAAATCGAACGTCATTTCCGTTTTAAAATGTTACTTCCGTCCAAAAAAGATTGAGTTACCCGTCGTGACGCCCCTAAAGAAGTCTTACTTCAAAAACGTATTCAGAAACAACAATGAATTTGATTTGATTTCTACTGCAGATTATAATCTGTTGGAAAATCCAAGATACAAACGAAAGCGTCTTGTAAACTCAAATTTTAACGTCAAACTGACAATGCTTGTGGCAAAAACTTCGCTGTAGCGCCCGATTGAATCCACTTTTCCCTCTTGAAAATAACTCCACGCTGAATATATTAACACATATCTGAAGGCGGCTCCTGAATATAACAGATTGTATTTTTTAATAAATTTTATTTAGCTATTCTCTCGAAAAATATAAATCTTTATCAAATTAGTATTTTTTATCTTTGTATAAATATATGACCGACTGAACTTTCCACCATGTAAATTATCCAAATATAATAATTATTATTTGATAAAGAGCGCCGTTTTTGTGAGAAATCTGCATATAATAAACACACTGCGTGAGAAAGTTTCTGCTTAGAGAAGATACGACTTTGCACGCGGAGGAAATTATATTTTTAACATTGGACATTTTCGTTGAACGAAGATAGCATTTAGCACGAAGTTTGTTCGCTAACTGACCAATGGGAATGCACACATTAGTGACGAGATCCTACAGGTTTTGTTTGTTTTAGTTATCGATGTGATTCCTATTGTGAATCAATTACAGTGTTTGTTTACTGTTAACCGCTTGGGCACATAAGCTTGTTTTCACGACAATACTTGTGTGTTGCTTAAATGAAACAAATTACTTTGTGTAAACCACTATTCACATATTATAATATCTACATGTTTCAAAACCGATGGTTTCTTTAATTTAATTAATTTTTTAATTATATTTAAATTTTTTTTTTTTTTTTTAGTTTAATTTTCAAAACCATCGGTTTTGAAACATGTAGTTATTATAACATGTGATTAGTGGTTTACACAAAGTAATTAGTTTCATTTAATTAAAATGATGCCAAAAAGTAATTTTTCAAAGATTTTAGAAATTTGTTCACAGTGTTAATCCAAGTTTTTTGCGTGGTTGACGAATATTTCAATGCATATATTAAGTGAAAAGGTAAATTAAAATGCCGCCACTAAGAAAAAGCAGTACCTGGACTTATTTTGTATCACTATTTATTAAAAATAATTCAGCAATTTTTTAATTTAATTTTTAAATCATTTTTTTCATCACTACGTTTTAGGCTTACAATGCTAATAAGTCAAACTAAAAACTGTTTTAGTTTTGTTCTCAAAATATGATTAAAATTAAATCGATATTTGTGTACTTAAAATTTAAATATCTTTAAAAAATCCTGAAATCTGCATCCGCGGAAGTGAACTGGTTTGTACTGTCTCCATTTATGTTTTTTTTTACTGTGAATGTAGTAATATTAATCTACTGTATCCGCACAAAATAAAAAAAAAAATCAGCAGAAACTTACATTTTGAACATCACTGTTTGTTCTATCTCCATAGAATTTACAAAAAATGAGGTTTGGAGTGTCTTCATGATAACTCCATTCGCCAATATATTTTTTTTACTATTTTTTATTAAACCCCTTTGTATGTGTATGTAAAAAAATTACTAATGTTTGATTACTCCATACGTTTTATTTATTTATACGACAATACTAGATCTTCTGATTTCTAATGGAGAGTTAAAAAAAAAATATTATTTAAACCTTATGTAAGTATAAATGTTAAATTATTATTGTTTGATGTGCCAAAGGACTAAATTACTATTGGTTTGGTCTATATCTGCCCAGGGTATGGATATAGTATAAACCAATATTAAATGTACAATGTTTATATACAAATATTATTGTGCTCATGGTACAACCCAAAAAAAGTGTCCTTTTACGTTCTTGATAATGCTTTTATTTTAATAAAAATTCAACCAATTATGTTGGTCTTTTAATGTATTTTATATTATTATTTATAACAATAAGTTTGAAGTAAAGGAAACGAAAATAGATTTCTATTAAACTTCTAACCTCTTTCGCTCAGTACAAGTTTTGGTGGAAATAATATAAAGCAACCCTCAGCAAGGGATTTGCTACTCCGATCACTGTTTATAAGAAAATTAGTGCCAAAACAGAGTTAATATTTATTTTGATAGACTGGAGAATTCAGGACTCTTAGGGACTGGAGAATTTGTATGAAATTACATTTACTAAATTTTTTATACAATTAGTTATTTACAATGCCGTGGGTTATGAGGGTGAAGGTAATTTTTTTTTTTAGATACGACTGTTTGAAAAGGTGAGTTATAAGTTTAGCTCTGAATTCCGCTGAGTCTGTGATCATTCTTTAAATCACGTGGCACTCCATTCCAGGCTTTAGATGCAGACACTCCGAAAGCACGCTCACCGAACATAGTATCTGGTGTGCGTTTTGGTTCCTTCAACCTTCCGATAGCTGATTTTGCTGCCGACCTAAAGGTTTGCTGTCGGGAATTGGAGTCATCTGGAATACACATTTCCGATAAGTGAGCAGGAGCCATTCTATTAATGGACTAAATAAACTTAATATAACATTAATTTGTCAACACTCTCGATTTAAAATTACATTAGCAAATACAGATTTTTCTCTCAAAACTTGAAGAGTGAACAGAGACATATAGTAATTGCTGACCCGCCCACGAGTTGCTGTGGCTAACGAAACACAAAACCATCTACTGGATGCTTGCCTAATCTAGATAGCCAAGTCTTGTATCAATAAATTAACTCACACCACCATCTGTCTTATGAAACTTACAAATAATTGTCCCATAAAAAATATTTAATTCGCAATAATAAATATTGAGGTCAATAATCAAGATAGAAACTATCCTACCTTTTAAGTTGGACCAAATAACACACAGAAAGCTAAATTTCATCACAACCGGTTTAGTAGTTTCTGAGTTTACCTTGGATGAACATTGTGACACAAGATTTTTATATATAAAGAAGATGTATTTTTTTAATTTTAAATAATCAGAACAATAAAATATTTTACGAAATTAATATTTGAAATTTTTATAAAGTGGTTTATTTTCATTAAATTGAAATGACGTCACAGAGTGAATTGCTAATATTAAAAAAGTATTTTATGAATATTTAATATTTTTTCATACAATCTTATTTTTTCATTTCATCGTGAAAAAAATGTTTAAAAGAAATGCCATGTAACCTTACCCAACGCTCAACAAACTGCGTTAATTTAAAAATTAATTGCCGCGAATTTCGTATTCCTCCAAATAATTTAATTGCTGTTTAGACCTGTTATGAAATATAAATTATGAGTGATCTTAGAAATAACTCACTTTTAATAAGGTCAAGTTAAATTAATAGCTTGCCCTGAGGATTAAGAAGTTAGTTAGACCTGTCTTCTACTGAAGGTCACGCCATAGAACAATGAAACTCATAGAAAGGGAAAGTCTTATTTTGCTCGTTGCGTGAGAAATAAAGATCAATCAACTTTAAAAATATAATGTTTAAATAAACAATTGAAAGTTAATTCTTCAGCGTACACTACGTCAAATAAGAGAAGAAATTATAAAAACCAGAACTAAAAAAATTTTAGGTTGGCAACACCAATTTACTGTAAAAATGACAGTAAAATGACAATGACACTGTTTATGTAGAACACAGTAATCAATTTTTTTTTAAATACAATTTTTTTATAGTTTTTTAGTTAATAACAATTTTCATGCGCATTGTATAAATATTTTCAAATACGGATACATGTTTTAAGTACGATTTTATTTACGTAGGTATTCAATATAGATAGCTATCCTAGTGGTATTTATTTTTTCCCAGTTAATCCTTAATGTACCATCGGGTGAATTGTCAAGGAGAGCGAAACAAATGGGGTAAATTTGAAACTCCAAGCAAAATAAAAAAGGGTTGCACTTCGAAAGCTAGAGATAGTTTTGACATCAGTGCTATTCGTCATAATGTAAATTTGTTTAGGGGGTGAAACTTCTTTTTATTTTACTAGAATACCTATCGTTATTCTTCATTGTGTTAACTTAAATGCAAAGGGATAATATACATATATAAGCAATTCTAATTTTGAAATGAGTATCTATCTATATTGCAATGAAAAAATATTTTTCCCACTTTTGTGTGTTTTTGTTTTTTTATTCAAAATTGTAGGTAACACAGCTTCGTATTTCCACCGTGTGTTATAATTTTAGTATTGCCATTTAGTGGCGCCCTCCTATGTTTCCTATTCTTATTTGACAGACAATAATTTTATTTTTTTAGATTTTATTAATTCTAAGGTTAAGAGAAGAAATACTTGTTAGAAGTTTCATTATTCTATTCTATGGAAAGCATTTCACATAGTTTGAAGGATGTGGGAAAAACAAATTTACTGGGGCCTACATTAAATTAATATATAAGTTCGTAGGCCAGTTTGAAGACATCGTAAAATTAATTATCATTGTGCTGCTTAGGAATTACTTCAAATTATATATGGTTCAACTAATTGTTTAAGATCATCTAGCGTCATACTATTATAATAATAAATTATACCTAACCATCTCACACGGGCAAGACCAAATAATCATGTTTATATGTACGCAAAAACATTTCTCGGTATCTCGACGAATTATAACGTTAAAATATTAAATTTTCTTGTAGCCAGGGATTCAGGAGTTGCCCGGGAGAGCGGTTTGCGGCAACAAAACGTCCCAGTGAATTTGGATAGAAAAACATTAAGTTTTTTCAGTAACTTACTACTAGCCTATTTCGAATTCATTAAAATTCCTCTCTGCTGTAAATCACCCATGAATCACCAAGTTAGAATGAGCTAAACATGTTTGCAATTTTAGTCAGCTAAAATAAATTGAATTAGTAACATAATATTATAAGACTGATGAGCGCCTCTGTAGTCGAAGAGTAAGGTTCTGGACTATGAATCCGGAGGTCTCAGGGGCAAATCCTGGCGTGTGCAAGTAAATTTTTTTGATTTTTGTTCTTTCATAATTAATTTATTAAAATTAATATTACATGCATCCAGTTTCCAGGGTGGAAGATACTCCATATAGCACCCTGGTGAAAGATCACCACCATTCATAATTGAAACGTTGTTTGTAATGGTGTTTGGTGACCAAATCTGAATACCCAGGTGTATTCCACAACCTTCCTACTCGCCATGGAGGCGTGGAGGGCACTTATCACTATCTCAGGACCAGGCCAATAGCAAAGACAGTGCTAAGTGCTAACTAAATCACTGTCCTCGCTACTGGCTACGTGTAATCTACGGTAAAACACATCTGAGGCCCTAGCACGCTTGCTCTATATCGATCGGTAGGATAACTATCGGTAACTTCTCATCGTTCCCTAGGACAACTTCACATCCCTAACGTACAAACAACAGTTGATGTCGAATATGTTAAGGACACTTAGTCATTGTGAACTGTCACTTATTCGTTGGCGATCTGTAGACATGCTAGGGAACGATGAGAAGTTACCGATAGTTATCCTACCGATCGATATAGAGCAAGCGTGCTAGGGCCTCTGGTGTACTAGCATGGTTGATCGATATGAAGTTACCGACCGATTGTCGGTAACTTCTCACCGTTCCCTAGGACAACTACTGATGCTAACGTACAAACGACAGTTGATATCGAATATATTGAGGACACTTAGTCATTGTGAACTGGCACCTATTCGTTTGCGATCTGCAGTTGTCTTAGGGAACGATGAGAAGTTACAGACAGCAATCGATCTTTCGAGCTTGCAAGCACCCCTGGGAATATCAGATAAGCCAATAATTAAGTGAACATTTATAATTGAACTCGGTTAAAACGTAAAAACAATTTTTACTTCATGGTATTTGACAAACAAATATATATTTTTTTAAATTCGTTGAAAAACTTTCATTGACAAATTTTGAACGGCAGATTTCTGGCAAGCAAAGATTTATTTATGGATACATTTTTAACAAAAAGTTTCCGTAAAAATTCAATTTTGAACACAGGGTTTCAGGACATACGCTTTATGGCAACACTGGAGGTGGTGTAGATAAGTTATCTAGGATCAGCCACATATTATGGGCACTTGTTGCTTTGTAGGTATTACGTTCACCACTTTGGTTTTTGTTTCTGTCCGTACGATAAGCCCATTACCAGTTTCCCTAATTTGCACAGCGCGGCGTTAAGATGATGATGTAATTGAAACTAAGATTTTTTTATACGCAGATGACGAGGAAACAAAATGATCTGTGACGAACTTGCGTGTGAATTCTAAGGGTACAGATCTCTCATCCAAACCAGGAAAGAGATGAAAAAACGCTTTAAAAACTTTAAAATATAAAATTAATCCATTAGGTACATTCTCACCCCACGTGTGCAATGTTCAGTCCCTCTTTATGGCGCACTTAAGAGGGAGTTGTTTCAAATGTGTAAATGATATGCCGCGTCGAATGTGTTGTAAAATTTAAAACTTAACCCTTCCTCCGCCGGCTCCAAGTTTTATCACCCCCAAGTGTTATATTCGTCATGTTTTTGAATTAATCACACACTTAAAACCTTAACTACCAACTTCACGTTCGTGAACTGTGCTAAATTTCTGCGCGACGTTGAAGTTTTTTTGAGATGTTTTAAAGCTGGGTACATTTTTGTGTCTTTACGGGACACAGCTTGTAGGAAAACAGTTTTTTAGCTAATTAATGTCTAGGGTTTTTTTTGCCTTATAAGTTGGTTAGCTTTTTTTTATGGGTCACATCCGTTCCAGTATTTTTGCAAAAGCCAAATTTCTTCTTTATGTTTTCGAAACTGTTAATTTTGTGGTGCAAATCCACTATTGTAATAAGGACTATTTTTGCCTGCTACAGGAATCTGTCTAGTAGAGTAACGAAAGCTAACTCACATTTTTTAATTTATTAATTTTCAGCGCCGTAAGTGTATGATGATTTAATATATACAGAGACACAATATTTGGATTAAAAAAAAGAACAACTTAAAATATGAAAATTACATAAATAGTAGGTATGAAGGTAAACTTTAGTGAAAATAATATATTATAGGAAAAAGAAAGAGAGAAAAAAAAAAACAAAACAGAAACCAGTTATTCAATTGTAGACAGCATAAAAATAATAATGCAATGTAGGTTAAAATATAAAAAGGTTAGCTGAATAATACATGATAAAGTGCATGATATAGAAAAAGAAAAGAGAGGAACAAGTTTTTACATTCTGTTTTGAGTTTTTTTTTTCCTTGTACACTTGTTACTTAAATTTAAGTAAAATTTAAAAAAATTTAAATTTAAGTAACAAATTTACAAAGAAAAATAAAACCTTTCAAAACAAAATGTCTAGAAATTTTTACATAGTTAATGCCCAAGAAATACAAAAAAAAAGTTTTTACATTTTACATAGATAAAAAAAATACAAAAATATATCCGACATCTCTTATGTGATGCTCCAATTTTAAAAAGATATGCTACATAAAAATATCATTCAGGTATCTCTTAAATAATGGTAAACTTATGTAAAATATGTCGATATTTGAGGTGATTTTGTTTGCGAGTGTGTGAAAGCAATCAATAGGTACACTTGTATTAAAGATGCCAATGCATATAAAAAGCGAATCAAATCGCACTACTGAACTTAAAAAATCCTTAGTAAATGGTTAATCGATGAAGATTTTTTATATTGATGTTCTTTCCAAGCACGTATACATTTGTATCCATTGATTGTCTTTATGTATGAAATCTCATGTCTAATTACGCCTACGAGTCTCTGTCTTTAAGTGTGTGTGTTGGATTCCATCAACTGCACGAGTGTCTGCCTTTGAGAATTTTGCTTGTGTTATTTCTATCTGTCTATATTTATATGCCTTTGTATTGTAGTCACTTGAAATGTTATTCTTCTATAACTATTTTCTCTTCTGTGGTTTCACGTTACATGTGTAATTTAGTGTTATAATAAATATTGTGAAATTGTTCTGCTGATTAACTGTTGTCGCAATTTATTTACTAATAATAATATGTAAGTTACTAAACACCCACCTGATCTGATTAAACATATTTATAACTACTTATCAACTCTACATCAAAAGATCTCCTTCAGATACGATGTTGTACTTTAAATTTGTATGGATGTCTTTTTTTTTCAAAAAGTCTTCAGGTATGGAATTGAAACACTATCAAAACGATAAAAATCGACCTTTAGCAATGCGGGATAATAAATTATTAAATACTTTAAGTAAAGCACTTTAAACAAAATAACAGACCTCAAAAATGACTGATGTATTTTTCGTCGTACATACAATTCAGTTCTAGGGGCTACATCAATAAACCAAAACAATGTACGTTTAGTATTCGATGAATGTTGATACAGGAAGACAGTGTATAAATCATCAACCTAAACACGGAACGTTACAAGTTGCATCCCAATGCTAAAGTTTCTTACAAGGTTAAATGACAGCAAACGATCAGACAAGCTTTTAACGATGCTCGAGAGATTTATTGGGTGATAAATTCTGAGATAACTTTGATCGGCAACCATCTTGATTTTTAGATCAAACGGAACCATTTTGAAGTGAATTATTGATAGAAGGAGGCTGTGAGTATTCAGGGGTAAATCATTCTTCCTGTAAAGAGTTTTAACCATTGATGACTAAATGACTAGAGGTGCCACTATAGTAAGCGTTCGATTTAAATCATCCATCGATATTTAAGATGCTTTATTTATTTTTCTAACAGACCATTATTAAGTGTTGATCCAAAGACTGAAGTAATGCAATAAAGTATTTATTCATGATTTCATAATCGTATAAATGTTAATAGTTATGAGTTATTTTTTTCATAGCAGTGTGTTATGGCGTTCAAAAAACTCGTGGATGTTTATTTCTAATAAACCATTATTTTTGTTCATTATTGAATTGTGTGCTCATTGAAAGCATTTTTTAATGTTGAGATAAAAAATACGGTGTTATAGCATAGTTTTAGGTAGCTGTTATTGGCTATTTCATAAGCTATCCTTAATTCATAATGACGAAATAGAGTGCTGTATGGATGAAATTTTTGAGCCGTGTGTGTTATTGTGTGTGTAAGAATGAGGATTAACAAAATTCGAGTAGAAGATGACGTCGGGGATGTTTTTAAGAAAGATAAATGTAGCAATGTAGTCTTAATGATCAAAGAAAATAACAGGGATGATAAGAAGGTTTGAATAAGTGCAAGATCAAATCACACAAAGTAGGATTATGGCAACATTGTTAACGAAGCAGACGAATGAATGCAAGCACAGAGGTGTGTGGAATTGTATCCTCGATAATTTAAAATAAACGAGAAAGAAAACCTTACCTATTCACAGTTGAAGACAAATGGTGTACATTACTCACCTGAAACAAGAAAAAAGAAAAATATTAAAATATGTAAAACAATCGGACATTTTATTTTTTTATGCTCTAGCTGATACCCGGCATGCGTTTCTTACGAACCCCTCCCCCCTCTTCCCACGCGCATTCCGCTTCCACTTTCTTAGCCTTCCCCTGTCCCTCGTCCCCCCTCACCCAATTAATTCCCCAACTGATCCTCCCGCATATCCCTCCCCTAAGCCTTTTTTCCCTGCCGCCTAACTCCATAAAATATACCCATTTTTCCAACAACTCGCGTGACCTGTTTAATTTTGTATGCAAATTTCATAATGCCAGAGCTTACCAGTATATTTATATAGAAGTATTCTCGGGCATGTTCACAACAATCCAAGCAAATTTAATAGTAATCGGATAAAATATCAATTACAATCATATCAATAGTATAGGAAATAATTTCATAAAGCCAGAGCTCACTAACCTATAACCATCCCGGGTATGCGCACATCATATTCCCAAAGTTTCATCGCAATCGGATGAACGGTATGCCGCGCATAAGATACAAACAAACAAATAAACAAACAAACATCAAACAAACAAACAAACAAACAAACAAACAAACAAACAAACAAACAAACAAACAAACAAACAAATAAACAAACAAACAAACAAAAATTATTTTTTTATATTATAGATGATACAATCAGTGAACCGAAATAACCAAAATGACATGAAAAGAAACTACGTAAAACATTATTTGGGCATGATGTGAACATTTGTTATTGGATTGTAACTTAACTATTATACTCTATTGTTTTCTTTAATGCATGTAAAGTTATTAATCTGTAAATGTTCCTAATAAAATAAAATAAAAAATTTAAAAAATTACCTTTTTTTAATAACGAAAAGTGGAAGCTTACAAATTCGCGGTTTCTTCGTATTGACTAGAACAGTAGATGATCACCATTATCGAAGACACCACAATTATTAGTCATCTATACCTTGCCACTTTTGTAACATTGGAAGAAAGTCTTATTTAGGTAGTTAAATGGCTCGTTAAATAATCTGTACAGAGAGCTAAACTTTTTACGGATATCGGATGTAATTTGTAATTCAGCTCCATACATCCTACCAAACATATTAGGTTTACTACGGTAGCTATAGAGGCAAAAAATAGTTAAAATGATTTTAGGTATACTGTTTAAAGATTGAAAATGTCATTAAGTGATATAAAAATAAACTTTATACTACTGGTGTAGTTCCAACGAGGCATTAGAAATTGAAATAAATTTGTTTTTAAATGTGGCCAAGGACTTTCCTGCTCTTGAATGGATAGTTAACATTTCTAATTTCCCAGCAGTCTTAGCAGAAAACGTTATTTGTATTTTATTGAAGGAGAAACGCGTAGGTTGCTGGTAGATTTTATTAAATTAATCCATTTCTTTTTGGGAAGCTTCTGATAAGGCTGAAAATAACTTCTACCTATTTATTTATGCAAGGGAATTTACAAGGAAGCAAGTCAATGGAAAATATTATAAATAAATAGACTGATAAAATCTCAGTGTAATAAAAAAAATCTTAAGACGATAGACTTCGCTTTTCGGCCCATACAAAAAGGACGCCAAGAAAAAAACACTTTTCTACATTGAAAATTGCTCAAAATGTTTTTTTTTTTTTTTTTGCCTTTTAAAATGCAAAAGCTACCGACATAGCTTCTTCTTTCGAAAACATGTTATAAAATTACAATTTCGTGAAATTTTGGGTGTAGAAAAACGTTTCTCCCGAAACTTTTTTCTAGCGATTTCTGTAGGTAAAATACGAAAGTTTACGGCAGTTGTCCCATTCGCACGTTTCGCATTCGCATGTATCGTAAGTAAGATAATTTAAAAAAATAGAGATTAAAATAAAATAAAATAAGACCTAAAATACAACAAGGTTTAATGTATAAAAGCAAGTTAGTATGTAAAAACCAATAAACATTCCATTATTTCAGGTTTGCAATTTTCCCACTGGCTCCGAACAGTTTGGCACTGTTGTCACATTAATGCTAATGTTAGTATGCAATCAATTTACGTATGAATGCATTCAAAGTATCAATACTATTGTCAATAACATTCGTGTGTACTGTTTATATGGTTTTATCTCTGTTTGTATATCAGAGGTCGCCAGATAGGCGCTACCGTCGCGTGTCCAACGGTAAATAGTGGAATGCTGAACTGACACTAAGCACAAAAGCATTCGTGTTTTAAAGCTTATGCCCAAAAGCGTTAAATTTGATACAGAATTATGTTAGAGCACCGAGTTTGTCTGGTGGTGTTATAAATGTTAATTAGTCGAATACAAAAGCGCAGGTGGATGTGAAATCCGTGTCCCCACAGTTAAATTTCACACAGGATAATATTTCTGTACCTTAAACGATAAACCACGGGTGTCCACTTTGGACTTTTGTTCAGTAAAGCGATTTTTGTCTTTGCGAACTAAATGTTGGTAGGTCTATAAACTTTTTTACTTACGATACGATACGATACGATTGTACCACCCCAGCCAGGAGCAATCCAGGGGGCACTGATTTGTTAGGACTAGGAACAAGTGCTCTGAGGATAGGAAGGAGGTTGGAGTTTAATCGACCGGTATAAATGGCAACCTAATAAGCCAATATTGGAGTTTAGGATGGGCAGGAAGAAGGGAATGGATTGAGCGTTATGATTTTGTATTTGTTTTCTTTATGTCTTCCTTCTTCTTGCCTCTTCTCGGCTCTTCTTGGATCTTCCTGTCCCTTCGTAGTTTTTCTTGTATCTTCTTTTCTATTCTTGTTTCTTCTTGTCTCTTCTGGAATCCTTTCGTCTCTCCTTGGCCCTTTTTACTTATTCGTGTCTCTTCTTGCCTCTTCTTGATTCTTCTCATCTCATGTGGGCTCTGCTTGGCTCTTCCTGCTATTTCTTGTATCTTAATGTCTCTTCTTGACTCTTCATGCATCTTGGATCTTCTCGTCTCTTCTTGCCTCTACTTGTCTCTTCTTGCCACCTCTTGGATCAACCTACTTCTAATGGGATTAGTGGGATAAAATTGACTTATAAACATAAACAATGATAAACCTTTAACAAAATAATTGAAAATATCATTTCTCAAAACTTTTCCCTTTGTAATCCTGTGCAAGTCACACTTGTGCTGCGTAAATCCTTTAAAGCATTCACTTAAGCACATTGATCAACGAGACACATGCAATAAAGTTGAACAAGTACTTTCAAATAATTTTTGTCGTTCAATAAAAGCTGATAAACAAAATAAAAAACGAATTCATCAGTAAACAAATATACGATTATGTGGCGCCATCCTGCAATAATTAAGATCTGTGAACAGAATAATTTATCATTTTATTCGTTTTTGGCCATAGTTAAGACAAATATGTCAATTTATGATTACATTTTGATTTATTCTTGAAAGTAAATTTGACACCGGTGGTTTTGTAATTTTTTTTATAGTAAACACCTTATAAGAGTCCCAACTACTGCCATGTGGAGCCAGTGAGACCATGGCATCCCCAATTGGGGTACGTTGTGAGGCTGAAGGTAAGCGGGGAAGGGAAGGCGATGGGGAAGAGGAAGGTGGGTAACTACTTGGCTATTCAGATCCAGTCCCTAAATACGCTAAAGCCATTTCAAGCAACGTTTCAATTCTGAATGGTGGTCTTACACCAGGGCGATACTGAGAGTATCTTCCACTCTTTAACGTGCCGCAAATATAGTATATATTATTTTTAATTAAATAATTGTGAAATAACACAAATTAATCAAATAAAAATTATTTGCTCACATCGGGTTCGAACCCGCGACCTTCAGAATCGGAGTCCTAAGCCCTTCCTATAGATTACGCCGGCCGTCAATAATTAGTTAAATCAGTTAATATACTGTGTATGGAGTTTGTAAGTTCATTGTTTCGTCCAATTATGTAATGAAATACAGAAAAATTTTATGCATATTCGCCTCAAAATCGTTAAAAAGTGGACTTCCGTGGTTTATCCTTTAAGGAGCAGATTTGTGCAGCGAGTTGGGATGAGAAATTGTATTTCGTATGAGGTAATCTCGAGTGAGTATGTAATTGGCTTCTTGAGAAACTTAATATAGTTATCCATTCACAATAATAGAGAGGGTATAAAGCAGGTATTATGCGAGAGTTTGTGCAAACACGTAGATGTAAACTCAAAGCGAAATGCACTCAAATACATAAGGCAAATTATTTACTATCTTAGGCTGCCTGCGATGAATTGAAAAGAAAACCTACACCACACTGTAAATATTTTTACGTATTGTTTCCCCAAACACGTTTTTATTTTACTTGTAGTTTTCTAGTGCGGTCTAATCACTCTGTTTATTTAATATGGTAGCTATAAAACAACACAAATCGGCAGCAATAATCAACTCTCGCCATCATTTGCAAACTACTGTCGTTGCTTGATGGCACTGACTTGATCACAGTGTTATCCGTCAGGCGCCCGATCCTTTTAGAATTCTAGGTGGCATAGAATACGACGCGTAAGTGGATGAATCAAAAGTCAAATATGTCGCACTAAGTAGGTAGATATGTCACAAGAGAATAAAAAAAAAATATGTTGTTAAACGAAAAATACAACGGTCGTCTAGTTGATTAGTCAGAAATCTCTTTAAACAAAATTTTGATGTTTTCTGCGTCACTAGAAGGATATTTCAAAATGTCATCCTAATGTACCGGACCGTTATGTACCCCGATGTTATTTTATTGCATATTTAACCCTTCAAAAATTTGGAGTTTTTAGTCAGAGGCTAAAAATGTAAATCTAATCTAAAAATCCAAATAAATGGAATATTTGTATACGTATCCGAAAACTAAAAACTGTTTTCGAAAGGTGTTGAAACATTTTGAAATATTAAAAATATGCATGTAATTTTTTAAATATAAAATTTTAAGATGAAAATTTTTAAAAAAGTTTTTAAAATGGCTCACTTAACTTTTTTTCTAACTAAAATTACGGATAAAAAAAATAAAAACACATACTTTTTTCATTAGACAAATGAATAATAAACGTTAAGGTGACGTCACTTTTTTGACGTTCACAAAGTTTCATAATTTTTTTCAAAGTGCGTTCGGAAACTTTAGTTTCAAAATGGTATACATTTAAAAATAAAATGTGGTTTATCTTTAGATATGAATATATAGCGTGTTTTATTTTCTTTCCGATACCGTTTAAATCATACTTCTCACTAAGATAGTAAGGGAGATACAATGATTTCTATGAGACCTATGTGAGCTGGGACAAATATGGTCCCCTGTGATTAAACGTGTAAAATAGTCACGTTTAAAATGTCCGACTAACCAACTCAACGATCGAAGTGTTTTGGGCGAAACTGGTTAAAATTTTCATAATCTCTGCCTACCCCTACAGGGAAATCGTTGTTTAGTTACCTGGTTAGTTAGTTTGGTTACAACTAATGGAATAAAAATAGCCTAATGATTTTGGGAAACATGTGAAAAGCATTCCAAAATTACAAACAGTCTCATTTTAAACTGACGGCGTTATCAAAATTTCCGATTACCAGAGACGCATAAGTTATGAAGGAGTGTGCTCATATGCTCGCTTTGGTTATTATGCGGAGAGGATTTCCTCGTAAGCTTTTTGTAAGGCAGACACAAAAAACCGAACAGACGTAATAAGGTTCAAGAAAAATTTCGCACGTTTTACTGGTAATGTAATATTATTTAGTTTTTATACGAAAACGTTCCGAGCATAATTTTGTGGTTATCTTAAGACTTCATATTAAAGTTTGTGAGCAAAAATCTATGGTACTGCTCTGAGATTCTGTGAACGTTGTTGTAGGTTATTGTAATGTATTACAAATGTATATAATTTAGTTCTTATATTACTATACAGTTGTATATAAGATCTTCGTGTATAAGTTGTGCCGAAGGTGACCAAAGGTAAATGTACGGACATTATGTTTCAGGAGCTCGGAAGATCAGAACTAGCCTTTAGCCTGGAAGGACGTTTGTCACCGAAAGTGTTATAAGTTATTATAATTAAAATACGTCAATAAATACGTCTACCTAAATCTTTCAATATGCAACTATTTTTAAGTACTGAAGATTACTCCCCCCCAGGTATATATACCATATTCCAATATTGCAATATTCTATGGAGAGAATTTTCTTTGGCTGTGAAAAGCTCTATTCATATCTCATATCTATTGCGGTTGGTTGCTTTATAGATGTTCATTATTAATTTTACAACTTATAACAACTATATAATAGAAATGTTTTTATTATGTAATCTGTAGGTAGGTGAGAAATTTTTTTGGACGAGCTAGTCAAAGGATTGAACCTAAAAGGCCTGTGCGGTATGGGAAACCGCCGCTTTGGACTGCTGGAACATCAATCTGAATTTCCTATCATTTATTCATTAGGAAGTTGGAGTTAAAAAAACATTTACGAATTAACAAAACGAAACACTAAGCTAATGAAAAAATATCTATACAAAATTATGCCGACTGACAATGCATTGTGTTCGGCATTTATGTTCGATCGGAAATGAGTCGAACAAATCCTGTCTATTTATGCATGATTAAAATGATTTCGTTGTGTGGTTTCAACGGTATTCATTTTGCAGTAATTTTTTGTGAAGCAAATATGCCAAATGCGGCCAACCAATTATTATTTTATTTATTTAACTCCCTTTTTTGAAGAAAAAAAAACCCTCAGGCCGTACGTTGTCTTTGGGGATGCTTTGTGGAGGGTATTGTGAAGGGTGGAGAGGAAAAAGGCATGAGAGGTGGGTAAGAAATTGGGGGTCTCAGTGTAGCGAGGAGATATGAACATATGAATTCAACCCTCTCACTCTAGAGAGTCCTACTAGAGAGGTCAATGGGCTCCCTCTACCGATCTCTCGCTATCTCACCTGTGACCCGGACAAACCTCACCACATGAATCCGAGTACCCCTGCTAATCAGCAAACGTACCGAACCACTTGGGGTGATATATGGCAGAGGTGCTGGTTATCCAATAAACGGTTCCTGGGGCGGCGGTACCCATACCCGAATACCCGGGAAAAAAATAGTATCGTACCACTTACGCTAAACAAGCTGAACAATATTTCTAAGGGGAAAGAACTGGTATTCCACCAAAGCACAACTATTTACAAACGCAAGCGCACCAAAAACACATGCAATCACTTCCGTGCCTAACGATTCGATATGATACAATTGTACCACCCCAGCCAGGAGCAATCCTGTCCCGGTGATACCGGTACATCAGGGGGCACTGATTTGTTGGACTGGAACACGTGCTCTAAGGATGGGTAGGAGGTTGGAGTTTAATCTACCGGTATACTTGGCAACCTAATAATCCAATATTGGAATGTAGGATGGGCAATGGGCAGGAATAAAGGAAATGATGGAGCTTTGGTTTTTGTTCCTTGCTTTTCAGCTACCGATTTCAGCATATTTTTGTTGTTGTTGCTTTTTGCTGCTTCTTGCTTTTTCTTTCCAGCTTCCCATTATTTTGTGTTTTTCGCTACACGCTTCCAGCTTTCCTTTTCCAGTCATATCTCCACCAGACGAAAAGTTTCAGTGAACCATGTATAGATCCTCATTGCCCCACCATGCATTCAAAACATTTGATATGCATATTTGTTCATATGTGTTGTTGAGGCGGTTTTATGAAAACTATTTTATATGACTGATAACTGATTCCCTTATCAGATTACAAAGCCTCTTCCTTTGGTGTCCGGTCGACCACCACAGCTCTTTCGTGAATTACCTATCTAAATATATTTATTAAAAAAAATAATAACCTGTGTTCGTTGTGTTGTTAAAATGTTAAATGTACTCGTGAGATTATTGTGTATTCATTCAAATAGACTAATCTGTCGCATAAAATTTATCGAAGTTCAGTGCTCCACAACCTTTCCTGAAATAGTAAAAATCAATCAACCAAGCTTTGCCTCCGTGAATGATATAATAATTCTACTTTCGCCAATGGTTGTCGTTCTCAATATTATTATGATGAGTTTGTTTTGTAAACGAAGGCTGAAAGAAATAAACTTTTATTAAGTTGACAAGTGGAATACTGAAAGAAGGAGCTTATCTGCTTATCTTGAAGTGGTTTTATCCTTCGACATCCATAAGTATTAAGAATTAATTACAAGTGGTTTCACCCTCTGCTATTCAAAGGTAAAGTCTTTCTGGTGTCACTTAAAACTCTCTTGTTAGCTCCGATATTCGATTAAAATATTATTATATCACATTGCTCTCAGAGGTTAATTATTCAAAAAACAATAAATTCAAGATTGAAAACTGAATCAATTAATTAAAATATGTATGGTGACGAATTTTTTGCCTGATTGAGCGAGATTTAATACGGTTATTCACGAAAAACTGGAGAGGTCGTCAAAACACGTCGAGCCCTGATGGGGGAAAAATGAAATCCATCCAATCACTTCCGTGCCTAACGAAATCATGTTTTCATTTTTCATTAACATCAGTGGATTAAAAAACTTTCGAAGAAAGAAAAAAAATATTTTCTTACTTTGAGGCCAATCTAAGTAACAATTTACCTTTAAAAAAAGTTTTAAAAAGTTAGAACTGTCCGTAAATATTTTAGTTTATAAATTGTGGCTTGAAATTTTCCTGCTTGTTTTGTAAGTTGGCCTCACCCATTACTCCCACATCATGTTCAAAGCTCGCGGTAGAATTTTTTCGTGTGAAGCTACTATTGATTTCTTATTAGCGATACCGGTCACACCTATAGCACGACTCTAGTTTCCTGATAGGTGAGACTTTCTGGGAAGAAATAAACTTGGGAAATATTACATATCAATTTAGAAATGTGTTGCGAAAAAAATGTATTTTATATGAAGATGGACGTTCTGTAATGTCATATTAACAATCACCCTTCTATTTCTTTTTTTACCACTTCCTTTTGTCTAATTAGCTTTAGGTAATATATTGTCAAGCTTCTTCTCTTTAAAAATCAGTTTATTCTGTAAGTACTTATAGATTTTCAGTAAAAGCAATCATTTCGAGGTTGGAAAATCATTTCAATTTCAATGGATTGAAGTATATAATATTATCATGCATGTACTCACACAAATACCCTTATAACATTAAATAAAAACCCACGCTTACATGATTTCGTTAAGCACATTGACATTTTTTAAACATTACTACCAAAAATATGATCTTTGCAACAACAATATAATGCATATTTTAAAGATGGGATTTTTGCAACTCTTGACAAACACGTGTATTAACAACATCTGCTATCAGTTGGAGAGCCATTATAAAAAAATAAAATAAACAGAACGACATTTTGCGCAGTTGTGTTGTGCTGTATTTTAACATTAACCCAAATGATAATCATGCAGTCACGCCACACGTTACGGATTCAGAGAATCGTATTATTCAATTCTGCAAAAAAATGATATTGTAAATTTTCAGAACAGGGTGGCGTATTTAGATGGCATAATTAGATATATCAATTTATTATAATTACAATAATATCTTATAAGTGTTTATATTATTAAAATTATTATAATTATTATCACCTATTGTTAGTTAACAGAATGATAGATGGATCACCTGGTCACATTTGTCAATCATGCTTCAACTTTGTAAAACAACTCAATACAATTTTTTTACGAATATTTTGTTTAAAAATAATAGTCGATTATGTAGCAGTCCGTGAAGCAAATTAAATAATATTCTTCAGCGCAATAACATAGATCTAGATGAAAATGTAAAGGATATCAACATAAATTAAACCGTTTTATGGTTCCATGTAAAACTAATTAATTATAAATTTTTATCAAATTCCGATCTGGAACTTTGGTTTCATAAAGGTCTGCATTTAACTTGTTTTGTGGTTAACTTTTATATTTTAATATAAAGCGTGGTGTTTTCTCTTTCTAACACCATCATTTCATATTTCCCACTATGCAAGCAAGGGAGACAAAGATATCTGTGAGATCTATATGAATTGTTCTGAAAAGCGAACAAATTAGCCTGAGTGGTTAAATTAAACTATTATTTTATGGTGTTCTGTTTTACCACTGTTCTGTTTTATCCACTGAATAGATGTATATAACCCTATTCTATTACCGTTCCATACAAGAAGTAATTAAAGCTTTCCAGAATATAATCTAACCTTACCTAACCTAACCTCAAAACAGGCTAGTCCTAGTGAGATTAAATATTGGAATGTGAACAATAATAAAATATATCTGTGTACAGGGTACAGCACACTTGATGTGACTCTTCGGTTGGGTTTTCGATTTGGCTATTTGATTTAATTAACATTATTCCTCAAAATATTAATATAGAAACATTAACTGCTTAACGCCGTTTATAGCCAATGAATACATCTAGATTTCACTATTTATATCATATGTTTAGGTTCGCTCGAGACGCAAATTGTCATAATATGCTAAAAATCGTTAAAGTGGATAAACGATCATTCATGGATAACAATTACTATAGAATAGTTAGTAAAGAATCACAAGATGGACAGATCGATGCTTAGTATCTCCTGAATATACCAGACTAGAAAGAATTGCAAATGAGAAAGCATACAAAAATACCATGCAATTTAAATGAGATCTGATGGTTGAACGCATCTCAAAGTGGATATAAAAGTAATTTTGACAATCGATAAAAAACAAGAGATTGCAAAAAACATGGACAAACTCTGGATATTAAATGAAAAAGCGATGGATAAACGTCCAAGAGAGGTCAAGGTCACTCTAAAACCACAACATTGAGAGAGATGTGCACAAGAATAAACAATTTAGACGGAAATACGTGGTAGTGTAAAAATGGTACCAAGAAAAGTGGAAGAACTTCACTTCGTTTGATACAAGTCGAGAAGCACTTCGTTCAGATGATGATAATGTCCTGTTTAAAAAACGAGGAAACAAGTAAAGAACATAAGAAGGAAAATATTGTAGATTAAATCATAGAAATATTTTATTCCGACAAAAGTGACAAAATAAGGCAAAGTGCGTCAGACGAGAAGAGTTGAAAATCGCTTTGTAAATTAAATTGAGTGGATTGACTTGAATTCAAAGCGGAACGCCTTTGTGTACAGAAGTACATGCGTTACGTATGCGAAAGAAATATGAAGAAAAGGAAGTCATGAATTGATGAATGGGAAATTCAAATTGTTTTTGTCGTCGTATAAATCGTTAGCTAAACTCTTTCCGCTGTCTGGTGAAGGCCTTTCAAATACATATTTATTTTAATGTCGAACACTAAGCGTAAAATCGTAGCAACATGCAAAAGACAACACTTTTTAATGTCAATATAAACCAGTTTAACGGTTCAAATTATTGTTTGATGTTGTATTAATTACTAAAATTAATGTAAATTCTTTAAAACAGATATGATTTGAGATTTTAACGGACAAAAGTATTATCGTGTTTAGGTTATTACACCACGTTGCGCTACCTCCTTTAGCCAACAATCTTCATCTACCTCTAGTGTCCCTTCGGGAGCTTGATATTAGAGCAATCTTCCTTCTGCAGGTTGCAACCTTGAAAATTTCAACAGAATTATGCTCGTACCGTTCAGGTAGGTTTCGGTGGCTTAAGATGTCCAGATTTTCTACCACAATGTATTGTGTATTGACACATACATAGATTGCTCCTGGATTACCAATTGTATGATCAAAAAAAAATTAAAAAAAATTAAAAAATTAAACGCTGCTCATGATTTGACCAAGATCTTGAAGTTGTCAATTTTTGGGAATTACATAAATAATTTTAAAAAAGTTATCCGTCTGTCCAAGGTACTTTGAGGATTCACCAATATCATATTATACGGTGGATATTATCCGCACACTACGTTAAACTTTTTATTTAAATTTATATATAAAGTTTGCCCATTTCTACAAATTTACACTCAGTTAACCTCACTTTTGGGAGTCTTCTCTACTTTGACCAGAGAGCCAAACATTTAACAAAACTAAGCCTTTAAATAATGAAATAAGGTACAAAATACACGTGCCATTCCATAAATTAACATAAATGAAACGCCCCCTTAATATATTACTTTTATTCGTATAAGTGAAAAAAACGGGGTAACATGGTTTTTTCAAATAAAAAACGGCTATTTTTTATGTTGACAATACGAGTGGAAGACCGTGTATTGCTAACCTTTCGTTCAAATTACTTTATTCGCGTACCTCAAATGAAAAAACCTTTCCGTTATATTTTTCACGTAAACATAAAAGCCTTTTATTTTTTATGAGGATGAAATACAGAGCTGGAAGTAGGAGCACGTGATGAAAGAACTATTATTACGCACAAGTGGTCTTATTTTCGTTAGCCATTTTTGAAATTACTTTGTTTACTGAGTAAAGCCTTTCTAAAGGGAGATAATTGTGTGTAATTTGGGTGGGGCAAGTGTAACAGCGAGAGAAGGGCAAAATATTGTCACCAGGCGAGTATTTTCTATAAGAAAATTTTCATAATATTTTTAGCACATTTCCCGGGTAAAAAATACACTAAAAACAAAATCAATTATATTCATAGATTGATGAAATGGAAGAGACAAATAAAAATAAAATTTTAGATTGGGGTCATGACTCGTACTCTAAATCATTTCTTTATCTATTTTTTTTTACAGAGAAACCTCACAAGAGTCCCAAATGCTCCCTTCTGGAGCCAGTGAGACTATGGCATCCCCAATTGTGGAGTATGTTGTGAGGCTGAAGGTAAGTGTGGAAGGGAAGGACATGGGGAAGAGGAAGGTGGGAAAGTGCCTGGCTATTCAGATCTAGTCACTAAACACGGCTAAAGCCATTATTAAGCAACGTTTCAATTCTGAATGGTGGTCTTACACCAGGGCGATACTGAGAGTATCTTACACTCTGGAACGTGCCGCAAATATAACATATATTATTTTTATTAATTAATTGTGAAATAACACAAATTAAGCAAATAAAATTTATTATATTATTAAGGGTTCGAACCCGCGACCTTCCGAATGGGAGTCAAGTGTCTTACCACTCGACCACGGACGGTCGTTTTTACATTTTTTTTACTAATTTTCTAATCAAAACGTTTTTACATTCCATCAATTATATCAATCTCATCAATTATTTTCTATATTGGCCCCGACGAAACTAATTCCCTTCATGGCCTATGTCATCCTTGCGGACAAATGTGGTGGGTATTTATAGGAATGGAAGAAAAGGTGGTTCTGGATGGAAAAAGACATGAGGGGTGGGTGATAATCTGGGGTCAGTGTGTCCAGGATTGACGGACGTATTTCATAGAGAGAAGTTCATAGAGAGTTCTGCTGGAGGTGTCAAAAGGTCTCCCTTAACCAGTCTTTTTTTTTACATAAGCTCCACACAGGAGGCCCTGAGGAAAACAATTTCCATCTGGGCCTATGTCATCTTTGGGGATGCTGTGTGGAGGGTATATTTAAGGGAAGGAAGGATAGGAAGTTCTGGAAGGAAAAAATGTATGAAGTATGGGTAGGAATCTGGGAGTCAGTGTGACCAGGAGTGACGGACGTATGGTGTAAGGCAATAGGTCAAAAAGGTCTGGTTGGGGAGGTCAAAAGGTCTCCCTCAACCAGTCTCTCTCGATGCGGCCTGACACGCAGAAGGTGGGCAAACACATCCGCCACCAAGACCCAGACAACCTTCATCCCATGAACTTGGGCACCTCTGCTAAGTCACCAAACGTAGCGAACCTCTTGGGGTGACCTGTAGCAGGGGTGTTGGTTATCCAATTAATGATTACCGTAGCGAACCCCTTGGGATAACCATGGCAGAGGTATTGGTTCTCCAATAAATGGTTCCCGGGGTGGCGGTACCCACATCCACCTCCCAAACTGAAAGATACTCTGCATCCTACTCGCTAGCATAATCCAAGCGTCGTTAGTGCCCACAGATTATTTTACCCGTAAAAATAATAAATAATTCCACGGGTAAACCGCACGAGTTGGCAACCCTATAAATCTTTGAAGGAGAACCCAAGGAGTGCGAGAGAGAGCTAGATACAATCGATACTCTTCTGTCACGTCCAATTAGGGTTTTCACATTCGGGTCATTTTCAATTAATCGCCATGTCTTTCGGTTTGAAGGAATCGTAATTCGATTATTGGAACGGTAAAGGGGGTGCTTGAAATATGATTTACGATGGGAATGGAAGGAAATTACATTCCCATTATCATGATTCAGTTGGGTGACTCGAAATTCAATCCTGAAAGTCAGTTAAGGAAGTACCGACTCACTCAATTCAACGATAATAATTTTAAATATATTATTTCTTCAAACTTCGCAAAATCACTTTGTGGCGTCATTTTGAATTAAATTAAAACAAATAACTTTGTTTAAACCACTAATATAATCACAATTACCTACATGTTTCAAAACCGATGGTTTCTTCGTCAGAAATTTTTTTCTTTTATTACTACCCTGACGAAGAAGCCGTCGGTTTTGAAACATGTAGGTAATTGTGATTATATTAGTGGTTTAAACAAAGTTATTTGTTTTAATTTAATTAAATATATTATTTTACAGGTCTGATTTACTTTATTAGGAACGAATTTTTCTTTATGTGTCATTTTAACCCCTGACCAAATTTTGTCAGAGGGTCAAAATATTTTTGCTTTACAATAAAGTACAAATAAATAAAGTAGAAATAAAAATACAATTTTTTTAAATATAAACATTTTTTATGCAAAATTAAAAAAAATTTAAAAAATGGCTCACCTTACGTTTTTTCTGACTATTAACTACAGTTACTGATTTTGATAAATAAAACATATACATTTTATTAGATAGTCCACTGGAGCGATGTAGGTCCAAATTTGCATTGCTTTTATTTTTCTGCGATTGATTTGGTCCAAAATTGGACCATATTTAACGAACCTACAAATATGGGATAAACGGTGATATCTAGATGGATTTATTAGCTTTAAATCGCAGTAAACAGTTTATATGTTTCAGAATTATATTAATGCTATATTAATTAAATCGAAAGGCTAAATCAAAAACTAAACACCAGTTGCTCCAGTGGATAAATGTATTACAAGCGTTATTATCACTTCACTTTTGTATCAATTCACTTAATTAATAAAAAAATCACAAAATTTTGAAACTTTGGTTTTATAAAGATTCACATTTTACTTTTTTATGGTTAACTTATGTACTTAAATACATAGCGTGGTAATTTCTCTTTCTAACACCGTTTATATCGTATTTCTTACTATGATGGTAAGGAGACAGAAAATTTCTATAAGACATGAGTTGATTCTATGAGACCTATGGGACCTAAATTAGTTTGACAGGTTAAGTCATTTTTTCTAAAAGTTAGTACTATAGATAGGAATATATTCATATTTTTTATTTTTAACTTAACGAGTTAAACATCAAATTATAGTATTTTAATCAATAAAGATAACATTAGCAAAAGTCAATCGAAAATCCGAAACAGAAAAAGATATGGATACATCTGGGACTCGAACCCAGGACCTCTGGCAATCCGGGCCAATTGGCCCTGTTTCGGATTTTCGATTGACTTTCGCTAATATTATCTTCATTAATTAAAGGAATATATTCAGCTATAATAATAATTGTGTATCTTACTATTCACTCAAGAGAATATTTTAATATGGTACGTTCTGGTACCTGAATTCTCCAGTACTATGTATGTTTTTGAAAGGCTTAGATTCTTTTAACACAGTGACTGTTTATCGTAAAAATAATAATACTTATTACGAGGACAAAAATCCTTCTAGGCTAAAAGTTAGTTCTGATTTGGAGAGCTCTTGAAACCTAATAACTTGGTAAACCTACGTCTAATCCTATTTTATTCTCTGATGCACATACCTGGTGAAATTATGTCTGGTAGGATCTATGGAAACCGGTGATACTCGTGTTTTTTTTTTGTACACACTATTGTTCATTATTTTTCTTCTTTTCAAACTTAAGATATTGAAATTTTAACTCTTTTTTGTTCACTATGATCCAAAATCAACCCTTAATAAAACCTAAGAGATCACGCTGACATATATCATCCCTTACCTAGATAGATATTCATACAACAAAAATGGTAGAAGGAATATACAATATATACATGGTTCTATTTGTGTCTAGAAAACTAAAAGTAAAAAAGCCTCAAATGTTCATCTTAAACCATTGAGACTACAGCATCCGCAATTGCGGTTTGTTGTTATGCTGAAGGTAGTGGGGAGGGGAAGAAGATGGGGAAGAGAAAAGTGGGGAAGTACATGGCTGTTCAGATCTGGTCACAAAACGAGAATATAGCCGTTTGCAGCAACGTTTCAATTCTGAATAGTGATCTTACACCAGGACGATACTGACATTCCGGAACGTGTGGAAAATATACTATATATAATTTGTAATTAATTACTTGTAAAATAACACAGTTTTGGGAGGCGGGAATGGGTACCGCCGCCCCGGAACCATTTTTTGGATAACCAACACCTCTGCCATAGGTCACCCTAAGTGGTTCACTAGGTTTGGTGACTTAGCAGGGGTGTCCGGGTTCATGGGGTTAGGTTTGCCTAGGGCTTGGCAGAGAATGATCTAGATACACTGAACCCTAGATTCCTACCCAACCCTCATACCTTTTTCCTTCCCAGAACTTCCTCTCCTTCCTTTCCTTAAAAATACCCTCCACACAGCATCCCCAAAGATGATATAGGATATAGAAATTATTTTCCTCAGGGCCTCCTGTGTGGATGTAAATGACCTAATGTAAAAAAAAAAAAAAATTATTTGCGCACGAAAGGCTTTGAACCCGAGACCGTCAAAAACTGTGAATTTATTCGTAATAAATAGATTTTTACGTATTTAATGGTATAACAACCTATTTATATATAACAACATGATATCATAAATAAAGATGAAAGAGAAATAAATATCCAATAATCCCGTCTTATGTTCAGAAGATGGTTAACATTTAAATTTTGGTACAAATCAAAAACCTCAAAGTAGGCTCGTTAACTCCGTCCCACAGGACTAAGCCGAAAACACAATGAAGAAAAGTATTTACTTTTTGTAAAATTTGCCTCGTTTTCTGGGAGTATGCACATCTTACTGAATATCGCATTACGGAAAAAATACCACACACGAAGACGATATTATTTTCAAACAATTATTGTCTCCTTATAAATTGAATGTGACAAAATTGAACGTATGGCAGTATTAGTTGATTGTGTTCGGCAATAAATATTGAACTTTATTTCAATTTTTATTGATAATATTGGGCAACAGAATATCAGATTCCAGTTATATTATTACATACTATAATACCAAAAATAAATACAGTGAAGGGCATCATTTTCTTTGGGGCAAAACGATGACAAACAAATTGATAAGAAATATTAAGAGGAACGACTGCGCTGCCTTTTAAATACAAAACTTAAATTTCAATTTAAAGAAAAAATATTCAATCAATTTTAATAAATATTTTTGCTATCAAAAGCTATAGCACATACCTAGTACGAATCTTTTTATGTATATTTTTTAATATTATTCATATATTATACATTATTTATTAAATAATTTGACTGCACACTTAGGAGGAATCTCGTTTTAGGACTTTCTACTTAGGGTGGCTTGCACCAAAAGTTAAATTTGGTTTAAATATCAATTTAAACACATTTAAGTCCACTTAACGTCTTGCACCCCAATATTTAAATCGTTAAACGCGTTTAAAGAACTGTCAAAGTTAAATATCCAAAATTGGCTGTTTAACTGAGATACGTTAAGCAAAGAAGTAATGTCATTTTTTTAGGTTAGGATTTGCATTCTAAAGATGACGAAGAAATTATAGATTTTATAAGTAGATATAAAAATGGTGTCAACTAAGATATAGTCAGAGAAGTAAAAACAAGAACAAATTTATTTGATACCTACACTATTAGGTTTTTTGTAATTCTATGAACATTTTTATTATTTGCGTTGAATATTTCGGCCCAAGATTCTTGCTTCACAGTTTTAACCTCATCAGTTTTCTAGCTTTCTATAATTGATTTTGATTGGTGTTGATATTGTTATTCTCATTTTTATGTTTTTTGAGAAATAAAAAAAAAATTCATCTAAATGGCCACTCACATTTCGTGGTGCAAGACGTAACTAAACGCATTTAAGTTAAACGTCATTAGTGTTTTAAATTCGTTTAGTTAAATACAATTTAAGATAAAATTAGCGATAGTTGATGCAATTCGCCCTTAATCTTTGCTACTTATATTTGTGTTTCAAACATTCGCCATTAAAGAGTAAAAAAATTTCATGATGTTAGATCCAACTTTGGCAAATTTGTGTGAGTAAATAATAATAATTTATTATATTAATGTTGCACTATTTACTAAACGAATATGATGAAATATAAAACAAAAAAAGTTTGTTAGTCTAAATTACAAACGACTGATTTACATTGGAACACGAATTTGTCACATGTAAATTAAAATTTCCAATCAAAAAATATTTTTTCACGATATTTTGTTTTTAATTATTTTATATTTTAGTATTTTACCACAGTACTTATGGAAACAATCTATTTTTTAAATAGTTACAGTTATCAGATCTAAGATCATCAAGAAATAATGTCTTCAATGGCCTTTATACATTAATTTAAAACACAAATAAATAAAGAAACACTTATTTATACTAGATGTTTGATACACCTTTTCAGTAAAAATATAATTATTTAGTTTGGTTGGATATTTTGGGCACAAATCCAAATTTAAGTTTTATATGAAAAGGGCCCGCATCCATTCTTCTTAAGAAATTAACACTACGAAATGAAGTAATTTACAAAATTCTATCCTACTTCACATGACGTAGGTGGGAATTTATAGAAATTATCACTGTGACATATGCCTTTTGGCTTAATTTTTATAGTATGTCAATATTTTTCTACAATTGCCACTTACAGCGTTTTATTGGAAGGAATCATTTCACTCCATAAAAAAATACGTGGGCATTTATTCGGGTATGCCGGCGTCTCATATTAAGCTGAAAAAATTTCGGAGTAAATGAAAGAAGAAATCCATTATGTAATTTGATGTGAGACTCTAATTACGTATCGTGTATTACATCATACCTGTGGAGTAGACACTTTAAAAGCAGGCAATGAACGCGAGATGTACCTGGTGTTACTGTGTACACATGACTGTAATAGATTTTAAGACATAGAAGGAGGTATAAACTACTGTGAAGGTGAATAATTATTCCTGAAGAGGTGAATGAATGCTTGCTTAAAACTATTGGTATGAAAAATATCAGAAGATCAGACCAGATTATGAAGATATTAGGTAAGATTTGGACGGTAGGTAATCTATAAAAACATATCATAACAAAAAAAATAGTATCAATGATAGTGAAGGCTTTGATTCAAGGGAGAAAGCTTTCATTAAACTCAACATATCAATATATATACATGTACGTTTTTAGATTTTCACGGCCAAAAGCATTTTCGTTGTTTGTTTTGGGGGTGTTATGCCGTGTTGCGCTACCTCCTTCTTTAGCCGACGTTTCGGAAAGCGTTGCAGTGTCCATCATCAGGGCAGATCCGGCAGGTCCGACGATGTGTGAAACGTCGGCTAAAGAAGGAGGTAGCGCAACACGGCATAACACCCCAAAAACAAACAACGAAAATATGTATACATGTTTGTGTGTGTGTTGTTATATAGCGTCTAATGCACTAGGTGTAGATATTTATATATATAAATATACATACTTATAAATGCATACATATAATATGTAGATATATTTTTCAGTTTTAATTATATTCTATTTTTTTTAAATCTTTTGTCTACACAACTACATTGCTCTCTCCTTTTACTGTTCATAAAAATAAAATAAATTTTTATTGTAACTTGTAAGTAGTAAAATAATAAATAATAAATAAGTAATAAAAAATAAAATAATGAGGAAATCAATATTTCAATGCTCACCATAAACCATATATTTATATGTACACGTGCTGTGTTTTACATACTAAATATGTAATAAAATAAAACCGGGATGCATAACGGTCCGGTACATTAGAATGACATTTTGAAATATCATACTAGTGACCCGGAAAATAAAAATGTTTTGTTAAATTCACTTTAAGTTTTTCTGCATTATAAATTGATTTGATGGTGTTTATGAGTAATCTGAGTATTGTAATAGATAGATGGTACACTTTCCCGTATAACTGCATATTAATCTCAGATTTCGATTTTTCAGAGATGTCTGACTTTTCAATTGGACCATCGATATACGGGATATATTATTTCATATAAATTTCACAGTACAATATGCATAAGCATTATCACAACCACCAAAATAGGCTAATTGCAGACGTATATATAGGCTATACAGGTTGTCCGGTGGTAAAGTGCATTAACTTCGGGAGGTGATTCTACATTATGGTATAAGTAAAAGAGGAAAATAACTTTTTTCGAAATTCCAACTTTTAAGGGTACTTATTTGGTAAAAAGATAAAATTAGTACGGAGTGTGCGGGTAGCACTATTATTTTCTGCTGTTACGATGCGGGCCAATCGCAACCATCCAACGTCGCCACTGTCCCATCCGGCTGACTCACAGCAAATTGATTTGTATGGGTTTGTACCTTACACTAAGGATTTTTAATAGTTACGTCTTTTTGTATGTCAGATTGATTTAATGACGAATCACATATCATCACCGTCAACTTACCCCTCTTCGACCCGCGATAGTTGGTTTTTACTCCTCTTCTATTTGTTATCGTCTAGTAATATTCATATGTCTATGACTTATACCATTTTCCTTCCCAGAACATCCTCTCCTTGTTTTACTTTAAAAGTCCATCCATAAACCATCTCAAAAGATGGCATAGTCCCTGAGGGATTATTTTCCTGCGGTTTTTGTGATTTTAGTAGCTACGTAGTGTGCGCAAGGGTCTCGTTTGCTATTTTTTGTTATTTGTAAACTGAAGGATATTAATAACATCATACAAAATATTAATGACACTTAACATTGTGGTTAGACTAATATGGATAAATATATTCTCAGTCCCATATCAACTTTCTTGGTGCCATATCAAGTTTTGTCTAAAAAACTAGTTGCGTCCAATAGCCACAAAACACTTGTGGCTTTTTTCTAATCTACTGTGAAACTACTCAGGGTTTTTTTTAAGCACACAACACAACACACCAGCAAAAAAAAACTGGTATTCAGGCAGCTCAAATCTCACAAAGAAACAGTTGGTATGTCAATAATCAATCACTTCTTCCACATTCCAACTACTTCTGGATGTTAATGGATGAGTAATTAACCCAACTAATCAAAATCAATTACTGATTATAATACGCACGATATACAGTTTGGACCTGTGATGGAAGAACTATGAATAATAGAGAATGAAAACTCGGTGAACCATTTATTAGATAATCAACACCCTTGCCATAGGTCATCCTAAGTAGTTTTCTACGGTTGGTGACTTAGCATTGATACCCGGGTACATGTTGTGAACTTTGTATAGGTCTTGCTCACCTACTGCGGGGCAGGTCAAATCGGGAGAGACTGGTCGAGGAAGACTTTTTAACTTCCAGTTTCGTTAGCCCATCACTCCTAACCACATTTACCCCCAGATTTCTGCCCACCCTTATTCCTTCCGAAAACTTCCTCTAATTCCTTTCCCTAAAAATACTAACCACACAGAATCCCCAAAAAATACATAGGTCAGGAGGGAAATTGTTCTCCTCGAGGCCTCCTGTGTGGAACTTATGTTAAAAAAAACACACACAAAATATTATATACATGTGAAAGAAAAAAAAATGTTTAATAATTTACTAATTTCCAATGATTTTTTTCATGATAAGATATTTTGTATTATCATTTAAAATTAATATTATATGATTTTGAATTATTTAGTTAGCTAGAAAGAGAAATATTTACATTTCTTTAACGTTTTAAAAAAACGTTTCTAATGTAGAAATCAATAGATGCTATATTAATCGATAACGAAGGACTTTATTAATGTAGTCCTTAGTCTCTAGCACACTGAAAATATATATATAGATATCGGTAACTTCTCATCGTTCCCGAGCATGACTACAGATCGCCAACGAATAAGTGATAGTTCACAATGACTAAGTGTCCTTAACGTATTCGACATCAACTGTTGTTTGTACATTAGCGATGTGCAGTTGTCCTAGTGAAAGATGAGAAGTTACCGATAGTCATCCTATCGATCGTTATCGAGCAAGTGTGCTAGGGCCTCTGAAGAAAGCAAGCCATCGACTGTCGTCCTATTCCTTCTTACACTTTTTATATGTAAAATAATAATATAGAAAATACTAGAAAGATGACGTCACTTACGACCTCTCTCTAAGACTAGTATATCGCATTTGGAAGGATAATATTACCAGAGAGAACTGTACTTTAGAAGATTGGAAAAACCTGTTGATCACAAGAATGTGTTGACAACAAGAATGTGTTGACAACAAGAACACGTCAAACGCGAGTCCAACATTTTTTACACGCGTTTGGCGTGTCTTCGACTATGCACGGGTGCCAAAGTGATCAAGTACCCTTAGAATTAAATGCACACAATTAGTATTCACAGGTTAATACAATTTCTTACAACAGATCCACACTGTAGGTCTTGATGAAAAAAAAATCATTCAGGCCCTACGTCATTTTTGGGGGTGCTGTGTGGAGGGCCTTTTGAGAGAAAATAAGAAAAGGAAGTTCTGGAAAGGAAAAAAGGTGTGGGTTGTAATCTGGGAATCAATGTGTCCAGGAGCGACGGACGTACGAATTCATCCCTCCCAATGCAGTGCAAAGGCAATGGATCGAGAGAGTCGGGTTGGAGGGGTCGAAATTTCTCCCTCAAACAGTCAAACGCATCCGTCGCCAAAACCTAGACAAATCACATCCATTGGCATCAGGCACCTCTGCTAAGTCACCAAATGTGATTCACTTAGGGTGACCTATGGCAGGGGTGTTGTTTATCAAATAAATGGTTCCCGAGGCGGAATTACCCATACCCGCCTCAAAAAAGGTAAAATACCTATTTGCAATTTTTCGTAATAAAACTAAGAAGAATTTTGGCCTGGATGTCAAAAAACGTTAAGTGCAGATAAGTGTGTGATATTTCCACTGCATCCGACAGTTTTAAAATCTAAGCAAGTCAGTCGTCGGCTGCTTTGTAGGCAAAAGCAGTTAAGTGTTGAAAAATGAGGTGTTATAAAGGTACGAGAATGCCGTGAGCTCGGAGGTCAGGAGGCAATGGCAGTTAACACATAAACGGTTTTGGACGACCTCCGTGATTCATGGCACCTTCTGCCGGAATATACGCCAGATTTAATCTGTTACGGGTGTGGAATGATAATGCGATATTAAATTATACGTGAAATATCGCGTGAAATGGTTAGGTTACTGTTTTATCGGTACTCGTTAAATGCACATCGATTACTTGGTTAGAACTACTTATCTGTTACATAAGTGTTTCCGCCAGGATAATATTATGTGTGTGAATTCTGTGCAAAGAGAAACCAAGTCATGAAAATATGTAGTGTCTCAAAGAGAAGATTTAAGTTTTTTTAACATTACATTTACACGGAGAAAAATAATTCCCCTTAGCGCATATATATATAATCTGCTATGTGCACGGTATATTTAGGAAAGGAATCTAAGAATCATTGTGTCTAGGAGTGACCTAAGAATCCATCCCTCCAACTGGCAAGGCGCTGGGTACAGAGAGCCCTCTTGTAGAGATCAAAACGTCTCCCTCAACCAATCTCTCTCAATTCAGTCTGCCACGCAGTATGTGGGCAGACATATCTGTGCCAAGACCCAAAAGCTCAAAGACAAAGCTCACTACCTGAGGCCTAGCACGCTCGCTCTATAACGATAATTAGGATAATTATCGGTAACTTCTCATCGTTCCTTAGCATGACTACAGATCGCCAACGAATAAGTGACAGTTCACAATGACTAAGTGTCTTTAACATATTCGACATCAACTGTTGTTTATACGTTAGCGATGTGCAGTTGTCCTAGGGAACGATGAGAAGTTACCGATAGTTATCCTACCGATCGTTATAGAGCAAGCGTGCTAGGGCCTCTGAACCCGGGCACCATTTCTATGTCACTAAACGTAGCCATACCCGTCTCCCACATTAAAAAATAATTAAGATAACAATTATTATAAGTAATAATTATTAGCCTGAAACACTCATCCATATTGAAAAAACCTTCCGAGAAAAGATACATGTCGCCGACGGGACTCGAACCCGCACCCCTTTGATTTCCGGTCAAGAGCTCTACCATTAAGCTTATCTCAAACCCGCCAAATGATTCAATATATACCTAGTGTTTCATTCAACAATTACCGCTTATTACATTTTTTCACCTGCAAACAACCAACTTTATTTTTATATGGGAAAGGCATGTAAGTGCTAACTCTCCCACTAGATGGCGTCGAGACATATTATGTCTACATTTTTTGATGAAATAATTTAACTCGTCAAATATTGATTATTTTTGATTAATTTGATAAACTAATGTTTAAGACAATATTTTTTTTATGCATAGCACAAAGGGTAACAATTATTGGTCATAATAATTGTTACCATTGAGCTATGTATAAAAAAAAATCCTGCTTTAAACATTAGTTTATCAATTAAAAATAATTAAGATAATATAATAAAAATAATAATAATTCGCAAAGCTTACTTGTGACTGACAGCACGATTGAACGAATGTAGTACTCACCTGAAACAATAAAATACAATAAATTAGACAACATTTTTACGTACCCACGTAAAACTAAGCGCCTCCGCCCACTCAGGCAACTGAAAACTCTCAACTGCCAACTGTCTTTTTATGACAATGTGATGGCCCGCACACTTCACAATCACACAAAACCCCGTTGTCAATGGTAACGCAAGCGGTGACTTGCGACCATCTTGCGACTGTCACGGCTGATTGCCCTGGGCGACCGTTGCTAGTTGCGAGCTGTCAGCTGATTGTTCTTCATCTATGGTTAAACAAGCTTTTTGACCAATCAAGACAGAGAAAACAGCCGGTTTTAGTTGGTTTTCAGTTGCTTCAGTGGGCGGAGCGCCTTAAAGACACTGCTAAATTTATAGATATCAATAAAAAAAACTTTTGCTTGCAAGAAGCCAAAATTCAAAGCTGGATGCCAGAAACCTTTAGACTTACAGAAACATAAAAAAAAACAATTAGGCAACTCTAAATGTATGATTCCAATGCTTATTATGCCTTTTTGTTTGTAGCATTCATAGACGAAAAATTAGAGTTATGATTTTAGTGTATAACCTAAGGGTATGGATATTAGAGAGACGGCATGTGAAGTGTGTTCGAGAATTTTACCCAAACGGCTTACATTGGCTGCTGGTTTTTGGCCGTTTAATACATTCCGACAGCAGCCATTTTACATGGTGACAGCCAATGTCAGCCGTGTGGGTAAAATTTTCGAAAAGGCACACTTGGAGCGCGCGGGCACACTTCACATGCCGTCTCTCTAATATCCATACTGTTAGTGTATAACTCAAAAACGCGGATTTCGGAGTTACCTTTGTAGTTGTAGTAATTATCCCACGATATAACCTTGTTGGTTTTCCTCCTGCGATCTCGTTTATTCTCGGCATGCGGCTACACAGGGAGACGCTAAACACGCTGGCAGTTGAAGGATTCCAACCGGTAGCATCCCCGCATTCAAGACCTTATCTTTTACGTTTCCTTGCGTTTAAATGGAACAGATCGCGAAAGGAATTCGACTAAGTGTTTCAATTAACCCTCGGATTAAGGATCTCGAAAAGATGAACAAGTTAGACGATATTATTTTATTTACTTTTGTGATAACTTATGAGTAAATCGTTCAATTTTAATATTTAATCATTAGCGACTCTTAAACGAAAATTTTAAACAGAAAAATCAGAAAAAGATTCAATCGCATCTTGGAATTGAACACAGGCCGGGGCTCTGTTTTAACCAATGTGCTAATTCGACCCTATTAGCCCCTACGGCATAGGTATTTAAATATCAATCTTGTAAAAATGTAGCAGCCTGTAAATATAAGCTTCAAGAAAATGAAGATAATTTAGGTGGTTCTTAGTCGATTTATGATTTGGTATAATTAAGTGTAATGTTCAAAATATAATTTAGTATAATTTAGTAGAATTAAGTATTATTTAGTTTAATTTACTATAATTTAGTACAATTTGGTACAATTTAGTATAATTTAGTATAATTTATTGTAATTTAGAATAATTTAGTACAATTTAGTATAATTTAGTATAATTTAGGATAATTTTGTATAATTTAGTGGAATTTAGTAAAATTTATCACATATAGTATTTTGTATAGTTTGTATAATTTAATATAATTTATTATAATTGCAAATAATTTTAGTATAATTTAATATAATTTATTATAATTGTATTTAATTTAGTATAATTTTGCATAATTTAGTAAAATTTAGTATAATAGACAAATTTAGTAGGTATTTTTCATAAATTATACAATTTATGAAAAATGCCTACTGTCGGTGCTAATGAAAATATTTCCATCTTTGATATCTAAACTGAGTATGTGTAGTATAAGGGAGTTCATAAACGAATTACAGTTGACATGATTGTGGCAGTGAAAGATTTTTTTAGTTCGTGTGACTTTATTAGACATGATAGGAACATGAAATGAAATCAATTGGTATAATGCAGGACTCTCAATAGGGGAATTAATGATTTATAAAGGAAAATGACACTAGCTACCAATCTGCAATCTTCTTTTAGTCAGGGTAATCCAAATAAATGTGTATAATATGATAAAATCTCGTTCGTTGTGCTAATGAGAAAAAAATACATGCAATTTCAGAGATTTTCAAGAACGCGAAACAGTACATTTCTCGTTGTACTGATTTAAGTTTCAGTTAAATAAATGCTGCAGTAAGGGGAGATAGGTTGAAGGGTAATTGGAAATTCTCTTCTAGTCGCTAAACATACATGAATGAACGAAGAGGTAGCGCCAAGCCTAATGATCGTCCTCGTTCAAATATAACTATGCGCTTTCAATTTAAAAGTTTAGCCCACGGTAGGGTCCACTGCCTGCAGGTTGGGTACAGAGGAAACAGTAGTTCCTCGAATTATTTTATGTGCACTGCCATAGGTACAATTTATTAAGCATTACTGATAAAAAACACTACCCAAACTTTAAACAGTGTTTTACTTACACATTGAATAAAGACATTTTATTTTTCGATATTACTAATAAAATATACTTTAACTGGGCTGCGAATGAACTGGCAACATTGCATTGCATTGGTACACTACCGCATGCGCGTGATTTTCACGGCAAAATGACAGTTTTGCTTGTGATTGTAATGTGTGATCAAATCTTGTTTTATTATACATAATCGTCAAAAATAGTAACATGAATGGCAATTTTCAATTTGGGAGGCGGGTATGGATACCACATACCGAAACCATTTATTGGATAACCAACATCCACGCCATATGTCACCGTTTGAGCAGGGGCGCCCAGGTTTAAAAGTAAGGTTTGTATAAGCCTTGGCGGGGGGTGCGTTTGCTCACCTTCTGCGTGGCAGGCCGGATCGGGAGAGAGCGGTTAAGGAATCGTTTTGACCTCTCAAGCCGGAGTATCTCCATACACCGCCTTGCATTACTGTGGGAGTAATGAATTCATGCTTCTATCACTCCTGGACACATTGACCCCAGATGTCCACCTATCATACCTTTTTTCCTTCCCAGGACTTCCTCTCTTTCTTTTCTCCAAAAATACCTTCCACACGGCATCCGCAAAGATGAAATAGGCCCTGAGTGATTATTTTTTCCTCGGGGCCTTCTTTAAGGTAATTGTCATAAGAATTCATCTTCTAGTTGGTAGATGGCGTGCGTATTTATTTTACGTATAAACGCGTTTTACAACATACGCTTTGGAACATTAAAAAATAATTGTTTGCGCTCGTACAAAAGTAATATGAATAAATAGTTTTGTCAATTAAAAATCCATTTTTTTTTTTAAAAGGCTAACAAATACAATATTGGATTGAATCACCAAATGAACCACGTAAAAAAAAAATCAGAAAGCATGTACCAATTATCCAACACCATTAAGAGTGATTGACCAGCGGCTGATAATAAAAGTTTAAAAATGCTTGCAACTGTACATGGAGGTTCCAATGAGAAAGATCGATTATTCAACGTATAAATTTTTTTTTATTAAAAATTTAATATCGATTTATTTCATTAAAAACTTGCTTTAATATACACCTACATTCAAGTAAGCAATAAAAATGCTCAAAACGCACGATGATAAATTATTAAATAATTATTGTAAGTATTTATGATTTTTCAATAATGTCTGAACAAAATAAGTGTGTAAAAAAAATTGAAATATTCTAGTTCGTTAGACCTTAAATAAATAGAAAAACTCAGGCATTATTGTCATTAAACACGTTCTCGGATTTATTTTTTAATGATTTTAATTTAACTAAAATTAAAAAAAAATAAAAAAAACTGTGTTGACTAGATTATGTATTGATTCATTTTGTTTTATGATTTGAAATTTGTGTTGTTTAATAGAATCTATCGTTTGAAAAATGAACAAATCTGCCAATGACCAACGGTATAACCTTAATATCATAAAAATTTTAAAACTGCGTGTACCAGATAAAATAACAGTCTTTCAAAATCCATTTATGTTTTTTTTTGTAAAAAAGAGTCAATACGTCTAGAATTTGATTTAAAAATGACTAATTTCCGGTATTCTCTGCTAATACCCTCAATGTGTTTCAACTTTGAGCTTTAAAGTATTTATTACGAAGTTGTAGAAATCTGAGAAAGCATTCGAGCTATGTAGGCGTGAAACGTTTATTACAGAGTAGTTGTTGGGTTTTAATAAAAGTTTGAAGAGAATGTTTCCAGTTTCCAGAACGATTAATCTCCTGAAGTATTGACAAGATTGGTCGCTAAGATCTTCAGATATAACCCCTCCAGATTTAACTTTATCCGCTGTTCACGTTTACGCCATCACAACTCCTTAACAAAAGAACAATAATCCTCAAGTAGCAATACAATTTGATATTATATCTGTAAATGTTAGATATTTCTGAAAAGCTTTTGAAAAAGCTTGTATTGTAGCCAAAGGTGTAACTAAAAAAAGTCTAAAAATCTTTAATGGTATTTGGTATATACAATTTATTGTGCTTAAGTTTTGGCTAGTATAAAATGTATATGGAATTAAATTTTTAGATTTGAAATTAAACCATTTTTTCACTTTTTTCGACTTGTTTATTTACACCATGACCGGTTTCGTCCTACTACAGACATTTTCAGACTGGTAGTTGAAATTCTTATGCTGCGGAATTTATACAAACTTAGGCAGGGGTACACAACATTGTCTCTTTATGATAAATGTTTCTATTTTGTTAATTTAAGGTATTATAAGTTATTTTGTTAAGTTAAGGCACGTATAGGTAATTATAATGTTTATTATTAAAATTGTGATATTGATACATAGTAAAAAGATATTTTTAATTCACATGAATCTATATGAATTTATATAATTGAAAAGGTTTGTGATTATTGGTATTTTATTTTGGTAATGTTGGGATATTACCTCCTTGTTGATTAGGGCTTAATTGATAAATATTGTTAGCACTATGGTAATTATTGTTACGTAAATATAAACGATATGGTAATTATTGTTACGTAAATATAAACGAGTGGAACAATGTATAAAAACAGTTTATTATAAACAAGTTCTGCTTCGTATTTATTATTAAGCGTTACAGCTGTTTCGCCCTCTGAAGGCATTATCAAACTGGTGCTGGAGTGGAACAAAGTGAAAAAATTGGTTAATTTCATATCTAATGCAATGGAATTTCACCATGAATTGTAAGTTTTTTTGAGAAATCTCACGATAGAACCTGTGAAAGCATGGTAAACGTTGGGCATATTGGGAGGCTGATCAAAGTGTAAGAGGGGAATGAAAACGAGAAGTTGAAGGTTGAGTTACCATTCAGATCTAGTAACTGTACTTTAAGTTACAGGCATTTCGAAAATATAGGTGTTCTGTCACCTAGAGAGTTATGAAGGGAAAAATAAGCCAAAGAGGAAGGTCGGGTATGGTTAGGTTACATTACTCCTGTTGTGTAAACATGTGTATGACAAATTGTCCCGGTAAGACGTCAGATCTGGGTTCGAGTCCCAGTTGCGACCATTATGTTTTATTATTTTTCTGTGTCGTGTTCATTTTCATTTATTTATTTGTTTATAAGATTTACACAGCACATTAAATATATGTTGTAGGTATTTTATATAAATTACATGGTTTTGTACCTATTACGTAAATTTGTAAAATGTCAATAGGTAATTTCGCCTGGGTTTTAAAACTAGATTATGATGAAACTAATGAAAAGAATCAAACATTGGTTGACTAATAAAACATAAATGAAAGAGTGGTGAAGAAAATTATACATTTTAAAATCAAAAATTATTTGCTCACTAAAGTTTAATAAAATGACAAGAAATTTAATAATTTTGTTTTGTATATTCGCAATGAATCGTGAAAAATGTCTAATTGTAATAATTTTTCATAATGGGTATAGGTTGTGATTGCGCGAGTGATTGGTGAGTTATTTGCTGCATTGGTGTTGTGGGCTTCTACATATATGAAGAAGAGAAGTGTGCCTGGTACGCCGCATTGGAGCATTTATACCAATTACGGATTATCATTATTATTAATAAGCAGGTTATATAGAAACAATAGATCCGAATGTGCGTCTTTTTTGTAGAGTTAACATATTATTTGTAGTTTTGTTGTATTTTAAAAGTAAATGTTTCGAAAATTTATTTTGTATATTTTCTAATAAATCTATGTATACTTTATATTGAGGATTCCATATTGTGGACGCGTACTCCAGTGGACTTCTGACTAATGAACAAAGCAAAATGTCTAGTGTCTTAGCACTTTTGAAAGCTTTACATATTCTTAATAAGAAACCTAGCATCTTGTAGGATTTTGTGATAATTTTTTCGATATGCTTATCAAAAATTAATTTTCTGTCTCAGTAAACACCTAGATCCTTTACATTTATAGACATAGATTGTAAAGGTTTATCATTCAAGTTGTAATGATAGTTGATTTTATTTCTAGTAAACTTACATTTAGAAATGTTTAAGGACAATAAGTTTGATTCACAGTATGTGCAGAAATTATCAAGATCGCTTTGTAATTTAATTTAGATTATTATTGTTATCTTCTGCTTCAATGATAAATAATTTCAATTATTTCTACAAAGCAACGATAAAACCCTGTCTTACCTATGTATAAAGAGTTCAAAATACTTTTCTTTAACCGGAATGGCATTCATTCATAATAACTTACTAAAATGTAAAGTGTAATTTATCTTGTATAAATCTTTGCAGACTGTTCCCGCAATATGTTTCAAGTGTTTAAGTCGTGGATAACGAGCAGAAAGACGACTGCCGAAACCTTTATTCACGATTTGTTTCGTTTTATGACCGTTTTTGGACGTTTGCATTTAAAGCAGATAAAACACCAGAATGTCATAAATATCGGATTGAGTTGTAAACAGGGATGTGAGAAAGGTGGATTACTGTAGTTATTAAATTTCAATTTTCTGCATTTATTTATAAGAAATCAACAATATTTAAAAACAAAATTAAGACCGCACAGGAATTATTTTACGCTCCCGAAGCCAGTGGGTGGTATCCCCGATTGGAGTATATTGTGAGACTGAAGGAACTGGGCATAGAAAGAAGAAGAGAAAGAGAAAGTAAGAACACTCTTGGACACGTTGACCCCCAGATTCCTACCCACCACTTCCCATCTTTTCTTTCCCTAAAAAAGCTTCCACACAGCATACCCAAATATGACATAGGCCCTGAGTATTTTTTTGCTCAGTACCTTTTGGGGAAATGTAAATAAAACCTGTTTTAGCCTCTAATCTAATAAATGTAATTTCAATAGTAATAGAAGTTAAAATAATAAATGTTATATCATGCAATGTCCAGTATTTTTAAATGAAATACTATTTACATTTGTTTAATTTTTTTATTTTTAAATTTAAAAGTAAATACCGTCGTTGCATATTTAATATGAACGAATGATTTGACCATTTTGACGAAAATGAATTAAATATACAGATCTTTCCTTTTTTTCTCTACCTTCTACAATATGAGCCATATAAAGATATCAAATATTTAAGGCGATAGAAAATAAACCATGTGGGGACAATCAAAATAGTACATAATAAAAAAAATTAAAAAGTCATAATCTCTTCCACGCATTCATGCATTCCACTACATAATTCAATTGCCTTGGTATGTACACAATATTGTATCATTTTGTGATGCCTAGCTGTCATATTTAAATAAATTTAAATTAAATATTTATGGTGTTTAAAATTATGACGAAAACTTGTATAGAATATGAACCATATAAGAAAAACTGTGCATAGAATATGAAGCATGTTTCAATTTTCAAAATTCAATTTTCTAGAATAAAATAATTAACGTTTGCCATAAATATATTCTTATAATGAACGAAATATATTTTTCCTACTTTGACCATAAATAAAATTGTAATTTTCCGTTTACTTATTTTTTAAACAGTTTTTATCGATTTTCTCAGAATGTACTCAGTCTCACATGGTTCATGTTATAGATATATGCAACGACGATGTACAGAAAAACAATATTCATTAACCATCTTTAATACCAATTAGTAGAGAAATAATCTCGGGTGTGACTATCATTATATGATTAATATTCACAAAAGCAGCGTCTTCCAAAGAATCATACCTTCTTGGTTATAAACTTGTTTTGAATTACTTAATAAGAAATTTGAAGCGATATCCCGTGCCAACGAATAAAATCGCAATAAACTGTATTTTATGGTAGATACATACTTATTTTTTTATTGAAGCAATCAAATCACAATGGCTTCGATACACAAATATGTATAAAGCATGTCATTTAAAAGCATTAAACGGTTTTAAATATTTCCGAAAGGCGGTTATAAAAATAACCAAAGTGCTTTAGAGGAGTGGAAATTTTGGGTTTCGTAAAACCTTTTTTATTGATGTCTGTTTTGTTTGCATCATGGGTAAAAATAGAAATTTTGTCATCATAAAAAGATAGACAATATTTTCACTTCAACTCGTAAGGAAATCATTTCTTTACAGGTCTTTGTTGAATCAAAAGTGTTATTTAACTATTGTCCATCTGTCAAATGTATCAAGAACTAACTAACTAACCATCACGCCGTTTCTCTGTAGGGGTAGGCAGAGAGTACGGACCGCCAAACAACTCGGTCTTGGCATACACTCCTTGCCTCATTCACATTCATACATCTTCTCATACGGTTCCATGTCTAATCAGACTATGAGATCTCAGCGTCTGAATTCCCATAGTAAATTTATTCAGACACGATACTTCCTCACATGATAATTCATCACATCATAACTCACAGTACTACCCTTCCATTTCTTCTCCCCCTCACTTAACCTTACCTAACCTAACCTAACCTAAGGTTAAAAACCCCATTTATCGGTTTTCAACGCTTCGAGACATGTTGAATTATCATGTGAGGAATTATCATGTGAGGAGAAGTTTGTACTCAATATATAATATATAACACTTAAAAAGTTTTCACTGAGTAGACCGGTCACCTTCTCATACATACTCTTCTATTATTCTGACTCTTGACATGGCCCGACTCAAGTATCTGATTCATGTATAAAGAAGATTTTGATAAAAAATTGTGTTGTGAAAACGAACAATTATTAATCTTTAAAAAAAAAATTATGTTCAGGACATTCATTCAAGTTTCAATGGCTAAAATTCATGAACGTTCTGTCTCTATTTTTATTTATTTTATTATTTTTTTTTGTTTTATTCATTTTGCTTTGGATATGGTTGATAATATGCTTTCTAGGTTGATAAGAGAGTTAATTTAACATAGTAACAATAAGTATAATATAAAAGTACATAATTCACAAGAATTTTCTTAGTCCTCCTCGCTGAGAACGGGTCGCTTTTATGACTTGTTCCTGAGTTCAACAGCTTAACCGTGGAATGATTTATCGGCCTCTGCGTTTTCTCCTTCTTGGATGCATGTTCACTCCTTATTCTCTTTGAAAAAAGGACAACACAGTTTTCACACAACATCTTCAAAGATGACATAGGCCCTGAGGGCAATTATTTTCGTATGGCCTCCCTTATGGAGTTAAGTTAAAACAATCGTCATCATCACAATTGGCTCTACAACCCCTGGTAAGTCTTGGCCTCCTCAAGAGTCTTCCTCCACTCATCTTTGTTTTGTACTAGTTCTCTCCAGTTTGGAAGCTCCAAGGTACGAAGGTCTTTGAGGACGTTGTCGCTCCATTAAGTTAAAACAATATATTATATAAAATATTTTTAAAAACTATGGCTTCCTGTGATGAGGCTGACTTTTTAAATGCTGTTTGTTTTAGCTCCTATAACTTTTCGAAATTTTTTATAATTTTTTTTTAAAGAAAGACTAACGTTCCCACACGGAGAAAAATGTTATCAAAGTGTTTCAATGTTTATTGGCGGGAATATGTAAGGCGATCCGCTAACTGAGGCAACTGAAAACTGTCAACTGGCAACTGTCTTTGTATGACAATGTGATGGCCCGCACACTTCACAATCACTTGAAAACCCGTTGTCAATGTTAACGCAAGCGGTGACTCGCTACTCGCACTGCTGATTGCCGTGGCCGGCCGTTGCTAGTTGCCAGTTGTCAGCTGATTGTTCTTCGTCTATGGTTAAACAAGCTTTTTGACCAATCAAGACATAGAAACCAGCCGGTTTTAGTTTGTTTTCAGTTGGTCAGCGGAGCGCCTAAGAATAATTTGTTGGTATACGTAATTTCATACGTACGTACAAATTATTCTTATATTCCCATTAAAACACCGTTAATTGGTTCGTAAGAACTTCAGTCCCGTTTTTAACCGTTTTTACGAATAAAATAATTGTATTTTAGAATAACATTTTTCTCTGTGCAAATAATTACAAATAATTACACATTAAGCGGAAAATGTTGCTTGTGTCGTGATGAAGGAATAAGCCTTCCGAGGAATTGAACAAACGGCGCCTGGATGATGCGATGCTAACTCAGCAGCTGACCTTCCTTTTTTTTAATTAATGCTCTTATTTGGTTTCTAACCATGTATTTATGTGTATTTTGAAATCACTTGAATTATCAATTTTCGATGTTTTTTTTTGTGAATACCTCACAAGAGTCCCAACTGCTCCCGTCTGGAGCCAATGAGACAATGGCATCCCCAATTGGGGTATGTTATGAGGCTGAAGATATGTGGGAAAGGGAAGGAGACGAGGAAGAGGAATGTGGGAAGTACCTGGCTATTCAGATCTAGTTACTAAACACGGCTAAAGCATTTCGAGCAACGTTTCAATTCTGAATGGTGGTCTTACACTAAGAATATCTTCCACTCTGGAACTTGCCGCAAATATACTATATATTATTTTTAATAATTAATTGTGAAATAACGCAAATCATTTAAATATGATTTTTTTTTGCGCACGCCGGGTTCGAACCCGCGACCTTCGGAACCCGGCCCTCCAGCGGTAGGAAGTGAATTTATTAATGAGGTTTTTATAATTCATTAGTCCAAAAAGTAGTTTTAAATTCTGGAACACTCATAACGTCACTCTGGTTAGATCTAATGTTGTTAAAGTTTGTTTATTTTTAAATACTTGATTAAAACAAACTTAGCAAAGATATTTTTGTGACTGTATGTGAAATACCGTTGAAAGCTCCGATTGTTTATCTTATATATTAATTTTAATCAAAAAGAGGCTACAACAACGATTTCAGCGGCAAAATCCTCGCCTCATTATTTAGACAGCTTCTATTTTACTCGTCTTAAGTTTTAACGCAAGTTTATGAAAATATATTAATATATGGTTTTGATCCAAAGCATACAAGCGTTTGTTGGAAAACACGAAGAAGTTTCTCACTGTAATTAGAGATGCTTTACGTAAGTGAAACCCTTAAAATAATCCACAAGTATAAACAGAAGTGAGTTAGTAGGGAATTTAATTCTGACTACGTGTGTTTTTTTTTAATATTCATGTGAATAAAATCTATTTTAGCCAATGATGTTCAGACTATATAGACGCGTTTTTTAGACTATAGACGTTTAGACTATATAGACTATAGCGATGTTTAGACTATATAGACGCAGAAGGTAGAAACCTCAAAGTGGTGAGCCAAAAACAAGGAAATTGCATTGTACTCGATTTCGTGGTTTCGGTACTAAACTGTCACGCGTCGAGTAACGTCGTACCTGTAAGTAAATTGCATTAGGACAGCGCCAAAATGCTCTCGTGTGTGATTTGAAAATGTTTCCATATCAGGGCAAAAACTAGTAAAAGCCTAGGAATAGCAATTCATTTTTAAATACACCTAAATTATTTATTATTATAAAAAATACAACTATTTCGATTGTTTCCCGAAGATTTTTAGCGAAAAAGCAAACGCGTGCGCCCGACATATATACACGGTTGACATTATTGTCACATGAGAACGACTACGACTGGTTCGTGAGTTCAACAGCTCAGCTGTGGTACGATTTGCCGGCCTCTGTGTATGTCCACTCCTTCCTCTCCTCAAAAAGACCCTCCACACAGCGTCTTCAAAAATGACATAGGCCCTGAGGGAATTTTTTTCCTCAAAGCCTCCTGTATGGAGATAATGTAAAAAAAATAAGAACAACATAGAACTGTAGGTCGTCTCACACAGCATTTCATATTCGTCATAGTGTACGAGTGTGTTAGCGAGTAAGCGTATCTTGGCATCACAGTCACATCCGTGATGTATAATGTAGTAAACGGCGGAAATACGCAAACGCCACCGGTTCTATATCTATTCCGTTAATGCACGCATTCTTTGAACGTTTATCTTTATCATACATGAACATCTTTTGAATTAAAAATTTGCTGAAAACTCAAGAGTGTGTTTTGCGACATTCTATCTTGAGTTTGTGAGACAATGACGAGTCTATATATTTTTTACAACGTCATTGATTGTAGTTGTATTATGAGTGAAATAAATTCATCGAGCAAATTTCATACACAAAATAATACATTGAACTTTAATATTCTTATAAGCTCTTTTTGAGAGACCTGCCAACCTCAGTTTCTGGACTGTAAGGCCCTACATCACCCCTACAGTCAAACAAGGACTGGGGGAAGCTAACTCGAGTTAAATCGATTTGTTTCATCTAAAAGTTATAGTTCACCCTGTCCAGCATGTTGCAATAGGTTTATATATTATGTCCCTGACAGAATATCTTTAGAGGGTACGTTTTGTTTATAGAGCGAATGGTAGAGAATTTGTCGTATTCTGTCAGAGGCTAAAAATATTCCCGCTTTGCAATAAAATACAAATAAATGCAATATTTGGTAATGTATCCGAAAACTAAAAACTGTTTTCGAAAGGTGTTGAAATAGGCTTACAAATTTTATTATTAGAAATAACTATAGATTTTTGTTATATATAAAATTACTGGTAATGAAAAAAAAACAGACATACATATTTTATCAGACAAATGAATTATAAACATTACTGTCACCTCACTGTTTTGTCTTTTCATGTAAAAAAAAATGTTTTTTCATGTTAAAAAAATACACATACCTTAATAATTTTTTTTAAATTGCTATCGGAAACTTTGGTGTAGGTACATTTTTTTTTGTGGTTGTCTTTAGGATTTTAATAAATAGCCTTTTGTATTCTCGTTCATACTTCCTATCATACTTCTCACTATGATAGTAATGGAGACACAACGATTTCTATGTGAACTGGGACAAATATGGTATCCTGTGATTGAACGGGTTAAATTGCTATCAAATGCTGCGATTCGTTGACCACGTTGAAATAACGTCGTTGTTCCCAAAATTTCGAACGATTAATCAGCTCCAATCAGCTAAGGGATTTGTTTAGTAATGCTCAATTTGCCTGTTGATTTTTAGTTTGATTCGAATTACATTTTCCCGCCAATAAACATTTAAACACTGTTAATTTGTTGGTAAAAACTTCAGTCCCGTTCTTAACCGTTTTAACGAATAAAATTATCGTATTTTCGAATAACATTTTTCCCGTGTGTTATTTTAAAATACGATCATTTTATTCGTAAAAACGGTTAAAAACAGGACTGAAGTTCTTACGAACAAATTAACAGAGTTTCAATGTTTATTGGCGGGAAAATTTAAGAATATTTTGTTGGTATAGGTACGAAATTCCGTATACCAACAAATTATTCTTACATGTTCCCGCCAATAAACATTGAAACCCTGTTAATTTGTTTGTAAGAACTTCAATCCCGTTTTTAACCGTTTTTACGAATAAAATGATCGTATTTTAGAATAACACACGGGAAAAATGTTATTCGAAAATACGATAATTAAAATTATCGTTTTTTCGAATAACATTTTCTCCGTGGCAAGGTGGTTGAGAGTTTCTGTAATGTTTTCATAAATCGTGATTTAAACTTACTACGACATTGCGTCGTTTCTGATAAAAAGGGTAACCACAGTGATCCTTATTTACGAAAAATTATTATAATTTGATCATTATGTTGAAACCAACAGTTATATAATCTAATACAGCAGGTCCCTGATGCACTTACAGGATAAGATTTATGTGGAAAATGGACGATTGAATTTCCTATGAAAATCTGACTTGGCCGAATTTACGATCTGTTTTATTGGGGCCTTGAAGCCACCCTTTCATTTTATCCATTCCAACTTTATATTACAAGGTATATTATTTGGTATGGACAGTAAAGATAGCACAAATGCATTAACTATAAAAATATTGTAAAATTAACATACTTGAAATCTATGAGATTTTATTGATTATTCAACGGTTGTCGATCTTCTTAATATAGTTGGAAGGAAATAACAAAAAAACTGCTTTACGAAAAGTTTAAAAATATCAAAAATTCTTTACTTTTATAGTAATATGATTTTTTACTTTCGTGAAAATCACGGGATACTATTATTTCAATATTTTTGAAAAGGAAGTACCTATTCCAAAATATTCTTCGCACAAGGAGTTTCAATTTTTCCAAAGCAAATTCATTGACACTGTTTCACACAGGAACAAGTATGTATATATATTATGAATATGTGTGTGTGTAGATGTATGTGTGAATGCGCGTATTTACGCGCTTATGCATACATTTACACATATACAACTAGAAAAAAGAGTTTTATGTATGATCTAAACCTGCATAATATTCTTTTTATTCTTTCTAATTTTCATTTTATTGTTTTCCATTTTAAATTTTCTATTTCCATCATAATTTTTCCTATTTTCAACATGTATATATTTAATCCATATCTTTAATAGCATGTATTATAATTTTTTTATTTTTTACACTTTTTCGTTTTCTAGTTTTCTATTTTATATTTCCATTATAATTTTTTTCTACAACTTTTCCTATTTTCAACATCTTTTTATATTTAGTTCTTATGTTTACACTAGACATCACAAAGCAACTATATAACTATATTCCATTGGTCACCATGAAACAGGCAGTCTCCTAGTATGGTGATCTAATGTATCACATATGTGTAAATGTTTTAATGTGTATAATCATGTATTTGTATGTTTTTTGAGGTTGAAGATACTTGGGAGGGTAATTTCGGTGGGGAAGAAAGTGGACCATTCTTAGACCTGGCTATTCAGATATAGTCACCAAACACGGCTAAAGCCATATCAAGCAACGTTTCAATTCTGAACGGCATTCTTACATTAGTTTGATACTGAGAGGATCTTTCACTCTGCAACGTGCCGCAAATGTACCTTATATTATTTTTTATGATTTAATTGTGAAATAACACAAATCATTTGCGAATAAATAAATCTCATTAGAGTAGTTACGTATTAAAAAAAAATATTTATTCAATGTAGGTTAAACTTCAAGTAAACAATAATAGGAAACTGTTTTTAAAAATCTCACTCAAAGGCATTTTTTGGTTCCCCCAAAATGCTCTTTTGGTTGAGGGAACGCTATTTGCAGTAACTGTTGATTTATTGGACCAAATAAACTCAATTTCATTAGTTAAATTCGAACCAAATAGTTCGATAAACCACATCATTTCAAGTATTTTCAAACACAAACAAAAATTTAAATTTTAACATGTTCTGATTAGAAGAGGTTTGGTGCGACCAAAACGAATTAGTTTCTTCTAAAACTGGCTATTAATTTGGATTTGTTCCTGGAGTCCTGGGAAGACGGAAAACACATTGAGAGCGCCTAATTACGGAGACAAATGAAATTCACAAATATTCCAATAATATTAATAAAACTCCTAGTTCTTGATATCCGGTAATCGACGGCTACGCCAAAACTAAAATCATAAAACAATTTTAAATTAATTAATAATATAATGTAAAACCAGCTCTTCCAGGATTGGAGCTCGCAACACGGAATCGCATTGTGACACATACACTTTACCACAACCTTTATTACAAATCTATTCTGATAATGGACACTGTAACACTGTGCGAAATGTTTGGCCAATATCTACCGGTGTATGAGAACCACCACTCAAGAGCCACTTTTTGCATAACCAACAAATCTTCCATACGAGGTTCGCCACGTTTAGAGACTTAGCAGGGTGCCCTGGTTTTTAAGAGTGTTTTACCAGAGAATACCGGAAATTAGTAATTTTTAAATAAAATTCTAGACGTATTGACTCTTTTTTACAAAAAAAACATAAATTGATTTTGAAAGATTGTTATTTTATCTGGTACACGCAGTTTTAAAATTTTGAAAAACTAAGGCGCTCCGCTGACGAGGCAACTGAAAACCAACTAAAGCCGGCTGTTTTCTCTGTCTTGATTAGTCAAAAAGCTTGTTTAACCATAGACGAAGAACAATCAGCTGACAGCTGGCAACTAGCAACGGCCGCCCAGGGCAATTAGCAGTGACAGTCGCGAGTTACCGCTTGCGTTACCATTGACAACGGGGTTTTGTGTGATTGTGAAGTGTGAGGGCCATCACATTGTCATATAAAGACAGTTGGCAGTTGAGAGTTTTCAGTAGCCTCAGTGGACTGGAGGCGCTAAGTGTATTTATAATATACTAAATTTATAATGTTGGTCGTTGGCAGATTTGTTCAATTTTCAAACGATAGATTCTATTAAACAACACAAATTTCAAATCATATAATCATGCAACAAAATAAATCAATATATAGTCTAGTCAACACAGTTTTCAAAATTTAAATTTTAGACAAATTAAAATCATTAAAAAATAAATCCGAGAACGTGTTTTGTGACAAAAATACCTCAGTTTTTCTATTTATTTAAGGTCGTACAAACTAAAATATTCCAGATTTTTTTTACACACTTATTTTTTTTAGACATTATTGAAAAATTATAAATTGTTTTATTTTTAAATTAATTTTAAGAAGTATATAATTTTCATTCATTTACCATCTCCAGATTGATTTTTATGGCAGTTCGAGACATAAATTTACGCGTTCATTAGCCGCTGAGATGGGGCCGTGCGAGGATCTGTGTCAATCACTACATTTCGCTTTAATTTAAAACTAATACCGTTTAGCTTCGTTTAGCTTCAAGACGGAATAATGGATTGCTGGATTTTACCTTTTTTAAGGGTGAAGTTTGTCAAGGAATATCTTGGAGGCGGATGCCTCTGCCCATCTTCTGCTTGACGGGACGGATCGAATGAGACTGGTTGAGGGAGGCCTTTTGACCTCTCCAGTTGGACTATCGGCCCATTGCCTTGTACCACAGTGGAGGAAATGGATTCGTACCTCGGTCACTTCAGGACACACAGACCCCAAATTCCTAACCACCCTCATACCTTTTTTTCTTTCCCAGAATTTCCTCTCATTCCATTCCTTAAAAAGACCCTCTACACAGATGACACCAGAAATTATTTTCCTCAGAGTCTTTTGTGTGAAGTAATGTTAATATAGGGGTTGTTCATTTAATATTATTACTTGCAAAAATATCCTTTGATATTCATTACAACAAGGTAAGTAAAAAACAATAAAAACTTTTTTTATTGTGGAATATTTCTAGAGGTTCTTTAAAATATTTTACACAAATATGAGTAAAGCGAGAAGAAAAAATCTCTTGTTTACTGGTCTTCAATTGTTCAACAATAAAAAAAAACTGCTCGATAAAAGGTATCAATAGGGAAGTTGTGTCCTTTTTTAATTTTTTTTTATCAATGTTCACATGCACACTTAAATACTAATATATATATATATTTTTAAAGTTCTATTATATTTTTTAAAGTTTATTTTCATAATCAAATTAATTCTACAAACTGAAACTTCAAATAGTTCATAACATAGGAGTCGGTGAAAAATAACATATCTTTAAATAGTTTTTAAATTTAAAAAAAAAAATTTAAATGCACTTTTTTCGAATATCCGGTAATTGAACTGATTAGTACTAGTTAATATCTACAACTTTACAACTAACTACTACAACTTTTTAAATTAATTTTTTTAATCCGTATTAAGCGTGTCCGGATTTTGTAAATATTTACCCTTATTTTTCACACAAACGGGGATCAGATGACGTCACACACTCTCTCGCCTCGTACCGGGCGTTTTCTTGGGCTTTAATAAAATTATAACTTGTAGAATTAATTTTATTATGGAAACGAACTTTAAAAAAAATAAAAAAATACTGGTATTTAAGTTTGCATGTCATCTACATGAACATATTTTTTTATAAATCAAAATATTTTTCACTCAACTTCATTATTGCATTCTTATTCATTTGTTTGTATTTCGTAAAAAAAAAACAAATATTACTGGGTTTATGCGAAGTCATTCTAAGCTTTCGTTGGTAAAAGTATAACATCTAATTTCTACCACTGAATATATTTTTATTAGCCAAAGATAGATAAATAACAAATACAGCATCAAAGATATAAATTTTTCGTAATTAAAACAAGTTGGCACGATAAACAAATGTTATTTTCGAATATTGAAATAAAATTTTGTTTAATGCTGGTTTGTTCGAGTGGTAAATCGCCGAAAAACTTTTATTGGCAGAAAGTTAACTGTATAATTAAAATTCCACAGTTGGGGGTGATTTGGACTACAAAATGTTATAAATATATGCTTTGTTGTGGTTTATAAAGCAAGCATTAACAATATCGATTACCATAATAAGGGAATGTGCCTGGCATGATAATCGAAAAATATGTTAAACAAAAACTATTATGAACAAAGCAAAAATATACAAATTTAAAAAATAAAAATATTTAATAAAGTAATATTGTACTGCCGAAGCGAGTACAATAATATTCATAAAATAAGGTAATAATATTCAATAAAATATTACTATTTCTCTTCAGTATTTTGAGTGTATTTTTAATGATTAAATGAAACAATATAACATTGTTAATGCCGACCGGTTTCGTGAACTTTCTATAATAAAACAAATTGCTGTAAATAACGGATACGAACCAAATTCAATTGAAAACATCTTAAATAAAAAACTTAACAAAATTTCAATAAATAAATATCCACTTTTAATTAAAAGTGGAAAAAGTTTTAAATTTGTTTTATTATACTATTATAATGGAATTCCACCACGAATTATCAGTTTCAAAAATAGAAATATTAAATAAATATCTATACAATTAGAATAATAATAAAATATAAAGGATGGCGAAAAATATCAATAATTTTTCAGTTCAATGTTGCAAAAATCTCCCTTCTAATATTAAACCAGCTTTTTATACAAGAAATAATATCCGTAATTTAAAACACTATAAATTAAATAATTCCGGAATATATAAACTCTAAGAATCAAAGAACACTTAAGGTGTCTTAATAATTATTATTTTTCCGATTTCGCTAACCATATCAATGAAAACTACCAATGTTTAAAAAAAATTGATAAATATTCTTCATATTAATAATATATTCATATTCATATTAATATAATATTAATAATAATAAAGGAAATATTCATATTAATAATAAAGGAAAACGCTTAGATAACTTAGAAACCATAGAAATAAATAAATAAATCCCTTATAAATAATGTCAATTATCAACAAACAAAAAAAAATTAACTTATAGCCCAATCTTAAATCGTTCCCTTTCGATGTCCGTTCTATTCCCTCCCACAACTTTCCATTAACTCCTAGCCACGCCCCCATCCCTACCACAACACTTCGTAATAAATTGAACCCTCCCGCACTTTTCTGATTGTCAAATCATTATAGGTTTGCCCTGAGGAAAGAAGGGTTGTTCCGAAACCGGTCAGCATTAATTAAATAAATTAGTGATTTTAATAAGGTATATTGTTTCATTTAATTATAGTGGAAAATCACAAAGTAATAGCTAAATTATTTAAAAAGTTTTTTAATGGTTTGTCGACAGCAATGGAAATGGAAAATGATAGATGATTTCGTTTGTTGTACGGTTATGTTCAAGGTTTTGCTATTTTTTACCGGCCCAAAATATAATTTCTTGTCTGAGGTTTCTATATATAATGAAAATGATAAGTTCTGGCTTTATAAATTGATTTCCTTTACTGTTTCCTGTCCGATTGTGATAAAACGTTGGTGATTTGTTGGGGGCACCCCAGCTAAGGTTTATATACATATAATGATGAGCTCTGGCATTATACAATTGCAAATTAAATACAAACACGTTATTTCTTTGAATGGAACTTCAACGCAAGCCGGATACTTCCTAAAATAAAATAAAAAATAAAGATTTCGATTCATCTGATCCAATAATGCTTCAATCGGCTGATCTCGTGAAATATAATATATTTTACACCTACTCAAATATATTTTAATCTAAGCTGAACGATAAAATCAGCGGATGTGAAATGACACACACATTCTTCATGTTATTTACGATGTGTTTTTTCTGTAATATTATCCGGAACATTGTTGCCATATCTGGAGCTATAACATTATATCTTAGATAAATTTTATTTTAACGTTTTTGGCCACGTAAAAGACTTATCACCTAGCACAAAATGTCGGACACATTCAAATGCTTTTTTAATAAGAAAAAAGATTCAATAGGTTGTTTCAGATAGCTTATTCTATTATTTATAATTTATAAGGATAACTATTAAAATATGGAGAATTTCAAGATCGTCTTAAGAGTGATTGACCAGCGGCTGAGAATAAAAGTTTAAAAATGCTTGCAACTATACAGGGAGGTTCTAATGAGAAAGATCGATTATTCCCCGTACCAAATTTTTGAAATTATAAATTTAATATCGATTTATTTCATTCAAAACTTGCTTTAATATATACCTACATTCAAGTAAACAATAAAAATGCTCAAAACGCATGATGATATTATTAAATATAGTCTACTTACTACTTGTAAGTATTTTTTGATCATAAGTATTTAAGATAAGATTATTCAATAATGTCTAAACAAAATATTTGTAAAATTTTTTGTAAATATTTTAGTTTGTGAGACCGTAAATAAATAGAAAAAACTGCGGTATTTTTGTCACAAAACAGGTTCTCGGATTTAATTTTTAATGATTTGAATTTAACTAAAATTTATTTTTTTAAAACTGTATTGACTATATTATGAATTGATTTATTTTGTTGTATGATTTGAAATTAATATAGAATCTATCATTTGAAAATTGAACAAATCTGCCAACGACCAACGGTGTAACCTTAGTATATTAAAAATACACTTACGGCCGCTGTTCCCAATCCTACTAATCAATTACTAAGCCAAAATTTTGCCTTAGTATTTGATTAGTGCACAACTACGCTTTTTCCAACACACAAGTATCGCTTAAGCATTTATCTTAACCTAAGGAAGCCGGACTAGTGGATTAAACTCGTTCCGGCCGCCTCAGTTTTGGACTAGTTCTTAAAAGTGTCAACAGAGTAGAAAAAATACCGCGAACACAATGTATGGTCGATGAAATATCACTGACAGAAGACACAGTTTCGCGCTCATTTCACTTCTGTTGTATTGCGTTTATTAATTATCATTTTAATTAATATGGATTGAGAAGTTCGGATGCGTGCGGAGCAGAGACGAAAAACGGTTAATTTATGCGAAAAACTATGTCGTTTTCGAATATTCGCCAAGCCAAGTGTCAAGACCAGTACCTACGGTCAAGCTGGCACTTTATTTTATATACGTTTGTTTAAAAAATATAAAATGTCAGTTTATGGATAAAAATATTTTAAATGAATTACGTGTATTAATAATACATCCAACAATTAACTCTATAATATTAATTTAACTTCGAAAGTTCTTACTTTGATTGTAATTTTATTGTCTATGAAAGTGGGCGAGGCCAGATAACATAAGATGTTTGGGGACAACATAAATCGAGCGCTACCCTACAAAATGCTTGGCCGATCGCGGCCTCAGATGAATCGATTTAAAAGTTTGAAACAGCGGCCGTTAGTTTTTCAAAAATTTAAAACTGCGTGTACCAGATAAAATAACAATCTTTTAACATCAATTTATGTTTTTTCGTAGAAAATGGTCAATACGTCTGGAATTTGATTTAAAAATGACTAATTTCCGGTGTTCTCTGGTAATACCCTCTTAACGGGAAACTTTCATATGTCAAAAAAACAAAATGGCGCTGAATGGCTATTTTATGACTTTGCCACTCGTGAATTTAAAATCAATAATATTTTTGAATACCTTTGAGTTTAAATCCAACTTTTATCGTTATATTGTAGCAATTATACCTACATAAAATACTTAACTACAAGCTTTTTTTTAATACTGACTACTTAATTATGTTTCCTAAAAAAATAATACCGAGGAAAAGACATGATTTTGTTTTAATATAACATTAAAATCAAATTAATTTCCGTAATTCTACAAGGTCTATTTTAAATCATTTTCTAAAGCAAGGTTATTAATGTCAGTATTACACACGTTTTAAACTAACTCACTTCAAAATAATTAGGGCTGTAATTGCGAAATAATTATTCTAAATTATGTTTTCTGTATCCCCCGTAATGTTCTTAATTACTGCCATAATAATAGCACTATATCTAATTCGGGAAGAACCTTATATATTTAATGTGATGACGTCATTTTCGATACTCAGGTAAATTAAAGTAGGACGTACCTTCATAATATTAAAAATTTAAAATACTGCTCATAATTTTGCAGTGAATTACAATTTAAGAATACACACTTTAATATACATTTATAGATTGAGCAATTATTTACTTATATTATTATTATATACAACTGCTAACCCTGTACAAGTCGCAAGTGCGCCCCACGGTTGAATTTGGCAGCCTCCTCTGGTCAGGAGCCCCAAAGTACCTCAAAAATACCCTCGACTCTGTGCAGTAACAGGCAGTTTTTTTTTATACATTCTCCTGTCTTAACAAACGGATTGCAATCTTTAGAGCACAGGCATCGGGTGGGAATGCTATCCTTGTTCTACCGATATTTCAATGGACGATACCTAACCTTACCTAACCTAACCCCTAACCTAACCTAACCCTAATTCAGTGCGCCCCATGGTTGAATTTGGCAGCCACCTCTGGTCAGGAGCCCCAAAGTATCTCAAAAACACCCTCGACTCTGTGCAGAAATAGGCAGTTTTTTTATACATTCTCTTGTCTTAACAAACGGATTGCAATCTTTAGAGCACAGATATCGGGTGGGAATGCTATCCTTGTTCTACCGATATTTTAATGGACGATACTCTGAGGAATTAGCGTCATTGAGCCATGATGAAGGAGTAAACATGGGTCTATTCAAGATCCATGTTCACTCCTTCCTCTCCTCAAAAATACGCTCCAACCAGCATCTTCAAAGATGACATAGACCCAGAGGGAAATTAGTTTCCTCAGGGCCTCCTGTGTGGAGTTAAATAATAATAAAAAAATTAATACGCCTATACGGGCTTTTACAAACTTATCGATAGCGGAATTTGAAAAGCCGTAAAGGACAATAAATCCAAAATGAGTTTAATTTATGATTTGTCTGTGTTTTTTCTCTTGCGTCTTCTTTTTTCCTAGGAAAATAAGTGAGTATTTTACGACGTTCATTTTAAGTGTTTTTCTTGTCTGAAAAATTTTAAATAAATTAATTTCTGTTATTAAATAATGTACAAAAAATGTTAAATATTCTGAAAGATCTATTCAATGTTAATTTTATAATAAACATTCAAAAGTATAGGTCTGCAAAAACATAACATAACTTAACATAATATTGTGCATAAACTTATTCGTAACTCATAGTTGAGTTATAGGTAACATTATTAATCGCTTTAGCTCACCGATTAAATAACCCATCAACCCATCTAGACACTTCTATATCACTGTCATAACCCAATTGGCTTTACACGCAACCTTTGAAATATGCTGTTAAAGATAGCTACACGTTAAATTATAAAGTGAGCACTAAATAGTCGTATTCGTGGTAATGTATATGGTTGGAACTTAGATCCGAAGGGCGATGGTTTTAATTCACAGATAAACAAAGGCACTTAGAATACCATTGAGATACTTAGCAGATTTACTGTTGAGATTAATTAAATTGTTAACCATATAATTGCCAGTGATTTCGTTGAATTACAAATATAACATAATTAAGTTAAATTAACTATTACTGTGAAATACGGATTTCTTCTTGAGATTCAGTTGAATTTTAAGATCCACCCAGGGAACCATTTATTGGATAACCAATAACCCTTGCCATAGGTCACTCCGAGTAGTTCGCTAAGTTTGGTGTCTTTGAAGGGGTGCCCGGATTCATCGGGGGAGGTTTGTCTAGGTCTTGACGGTGGATGCTTTTGCCGAGCCTACTGGTCTGGTTTAGGGAGACCTTTTGACCTCTCCAGCCGGACTCTTTCGATACATTACTTTGCACCACAGTGGAAAGCAATGTATCGTCACTCCTGAATAGTGCTACCAGATAACACGAATTTTCCTGACATGCCCGGAATTTTAGGTGTCTGTCAGGGAAAATTGTTAATTGTTAAAATTGAAAGGAATTTTTAAAAACAAATATAATAGAATTTTGTGGATGATAACGCAATTTACAGGATGACGGATTTCCTGGCAGAATCAAATAGAATAGGTGAAAATTCACAACCCGAAAATCTTTAGCCACCCCCCCACTAGGATGGATGTGAATTTTTTTTTAATTATGTTTTGATGATATTGTATTATGTTATTGATGAAAGTAAATAGGAAAATTTTTGATATGTCAGGGATTTTGTCAGGAAAACTTATTTTCGGATCTGGTAACCCTAATTCTGAATACATTGGTTTCCAGATTCCTACCTATTCCTCGTACCTTTTTCGTTCCCAGAACTTCCTGTCTTTCCGCTTCCAAAAAAAAACGCTCCTCACATCATCCTCAAATATGTCATAGGCTCTTAGGGAAATGATTTTAAGTTTAAAAAATAATTTTAGTGTAATTTTAGTGTAATTTTAAAATAATTTTAGTGTTTAAAAAGTATATTTACAAACATAGGTATCAAAACAGTATGTAGGCCCTAGCACACTCGCTCGGTAACGATCGATAGGATAACTATCGGTAACTTCTCATCGTTCCCTAGCATGACTACAGATCGCCAACGAATAAGTGACAGTTCACAATGACTAAGTGTCCTTAACATATTCGACATTAACTTTGTTTGTACGTTAGCGATGTGCAGTTGTCCTAGGGAACGATTACCGATAGTTATCCTATCGATCGTTATCGAGCGAGTATGCTAGGGCCTCAGATCAGTTTATGTAAATACAGAAAGCAGATTGAGATTAATGCTTCCCATGTACGTTATTTATAAGTATTAAATTTATTGATCCTCGTTCATGTCATGAGGCTCGGAAAGTTTACGAGAAATCAAATTAGGCAGGACGTAGGTAAAACTTAATTGTGTTAACTCACGTGTTACTTGATTTCAATGTAATAAACGACAACCCTGATAAAGTGTTTGCGTAAAGTGTGTATTCTGAAATATTAAAATTACTTTCCAAAAATAAAATTCATTTTATTTTGTTTGAAAGCAGGGAAAACTCTTTCATCCATCAATTTGATGAACAAATATTTTTCTGGTGGATTTCCCGCAACTACCCCCCTCCCCCTTTGACCTCCCACTCCAGCACCTAAATGTTTGGTATATATCTATCAATATTTTGTATCATAGGTTAGTTTTAATATTCTCCTGACGAAGGAAGGGTTCTTCCGAAACCGGTAGAGTGTAATTAAAATTAAAGTGATCTAAAACAAATTTATATATTTTTCTGTAACAACGTTGTTAAAGTTAACTCTGTTAATTTATTAACAACGTTGTTAGTTACATATGTATATTTTATTATGTATCATTTGAATTATTTGCGGCTTTTTTCTATTCCCTATTTTCTTTATTGTTTTCAACGCTGTTATGTAGGTACGTATATATTTTATCTATTATCGGAGGTTTTCTCTCATCAGGGTAATTCACTCTGAAGACTGCGCTTAAGAAGTTCTGTTTGTATGGATTTTATTTAAAAAAAAAACACTAAACTAAACAGCGCCAAACAAAGTAAAACATCATACTTTCATTTTATATTTTTATCTACTATAGTAAACCACGTCAATGTTGTATACGTACTCTTTCAAAATAATTGATTTGGCAACTTTCTTTTCAAAAGTTTAAGGCCTCAAACGCCACACTATTTATGCTAAAAACAAATAAAAATCATTGTCATAAATTACATATTAGTATAGTATATTTGCAAGTTACATATTATTGGTCATTGAGATTTGAAAGTAGTTGTTGCTGTTCAAATAAACTTTTGCTAGGTCTTTCTGTCGGGTGAATTTTTGGAGTAAACAAAAAGCTCAAGTGCCAAGATGATCAAATTTCATATTGGTTCAGTTTCAAACTTTGGACTTTTTAATATTAAAAGTTCTTTAATTAGGTAATTAGAATGATTAGAGTCAATGAAGTTTCAGCCCTGTTGTACTCTGTTTGTAACTAACTTCAGTCACTAGAGCTCAAAGTAACAACGAGACAAAACATCTGAGCTAATGACTCCCGCATGCACTCTCTTGTCGGATTTTATACAAAATAAGATTAAAAAATACCCTTTTATATTTTGGTCATTAGAGTTCCTCGGAATAAACAGATTAAAAAATAATTGTGAAACATACATAATTTGAATGCGTATGAATTTTTACAAATAACGTTAATAATGGTCATCACGTTAAGAGCCATGCAAATAGTCTTGCTAGAAAAAAGTCCTGGTTAAGGAAAGGGAGCTTAATGCGGTCCGCGAGTCAATTTGGTCCTGCAGAAAGAATCGGTTTAAAGAAGAACACATTATTGTCTTATGGATCTTCTTTATTTTCCCCAAATATTTAGATACTTTAATTGCTCAAGAACACTTTTTTTAAGAATTTGTTATAATTGTACAAACATCAAGGCTATTAGCATAAATATAATTAATATTATTCTTATCTCACAGTTAAGTATGACAAATTATAACATTTTAAAAAATATTCACGTTTTATTACATCATAATTTTGTTCAATTAAGGTTGAACAGTTTTGTTTGTTGTTTGTTTATTTGATTCTACGTTTTCAGGCTATCGGGAAGAAGATTTTTAACGTGTATTCTCTCATTACCGATGCTTTTTTGCCACTTTCAGACTTTACTGTATCTGTGAATATTTTATTACGTTTTCTTGTAAAGTGTTCATGTTGTTATCTTCATACAATTTTCTAATTTTTAATAAATTAATTCCTTGGTAGAGTTTTTTTTCTGGAGGTTTCTGGGTTATAGCTGAGTTTTTAATAACTTTATTCAGTTTTATTTGTAAATCGCTAAAGTGTGTAATGTGTCTATTTATGAAATGGATCAAGCTAAGTATAAATTTAATTTTTTTTAAATTTGTTTTGAAATAGAATTATCATAATAATTAAATTTATGAAATCTCAATGTACTCTTCCGAGACCTTTCATTCAAGTATGTTCAAAACTGAATACCAGAGGACTTCTTGAACATTAAGTATTGAAGAGGATTCTTTTACAACACATTATCATTAATGTCTTGTTGTATTTACTACTAAATATCAGGTTACAAAAAAAAGAATTTCAGGATATCTGAGACCACAGTGAATGAAGTAATTAACACCCAACTTCACTTCACAGTTCCTAACACTTGTCACATTTAAGCCATTAAAAACTTGAAAATCATTAGAAGAGCGACATAAGCCCGGTGAATAATGATGGTGCTAGTCTATGAGATAAGGGGTCCTTGTCTAGACAGGATGTCTCGTAGTTCTTCAGATAAACGATCTGATACATCCTCTGCGCTCCTGGTGACTCAAAAAATTGTGAAAAATATTACAAAAGTAATTATTACTTATTGTGTTTCGGTAACATTTTAAAATTATTTTTTTGGATGTTACTTTCTGTGATAAGGAATTTGTTTGACATTTGAATTTTATGTGTGTTTATCAAAAAAACTTTATGTAATTTTTTAGCCAAATTGTAGATGTCCAATCATTTGAATCACTTCTCACTACAAACATTTTCATTGCTTGCCGGTAAGCACAGAATGGAATTATTCTATTTATTGTTTTTGTGTTTAATTCGTGGAACTACATTTAATTTTTTTGAAATTTAATTTAAATTAAATTTAATAATGTTTATTATTAAGTTCTGCAGGTGTTATGGTTTATAACTATATATAACTATATAGTTTATAACTATATATTATGTTGTAGTTTAAAACTATAACACTTGCAGAACTTAATAATAAACATTATTAAATTTAATTTAAAATAAATAAAAAAAAAAATTATGTATATATATATATTTTATGATTAAAATAAAAAAAAAAAAAAAAATTATTTTATGATTTTGCCATGAACAAATTTAATAATTAGATTGAAATATAAAACATCATTTATCTAAAAATAAAACACCAACAATGTAAGTGTTTTATTTTTCCTCTTATTTAATAAATTGAATCCAAAATGTCATTTGATCTCACGAGGATTGTATATAAGTATTTTAAAAATTATCTACGATTAGTAAATTTTATTTGATTGAATTAAGTTGTTTCGCAATATAAATCCCTTGAAAATGATATAATGTATATTTGCAACACGTTCCAGGGTGAAAAATATTCCCAATATTGCCCTGGTGAATCGAAGTGTTGCTTGAAATGGCTCTACCCGTGTTTGCTGACCAGATCTGAACCCCCAGGTAATTCCTCACCTTCCTCTTCCCCATCTCCTTACCCTCTTCACTACCTTCACCCCCACAACATACCCCAAATGGGGATGCCATAGTCTCTCTTAAAAATGCGAATAAGAAAGGCCTATTGCACATTTGAAAAAGGAATCTTTATAGAATCATTGTGAGACAGGTTTCACTTTGACTTCCTCAGTAGGTAACGGAAACGGAAGATGAAAGAGACAGAGTGACTATATAAGCCTTTGTAGTAGGCAGTAGCGCTCTCTGTTCTCAGCTATCAGTTTTGACTCAATATACTATAAATAAAATACTCGTAGTTACAATAAACCACATTTATAATACATAGTGTACCATCATTATTGTAAATGTTTTGGAGGAAGGAACTTGTAAAATAATAACGCATCTTCAGGAAACTTAAAAGGTCTTGTGTTTTTATTTGCTCTATTCCCAATTACATTGTGAATATCAGTGAGCCCAAACTACCCGTACCAGACCAAGGAGTTTGTTTGTTTACTTGTCGAGAAGCTATTGTTGAGAGAGAAATAAAACCTAAAAAACTAAATTTATTAAATTATTCCTTGCTCTGAGGGGAATTTGCCCTTACTGACATCTATGGATAATTCTTCCAACTAATTATTCTAGTTCTCATAAAAAAAACATATAAATCTATTTGGAGAGGTGTGAGTCCTCGCAACTATTTAATCTAAATAATGTATTTATATAAAATTACACAATTATAAATATGTAATAATCATCAAAGATTAACAATCATTAAAAATTACAGACAGACAGATATTCAACTATCTAATCATCAAGAGATGGGGAAAAGATAAGATTGGGATAGACCTCTCGTTTAAACACTAAATCAATCCAAAAGAAAATTTCCTAAATCTTAACCTCTGTGTCTTCTTTGTTCGCTTGAATCTTGAAGGTATCTGAGAATATGAGTTTGGCCTGTTAGGGCGAATGCCCTTTTTTGGACATTAGGGGTAATTGGAGCGTTACTCTCCGGGCCAAATGGGCCCTGGCCCGGGAATTCCTAAGTTGCACATATAAGGGGGAGATTTATGCGAGTTTGGAAGTTATTTCTTTCGGGTTAACCGGGATTTACACCCCTTAGTTTGCCGATAGCTAGACTTGGCGTTACAATTTATAATACATGTTAGCTATAAAATTGTTTATTCCAAACTATTCATTCGTACGGGAAAGTATATTTTTGATTAAGATCGCTACATATCAAACCTTATAATATATTATTACGGTTTGGGCAATGAAATCGATAAAAATGCAGGATTTTCGAGAAAATTCGTCATAACATATACAGAAAAAAACTTCAATCACTACACAGGCGTAAAATCATATCTTAGATCTCATCTCGAATTTGCATCTGCTATTTGAAATTCTCAATATCAAACTTATATTAACCGAATTGAAAACATTCAAACACAATTTCTGAAACACTTGTCGTATTGTTTTGACAATAATTAGTGTAATCCTATTGCTCTTTACAAACGGAGAAAATTTTTTGACACAAAGATTCTGTAAACAATTGTAAATTGCCTTATTGACTCCCCAGGACTGTTAGAAAAGATTGCATTCGTTGCCCTGAACGCAATACCAGATCGAATACCTTATTTTATGCACAACATTTCAAATCGAAATAAGCATAAAGCTCCTTGCTCGGGTGTATCTGCAAATCAAATACGGCCTTAAGCCATATTGAAATTTTCCACTGTACCCGTTTAAAGTCAAATTAACCTTACGAATCGGTTTACAATGTAAATACATTAATATGCATTGGATAATTTGCAGCTTTTCCTACCGTTGCTATTGAATGGAATTAAAATAAAATTCTTAATTATTTTATAAAACATATAAGCGCAAACTAATAAAAAAAAAATCATTAGAAATACATATAAGAAACAGGTCTTAAAAATTACAATTATATAACTAAAATTATTAGTGACAGTTTCTATTGATTTATTTATTTATTTCTTCTAAAATTATTCACAAAATAATACAAAACCACTTTGCGTTTGAAATCCTGACCTCATAGACTCCGTTTGCCAATTTGTTTGCCTATTGTCTGCGTTGTGGCGATATATGCAGTGTCACCAACTCAACTCCTTAAGAGCTAGATTTAACTACAAAATGAAGCTTTTAGCTACAAATGAAAGTGGTATAGCTTCTTAACCTGTTTTTAAAGTAACACTTCTTTACGCACGCTTGACTTGGGGGGTAAGTTGGCGAATGCGTGACGAGAGCGTTACGAAAAGTGTAGTCAGGTGAGGCGAACGGGCTGCATCATGTTGTAGGAGCAAGAGAGAGCAGTGCGCGCGCACATTTTCTTTCTCTCTTCCTCTCACAGCCAGTGCATGAAGACTATTCGTAATTTCATTTCATTCTTGAACAATTTTATAAATACTGTAAGAGCAAGAAAGAGCAGTGCGCGCGCACATTTTCTTTCTCTCTTGCTCTCATAGCCAGTGCATGAAGACTATTAGTAATTTCATTTCGTTCTTGAACAATTTTATAAATACTGTAAGAGCAAGAGAGAGCAATGTGCGCGCACATTTTCTTTCTCTCCAGAAGTTTTACTTCAGTCGTGTGGTACACACTCGTATTTTTTTATATGATCTAAGCTTCTTTTTTATACAAAAATGAACGAAAGATGACAACCATTACGCTCTTTTTTAGCTCCTTTTCTTGTGATTTCTGGCTTTATTTAAAAAATCGAGTTGGCAACACCAGATAAAAGGCACACTAAGAATTCACATTTGTTGGTTTGCGGCATCCTTTTACATGTAATATAAATAAAGATTTTAATATTTTGTGGGTGTTTCGTGTAACAGTGGCTGCCGAGGCTGCAGTACCAAATACAAATCTTCAATTTGAAAACTTTAACGATAAAAAATGTGTACATGCCCTGAACACATGTATATGTACTTTAATCCACAAATTCCTGAGCTAAATAATAACGGCAATTCTCCCTAACTCCCGGTTAAAACATATAATTATTATGCGTCTGTTTGTCCGCACATGTTGGCTTAGGCGAGCGCAGGGTGTTAGTCCAACATCTGACAATTTCCTGCCACTAATGGCTTCATTCCTCATTATTACACCAAACATATTTACATGGATGAAGACATCAAATTAATAGAATAATCGACCAGGAAACCGGTCGTGGCGTGCTCGAAATCGAGACAAATAACAAGACTGGAATAACATAGTATTTTATAACCAGATTGGATTTTGGATAAATGCTTTTGAAGGTGCCTGCTTACCAAGTTGTAATTTAAAATCTTTAAAAAAATATTCTGTATTTTTTCGCATTATAACAATTACTGACTGACTGACATGACTTAAAATTAAATACCAAATTTTTTAAATTATTATAGGCAATAATGACGGCCGACGTAGTCCAGCGGTAGAGCATTAGACTCCTATTCCGAAGGCCGCGGGTTCGAACCCGGCGTGCGCAAATAAATTTTATTTAATTGATGTGTGTCATTTCACAATTAATTATTTAAAATAATATATAGTATGTTTGCGGTACGTTCCAGATTAGAATATACTCTTAGTATCGCCCTGGTGTAAGACCACCATTCAGAATTGAAACGTTGCTTGAAATGGCTTTAGCCGTGTTTAGTGACTAGATCTGAATAACCAGGTACTTCCGCACCTTCTTCTTCCTCGTCTCCTTCCCTTCCCCACGTACCTTCAGCCTCATAACATACCCCAATTGGGGATGCCATAGTCTCACTGGCTCCAGACGGGAGCAGTTGGGACTCTTGTGAGGTATTCACTATTAAAAAAAAAATTTAAAAAAATTATCAGCCTGATACACTCAACCACATTGAAACAATATTCTGAGAAAAGATACATGCCGCCGACGCGACTCGAACCCACGCCCTTCTGATGTCCGGTCAAATGCTCTACCACTGAGCTACGTCGGCTTATCTCTTTAAAAAAAAATATACATATATATATTGTTTCGGTTTTTGGAAGAATCGAATAGAAAAACGTGTATTACATTTTCTATTAAATGGAGTTCAACAAATTAAAATGAAAACAAACACAATATTGTTTTAGGTACCTACCTATCCACATTGAGAATATTTCTACCTTGTGCTTTGAGCTTCGTATAAGAGAGATTAACCATTTGTGTAGACGTAGTTATTAAATATTGTGAGACAGATTCATCAAAGTCAGTCAGCGTGTAATATGTGTGAACCTGGTGGAGGAGAAGTGTAAGAAGAGTAAGAATGCAACGAAAGGAAGCAAAGATCATGTCGTTATGGAAATAACTATTGAGGCTTCTGTCCTCTCTGATTACTTCTAATATGAAGTCAGAGAAAAAAAGATAAAAACTCGGTTATGAGTTACTACCGAGGCTAGGAGAAATATTATCTACTAATAATAAATTGGATTATTTTCATAAAAATATCCTCAACACAGCATAAATAAAATATACACGTCTAATTTGTGCTATACTGGAAAGAGTCGCAACAAACAGCTGCGCTGCCGGTTTCATACAAAACGTAGTTTTGGATTTGAGGCCAAAATACCCAACCATACTGAAAAATTATTTTTGTAATAAAAAGGTATGTCAATTATCTATTTCGAACAGGAGCTACTTTTTTGCTTTTATATGATGACGTGTAGGTAATTAAAGAAATCCGTTTTGGTTCATTTTGGAAGTTATTTTGAAATTTTTTTGTGAGTTATTTATAATTATTAAAAAAAAATCTGCCCAACCCTTAAAAAATAAAGAAATGTTTTTTTTTTTTTTTTAAATTGATAAACTAATGTTTAAGACAAGATTTTGTACGCATAGAACAAAGGGTAACAATTATTATAAGCAATAATTATTAGCCTGAAACACTCATCAATATTGAAACCTCTCCCGAGAAAAGATATATGTCGCCGACGGGACTCGAACCCGCACCCCTCTGTTTGCCGGACAGGAGCTCTACCATTAAGCTACGGCGGGATACCTCCAACCCGCCAAATGATTCAATATATACCTAGTGTTTCATTCAACAATTATCGCTAATTATATTTTTTCACCTGCAAACAACCAACTTTATTTTTATATGAGAAAGGCACGTAAGTGCTAACTCTCTCACTAGGTGGCGTCGAAACATTATATCTACATTTTTTGGTGAAAATACTTTAACTCGTCAAATATTGATTATTTTTTAAATTGATAAACTAATGTTTAAGACAAGACTGAAACGGGGCAAACCGGCAAACAGAGGGGTGCGGGTTCGAGTCCCGTCGGCGACATATATATTTTCTTGGGAGAGGTTTCAATATTGATGAGGATGAGTGTTTCAGGCTAATAATTATTGCTTAGAGAGATAGACATTTGACATACCTTTTGATTACAAAAATATTTTTTTACTGTGGTTAAGTATTTTGACCTCAAATCCAAAACTACGTTTTGTTGCCTTAAGAGTCTGTAACAAAATTAAAATCTCGTCATTTCCCCACAAGAGTAAGCAAGTTAGCAATGTACGCTCGTAAGCATGGATGATGGACACACTCCCTGCTGCATTCACTCACATCTTCTCGTACACAGGTAAGCACTCTTCTGTTATACCGACTGAATCAGTTACCGAGGAAATGTGAAACCTTTTTTACGCTAAAACATAAAATAAGCTATAAAAGCAGAGATTTATTTTAAGGGTGACATCCATGGTAGTAACGGAAAATCCATTGCTTTTTTAATTGACAGGCAGGCAATTTGTATTAAAAATTAAAAGACATAATAAAGGAAACAATATTGAATACTTTTTTTTTAAATAAACATTTGACAACTCGTTCCAGAGTAGAAGATCTCATCACCTTGGTGATATCTTGGTTGCTTGAAATGGCTTTAGCTACTGTGAAATCTTTCAGTTGTACACGGAGAAAAATGTTATTCTAAAATACGATCATTTTATTCGTAAAAACGGGACTGAAGTTCTTACGAACAAATTAACAGGGTTTCAATGTTTATTGGCGGGAAAATGTAAGAATAATTTGTTGGTTAAGAAATTACGTGTACCAACAAATTATTCTAACATGTTCCCGCCAATAAACATTGAAACCCTGTTAATTTGTTTGTAAGAACTTCAGTCCCGTTTTTACGAATAAAATTATAGTATTTTAGACCGTTCAATTTGGACCGTTTTTATTTTTCTGCAATTGATTTCGGTCCAAAATTGGACCACATTTAACGAACCTAAAAATATGAGTTAAACAGTAAAATCTAGGTGGATTTATTGGCTTTAAATTGCAGTAAACAGTTCATATGTTTGCATACTAATATTGTAAGGAATTATATCAATTAAATCTAATGGCCAAATCAAAAAACTGTACACCAATCGCTCGAGTGGTTAAAGATCACAGTTAATGTTTGTTGTTATTATGTCCTATACAAATACAGTTTAGAATTCACGTCTCCGATCGGCTGTCTTCGGCACATGTCGTAACTGATACCATGTGACCCGAATATAGCATACACACAAAGGGAGCAATGTTAGTAATGAACATGGACTTATTTCATGATACATTACGTTCTACCTTTGCTAAATCAAAGCTCTACTTTCTTGTAAAAATAAAATCTATCCCCTATTCCTATGGAATTACATTATTCTAAAACTAAACATGTACTATCTAACGTGTCAATAAATAAAATGTCTTGCATGCAAAAATATGACGAATATGTTAAAACTACTTATAACTAAATCAGTGTGTGTAACCAAACCATACAATCATGTCCAAACATAAATCATGTAATACTGTCATGTTATAATAATAATAAAAAAAACATATAATATTCAACCGTTCTATTGATCCCAGCCAAAGATATTAGAAACACATCCCAGCGCTCTATTTTATAATGAAATCAAAAAACTATTCCTAGCCAAAATTTTAATAAAAAACAAAGAGGATGACGCCAAACGATGTAGGTTTTTGAAGCAGAGGGTTTCTATTCAATGACGGATGATGGTATTAATCAAAAATTAAAGAAATAAGGATGGGTAAAAAATTAATAATGCCATAGGCCACCCCAAATATTTTGCTACATTTCGTGTCTTAGCATTCCCAGGGGTCCATGTTAATGTGGTGCGGTTTGTCTAGGTCTTGTCTAGGATCTGCCCACTTACTGCGTAGTAGACCTTATCTGGTTGAGTGGGTCCATTTGGCCTCTCCTGCAATATTCTCTCGTTCCGTCGTCTTGCACTGCTGTGGGAGGGATGGATTCATATATTTGTCACTCCTGGACACCCTGATCCCCAGATTCCTGCAAACACCTCATCCTGCCCAGACATCCTCTCCTTACTTTCCTTTAACCCATCCCATTGGAAGTTATTTTGGCAGGAAATGACCACAACAACTGAATTATTTTTTGTGTGAACTTGAACTGAATCTATTGATATAGAAAAAAATCCATAACTCTAAATTATTTAATACGAATTTATGGTCAAGACACACCCCCGACTCATATGATTCGTGATGACACACCAATTAAGAAGGGTTTGGTGAATGCGCATATGAAAATGGTGGAGTTCAGTACTCAGTACCTCCAACAAGGTTAAGAACCACTGTATTAGTATAAAAGAATAAAATTAATTTTTAGTTATTAAGAAAAAACCATAAGATAGCAATGCATACTGCTATTTAAGTAAAAATAAATATTGTTTCGAGAGGCTTAAATTTTGGGGGCTCGGGAGGAAGGCATTTCAAGATATCGGGGCCAAATTATGGAAACTCGGAGGGAATGGTTTAAAAGATCCTCCACACAGCATCCCTAAAGAAGACGTGGGCCCTGACATTCAAAGAATCCAGCTTAACCCGTTTAATCACAGGAGATCATATTTATCATAGCTCACATAGGTCATAGAAATCGTTGTGGAATTGTATTGGAAAGATAATACAACACGCTATATATTCAAATCTAAAAGTAAACCATAAAAAAAATTAATGTATACCTTTTTAAAACCAAAGTTTCCAATCGCAATTTGAAAAAAAAATGAAACTTTGTGATTTTTTTAAGAATTCCCACAAAAAAGTTAGATGAAAATAACGTTTTGATTCATTTGTCTAATGAAATATGTACCTACCTATGTTTTTTTTATTTTTATATTATCAGAAATTTTGGTTAGAAAAAACGTAAAGTGAGCCTTTTTTCTAACTTGTTAAAGTTTTCATTAAAAAAAATATATTAAAAAAATTACTTGTTTATTTCTAATTATAAAATTTGATATTCTATTTCATCACCTTTCGAAAACAGTTTTTAGTTTTCGGATACGTTAACAATTATTCCATTATTTTGATTTTATTGCAAAGCGGGAATATTTTAGGCCTCTGACAAAAAACGCCAAATTTTTGAATGGTTAAAAATGAAGAGAAAAAAACTTGAAATATTCAATTTTCAAGAATCCTCTACGGTTCTTTCACTCTCGGGTCAAGATGCAAAATATTTTGGGTAAAATATCAATTTATGGTTATTTTATTCATGTCGCTAGGCTGGTCATACGGGAGAGAATATTTATTTATTATCTTGTCTCTGGCCCTCTGTCCGGCTGCCAAACAAGTTCTGCTCACGTGGTCCGGTTTGAAAAAATAATAATAAAATAATATTGCCATGAATATGTTCTAAGAAAAATACCAGTCTTGCCTCCCACGTAAATTTTTGTACAGCGGGTATGTTTGACAAGGTTCTACTGTGTTGACATCTAACCAGATATTATAAGATCACGTAAATACCAAATACCAACATAACAGTGTCAACTTTGGTATTTTTTGTTTTCGTGTATTCAAATACGTTCATTAGATTTTTCACATTTCTAGTGCTTAAATTTAACGATTATTATAAGCCAATTAATAACGGAAGGCTTTGTTATAAGATGCCATTAAAAATGTGTTTTGTTGTTAAAAAATGCGTCGAATAAATTGGTGTATTTCGATAAGGATGTAAGTTGAGAGTTAAGAGGAAACCGGACTACGTTTTGTCCATACAAACCTATTCCCCGTTTTTCTCTATGGTTTTTGAAACTAGTGCAATTTTTTTTTTTAATGTGATATAGATATCGACTACCAGCTTTTGTCGGTACGTTTTGCTTTTTTAGTTAAGTTACTTCGTATAAGAGTTAGACCCTTCAAAATTGGTTAAAATTTTCTGGTTTGGACGCCATCAAGACATTTATTATGCAATCTAGACAATGTATTTATTTAAAAAAAAGCATTTTCTTCTAATACAGTTTAGTAAAAAAATATATTTTTTAAATATCCACTTTTAGAGGAGAAAAATGGGGAATTCACCTCCATACCTTTTTTTAAATTTATTTTAATTTTAATATTTGTATGTTTTTAACAATAAATATACAATTTTTACATATTATACAGTATTTGTTATGAAGGAAAATAAGAATAGCCTTCCCTCGCCATAAATTTTTAAGTTTAATTTATGAAAATCTTATGTTTTTTTTTTATACATATTTTTCATTCTTCAACAACATTGTCTATATTTTTAAATGTATTCTGTATAATTTTTTTGTTAATAAAATGGAATCCTCAGCAAGGGTAAACCACCCAGTGAGGCCAACATTATAGATTTGTATTATGAAATGTAAAAATAATGAATCAAATAAAAAAATAAATAAAAAAAAGACGAGGTTCTTAAGTTTGGAGAGGGAATTTTAGCTCAATTACATAAAATCATGTAAGTGAGTAAATAATAAAATTTACAAAAACAAAGTGATAAATAAGAAAAAGGTAAGATTTATCAACAAAAAATTTCAATATTTACGAATTATTAGCCTGAGGTGCAGTTGTCTCTTTCGCTCAGTACTCGGGGGAGTAAGAGCAACAATGACAGCAACAGTTTGGTAAAATACCTTTTGTTCATATATTTCGGGGACCCAATCCCCTCTTAATAGATCCCAACCACCTATTAAAGACCAATACATCGATTGAGTCACACCGGTTTTAATGGTTTATAAAAAAATGTATTAAAGTACGTATTTTGTTGGTTTTGGATTGTTCAAAAAATTTATCTAATTAATAAAATAATTTTTTTTTCGATATTGCTGCGAGAATATATAATGCAAATCCCGCACATGAAATGAAATGAAAGAAAGCGTATAATTAAGATACCACACGCCTTATATAAGATATCACACGGCAGAACAGATGTTCTAGTACACCATTTTACTTACACAGGATTTGTGCTATTTAATGAAATATCAATATATTTGTACTGAAAATATATAATTAATCTATCTAACAATAATCTAGAGGAAACCCAAAATAATCCAAAAATATATGTTTGCCTTATATCGCCGCTAAACATGCATAAAAATCGCTTTTGCAAACTGAGTCTAGAAGTCACGATTTCAGGCTCAAAAGTCTGTGTTTTTTTAAAATTATTTTGTGAATAATTGTATAAGAAAGAAAAAAGTTGAACAATTAAAACTGGTACCATCGACCAAGATTATACTTGGTCAATGACTGGTACAGATGATTTTAGCCGTAAAATAATATTTCTAAAAAGTTATTTCTTATATGCATTCATACATTTCTAACGAAAAAAAACATTTTTAATGGTTCACACTTATTTAAAAAAAATAAACAATTAAGAATTTTATTTTAATTTTACTCAAGGGAAACGATAGTAAAGCTTAAATTTATTACAAATATATTTTTTTGTATTCATAATGCAAACTGATTCGTAGTAAAGATGAAGTTAAAAAAGTAATTTTGCAACAAGCTTCGTTCTATAATTCCAGAGCGACAGATACTCTCCTTATGGTCCTGGTGTGCTAGCACGGTCGCTCGATATGAAGTTACCGACCGATTGTCGGTAACTTCTCATATTTCCCTAGGACAACTGCAGATCTCAAACGTACAAACGACAGTTTATATCGAATATATTAAGGACACTTAGTCATTGTGAACTGTCACCTATTCGTTTGCGATCTGCAGTTGTCGCAGGGAACGATGAGAAGTTACCTAAGAGTATGGATATTAGAGAGACGGCATGTGAAGTATGCCCGCGCGCTCCAAGTGTGCCTTTTCGAGAATTTTACCCAAACGGCTTACGTTGGCTGCTGGTTTATGGACGTTTAATACGTTCCGACAGCAGCCATTTTACATGGTGACAGCCAATGTCAGCCATGTGGGTAGAATTCTCGAACAGGCACACTTGGAGCGCGCGGGCACACTTCACATGCCGTCTCTCTAATATCCATACTTTTAGGAAGTTACCGATAGTTATCCTACCGATCGTTATAGAGCAAGCGTGCTAGGGCCTCTGGTGAGAAACTATATCTTTGAGAAACAAAACGGTTGCTTGAAAGGGCTTTAGTCGTGGTCAGTGATAATATCTAATATTAAGAGCTTTTGCAACCTTCCTTTCCCTTTGACTTTTTCTACCCCACTTCCTTCGGCCCCACAAATTCCTTAAATGGGGTAGCCATTAGCCATTAGTAATAATCCCACTGGCTCTGGACAATTGGTACTCTTGCGCGATATTGAAATGTTTTTCAATTTCTTTGGAAGATTGAGCATTGATTCGTGTCGCCCACCCCTGAAGTTACGAATCTGGTTATTATATTATTTATTTAGATTCAAAGATACTAGAGTGTTTTTTTCTTCCCATTAAATGCTTTTTTCAATTTCGCTACTCTTTATTACCCACCGCGCATATTAGACATTTCATATCAATCTGATTCTAATCATACCATTACATCAATGATTGATCACAGACATGTTGGCATGTTTCGGCAGAATGGCCGCGTACTTAGTGTTGAATTTTAATAGAATATCGATGGCGATATTTTTTCTTGTCACGTCAGCAGAAGTAGGGTTGTCGACATTACAAACCATCCTCCATCTTTCCGAATATGGCCGGAAACTAGAGAACAAAATAATTCCTATATGAGTGAAAAAACAACTTTTCGACTGCCAGGTCTCAGGTCGGTGTGATAGTCGTCATTGTCAAGAGGCAAGACAAATCCCGGCGTGCACAAATTTTTTTTTTTATTGATTTTAAAAAGTTTATTCTATTCATTATCATCAGGTCAATTTAGCAATATTAATATAATACTAAGGCGCTCCGCTGACAAGACAACTGAAAACAAACTAAAACCGGCTGGTTTCTATGTCTTGATTGGTTAAAAAGCTTGCATAACCATAGACGAAGAACAATCAGCTGACAGCTGGCAACTAGCAACGGCCGGCCACGGCAATCAGGAGTGCGAGTCACGAGTCAACGCTTGCGTTACCATTGACAACGGGTTTTTGAGTGATTGTGTAGTATGCGGGCCATCACATTGTCATACAAAGACAGTGGCCAGTTGCCTGTTTTCAGTTGCCTCAGTTAGCGGATCGCCCAAAGCACACAAGCAACGAGAAACCTTAATATAGTATAGAAATAGACACAGAAGAATAACCTTTAAGTGAATACATACAATACAAAGGCATAATATACACAGACATAGATATAATACAGGCATATTACTCACATATTTATACATACGATTACAAACAATATCAATAAAAAATTATGATCTATCAAGTATTTTTTTAGATCCGTGGTGCAATTTGACTAGATTTTTATGTGCTTCGACATCTTATTAAATATGGAAGGCCTAAGACTATCAATTTATGGAAGACACTCTCAGTATCGTTCTGGTGTAAGGCCACCATTAAGAATTGAAACGTAGCTTGAAATGACTTTTCCCGTGTTTGGTGACCAAATCTGAATGGCCAGGTACTTACCCAACTTCCTCTCACCCATCTCCTTCCCCTCCCAACTACCTTCAGCCTAACAATTTACCCCGATTGGGGATGCCATTGTCTCACTGACTCCAGACGGTAGCAGTTGGGATTTATGTGAATTAATGTAAAAAGACAGTACAATGGAAATGATCATGTTTTCCCCAAATTTCTTCATAAGCAAGAAAAGATTCTGCTTACTTTGGGAATACTACAATATGCTTTATCGGCTTATTTCTTAAGTGACCGAAACAAACCCCTCTAAACCTATTATCAATTTACAAATAAATAAAATTAATAAATACATTATACCCATATAATAAATCACGAGCTTCACAGCACACCCCAATAATTTTGTTAATTGTTTGATTTCTTTGTGGGCAATCCTTATGAGTTACAAAGCTCAATTTAGGACGGGAGGAACTTACAATTTACAAGTGGCAGGTAATAGGCCAAATTTTACATATGTATTGTGATATCAAAAGTTATATAAACAAGAGTTCTTCAATATTTAATAAAAAGCTTTCCGCCCAATTCAATTGCCAAATATAAAATCCATTATATAATTATTTCAACATCATTAATTCCACGGAAAACAAATATAATAAAAACAACCCTAACCAGAGGTCTTTCAAATTCCCTACTCGTCGCCACCTCACGCCACAAAACAATTAATAAAAATCGGAACAATGTGAGAACGAAACAATTATTTCATGTTTTTGGTCCATTCTCTTTACGCCTCCCAATTAGGAGATTGTATCTGACATTTGGAGAGAAAACTAATTCATCTCGCTATTTCCTCCGGCGAATGAATGGAATATGGTCCAATTCTTACCAAGTATTTGTTGGAGTTGGGGGAGATCGGGGAACGGGAGTTGCAACAAAAATATCAAAATTGTTTAAGAAACTGTCAAAAAAATATTATTAAAATCTGTCTTGAAAATCTTTTGAAGAGGAAGAAATGTCTATTTTAAGCTTAATTTATTTTTGGTGATTTTAATAATTTATTTGTTATTTATCAAACTTCTTGGGTACAAAAAAGCTACCCGCAAAGCGGAAGGAATCTGGGAATAGACAGGATGCAGACTTACCCGTTTTTGTTCCTTCGCCTTTGTAATCAGCTGGTTCTCAATTTACCACTGAAATAACTTGCTCACGATGGACACTAATATAATTTTCGACATGATTTGTTTGTGTTTTTCGACAAGAATCTAAACCGTAGTCAAAGAGTTAAAGGCAAAGCCAGGTAGTAAAACAAGTACTATTTTAAACGAAAAAATAAAATATACATACTCGTACAATAAATACACATTTTATACATAAGTATAGACCAATCAATTGAATTAAAAAAAATAGAAATAAATTAAAGTTGATTAATAATAATCATCTCTTCACAATCGAACCTGTTACCAAATCACCTTTACACATTAGCCTTTCAAGTATTTTCATTTTACTAACTGCTTTGCTTTGAATCATTCAACCATTGAATAGGTTCTTTCAGATTTTTTTTGCTATCAATCAATTAAACCATTTACTGACCGTTTGTCAGGGGTGGATCGGTCACCAAATCACGAATAAGTACTTTTAAATCACAATTTACGGGTTTGAGATTTGTCCGGGCCTTAGCGATGTATGCATCGGCCCGCCAGCTGCGTGGCAGGCCGGATCGGGATAGACTGATTGAGGGAAACCTTTTGATCTCTCTAGTCGGACTCTCCTGGAACATCACCTTGCACCGCAGTGGGAGGGATGGATTTATATGTTTGTCATTCATAGAGACACAGACGCCCAGACTCCTACCCACCCTTCATACCTTTTTCCTTCCCAGAACTTCCTCTTTTTCCTTTCCTCAAAATACCCTTCACACGGCTTCCCCAAAGATGACGTAGGCCCTGAGGGGAATTATTTTCCTCAGGGCCATAATGTAAAATTAGTAGCGCCTTTTATACACATTTGAATAGAAACAGATGTTCCTTTTAGCCCATTTACACTCACCTGACATCGTATATCTCAGTCAGTTTTATATTGAAAATTTAAGTCCCGATTAGCCAAAAATATTTGAATCGTGAAAAAAGTCCACACGGCTTTTTTTTCTTCTTTATTATATGACATTTTTAACGACAAGTGATAATAATAATAATTGAATAATTTGTAGAGCGCCGTTTTTGTGAGAAATCACCTCAAGGTCGCTGTACATTTTATTATGACTTCTTAAGCTCTACTTACAACTATTATTTACAAATAGATACAGATAACATACTTACCTGGCAACAGAAAAACTTAACTTAAAATACACTTTAATTAGAAAGTTTATACTTGGAGGAGATACGACTTTGCACGCGTAGGACACTATATTAAAAAACTGGACATTGCATAACTTTACATTTGCTACACCATCATTTTTCATATTACATTTATAAGAAGGTAATAAATGTATGATCTGTTCAAGAAAATATACCAATATTTGAAAATATTTGATAACTTTAGCCAGAAGCATAGAAAAAAATCTGTATCGATACTTACAGAAACCCCAATATAAATTGTACTTACGTAAATTTCACGCTTTTCAAAGTCGGCTGATATCCATTTACAGGGTATGTATGCACGTTATGCATATTTGGTGTAAAATATAATTTTGCTGTTCAATAATACTTTTTCCCAATTAAAATCAAAAGAATTACACCTTTATATCACACGTCATCACTGGGTATAGACTAGCGGGTCACAGGATACGCACAATGTTTCATTCCAGCAGCACCGAACAGATGAGAAAGGTTGCGTACCACGTGATTCATTGCGACGTGTAGCAGTTTGATCAGTGGAAACGTGTGATAGAATTTGTGTTATAGACAAAATTCTAACTTCTAAAATGCTCAGGAATCGCTGGTTAAATGAAAAAGACCGAACCGAAAATTCGGGCTAATCGGAATATTGGTACCAATTTAAATGATTTCTGGTGCCAATTCGCCCCTGATGTCTTTCGGCGCAACAACTTACCCTAGACTCCTGCTATCCCCACCTCCCCAGCAATTATCCCTCTGATAAATTGGTACCGTCGTTAATCTGACCGTTTAATGGTATGAAGATGTTTTGATAGCCGACCAAATCAGGCCTTTGTTGGGAGGCCGTGGATTGACCGCCCCAAGGCAAGTTGCCTCCGCTCTACCATAGGAGGAAATACGCATTCTTGGTGAAATGCTGGAGGGTTGGTATGGGATGCATCACGATAATTAAATTACTCTTTCATGATAAAATGATATATTTTTTATTATTTATCAACGTTCCTTACAACACCTTTCATAATGTGAATAGGGGCAATTACATTACGCAACTAGTTGCATGCATGTTCCAAACCATGCAACGCCAAATCAATGTCCAAAGTGTTTGGCAACGATAAGTTTACAATGCGCTAGTATTTAAGTTAAAAAAGTAAAATGTTAGCAGATTATATATTAAATAATGTTAGAATTATGATTAGATATGTTTCCAATGAACCGCTCTGTTATTGCTGGAATTCCCGCAATTACCCTCCCCCTTTGACCCCCCACCCAGCACCTAAATGTTTGGTATATATCTATCAATATTTTGTATCATAGGTTAGTTTAAATATTTTCCTGACGAAGGTAGGGTTCTTCCGAAACCGGTAGAGTGTAATTAAAATTTAAAGTGGTCCAAAACAAATTTATATATTTTATTTTAAATTATAGCGAGCCACAAAGTTAATGCTTATTACGAACATGTAATATTATAGTAGCTTAGAATAAAATATTTTAGATATAAGATGTTAAATTTTATAACTAAATAAAATAAACCTAAAGAAATAATAATAATAATTTCATGACACCAAAAAGTTGGTATAAGTTGCGCAAATTTAGTCGTGCAACCTTCAATATCACAGAAACCATGGCATCAACATCAAAGCGTTTTTGCAAAGCACAATGTTGTAGTAAACATGATGAAGTTACAAATAAAGAAAAGTATGTCACGAAGTTTCAAGAGCTTTACAGAGAGAGTTAAGCCAGGGACACATACGGCGTTATAAGCGCTAGCGTTATTTGGCTTGGCCTATTTCAGCATATTCCTCGCCATGCATTCCAATCGCAAATGTATGGCGAGCGATATAGTGAAGTAGGCCAAGCCAAATAACGCCGGCGCTTTTAACGCTGTGTTTGTCCCTGGCTTTAATCTCTGAATTAGCAGTTAACCGCTTGGGCACATAAATTTGTTTTCACGACAATTTTACGTAGGTAGACATAGGAATGACGTATGCCCCGCACCTGAATTATTAAAGATCCTAAAAGCTATAAAACCTATTTTCGAATGAGTAAACCTCTTTTTGTGGGTCATGACACAACTTGTGCGCAACTAGTTACGTAATGTAAATTCGGCTTAACGGGCTGCTCTGCCAATTTCTACCGATTTCTGACAAGTTTTCTTTAAACGTTTGAAGTTTTTTATCTCTTAAAAGAAATATGTTATTCTCTAAGATAGTATCTATACATTCCCCACGCCTAAACGGTAATTATTTGAAATTCCCTCGATAGAAATAAATCGCAAAGTATGCTCCAAAAATTATAATTACACGTTTATTATTAACATGTTTCTGTTATTTTACAGTTATATGTATGAAAAAATTCGTAATGTTTCATTAAATGCTACTTGACACATCCCCCACGAGATTTTTGCTCTTTTTCAAACGAGTCGTCTTTTATTAAACATTTTCACAATTTTCGCATGAATTTTAATGGTTTTTAATGTTAGCGCTCTCGCTCTCACGTTCGTATTGTCGTATCTCTCCATCTTCTTCTTTTTGAGCGGCGTAGCGCGCCCTTAAGTAGTCGAAATACGCTGAATACAGGCTGAAGAATTTTGTGCATATTTGGAGAATTTTTCGGATGAGTTTTCTTGCAGAGAAGATGAACGCCATATAAGCAAACAATTCTGGCATACATGAATGTTGACAATATCCATGCATACTGTTACACTTCTAATTAGTATTTTTTCAGTATTATGGTCTACCCTACCTATCTGAAAAAAGTCTTAAAATAGAATTTTCGCTGAGATAGTGACGTTTCTTTTGATAGAATGTGTAAATCCGTTATTGGAAAAAAAAGTTTATAATTAATAAATATTACGGTTTCCACAGATATTTTAGTATTAATTGATTAAATAAGGGAAAATGAGAGAAAATACTTTCTTGGATGTAAGGTTGGTAGCGTTAGACCACTTACTGCGTGGCGGGCCGGATCGGAAGAGACGGATTGAGGGAAACCAATGCTGGACCTATCCAGCCAGACTCTCTCAAACCGTCCTGTCCCTTACACCACAGTGGAAGGGATGGATTCACATGTTCGTCATTCTTGGACACATTGATCTCCAGATTGCTACCCAAGCCTTATACTTTTTTGTTCTAGAAGAACTAGCTTTCCCTAAAAAGACCTACAACTGTGTGATTTTATTCCATTTCACAACTACAGCACACTAAACGGTTATCCGATTTTTAACATAAAACGAAGGTCTTATCAATTTTATAATGCAATAACAACGAATAAAGTAAGTTTTTCAATGTAAAAGTTTCTGAAAGAAAACTAATATTCACATTAAAATGTCGACACTACTGCTAACAAGCAAAAAAAATAAAAGAAATCATATAAAATGGTCAAAGATTTACAAAACTACTGCGCCAAAAGCAAAACTTTCAAAGTTTTCACCTGGTCCGTTACATCGCTGGTATATTTATTATTCTTTGGTAAAAAGTTTACAGACTGGCTTAGAATTTTCCCAGAGTTCTGGCTTTATTGAAAAAAGTGTAATATTTATCAGAAATACAATTTCAGATATTTCGAGGTCAGAGGCACATGAAAACGTTAATAAATCGTGATGTTTTTTTACATTCGACAGAAACTTAATGATCATTTTTTAACTTAGAGGGAGGATAAAAAAAGGGAAATTGATATTTTCGGTTAGGTTAGATACCATTTTATGTAGATCCTACCGTTGAATGAAGCAGAAATCTTTTAAACAATGTTTTAAAAAACTCATTGCCCACAATACGAGCTATGTTCAAAACCCATCCCGGAATTTAAAATAAAAACCCTGGATCATTCACACAATGTTGATATTTTGATGATATTATACATAATATTTACCCCTTTCTCCTCATGATTATTTTTTCTGCTCTGACCTAATTTCTTATTCCGTTTCTGATTTCTGAGACACAGGAAACCTTTATTATGTAATTGTGAACATCTCTGATATGAAATCCTAGGAGAACCGTGTCATTTTTAATGCCGAAAACCTTGAAATCTGGAAGAAACTTCTATAGTGACCAGCTCTGGACTCTAAATAATTGATTTAGGTACCTTCTTCAGCACTACCACAGTTCAGCACTGATGGGAGTTGAAAGGGAGGCGTCTACTAATATCTACAGGAATTTCAAAAACTGAATAAAGCGGACTAATATCTATGAGAAACCATGTGTTGACTAATATCTATACGATGTAGGTTGGAACAATATCTATGGGAACCAAAGTGAGGACGAATATCTACAGCTCAAACTGCTGACTAATATCTACGGAACAGGTGATGTAGACGAATATCTACAGTACTGGCAGAGGTTGGATTTGCAATTATGTATAGCATATTGGCATAACGTAATATTGCGTTTGCAGTTTAAAGAACTTTCTTTTGTATCACAAACCATGTTACACAACAAACCTAGCGTAGCCGCTAAACTACTCGAAAACTGGGATGTTTTTCTTGCCTTGACGCGAGCAGGCGCTACGATGGGGGCATTTTCTTTTGTATCACAAACCATGTTACACAAACCTAGCGTAGCCGCTAAACTACTTTAATCCTGGGATGTTTTTCTTGCCTTGACGCGAGCAGGCGCTATGCCAATTTCAACATTACAGAAAAATACGTAATATTATGCAAAAACTTCATGTACGTACTTTAAACGTTTAAGCCTTTACGTAATTGAAGTAATTTATGTTTTTCCGTACAACCTCTTGCTCAGCTGCCCTCTGTAGATATTAGTCCCACCTACGCTCCATAGATATTCGTCACCACTGGGACCATCATAGATATTAATCCGACCTTAATCTGTAGATGTTAGTCTTCACTCTGAAAGTCATAGATATTTGTCCAACATATGAGCTGTAGATATTCGTCCGACATACATGCTGTAGATATTAGTACCTGGAGTCAGTTTAAAGCACAAATAGTTATAGGATTATGCTCTGCTTTGATGAGAATAAGCTTCAGGAATTTTGGGGTTCATAGTGTTCTTGTTCTCAGGCCCTTTGAAATAACGAAAGTGAAAATAACTGTTACAACGTTTAGTGTGAGTGGATTCTGAAAGTCAAAAAATACCCCAACCCTGTGAAGTTAAAAAATACCTCAACTTTTATTACTTGTTGAGTCCTATTTAGTATTATCAAAATATTCTTTATCGCTTGCACACATCAATACACATTACAGGGAGCTACGTTAATTCTAGATACATCGTCAAATATGCAGTAACAATCCTGTCGAATCCTTTAGTAAAGGAATTGGGCTACTGTGAAAAGGGTTAACAAATTGGGCGAATGACATGAGCGCTAATGAAAGCTAAAAGTTTTCTAAACGACGAAAAAATTAAAATTTTAACTTACTACGTTAAGTCGATAAAAACAAGCTTTACAACTCCAAATAAATTAGGTTTTATAGGTGAAGCTTAAGATGTCATTACAGAGCTAACACTTAAAGATAAATATCCAAATAAAACACAAGTTACTTGTGGCACACCGTGCTCACACTTCTTCAGCCTTTGAATTTAATTGAATTGGTTAAAAAAACACAATGGAATGTGCTGCCCAAGTCTTTGTGTCCGTCTTCGCCATTGGGGAACGTTGATTTAATTAAGAACATAAAGATTGAAAATAATAATATACACTTTTAATCGGCCGTCAGCCCACGTAAGCCCATTATACTACCAGAAACATCTGGACGTTGGACACAATATTGTTCGTGAAGTGTATATTATATGGATTAATTTACTTTTCAAAATCTTCCACGAAAACATCACAAAAAAAAATGATCGATAAAATTTTCATTTTTAGAAATTCTATAATTCTAAATTTCTACATGAAAATATTTTTACATGAAACGACAAAAAAATTAGTTTGCGATAACGTTGGTGATATACTTGCCAAATAAAATATGTGTGTGATTTTAATTTTTTCCTTTATCAGCATTTTAATTTAGAAAAATCATAAAGTGAGCCATAAAAAAAAAATTATGTTTGCATTTAAAATTTTTTTACAATGTGGTTCATTTATACATGTGTAATTTACCTATTTGAGAAACCAATTATAGATATCCTCATTATACTATTTTGTTATGGATCTATAAATAAAACATTGCACTATACTTACAAAAGCCAAAAAATATTACCTTATTATAACAATAGGGAGATTTTTATAACAGGAGATACCCGTACTATATAATATATGTCATTACATTATTTTTAATTTAATTCATTTTTAATGGATTTTTTATATTTGTTTTGGTTACGATTGAAGATGTCTACATCAGAGAATGTTATCGATGTTGAACATATTCATTATTCATATAAGACAAGCATTTTTAGTAGAGTTTGTTTTACGGTGTTTTTCTTTAAGTAAATTACACGAATACTCGATGTATTAATTTTGAGAAAATTTATCAAAACGATAGTGTGATTTAAAAGAAATGTTTTTTCATGATATTTTTCTGAGTCGATTCAATTTTGTTTACATATAATGCATAAAATGGAGACCAGACAGTCGACACAAATTCTAGATGGCTTCGTACATAAGCATAGTATGAATTTTAAAATTTAAAAGCGTATTTTATCACCTTTCAAAAACAGTTTTTAGAGTACAGATGTGTTCAGAAATATTCTGTTTTTTGGATTTTATTACAAAGCGGAAATATTTTGACCTTCTGATAAAATAGGCCCAAAACCAGAGGGGCTATACAATGTCAAATACTGTCTATCTACTAGCAACAACAAATTCAGGACAGTTCAAAATATTTCCTTGTACCGTGTTTAATGGGCTTTTAGACCATTATACTTCTGAAAATAATAGAATTGGGCTTTTGAACATTAAGAGATAGTTTGGAGCCGGTAGCCACTTCGTTCTGTGTAGATTACTGTCTGAAACAGAGTGTTAGTTGAGTGTAAGATAATTATTATTTCTTACTGTAACATTTTTTTATTACATTCCAAGGCATCGTAAATTGCACCAGTTCAAAATTAATGAACTTTTTATTTCTCACTGTACCGAAAATTGTTTCATGAAAGCGATAAAAAAATGATACAGTTTTTGATATAAACTTTTTTAAAGGTTACAAAAACTCATTTTTTATTCTTATAAAAAAGTTATTCTTTTCATACGCAATGAAAAACGTTGCTGCCAATAATATGGAAAAAAATTGTAGAAGTTAATTTGAAATTTGAGATTAACAAATATGACGTTAAAATAATTGGTTACAATAGCCGAATTGGTAGAGGTGCCCGTCCCGGTAAGACGAGTTAAGAGGCTAGACTTTAAACCACACGCGGAACACCCGCGACTGTCATTCTGTCCCGCTCACAATTACCGCACGCACACTTACAATACATGCGAATGCGGAATGTGCGAATGAGACAACGCTCAAATTTACCTACAGAAATCGCTCGAAAAGGGGTTTATGGAGAATACACTTTTCTACACCGAAACTTTCACGAAATTGAAAATTTTAAAAATATATATTTTTTAGAAAGTAGAAGCTACGTCGGTAGCTTTTTATAATTTTATAATTCTTTATGAGAGTTGAGTTAGCAGCACTTTTTCCTTAAATAATATTTTTTGATAAATCGTACATGTTTGACAGTGAATGTTTACGTTAATACGAAACGCATCGAAAATTTGAAAACATACCGACATAGTTTTCAGCTTTTAGAAGGCAGTATAAGAAAAATATATTCATTTTGTGCAATTTTCGATGTAGAAAAGTGTTTTTTCCCGGGCGTCCTTTTTGTATGGGCCGAAAAGCGAAGTCTATCATCTTAAGGGTTCGAGTCCCAGTTGCAACTGTTATCTTTTATTTGTCTATGTTTTGTTCATTTTTATATTTTCATTTTAGATTATTAGAGTTATCTTCTTCTTCAATGATATATTAATATTGTTTATTTTAATAAAATGTCATAATAAGATATTTTTGATGTTTTCCCCTCGGTTATATAAGTAAAATCCCTATTTTCCTTGTCATTGTTGACTTGCTTTTATCTACTTTCATATAATTTAATACAAATTTTCTAGAAAAACCGCTCCTACAAATTTCGAATATCCTCGCAGCAAATTTTAAATTGAAAAGGGTAGGTTCCCGGCGCCTTTCATATTTTATACGTAGGTGTACCAACTTACTAAAATGTGTGTTTTTTGGAATCATGTGATTTATTTAAAATATTATATGAAATAAAGTATTGCAAAAAATAATTGAGGTTACAGAAAGATTTTGCTGTATTTGTAAATACAGCGTCTAAATCGCAAGGAAACAGTAGGATATTAAATCCTCAATTGGGGTATGTTATAATTCTGAATGGAGAGAGAAAGGTAATAAGAAGGAGAAGAGTACCTTTGGGAAGTACCTGGCTATTCAGATCTGACGCCCTAGCACGCTTGCTCTATATCGATCGGTAGGATAACTATTGGTAACTTCTCATCGTTCCCTAGGACAACTGCACATCGCTAACGTACAAACAACAGTTGATGTCGAATATGTTAAGGACACTTAGTCATTGTGAACTGTCACTTATTCGTTGGCGATCTGTAGTCATGCTAGGGAACGATGAGAAGTTACCGATAGTTATCCTACCGATCGATATAGAACAAGCGTGCTAGGGCATCTGGTCACCAAATAAAGCTAAAGTCGTATTATGAAAGTGTGTTACAAGGCTTATTTAACTAATTATTAATATGTTGTTAATAGGAGTGCTGTTACTTACCCTGATGTATGGCAGTGAAGCATGGAACTGGCAGAGAAAGGATGAAAGTAGACTTAATGCTGTAGAAATGAGATTCCTGATGTGTGGTAAAAGCATCTATGATCGTGTGAGGCATGTGGAGATCCAAATAGAATGCAAGGCTGATGTGAGCGCAATAAGTAAGATTAAGAAAGATGGTTTGGGCATGTTGACCGAATGAATAAAGAAATAGTGTAATGAGAATTTATGACGCGAATGTGAATGGTAGAAGAAGTCGAGGACACCTGACCCAAGTGAATCAGTTACTTGAGTCGGGCCATGTCAAGATTCAGAATAATAGAAGAGTATGTACGAGAAGATGTATGAATGTGAATGAGGCAAGAAATGTTTGCCAAAACCGAGTTGTTTGTGCGGTCTGTCCTCTCTGCCTACCCCTGCGGAAACGGCGTGTTTGGTTAGTTAGTTAGTTTTTAACATTTTAAAAAATTAATGTGTTATATGTAGGTAAATCTATTTCAAAACTTAGACCGGCTGTTTTAAAATTAATAGCGCGCAAACAGTTGGAAATAATTAACTTTAGACATATAAAAATGATTTATTTTAATTTTTATGTGAAAACTGCACAAGAGTCCCAGCTGCTCTAGAGCCAGAAACGCTATGGCATTCCCAATCGGGGTGTGTTGTGAGTCTGAAGGTAGTGGTGAGGGGAAGAAGATGATCAAGAGGGAGATTGGGAAGTTCCTGGCTAATCAGAACTGGTCACCAAACACAGCTAAAGCCATTAAAAGCAGAGTTTCAATTCTGAATGATGGTGTTATTTTCCACTCTACTTATATATTATTTGAATTTAATAAAATGTGTAATAACAAAAATTTACAAATAAAATTTTCTTGCGCGTTGTTGTTTATGATTACGTTATACCTAGTCATAAATCGTAGTTAGACAAGACCAAAAGACAAACAACAAAATTACTCTTTTCCTCTACTTACTAACATTTTCATGAACACCAAATAACACCCACGATTAAATATTTACAGTCACAAACATTATTATTCTTCGTAAATTTCATGCTATTGAATATATGATATATTACGTAGATAACGTAAGCAATATGTACATAAAGTTTTAAAAGGTGTTCTATTGTATCTAATATAACAGATTTTATTTTAGAAAACAGTAGATGACTACACGATAAACATATTTTTATGGTCATATAAAACATTACCAATAACATGCTAAACATCCAATACTCGTTTCACACACACGGGATCAGATAACTCAAGATATTATAATGATATTATGTACATATTTAAAGGCATAAATTTAAAATAGAGACTTAATAATAGCAATGTAGACAATGCATTATCATACTAGAGAGTGTAATAATGCCGTAAGCAGTAAGGCGATTCGCAGCAAAGGTTAATAATGTAGCTTAAATGGCACAAAAATTGTATCTTAACTAGGGCTTGCAAAATCGCTAAACACGGCTAACCGGTTATCGGTTATTTTTATATCTGAGAATTTAAAAGATATTTTTATTCTGAATGGTGGTAGGTCACTGGGGGTAAATTATTGAGAGTAGGTATTGTATTGTACTGTTGTTTTCTGGAGTTTCTCTTGTTTCTGAAGAAATATAATGATCGGGAATTTCAATGATACTTCGGTTCGTTAGGTTACTAGTCGCGTTTTTATCTTATTTACAATGATTATTTAACTGGACTTAACGTCCATTCTAAAGGATACTCTGATTAGATCTGCGTTAGAAGAAATTAATGGTCATTGAAGGAGCTTAACTGTCATTCGGATATCATCGGCAATCTTCGTAACCACTTGGACCCGAACGGACCCGAGCGAGACAGTTGTCTCTCTCATATAGTACGACTTTACTGACCTATTTTAAGACATATAAAATTACATGTAACTACTTATTCTATCGACATATCGACCCCTTGGAATAATAAGGTTCCATCTTCCTTGGTAACGTCGTTCGATAATGGGATCTATGGTAAGTTACTTTAGAGTTCATTATCGCAAAACGTTACTCCATATCTTCTTAATCCCTAGGGTCTTGTTATTCCATAGGGTCGATATGTTGAGAGACATTGAAACTTCATACATATTCTCATACACTACATTATCAGTTCCTGCTTGCTTACATGCATCAGGGTTGGCACCAGAACTCTTTGGTGGACCAGTCTCGTTTCCAATGATAAATATTTACTTTACTACTGCCAATGATCAATGATACGGTTATTTTGCAATTGATAACATAACCGGTTAACCGTTTTCAACCGGATTCAGTTAAAACTGTTTTGAAAGCCCCAATCCCGACTATATTTTAGAATTAACAATTAATTTTATATTCTTAAAACTGAATATATCTTAAACATATTTATGCGTTTGTCCTAGTCTTGTATTACCCAAAAATATTATATCCAAATTTAAAATTCTTGACTTCTGTAAACATGGCAGCAAGACGTGATGCCTGGAGATAATTCAAACAATAAAAAATTAAACAAGTTATTCGTGTTTTTAAAAACCATTAAGTAGTTAGTGCAAATAATTTCTTGATAATATCTATGACATTAATATGTATCTTTATTGGCTAGGCATGATTTATATTCAAATCTACATTAGAAAGACAGCTAGATAAAACTAAATAAATAATAACTCTATCAATCACTCATTATTTATTGGCAGTTTATTGGTGCAATCTAGAATCTACCCACTCGTTTCTTGGACGTACTCAAAAGCACGGTGATTTCGTGGATTTATCAATAGATAATCGTGTAGCCTAACCAATTGCAATCATTTGACGGCCTCCGTGGTCCCGACCCGAAGGTTGCGGGTTCGAATCCCGGCAAACTTCGATATTTCCCGAACTAGTGATGTGGTTAGGATGTACCTGATTTTTAAGACCTAGTAAGTAAACGTTGTAAAGTCATTTCATAACATTAGGGCAAATATGATTTCTCGAAGATTTAATAAGTGTAGCCCAGAAGCAAAAAGGCAACTTTTTAACACATACTGCACGAGCCTATATACCTCGGAGCTGTGGACCAACTACAACAAAGCATCTCTAAAAAGAATGGAAGTACAGTACAACAATTCATACGGAATACTTTTTGGGTTGTCCTGGTACTGCAGTGCCACTGAGATGTTTGTAGATGGGCGTGTTCCTGCATTCCGAGCACTACTCAAAAAACGGATCACCAGCTTTAGAACGCGACTAGCCACGAGTGAAAACGGTCTTGTGATGGCAGCACTGCACTTCTGGCAGGGTCCTATTTACAAGCGATGGAGCCAACTCCTGATGTCATAGTAAAAAAAAAAAAAAAACTTTATTTTCATGTTTTTTTTTTCTGTATTATTTTTATTCTGTTTTATCTTACTATGTGTGCAGTATTTCACAATATATATGTATATTTTTAATATTAATTTGATAATATGTTCTATGTATAATATGGAGCTCGTGGGATTGCACCACCCTCCCCGAGATCTGGAATAAACAATAAAAAAAAATAAAAAAATATAAAGTCTTGATTCTTTATTTTAGTTACCCGAGTGGTACAGAGAATATTTTGCAGTATGTACCTATCATAAAAAAACTGCCACAAAAGTCACAAACCTCGACAAATTATGATGTCATCAAATATTCCCGCATGACATTCAATTCCTAATAAATTCGCTGTTTTTGATCGTATTTCAAAACTTATTACTGATTTTAAAAGCAAAGGAAATACTCTTCCAATTTCGGCATTGTAAATCGTCATGGGCATTAAGAAGTTAATATTTCTAAATAGATCTATAATCTTTTTTTTTCAGTGTGTGACCCATAGTGTTTCAGACAATATGTGTCCATTTACAATACACATATTGTAACATTAACTATTTATTATTTTTTTAAATGATACAAACAAAATAAGAATTTTAACTGTTAATTATTATTGGCAATTTACATGCCTCTTGAATCCTTCCACGGGTGCTAGCATAGTCCATCGATAAGGATCGGTAGGATAATTGTCGGTAACTTCTCATCGTTCCCTAGGACAACTGCAGATCGCTAACGTACAAACAACAGTTGATATCGAATATATTAGGGACACTTAGTCATTGTGAACTGTCACATATTCGTTTGCGATCTGCAGTTGTTCTAGGGAACGATGAGAAGTTACCAAAAATTATCCTACCGATCCTTATCGACGGACTATGCTAGCACCCCTGGTTACTGTTAAAAATGTCGATAGTCTTAGAGGCGTTGTTTAACTGCGCTGTATCTCGTAGACAGTACGTCCGTTCTGCCACGTGGGATACATAGTAGATCGTGGTGCCATCCCTGGCTGTAGTTGCTCGGTAGGAACAAAGGCCCCCCTCCTCCTCGACTGGTAGCGCGTTTCAGCGAACAAATCTTCATGATGTATGTATGAATCGCGGATTCTCAAATACAATTTGTCTATTTATACTCGTAACTGACGTAAAAATCATATTATTGTCTATATCCCAGTAGTAAAAAGTAATTATTTTAAGCCTCAAATGATCCATTAGCTTGTATGATATGGAATAATAAGTTGAAATAAGAATAAATCCCAGTCTAATAAAAAAAAAATTAAACATTAAAACGACAAAAGACACGTGTGAACCTGGCAGATAAAATTATTAAAAAAATAGAAATGTATTTAAAATCAGGATCTCGAAATTGGAAATATTCAAATGTGAACTTATAAATACAACAAAAATATGCAAAAACCGGTAAACCCGGTAACGACGCATAGAAAAAGTGTTACGTATTGATGAATAAATTATCTTCTCTTCTTAAGTCGGTACCTCACTGCTGAGTTCCGTGACCTCTACTCCAATTCCATGGTGGACAAGGCTGCTCCACTTCTGCGCTGCGTGGATAGACGAGGATACCAACGTACAGCTCCCTAGTGATAATTGGTCACTCGAGCGCATTGGTGACATTCCTCTACATCTTCTGCCTTTCCCAGTACCTTTGAGTTTCTCCAAGTTGGAGTCCTCAGTCTGGCGAGCAACCTGTCCAAAGTATTTTAAAATACTTTATATACAGATAGTTGAGAGCCATATCAAAAGTCAAAAAATAGAAGATAATGTATGAGACGATGTATGAATGCGAATGAGGCAAAGAGTGTGTGTCAAGATAGAGTTGTTTGACGGTTCGTTCTCTCTGCCTACCCCTGCGGAGAAACGGCGTGATGGTTACTTAGTTAGTTTTTTTTAGTTGAGAGCCTAAAATATTGTAGATGCCTCTTTCAAAATGGACACATTATTTGTGCGCCAGGCGGTTCAAGGAATTCTGAGCATTTTTTTCCAGCACCTCATTTCGAGGCAGTCTATCCGCTTTTTCGCTGGCTCAAGTTTCTACACCGTATATAATCGTGCGTTGAATCTAAAAAAGCTCATATTACAAAAACATGGCAAATCGAATTGAAGAAATTATTTACAATCATCAATTCAAATATCAAAAATATTTTTAAACATTTTGATAATTGCGATTAATGTAATTTTTTCTTGCGTTGAGCCCACATAGACAACTATTCAATAGACAAAATTATTATTCGTATAATATCTCGAAATTCTAATAATTCAATTAATCTTCTGTCAACAGAGGAAAAGGTTCCTTATTGTGCGATGACATTTGAGTCCCACGCAGATCCCATAAATTGAAGGTCCATAAATCAAGATAACATTGAGTTGGTTTTTTTTTTAAATTTCATACAGGAAAAACGCACTTCAAAATTAGTTTCATCACTAGCGCAGACCCATGCAAAATCACGGAATATTATATTGGATATATATTGCATCCACATATGCATATGTTATGGAGAAAACGGGGAGGGGAAGGAGATCAGTTAAGATGATACCCGGTGGTGCAGAAATAGAGTTTACTAAAATATTGCTGTCACTGTTGCTCTTACTCCACCGGATATTGAGCGAAAGGGACAATGCACTGACACCTAACTAAAATGGAGGTTTTGTATTCCCCACTTTTCTCCTCCAACAGTGGACTGATTTTCAATTTTTTTTTTTCATCTACATAAGAAAAAACTATTCTATGTCTGTACGTTTTGCTTTTTTTAAAAAAACATTGTCTGGTTTGTATACTGAACATCTTTTGACGGCGTTAAAACCAGTCAATTTTATTGATTTTTGGAAGGTCATAACTTCTATAAAAAGTAACTTATCAAAAAAAAACAAAAAGTACCGACACGCTAGTAGTTGATATCTATTTTATGCAAAAACAATATTTTCTCTAGGGTTAAAATCCAGAGAGATAAATAGGGAATACGTTTGTATGGAAAAATCACCGCCGGGTATCCTCTTAAGTGAAGGATTGTAAGTACCTGGCTTCCCAGATATCGTCACCAAACACAGCTAAAATGTCTTCTTTAAATTTTCAAATTAATTAAATACTTAGTTTTAACTACTTTTAATGTTAAAAAAACAGTATGCTTCGTAAGCAATGCTTACTTCATTAGGGTTTACGTAAATACTACAGCTAATGTCATTTTAAGCAACGTTGCACTTCTAATGTTGGTCTTTCGCCGTTAGGAAACACTCCAAATAGTTGACATTTGTCACAAGCAGGTCGTTTTTACGACTCGTTCTTGATTTTAATAGCTCAGATGTGGAACGATTTCCAACCCTATGTATTTCCTCCCTCCTACTTCAAGGATATCTTCGAGACCCAGGTTCACTCCTTCCTTTACACTAAAAGACTTTTAGTACAGTATCATCATAGGCCCTGAGGGAAATTATTTTCTTCAGGGTCTATATCAACAACACCAGTACATTTTTCGTAAGTAGGGAATCGAACGCGCAATACTCTAATCAAAGTCACAAATTAAGCTCTCAAAAGCTCAGCGACATAATCCGCGATAATCGCAATCCAAAATAAGGATTGAAACGTCAAATTGACGTATCTATAAATTAGCAATTAGGGTGTGGCAAGGGGATGAGCCGCTTTTACTAATTATTATTATGACGTCAGGCTTCGCTGATCTTATTATTATCGGTAATTGAAATTGTTTGATGTCAGTTATACGTCACGTTAAGGATAAGTCTGTCATTTGCACGGGATTATCGGCATTATTAGTAAGAAGGAATTTACTTGTAAAACCTCTTGAGAGCACTACACGAGTTCAATCAGTATATCATTGTCTTTATCCTGTCTGATTGAGAGCGATATATCATTGTCGAATTTTGAAATTATTAGAATACAGATAACATACTTAAAGAAACAAAGAAGTATTATTTATACCGGTTTAAAAAGGTAATTAATTTTAATAAACAAACATGAGGTATTCAATTGCACTGGATTCGGTGATAGTACGTGTAGGATAAAAAAAGGTGTGCAAGGAAAAAGGAATGAACAATCACTTACAATAAAACAATAAGTCACAACATCGTTCCACCGCAGCACTTTGAGGTTTCGCCACAACAAAAAAAATGAATACTAAACGGTATTATGGTCAAATGACTTATTTTTATCTAAAATAATATGTGTACATAAAAAAACACTGACAACTCGCTTCCAAGGTCGCTCCAAATCTTCTTCTGTTTTCAAAAACGAAAGTTTTTTTATTCTTTAAGGCATTTCGACCATAGTTAGTCACACGACGTTATCGTTGTAATATTTTCTGCCTTTTTCGGTTTCATACAAGACATATGAGAAGTAATAATACGATCTTCAATGATGTATATAAGACCTCTCTCTAGGGCTACTACACCAGGCCCCAGATAGGCGAATAAAATTGATTTTCTTTTTTCAATATTTTTTCAATATTTGGTCAATTTTAGCCACAGTCTGGTAAAAATTAACTTATTTCGGGCACAGCGACACGCCCATAACACACATCCATCGTTGTATTCCTTCAATGGCCCAAAAGAACAAAATTTTCTGTCAAAATCTTGACTCAAAAAGGATTAATTCACAATGTAGATATTGAGATATTTCAATATTTGACGAACGGAACAGTGGAGAGAGCTTACAAAGAAAATCTTCCGTTCCTCCCTTGATACTCGACGGGGGACAGAATAAAGTTAACGGTATTATATTCTCTGCTCGTTTAATTTGTGATGCTTTAATCAAATTGAAAGGGAATTTAGCAGATATTTTAGATTCCTGTGATACGATGTTAGAGCGACGCAGAAATTAAGACGTCAAACAATGTGTATTGAGGATTATCATTATTTTGGCACGTAATCTTGTGATCTTAATATTAAAAAAATGGATTAATATTATTTATTTTATTTATTTATTTATTTACATTTGATACATTTATAGCCAAAATAACAAATACTATTACGTAATAAGAGAATATATTTAAAATGAATACAAGTGTTATTACGTTGTTTTAGGTCGATATTAGTTCATAGCTAGGCAGATTGCCTGTTCTAAGGAACCAAAGTGTGTAAAGTGCCAAATGCAATTAAAATTTTTTTTTTTTTTTTTAATTAATACCTATGTACTAAGTTTTTACTAAATGTGCCATTCATAGGTAACCATGTATCGTTTTAAGTCACATTATATAATAGTTTTTCAGACTCCTCCCTACCCAAGCCAATCAACCATTTAGTTATTATTGAATAAATGCAGGACATTTTGCAATTTTTAATATTTAAGTCTGGGGGGATTTTATTGTATAATTTCGGTCCCAGATACGCATACGTCTTTTGATACTTTGCCGTATTGCTCCCTGGGACGAAGAGATCCTTTCTGTTGTGACTTCTTGTATTGTATTTGTGATCAATTTTATTAAAATTTTCTATATTTTTATGTACATGGATAATAATCTTTTTTATGAAGTTTTGACGAACATCAAGAACGTTAAATTTTTTGTAGAGTTTGTCGCTTGAGAACCTGTAGGGTTTACGCATAATGACTCTAATTATGGATTTATTATATTACACTGTTTCGAAGAAAATGGAGAGTTGTGAAATCACAGCTTTCAAAAATAATTAATATGAACTGTATTAATAAGTATGTAACTGTAACGCTTAGATATATCAGGACTGAGTCATTTAGATACTCTCTTGTACCTAGAATGCATGCAGCTTGCAATACTTTGGCGGAATTTGTAGGAAAGTGTACAACTTCACGGAATGTAGTTATAAGAAGGCTATAATAACATTAGGTCGATGATAATAATCAATGTTGCCATAATTCAATTCTTCTGTATGGGTTCTACATAATTTAGATAGCATATTTTCTATGTAAACTGTTCCACGTACGATAAATAAATAACTAAACATTGATGAAGAAGAAAACAATAATAATTTGTTTGTTTAAATATGAAAATGAACAAGACACAGAAAAATAATAAAAGATAATATCCAATCAATAAGACAGTCTCAAAATAGATCGCAATGGCTGAATTGGATAAAGCGTATGTCCCGGTTATACGTGAGGTTCTGGGTTCGAGTCCCAGATGCGACCATTATCTTTTATTATTTTTCTGTGTCTTGTTCATTTTCATATTTTAAAAATTAGATTAATACTGTTATCTTCTTCTTCAATGACATATTACATTGATGGGAATAACTTCAAAAGTTAAAAAGAGAGTTTTCTTATAAAAAAATTAAATAAATAAACCTTCATTTCTGTTCTTTTAATTAATTAGATCAATAGTTTTATGGCTAGATTTTGTTAAGTATGATCAAATAATTGCACGTCTGTAAACTACCCAACAATCAACTCATACTAACACCAAGCCAATTTACAATCAAGACATCCACAACCACAATACTCGAAATAACAATAAAATCCGCATTCCTCAAACACACACTACAAAATATGGGATAAAATCTCTGAACTATACTGCCTATACACTATATAATTCGCTTCCAGATATGTACAAAAACATCCAGCATAATAAAAAATTGCAAAGCAATGCTTTAAAAGAATATTTTTTAACTACATTTAAAAATGAAAATATGTAATCGTCTTGTCATTTTTTTGTTCTATCTTATATACTCGTATCAGTTTTTCCCTCTCTTTACTTGTTTTCTCTTGTTGTTTGTTCTACTTAACCTGTCTTTATTTTTATTTTTATGCTGTACTGAATGTAAAACTTATATTATGATATCCAAATACCTTTGTAAAATTGTAACTACTACCTCCTACCTATGAATTGTAAGTTCCTCCTGTCCTAAAATGAGTTTTGTAACTCATCGGGTTTTGCTCTAGCAAGAAATAAAAACAATTAAAAAAGAAAAAGTTACCGATTTTCTGCCTGTTTCAATGTGTAATCAGCCGTCAAGCTTATCAGCTAGACCATTATGCTTATGAGTTGATTAAAATTTGATCAAACGCTGAAAAGGGCCGAGAAAATATATTTTTACTGTGGTAACTGCCCTTATAATTAATGAACATATTTTTCATATTTATTGCTTCACGCCAATTTTGAAAAGCAATCTCATGGCCCTTAGGCATAGGTCTTGCCTAGGTCTTGCTGTGGGCAGATCTAGCGACCTTCATCCAGTTTCTTTTAACTCAGCTTTGTAGCATTGTATTAGGTACCAAGCACATTTCAAAGCAGAAATTACTACTCATTTATCTACTTCAGTTTCCAGTATAGATCATATAATATTAAATACGATTAATAGTGGTCCAACCTACGTGCCTTGTGATTTATTGATTTTTCTGGTCGATATTAACATTTTTAAACTATACCTTTTGAAATAGATGAGTACGTACAATTGCTCCAAGCAATTTAAAAAAAAGTTCAAATTAGTAGTTTGTTTGAGCTTATGGTATACCTACCTCTCGAAGGCCAGGTATATTTGGAAAAAATCGCGCGAAATTATCTTCCCGGCTTTTGCTCAAATATCGTAAAAAAACAAAGGAATAGTTTTTTTTGTCATTATTTTCTATTTGCCAGATAATGTACCTTATTATTCATATATATTTCATGATAATATCGTTACAGGTTTTCCCAGAATAGCTATTTTTAACAAAAAAATCTATGAAAATATATCCATTCGACAAAAAAATGTAAATAATATATATTTATAAAATGATCAATTTTTTTTATTTCTCTACAAACCTGAATAGACACCCTACATCAAAAAAACCAATTCAAAGGTGTTTTCGAAGAAGTAATGACATAAATACTTGTTTGAAAATGAAATGACAGTTGAAAACCCTTTGTAAAAGTGACGCCAAGTTGACCTTAGATATTTATTATAAATTATTCAGATGGGTTGGAACTATGCGAATTTTTGCTATGTCAAGATCGAGAACGGCGCAAGCGATTCTGACCTTGTTCTTCATACAATTTATTTCTACATAAGGGACAAAATCGCTTTAAAATTATTTTTTTTTAATTTCGACCCGCGGCCACTGGTGGCCGAACGGCAGTCGAGAGGTTAAGATTACTTCATTTAATGAAGTCAATTTTTAAAGCAACGAACCCGTTTGTTTATATTTTATTATTATCAAGCGACTTACTGGTCGAAATCGTGATGTTAAAGTTGGATGAAGAATATTTTTTTTGGAATCGAATAGTTATGCTGTTAGTTAGGTACAAACCTTTTGTATACAGAATCGTAACGTTGATCGAAATGACTTTAGCTATATTCATCGATCAGAACTTTCAGCAGGCGCAGGCGATTTAAATTAAAACTGTTATTATTAATTTATAAAATATATATTGATGCATAGACCCCAGAGAGGCCAATGAAATTAATATTCCATTCATGAAAGAATTTCGATTTTAAAAATATTTAAATAAAATTCTTCGGAAGTTAGTGAAAAAAATGGTTTATTCTAGGCATACTGAAAACCCAACTAAACCCTTGAGGAACAGTGCGCAGCACTTTTCATATTTGAATTGGAAGTCAAAATACTTAACCGAACAGAAAAAAAAAAAAATTATCTAAAGGCATAGCACAAATCTAGTACGGATATAAGCTTCTTTATTTATTTGTGCTTTTAATTATAAAATATAGGCCATTAAAGAGTTAGTTTTTTCACGATATTAGAGGCAACTTTTGCCTTTTATTGTGAGTTAATGATAATTATGTTTTAAAAATATTTAAATTTATGTTTTCTGATTTACGTTTTAAAGCCAATCATACATAAATTAAAATTTACACCCAAAAATGTGTTTTTTAGGATATTTAATTTTTTAATTTTATATTTATTTAAATTAGCATAGTAAGTAGAGAATTTTTTTTAAATAATTACAATTATCTCACAAAAAATGCTAAAGTTGCATCTATAATCACGATTTTATTCCTTAATGGCCTAAATTAAAATACAAATAAATAAAGTATCACATATCCGTACTATATATTTGCTATACAAGCATTTTGGCCTCAAATACCAATTAATGTTTTGTATTAAAAAGTTCCCCGTATATCGGCATTTTCTTTAGTATTTCCGACGATGTGGTGAAAGATTTGAAATTATTTGGTATATTAATTTCTGTTCAATTCTAACTACTGTTTAGCATCGTAATGCTAATTTCTTAAATAAATTATTAACACCTCAAACAAAACGAAGCTTATTAAAGTTGATAAAAAAACATTGCAGAGGAGAAATTATTTAATAAACTTTGAAAGTAATACTTTATCTATTTACACTGTTGGCTTTGTGTATAACATTCAAGTGAAATTTATATTCAAGTGAAATATTCTTTAAGCATACAAAAACCGGACGCAATTTGATCCAAAAATACGGTAAATTTGTATTTTAAAACAAGTACAACTAAATAGTTACAACACCCAAAATCAGCTTCCAAATATGATAACTCAAGATCGGTGGGTGTTGTGAGGTGTATGTAAATAAGAAGGGAATCAGAAAGATAGTAATTAAGAAGAATAATTCCGTTATTAATTCAGTAGCGAAAACACTAAAAGCAACTTTTTTTACTATCAATGTCGATCCTTGAGGAGTAGTAGGTGTTGAAAAACGATGTATGATCGTATGCGTAATGTGAAGATTTGCTAATAGTGCAAGGCTGATGTAACCGTAATGAGTAAGAACAATGAAGGGTCACTTAGATGATTGGTTTATGTGAAACGAATCAACAAAGAAAGTGAATATGTAGGTACCTTGTAGTGAATTGGTCAGTAGTTGGGTGGGCATCGCGTTTGGGTCCCACCCAGGCGTTCCGTGTTCCATGCCTCGGCTGGCTAAGTCCTCCATCACAACACAAGCAACATATTCCGCTTAGTGTTGTTGTAGTAGGAGATTTTCAAATGTAGTTGGGTTATTCGACACCCGGGAATGTTTGTCTTTCTTTTTTTAAAAAAAGACCTAAACAAAAAATTTTAAAATAATTCGAGAAATATTTAGCTTGAGGTGTTTTTAGTGGGATAAACGAATGCTATTTTAATTAAATGAAATAAATAACTTGGTAAATGGCGCCACAAATCGATTTGGCGAAGATTGTAAAATAATGCTATTTTGTTTGACATTAATATACACTATTAAATGTTGGCTATGGTTATGTCTCGAAAAAGGCCTCAAAAAATTAAAATTTACAGAAAATAATGACAATATATTTTGTTTATTAAAAAAAATCATCAAATTACCTTCAAGAAAATGAGTAAAAATCCATTTAACTACTAGCCAAGTAGTTCTAACAGGTCCCCAATAATATTTAAATGGCGTGAAATCGTTAGAAAAAGGTAAGAAATATACCGTTAGATTGCTTGTTTTGTCACCAGTTTGTTAATTAAGCTGTCGAGACAAACTGCTGTAACGTCATTGAACAAATTATATCCTTGATCATAAATCCGGAGCCACGATTAGACTCAATGCCACGAGACGAAGACAAATCTAAAATTAATACGCAATAATGTATTGGATTCATCGAAATTTTCAAGTTTCGACGGCCGGCGTAGTCCAGCGGTAGGGCGTTAGACTCCCATTTCGAAGGCTGCGGGTTCAAACCCGGCGTGCGCAAATAAATTTTATTTAATTGATTTGTGTTATTTGACAATTAATTATTTAAAATAATATATATTATATAGTACGTTCCAGAGTGGAGGATACTCTTAGTATCGCCCTGGTGTAAGACCACCATTCAGAATTGAAACGTTGCTTGAAATAGCTTTAGCCGTGTTTAGTGACTAGATCTGAATAGCCAGGTTCTTACCCACCTTTCTCTTCATCATCTCCTTCCCTTCCCCACTTACCTTCAGCCTCATAACACACCCCAATTAGGGATGCCATAGTCTCACTGGCTCCAGACGGAAGCAGTTGGGACTGTTGTGAGGTATTCACTAAAAAAAAAAAAAGTTTACCGTTAACCCTGAGACTAAAAACATTTTTTTAATCAGTAAGTATTGAACAATTAGGGGTGAGGTAAGGAGTTGGTCGGTTACTCGGCTGAGTGACCAGTGAGACGTTTAAAAAAATCTAAATTTTATTAACATTCTTTCACTAAAAATAATGTCAGGAATCACTGGTTGAAGGAATTCAATTATGTCCCTTGACACCCTGCTTAATATATCAAAGTAATCAATTTACGTATTTCTTCACTTCAAATGTTAAATAATTTAAAATAGCCACCATTGATCATTGGTGGACATTTGATTGCTAATGCACACCTGGTCCAAAACTGACTTTAGCCCGTAGAGCTTTTAGCATTCACAAAAGCAAAAACACTCTGCAAAATCGTCTCTCTACAACTCCCATGTGAATACTTCTTTCAATACGAAATCAGAATGATAATATTTGCTTTGCACTTTAAGACCCCAGTTGGAAATAAGGCTGACGGTGGTTTGACGATTCGTCTTTGGTTAATATTCAATTGGAGAAAACTTCGCTTGATATTTTTGTAAAATAAAGACATATAAACACTTACCGTTTATATAAACCATTTCGCGGAAGATTGAATGAGATGTCCTATTAACATCAAAGGGGTAGGTACTCTGAAAAGAAGAAGAACAACAGTTAGTTAAAAATAAATAAAGGTAGGTTGTTACAAAAAGGATTTAGTAAAACAGGGTGTGGATCTTCGTTGTTTGTTTTTGGGGTGTTATGCCGTGTTGTGCTACCTCCTTCTTTAGCCGACGTTTCGGACAGCGTTGCAGTGTTCATCATCAGGGCAGATCCGGCAGATCCGGCAGAAGAAAGTGAACTACTTAAGTAAGAAACTGAAATACCTACCAGCTCGTAGTGGATTGAAGCTGACGACACGGTATCGCTTCCAAGTAAATAAGCACACACTTAACACAACAAATTCACAGTGTTTACACAGCCAGACCACCGCTCTTTCGTCAGCCGGCCGGACACCGACCGGCTCCCTGCATAGGCGCTCGCGCCCCCCAACTGCCTTTTTCAAGGCAACGAAGAAGACGCTCTGGCCCCTCCACGAATCCAAATCCCCATCTTCAAGCCGAAGAGTAGGACCCCTGCCGTGCGGATGTACCCCGCGCGGCTAATACCTGCCAATCCGGAGGATTCTCCCATCATCATCCCTCCGGGCGCCCGCCAATACAGAAGGCAGACGCAAACAGGGTCCATCCTGTTCACCATCCCCGCCTACCAGCCCCGGACTCCTGCCACGACTCCTGCCCCGACTCCCGCCGCGACTCCCGCCGCCATCCCAGCCCCCATCCCGATGCCCGAGCCAGTAGCCGGGCCCAGCCGCCCCCCGGTAGGCCCAGCCTCTGCCTACCGGCCCCCAACGAGACCTCAGCTGCCCCCCCAGGACATGGAAACGTCGAGCCGCCAGGAGGAAGGATGGAGGAAGCCATCCAACCCCGTCAAGCGGCCCCTCTCCCCACAGGACTCCCGGCCGGTGCCAACCGGCAACAGGTTTGATGACCTCCCGGAGGTAAGCGAAGGCGGAGGTGCACCGAGAACAAAGCGCTCAAATAATAATACCTTTTCCTCTCCCGCAGGTACCAGCGGCCAGCAAGCGAGAAAGGATCGCGTCCCCCCGGTCGTAATGACCCTGGGGGACCTGACACACGCGCAGGTCACCTCTGCCGTACAAGCACACCTGGGCCATCCAAACTTCACCTTCCGGTACAACCGGGGCGGGACGGCAAACATTTTCGTCAGGAATATGGTGGACCACCGTGCCCTCACGAACGGGCTGCGAGCGGAGGCACGCGGCTTTCACACCTACACGGCGGAGTCCGAGAAGCAGAAGAAAGCGGTCATTAAGGGCCTGCCAAACGTTGAAACGGAGGAGATTGCTGCGAGCCTGGCGGACCAAGGCTTTGCACCCATAAAGGTCACAAGGATGTCAACCACCTCGGCCGAGTACCCCATGTACCTGGCACACTTCGATAAGGAAGTACACATGGGCCAGCTGAGGGCGGCAGTAAAATACCTATGCCACTGCAGAATCCGTATCCAGAAGCACCGCAGCAACCACCTTCAGCACGGGACACAGTGCTACCGATGCCAGAACTTCGGCCACGGCTCCCGAAACTGCTCCCACACGGCAAGATGTGTGAAGTGCCTGCTGGAGCATACCTCAGCGCTGTGCCCGAAGAAGACGAGGGACGAGTCAGCCGCGTGCTGCAACTGCGGCGGCCCTCATCCGGCCAACTTCCGAGGCTGCCCGAAGAGGGTAGCGTACGTCTCTTCGCTGCAGCAGCGCCAGAGACCACCACACCGCCAGGCCCAAGGAAGCAGGCCACATCCTCAGGCGCAGACGGCGCCGAGGACTGATGGACGCTCCTGGGCTGACGTAGCCGGTGGCTCCTCAGCCACGCACCCGCAGCAGCAGCATGAAGACGAGCCCCGTCAGCACCCCCGCCCACTGCAACAGTCCGCCTCCGCCGAAGATGATGTGGACATAATGGCCCTGCTTCAGGGTCTACTGCGCGTGCGATCGCAGCTGGCCCGCTGCACAAACAAGACCGAGAAGCTCGTCATCTTGATGGAGCTGATCACCTCCACTCTCGATGTCTAATCTAAGAGACTATTATTTAATGTATTAATTTTTGTGCATAAAATTATGAAAAACCAAATGCCAAAATACTTTAAGGATGAAATTGTTTTTAATAGAGACGTTCATAACTATGAAACAAGAAATATAAACAGAATTCGATTGCCACAAATGAAGAAATCAAAATCACAGAACTGCATAATGTACAGAGGACTAAAGATGTATGATGAAATGCCTGAAACTATGAAGAATGAAGAAAGAATGAATGTATTTAAAAAGAAATGTTATGATTACTGTAAAAATATTTAAATTTATCAAATGAAATGTTACATTGTGCTTATTAGTTTATATTCATGTAGTATAAACTAACTCAATAATAATAAAAAAAAAAAATAAAAAAAAAAATCCCGAAATGGTCAACGTCCTCCTGTGGAATGCCCACAGCATCCGTTTCAAGACAGATGAACTGCTCGCCCTAGCAAATAATACAAACACTGACATTATTTTAATTTCAGAAACGCATTTAAAACACAACATACCGCTGAGAGTGCCCGGCTTTGAAATTCACCGAGACGACCGAGCGGAAGGACAAGGCGGTGGTACCGCTATATTCGTTCGTCAATCAATCACGTCTACAAGGATCCCCACTCCGAAGTTGAAGTATACTGAAGCCACAATTATCGAAGTCATCATAGAGGATAGAGCGCATACCTTCATCGCCGCCTACTGCAATTTGAACTACAATCTGGTGAGAGAAGATTTAGATAAATTACTTAATTTGCGCCCAATTGTTGTTTTAGGAGGAGACTTAAACGCCAAGCACAACTATTGGAATAACTACAGAGGCAATGCGAACGGGAAAACGCTCTTCACACATATGCAGACTCATAACTACACGATAATGGCCCCGGACAAACCGACGTTCCACTCAGCACGCGCAAAGTACCCCAGCACGCTGGACATCGTACTCGAGAAAAACGTCAAGACGATCTCGCCACTACGCACGCTAGATGAACTCTCGTCGGATCACCTGCCCGTGAGCTTCAGCATCGGAGGAACGACTTCTAGGAGCCCCAGAAAACAGCGAAACTACAAGGACGCCGACTGGGAAGGATTCAAGAAAGAAATTAACGAACGAATATACCTAACGTCGGGAACTCTGCGCTCATCAGAAGAAATTGACGAAGCCGCTAGCACTCTCACGGAAATCATTCAACACGCACAAGACACATACATACCTCTCAAAGAAGTACACACATACACGATCAAACTTCCCGAGTACGTCTTATCGCTCATCAAAGAAAAGAATCGCCTGCGCCGCATATATCACAGCACGCGGGATGAATACTTCAAGACTGCCTACAACTGCCTTCAGCGGGAAATCAAGCAAGAAATCACCAATCTCAGGCGCGAACTTTGGACGAAGAAAGTTACGTCACGCCGACGGATTTGAGAGAGCCTATACAGCCACGGATGGCCTGAGTGATCCGGAAACGGATCGACTAGTAGAAGACTCTCTTCGAGATCTGGACCAAGCGGAGCAGACGAACGTCGCCGACATTCATTTCAGCACGCCGAGTGAAGTTGCCGTCATCATCAAGCGATTGAAGACCAATAAGGCGCCGGGAAGCGATCAAATACACAACATTTTACTCAAACATCTTCCTCAAAAAGCCATCATTTACATTACAAAACTGTTCAATGCCTGCCTCATGACCGGACATTTCCCGCAGATCTGGAAAATGGCCACCGTGCTGCCCTTCTCCAAGCCCAACAAGGACAAGAAGCAGCCGACGAACTATCGGCCCATCAGTCTACTCTCCACTCTGAGCAAGGTATTTGAACAGATTATACTCAACATGCTGCTTCCACACCACGAAGAAAACCACACTTTGCCGGACGAGCAGTTCGGATTCCGGAAGAGGCATTCCACCACCCACCAACTTACCAGAGTAGCGGAATTCATCGCAAGAAAATTCAACGAACATCGCTACACTGCCGCTGCGCTCCTCGACTTGGAAAAGGCATTCGACACTGTTTGGATCAGAGGGCTCCTGCACAAGCTTCACAAGACGAACACGCCCATCTACATCATCAGAGTGATCCAAGAATACCTGAAGAACAGATCTTTCCGAGTCTTCATCAAGGATGCGCTGTCGACAATACGTGAGATTCCAAAAGGCGTGCCACAAGGAAGTTTGCTGGGACCCCATCTCTTCAACATCTTCACGCACGACATCCCCCAGGACGAGAGATGCAAGACATCCATATACGCAGATGACGTCAAACTCTACGTTTCCTCGCTTCACCCGGATATGGCGGCCATATACCTACAGAGGGCGCTCGACGCTCTCGTAGAATACTACAAAAATTGGCGCCTCAAACTGAACGAGGCCAAAACCGAGGTCATAATGTACACGAGGAAACGCAAGAAGACAAAACCAGACGTCAACATCGAAATGGGAGGACACGTCTTAGAATGGAAGGATGAAGTTGCCTACCTGGGCCTGACCATGGACTCACGCCTCAACTGGAAATCTCACATATTCAAGGCACACAACAAAGCCAGAAAGGCAGTCGGCGCGATGAAACCAATTTTCAATCGAAGAAGCCCGCTACTTCCCAGAACCAAACTCCTCGTCTACTACTCGCTTATCCGACCGGTACTGACATATGCGATCCCCGTGTGTGGTAGCATCTCACATTCTGACCATACGAGACTACAGACTTTACAAAATCTCTGCATTAAAATCACTTACAATACGAGGTGGAGAACTAACTTGAAAAAACTTCATGACAGAGAAGACATTCCGACCTTATTAGAATACACTCACAGACTCACAGACCGATTTTACAAATCTCTCAGACATAGTAAAAATAAACTCATTCAAGAAATCGGTCAATATAATTCCCCTGCTGACTTTACTTTCAGATATACCCACAGACTACCTAAACACATACTGATGGACCTCGACCACATCTGGCATGTGCCGGATTCAGAACCAGACGATTAAGCGAACAGTAGGTATTTCCTAAATCTCCAGATTCCTTCCCCATAACGTATGTTTATATATCTATTTATATAATATTTCATATTGGTATTTATATGTATGTTTATTTTAAACTTCCATAAAGTATATATTAACATAAAAACAGACATACACCCCACACAACACAAAATGCAGGACATCTGATGTCACTGAAGGCCGAATCTGTTTCATGTTGACAATCGGCCGCCTCCCTTGAATAAGGTTTTTTCGTGGATTTCCTTATTTCCAAAGGCAAATGCGAGGGAATTCCTAAATAAGAGGACACGACCCATCTCCTTCCCTCTCCCAACACAACACAAACAGACACGTATGTATATATGCTGCCGTGGCTGGCTATGCTGATGATGATTGTTGCCGCTTGGGCGGACATGCAATTTTAATAGGGTTTTTAGATAACAATTTTTCCCTATCGATAAAACACAGGACCTTTAAGTCTATAATAGCAAGGTAACTTTTTAATAATACCCACATGAGGTAAAAATTGCGAGGCGCATATGACGCCGTTCTATTTGTATAAAGAACATTAACTTTAAATTCAGTAAATTTAAATGATTCGCACTTCATGCAAAATAAGAATCTAGTAAATCAAAAAAAAAAAATCAACAAATTCACATCGACGGATCTGCCGGATCTGCCCTGATGATGGATACTGCAACGCTGTCCGAAACGACGGCTAAAGAAGGAGGTAGCGCAACACGGCATAACACACCAAAAACAAACAACGAAAATGCTTTTGGCCATGAAAATCTAAAAACGTAAGTGTGTGGATCCTTTAAAATTAACTCTTATATTTGGTTTTGATGTGTGGCACTTCCATCATAAAAAAAATTAACCATTTTGTAATGGCATTGCCAATACTGGATTTTGGGTTCGCTGCGGTAGTCACACCTGCAAACTAGCCACCGACTCTGGGAGTTCGAATCTTGGCAAGATTTCATTCTTTGTTCGACAGCCCAGGTAGCTTGGGACCACCTCTGGACTGACGGGTGACGGATCAGACAATCGTGTATAACGCGCGTGCAGATTTTTCAGGAAATGTATGGACCTGTGCGAAGCATGTCTGCCTCTCAGCATACGCTCTATCATATAAGTCCATACATTACAAAACAAATTCTGCACGTGCGAGAAAATGCTAAATCTCAGCTTACGCCGACCCTTATTGCAGACAGAATTAGTTTTAGGATATCTTAGTTTTAATATAAATCTTGAATATTCAACACGTCTTTCATTCTTAATACTAAACCATTACAGATCAGGAGCTCTACCACTGTGTAATCGATAACTTTACGATATCGGATCGATAACTTCCGATGATTTTATATCGATTTTAATCGAATCGAATAAAAAATAAATCCATATATGCTGGCATGAAGGTATTTTCTATGATTTGACACTACGGAATGTCAGATGCTAAGCAGTTACGTAAAAATATTAATAAATTGGCAACATTGAAATTTAACTAAACTGCTTTAAAAAAAAAACACAAGTATACCCACGAACTGGCGATGCCTATGTGGGATTTTTATGGTATCATACATTTATGCATACTATTATATTATGTTTATATTAAATATATGTATATATGTTTGTGTGTGTGTGTGTGTGTGTGTGTGTGTGTGTGTGTGTGTGTGTGTGTGTGTGTGTGTGTGTGTGTGTGTGTGTGTATGTTGATATACAGCGTCTAATGCACCATGTATAGATATTTATATATATATACATATACATATACATGCATACATATGTACATATATTTTTCTGTTTTTTAAGTCTATTTAGTTTATTTTATTTTTTTAAATCTTTTGTCTACACAACTACATTGCTCTCGCTTTTTACTGTTTATAAATATAAAATAATTTTTTTATTGTAACATGTATGTAACAAAAAAATTATTAATAAAAAAAAAAATTTAAAAAAAATAAAAAAACAATATCCTATACATTTTGGCACTAAATGGAAATGAATTAAATAATGAAGTCTTTATTAATTTCTCAACCATTTTCATTTCTCAAAGATCAATCGAATCAAATAATTGAGTCCTAGATGTAATATTACGTATACCACATCTTTCATTTCTAAGAGCTTCGTTAGTTCAATATGTTAATTAAAAAATAAGCCCGTTATTTTGCATAATGAACGATATAATTTTTAAAAAATTGATAGTCAACCTAACGTTATTTGATACTTATTCATTTAAAATGTAACAATCGTCGGTCGCAATATGTGTTTACAATCGTAGATCGAGCTTGCATATATTGATAACTGACCGTAGATGTCGGATTTGGTCAATATCATATTGATATAGGGTTTTATATATTTTTATAGACATAGACCTCCAGATGCAATGGATTTCTCTTTTTTTAAATTTAAAAACATTAAATGCCACGATGTGGTTATATACAGATAGTTATTTAAATCATTATTTTATTATATTGTAACAAGATACTAACATAGTTAATAATACATTTTAAAACATCTCGTCATAAAACATCTCTCCATCCACTACAGGGTCAACGTCTTCTCAAAATAGTTACAATGAAATCCAATCTATTAATAAACTGGATTATTGCCATTACAAAGGGAATTTGTATTCAAGTCAATACTCGGTTCAAGTTTGGAAGTGCTATTCAATTATTTCCGTGCAGCGAATTTCCCATAATTCATCAGAGTTGTCAGAATAAGAGATTTCTCTGATTTGATCTAGAAACTTCGACTTCAATGGATTCTTGGTATCCTCAATATTTGATCTTCGTTGTTTTACACTGAAATATAACACTATTTTCATCAACTTAGTTATCATCGATAGCAGCCACTATTTTTCCACAGCCGGAAGAAGACATCCCAAATCTATTCCATGTGTTTGTAAAATTTTTTGATACATAAACTACACACAGGAGGCCCTGAGGAATATAATTTTCCTTAAGAGTGATTGACCAGCGGCTGAGAATAAAAGTTTAAAAATGCTTGTAACTGTAAAGGAAGGTTCTAATGAGAAAGATCGATTATTCCACGTATCAATTTTTTTTTTAATAAAAATTTAATATCAGTGGAACATCATTCTGAGTGGACATTAAAAACATTAAAAAAAAATTTATAAAAATACAGTAAGGAGGAAACCGAAACCAAACAATTTCCAGAGACTTTAAAACTGTGATTACAATATATTGAAAAGATATTAAGAGGCTAGCTAGACTTTGAACCACACGCGGAACACCTGCGTCTGTCATTCTGTCCCGCTCACAATAAGCTCACGCACACTTACAATACATGCGAATGCGAAATGTGCGAATGAGACAACGCTCAAATTTACCTACAGAAATCGCTCGAAAACGGGTTTATGGAGAATACACTTTTCTACACCGAAACTTTCACGAAATTGAAATTTAAAAAAAAATATATTTTTTAAAAAGAAGAAGCTACGTCGGTAGCTTTTTATAATTTTATAATTCTTTATGAGAGTTGAGTTAGCAGCACTTTTTCCTTAAATAATATTTTTTGATAAATCGTACATGTTTGACAGTGAATGTTTACGTTAATACGAAACGCATTGAAAATTCGAAAACATACCGACATAGTTTTCACCCTCTAGAAGGCAGTATAAAAAAATATATTCGTTTTGTGCAATTTTCGATGTAGAAAAGTGTTTTTTCCCGGGCGTCTTTTTTGTATGGGCCGAAAAGCGAAGTCTATCATCTTAAGGTTAAGTTGAATGGTATGAAGTTTTAAATAGTTTTGTTTTTAAAGCCCGTTTAAATTCAGTCAAATTCTGAATATTGGTAACAGCTGATGGAAGTTGATAGTTGATAGACAAGCAAAAGTTTTATAAATCCGGTTCTGTTTACGGCAACGAATTTTTTCATGTACCAAATAAGTACGCAACATTACGATCGGTACCCAATATCTCTTTTGACACAGTGTGGTTTCCCTTCACAAAATCCAGTTTCTAAACACCCACGCGAATATCTAAATTCTGTGCGGATCTCTTCTAGCCACGTGACAGATCAAATACAGCGCGACTGTTACGAAAATGGGCTTAAGCCAGCATTCAAAACATATTTCGTCAGAGTTTTGAAAGTTTTATTTGTACTTACCTGGTTAAGTGGTGAGTTAAATAACGATGTTGAATATGAGACGTAATTTCTTACCAAAATAATTCATTATCTTTAGATGTTTTTATGATATTTGTTTTTAGATGATATTTAAGAGATAATATCCAGAAATCCATTATTCCGTTTTTGTTAACAGCGCTGCGCGCGGATGTTTTTACAACCATGAAGCTAAACGGTATTAGTTTTAAATTTAAGGCGAAATGTTGTCAAAATGAGCAGCGCGAACAGGCAACCTCACACGGCCGCATCTCGGCGGCTAATGAATCGGGAGAATATATTTATCGAACTGCCATAAAAATGATCAAACGAGAGATGGTAAATGAATGAAAATTATATACTTCTTAAAATTAATTTTTGATAAAAATAATTTATAATTTTTCAATAATGTCTAAACAAAATAACTGTGTAAAAAAAATCTGAAATATTTTCGTTTGTAAGACCTTAAATTAATAGAAAAAATGAGGTATTTTTGTCACAAAACACGTTCTCGGATTTATTTTTTAATGATTGAATCTTGAAATCTGTGTTGACTGTGTTATACAATGGTATAACCTTAGTATATTATAAATGCACTTAGTTTTTCAAAATGTTAAAACTGCGTGTACCAGATAAAACAACAATCTTTCAAAATCAATTTATGTTTCTTTGTAAAAAAGAGTCAATACGTCTAGAATTTGATTTAAAAATGACTAATTTCCGGTATTCTTTGGTAAATCACTCTTAACTCTAGAATACTCATCACTTTTTATACGTTAATATAAATAATTTGTCAATTCTACTAACACCACCCCTTAAAAAATGTGTTTTTTTTTTAAGCGAGCTTAAATAAGCGGTAAAACATAATCAATGGTATTAATTCAATTGATGTCGAAATAAAAGTATAAGAAAGTCTCATAGAGTTGAAAAGTATCACGAAATCTTAACTATTTGGAAAAGCAGAAAAATAACCAGCGATTTTCGCACAGCTCTAGAAGAAGGCAAACTTATATTTGATTGCATTTCCGACATCTCATTTTGCAGAGTTTGGATTAAGTCTGATTGTGTTCAGTTCATCTGCGCTCAAAAGCTCATAACGGTCTGGAAGTCACGAATAAAGTCGATTTTCATTTGTCGTTGACAATATTGCAATCTTTCAATAACTTGCTAGATTGCATCAGTCGTAAGGATCACATGAACTTCAAAGACTTGAAATCAACTTGAATGGTAAGGGTTAATTTTCATTATTTTCTTCCGAACCCTAAATGTAAATAACACCCTGATGACAGCCAATCTCCGGTAGGAAAGTACTTACACAAAAATAATAAGTATTTCGCTAAAAGAAGCAAGAAATTTTAAAATATTTTTGCACCCCACAATCGACGATAGAAAGGAAAAATGACTAAAGCGCCACACAGTTGTGATTTTAAAGATGAACCTACATAATAAGCTATTTTGTTTGTTTGGCTTGTGTTCATCACATAAGAGTTTATCACGGAGATAAATGTTTTCTAAAATACGATCATTTTATTCGTAAAACGGTTAAAAACGGGACTGAAGGTCTTACGAACAAATTAACAAGGTTTCAATGTTTATTTATTTATTATTTTTTTTTATTTATTTAAAGAAACATTTAAAACAAATAATAATACATATTTATCAAATAAAAACATTATATAAAAACAGAGAAAAAGTCTCAATAAACTACTTTTAAGTAGTTTGTCAATGGGTTCTTTTAACTTAATAGACTCGATTGTATAATAGGTACTGCAATCTTCAAGACTTAGATATATTTTCAAACTCAATTAATACCTTCAGAAGGAACTTACACCTACTTTTACCAGATGATCTCCTTACTTAAGCCATTTTATTTTTTTAATTTCTAACAATTACTACTTGTGCATTGGCTCCACAAGAAATGTATTTGTATGTCCAAGTGTAAGTACATGTATGCATATACATATATATATATATATATATATATATATATATATATATATATATATATATATATATATATGAGTACGTTGTGCACATATATGCATATATGATTATGTGAGTATATTTGTGTGTGTATGTATGTATGAATGTGTGTGTATGTATATATATGTATATTATATTTATAAGTGTGTATGCATTTTTCTTCCTAATAACTGATTTCGATCCTCCTTATTTTTATATACATATTTGAAATTAAATTTATCACTATTGTAACTAACCAATCATTATTACATAAAGAATATTGAGATGAATGTTGTGCTCACCTATAATTAGAAACATCATTACAACCATGTATAAATGTAAATTACTGTATAAATTATGTGATGTATTCTGTTGGCGACCAATAAAAAAAAATAAAAAAAGATTATAACAAAAATTAAATTAACTATTAAAAAATAATTGTTTACATTCAAAAAAAAAAAATTAAATACATTCATATCATAAGAGATATAGCCTAAAGAGGTGTAACATGATATAAAAATAAAATATATATAAAAAGTGTATGAAGTTACAAATTGTTTGTCTTAGAATCTAATACAAACTATGTCTTTCAGCGACCCAATTTTTTAACTTGATATTGGTTTTTGAGTTTGCAATTTTTTAGTTGCTGCAAGTAACATATCAATGTTTGTTGGCGGGATAATGTAAGAATAATTTGTTGGTATACGTAAAACGAAACGAAATTTGTTCTAATAATTAATAATAATAATTTATTCTTACATTTTCCCGCCAATAAATATTGAAACCCTGTTAATTTGTTCGTAAGAACTTCAGTCCCGTTTTTAACCGTTTTACGAATAAAATGATCGTATTTTAGAATAACATTTTTCTCCGTGCACAAACAAACAGTTTATACTATTGTGCAGGTTCGTTTTTAATGTCACATCTGCATGGGGCTTTAGCCATTTTCCTTTCGATCGTCGATATTATTGTAAACTTAAGTCATCTTACAACATAAATAGAGGGAAATATTGATTGAATGCGTGGCTGTGAATATGGCGCATTTCAAGAATTTTAAAACTAGATACAAGTAGTTCAAAGCTGCAGTCATCTGGATGAAGATTGCACTGATGGTGGCTAACTTCCGATTAAAGAAGAATAAAGATCACACCAAGTGGTAGAGTATTTACGATCCTTGGCTATGATACTGAAGGTCTCGGGTTCAAATCTCGGCGTGCGCTAGTGTATTTCATTAGATTAATTTGTTACATTTAACAATTTATTAGTTAGGTATACTTGCGGCCCGTTCCAGGTTTCATCACTCACAATCGGAACGTAGCTTGAAATGAAACAAATCTAAACAGTCAGGAACTTACCAACCTTCTCCTTTCAGATCTACTTCCCCTCGCAAACATAATCCATTTAGGGATGCCAGTCTCAGTGATTTCAGATGACTGTAAGCAGTTTGAACTCTGGTGCTGTGAGTACTATTTTTTTATTTTTTTTTTTAAATACAATATAACGTAATTTTTCTATGATTAATTATCACATTGCTTTAGTTATCTATGGGCTCTTCGGTTCAGATAGTCTCGTTTATGAGATGTGCCGAAGGTTACCGAAGGTAGGGTGGAGTCATTACGATCCTAGAGCTCCGCAAAGAAAACCTATCTTCCAGTTAGAAAGAACGTTAGCCTTCGAATAATATTAATAAATGGAGGTGTATAAAAGCAAAGGTAGCAATCTTTATTTAATTTTTTTATAAGAAAAACTCTCGTTTTAACTTTTGAAGGTTATTCCCATCAATGTAATATATAATTAAAGAAGAAGATAACAATAATAATCTAATTTTTTTAAATATGAAAATGAAAAAGACACGATACGATACGATACGATTGTACCACCCCAGCCAGGAGCAATCCTGTCCCGGTGAGACCGGTACACCAGGGGGCACTGATTTGTTAGGACTAGGAACACGTGCTCTAAGGATATGAAGGAGGTTGGAGTTTAATCGACCGGTATACATGGCAACCTAATAAGCCAATTTTGGAATTTAGGATGGGCAGGAATAAAGGAGTTGATTGAGCGTTGTATTTTTTTTCCTGCTTTATATCTTCCTTCTTCTTACATTTCCTTGCATCTTTTTGGCGCTTGCTGATTCATCTTGCCTCGTCTTGGCTATTCTTCCTGTTTCTCTTAGTTCTTCATGCTACTTCTTGACTCTTCTTGGTTTTTCTTACATTTTTAATATGAAAATGAAAAAGACACAGAAAAATAATAAAAGATAATGGTCGCAACTGGGACTCGAACCCAGAACCTTACGTCTTAACGGGACATATACCTTTACCAATTGGGCCACTGCGATCTATTATGAGACTTAATTTAATTTAATTTGTTAATTCTGAAATTTGAAATGTGAAGTTGACAATTACGAGAGTCTTTTAATAGATCGGTATATTACGTACAATACTTGCATGTAATATTGGACGTAAAAGCAAAGAAAGCAATTTCCATGTCGTCATTTCAAAAGCAAACATACCAAACTGGCCGGAATTGAGATTGCTGCCTTTGCTTTTATACACCTCAATTACGATACCTACATCGTTTATTGATGTTATGATATTCACTGTTCTGATCTCAAGAACCTAAGTATTTCAATAAGCTTGTAGTAGTGGTGGAAAATACTGACAAATACGACTCTCTATGGAGAGGACATTTAATTTTGTTTAATTTTAAATCCAAGATTATTTTTCGTACAAGTAACAATATTACATGGGTTTCAAAAGCATATTAACTCAAAAAGGGGACACGTAAAAAAATGTTTAAGAATCTTTTTTCTAAACTAAACAAATAATATAGATTAAACTGTTCACAGCATCTCTTACCCTTTTAAGTCTCGAAGATATATGATATGTTTTATTAACAATAAGAACACTAGATGAAGCGTGGGTGCAAGATGTGTAGCAATTTTTAACGACGAGTCATCCCATTTAATCGTGGTAGTAATCTTTGTTCTTTGTTTAACCTTTCAAACCTATTCACAATAACTGGGTTATATTACCATCACCCACTCAACTTTCGCTATTTTGTGTAACTAAATAAACAAATAATAATTGTAATTGTTGGTTTTCTTAACCCTGCTAAAACAGAATTGAATACGAATTATTTAAAGTTTATGAAGTTGAATAAAATATCAAAATCTTGTGCTAGAAACCATAAAAAGCAATAAACAACTATCGTTCTCCTCTGTGGAGTAAACACTATTTAAAAACACTTTGTTTTTACCACGATAATCTTTATTTAAAAAATCAACATGTTTCGAGAACGATGTTTTCTATATCAGAACATTAAATGTACTGTACATTTAATGTCCTGATGTATAAAAATGTACATGGAGAAAATTTTTATTTTAAAATACGATCATTTTATTCGTGAAAACGGCTAAAAACGGGACTGAAGTTCTTACGAACAAATTAACGGTGTTTCAATGTTTATTGGCGGGAAAATGTAAGAATAATATGTTGGTATACGTACGAAATTACGTAGTCCAAAAAATTATTCTTACATGTTCCCGCCAATAAACATTGAAACCCTGTTAACTTGTTCGTAAGAATTTCAGTCCCGTTTTTACGAATAAAATGATCGTATTTTACAAAAACATTTTTCTCCGTGTACACTACATTTAATGTCCTGATGAAGAGAAGATTGTTCACGAAATATGTTGATTTTTTAAATCAAGATTATCGTGGTAAAAATAAGGTGTTTTTAAACAAATTATTTCATTAATAAAATGGTGCCACAAAGTGAATTTGCAAAATTTGAAGAAGTAAAAACTATTTGGTTCGGTACTTAAATGAAACCTAGCTTAGTTTATAAAGTGAACTAATCACTGTATGTATGATCAAACAGATTTCTACGCATTATTTTTTTTGTTTTTAACATAATTAATCTATTTTGTTTTCTCTAGTACTTATGTTTTAAAACCATATGTTTATAAATACAATGGGATTCTTTAAATCATTTTTTATCCAAATTAGCAAGCAAACTAAGCAGCTCATAATACAGAATTGCAACGGACCGAGCCGTGTAGTTTTAACAGTGTAGATTTAAAAATTTTAAAGTCATCTTACATTGCTTGCACATCTAAAGACATTCATTTCTTTGATACGTTTACTAAAATATGTATTAGACATTTTAGTTAGAATTTATAATAAAATAAAGATCTTAAAATGCAAATTATTTATGAATATATCCTATAAAACCATTTTCTGACGGTTCAATTTAGAACACACGATTTTGTGTCACAATTTGACTTAAACTAACGAAAAACAACACAAATTAATAGTAAATATATTGCGTACATTAATATAAAAGCGGATTAGTCAAGGATTGAAATCATTAACGAAAACATCATCTTAATCACACACACATTCGCGACCGACTTTTTTCCGCAAACGCGGCTATTTTTTTTCAGCGGGAAAGCAATGCGCAGGCGCATCAATCACACCACCTAGCGGATTATTATGAAAATTCCAATTTAAACAAGTAAAATACGGCGTTGCCAAATCTAAATATTCACAAAAACACCGTTTAACGGCCGTGGAGTGTTTTTTTTTAGTAAGGCTGTTAGTGATTTTTACTGACCTTACAAAAGTATGCAGAAACTATATTATTTTTGGATTTGTGTAGTGACAAGAAATCGATAAAAATAAACTGGCATAAATACCACCTATTTTCAACGAATTTCTAAATCTATTATTGATCCCTCAAAAAACACTTTATATTAGTAATTGGAGCATGTATTCAATAAGAAAAGAGCTTTGAAATATTTTTTTTATCAGGAAACACATCAATAGGAACAATTGATTCCATGTTTATCTTTGGACCATTCTGTCTAAGGTATTTATTTATCAACTGAAAAAAACTTTAGAGAAGGCTTCTGAAAACATGAACTTTCTATTACAAAGCCGAATATACGGGCCAGGGTTATTTTTGTAACAAAAGCTCCAGTTTGGTATTGTTAGGGTTAAACTGCCGCGCATTGTGACCAAATTTAGATTGTTTGCCCCGCCGAATAAATACCGAAATCATTTATTATTCATACACTTCGCGATCAAACAATGCACGAGATGCTATGTATGGAGGATAGAAATGATGAGTTTTCCTTGAAAATATGGTTTAAAAAATGTTATAAATGTAATATGAAAAATGATGGTGTAGCAAATGTAAAGTTATGCAATGTCCAGTGTTTTAATATAGCGTCCTCCGCGTGCAAAGTCGTATCTCATCCAAGCATAAACTTCCTAATTAAAGTGTGTTTATCGGAAGTGACCTGCCAGGTAAGTATGTTCTCTGTGTCCATTTGTAAATAATAGTTCTAGGTAGAGCCTAAAAAGCCACAATAAGATGTACAGCGCCCTTGAGGTGATTTCTCACAAAAACGGCGATGTACAAATTATCCAATTATTATTATTATTAAGAATATAAATGTTTAATTGTAACAAATTGAATTGGTTGATTTGGTAAAAATCCCTCAGACCCTATTTCATCTTTAGGGATGCTGTTCGGAAGGTCATTTTATGGAAAGAAAAGGAGAGGTAGTTTTGGGAAGAAAAATAGTATAAGGGGTTGGTTGGAATCTGTGGTCAATGTCTCCAGAAGTGACGGTTGTATGAATCCATTCCTCCTACTACGGTGCACGATGGGACCAGACAGTCAAGCTGTAGGGTCAAAAGCATCCCATCCGCAGCAGGTACACGGAGAAAAATGTTATTCTAAAATACGATCATATTATTCGTAAAATGGTTAAAAACGGGACTAAAGTTCTAACGAACAAATTAACAGGGTTTAAATGTTTAATGGCGGTAAAATGTAAGAATAATTTGTTAAGTACGAAATTTGTTCTAATAATTAATAATAATAACTGTTAATTTGTTCGTAAGAACGTCAGTCCAGTTTTTAACCGTTTTACAAATAAAATGATCGTATTTTAGAACAACATTTTTCTCCGTGTAGGCAGGCGTAACTGCAGCTAAGACAAGATAAACCTCTCCCCATGAACCCGGGTACCCCTGCTAAGCCATTAATCGTAGTGAACCTCTTGGGGTGATCTATAGCGAAGGTGTTAGGTATGAGATGCTTTAAATTTGCGTTATATTATTTTAAGGGAGCATTTTACCTCCCTCTTGGTGGATTATCCATGGGACAACGTATTTAGGCGATTTATGATTAACGATTTCTTTATATATAATATCCGAGTTTACTACGAATAGTTGCTATATGGGATAATTTTCTAGCTATTGAATATGTATTTGTTTATTTATAATATACATTATATCGTTATAAGTTATCAAGAGGATGGTAAAATATCTCCTAATTATATTATGTCGATTTCTCTAATGTATTTTGAAGCAAAATTTTTGCTCCATTTTACATACGGTAATTTGCACTGAAAGTTGAAAAAAATCGCACATATTCTGTAGAAAGACTTGCATAAAAATATTCTAATGAGAGATATGACTGAAATGTACATTTGCATTTATGCATTATGCATTTATGCATTCTCTATTCTCTGATGAGATAAAAATAAAATAATTTCACAACTTCTCTACTTTTTCCATCACGGTAGAATTACACGAGATTTAAATTCAAAATTTACCGAAAATAAAACCGAATGACGGAGGCTGTATTTTACCGAATTTGCCCAATTTTACATTGAATTTTACCGAAATCACGTCTGTAATCCGTTTTCAAATAAACACGCCCATTAACGACATCGAGGGAAAATAAAATACAATCACCTAAATAAATCAATTGGATTTAAAATGTTACTTTGGGGATAGCTTTGGCTTCGCACAAATTTGGTGATTTATCTTATAATAAACATGTTATTTAAATTCTCAAAACACATTTTTGTAAACATAGTTGTGCAGTTACATTTTCTCCACTTAAATACAATGTACATTTAAAATATGTGTGAATTTTGAGAACAATTATGTATTATTTATATATATTTCGATTGTACGATTTGTAATAAATACATTTCATGATTTTTTCTGAATCGACTTAATTTTGTTTATATGTAATGCGAGGTGATGCACTACGAAGTAATTAAAAATCATTTATTTTGATTTTTTATTTTTAACTTATTAACTTAAAGAGTTAAACCTCAAATTATAATATTTTAATTAATGTAGATAATATTAGCGAAAGTCAATCGAAAATCCGAAACAGAAAAATCAGAAAAAGATACGGATACATCTGGGACTCGAACCCAGGACCTCTGGCAATCCGGGCCAACGCGCTATCCACTGCGCCAACGTATCCATATCCGATTCGGTCATTTTTAACTGTATCATACTTCGACTGAGAATCACCAACATTATTTTTCATTATTCTTAACGCATATTTTTATTGGCTTCTATCTTTATGTATGATTGCAAGATTCAACTCGAACTAAATGCCCTCTAGATAGTGTCAGGATAAATTTTATCACTTTTTATTAATATGCGACATCTATTGACTTTATCTGCAAGTCTAGGATGAAATATTTTTATTTTTTATTTTTAACTTATTAACTTAAAGAGTTAAACCTCAAATTATAATATTTTAATTAATGTAGATAATATTAGCGAAAGTCAATCAAAAATCCGATAGCGCGTTGGCCCGGATTGCCAGAGGTCCTGGGTTCGAGTCCCAGATGTATCCGTATCTTTTTCTGATTTTTCTGTTTCGGATTTTCGATTGACTTTCGCTAATATTATCTACATTAATTAAAATATTATCATTTATTTTGGTTTGAAAATATGATCGCTAAGAAATGTTTTAGATGCTTTAAAGGAAACCGGGCGGCGTTTTGTCTATGCAAATGTTTGATTCCTGAATTCCTATTCCTAATCAAATTCCCTGATTTCCTCTCTGGATGTTGTCAATATTGCAATGTATTTTTTATATAATATAGATATTGACCACTATCGTGTCGGTACGTTTTAATTTTTTTTATAAGTTACTTCTAATGGGAGTCAAGACCCTTAAAATATCATTAAAATTGCATTATTTAAAGGTATTCCTAAACATATTTCTTAGTTCAACGAATTTCTAAACAAACGAGACAATGTATTTCTAATGTATTTTTAGTATTTTCGAGTATTTGAATTATTTTCTTCTAATATGCTTATCTTAAAAAAATCTTAACTATCGGTTTTGGAGGAGAAAAATGCGGAATACAAAACGTCAAAACAGATATTTTTTTAATATTTTTTGTTTCCTCTTCACAGATATTGATGAACAATTACTTTGAAATATGACGTGGTGACACGTTAAATAATTTAAAAACAACTTATTATTCTGACAAAAGAAAGTTACGCTATTCACCTTTATCCTCCAATTTTACACTATCTTTCAGGCTATTTATTTGTCGTTGTCATAGAAATTAAAAATTAAAAATTACTTGAAGATTTTAAAAACCTAGTTCACTTGATCACTTTGTCGACAATGCAGATCAGAGGCCCTAGCACGCTTGCTCTATATCGATCGGTAGGATAACTATCGGTAACTTCTCATCGTTCCCTAGCATGACTACAGATCGCCAACGAATAAGTGACAGTTCACAATGACTAAGTGTCCTTAACATATTCGACATCAACTGTTGTTTGTACGTTAGCGATGTGCAGTTGTCCTAGGGAACGATGAGAAGTTACCGATAGTTATCCTACCGATCGATATAGAGCAAGCGTGCTAGGGCCTCTATTCCCCTCCCCGAGCACACTCGATCGATAACGATTGATAGGATAACTTTCGGTAACTTTTCATCGTTCCTAAGCATGACTGCAAATCGCCAACTAATAAAATTTATAGCCATTTAATGGCAGTTCAAAATGACTAAGTGTCCTTAATATATTCGACACCAACTGTTGTTTGTATGTTAGCGATCTGCAGTTGTCCTAGGGAGCGATGAGAAGTTACCGAAAGTAATCCTATCAATCGTTATCGATCGACTGTGCTAGGCGTGCATATGTGTTTATATCAGATTCAGAATTTTAGATGCATAACGTTCAAAGTGATTTATTAATATATTCAGTTAAAACCTATTTAATTAGTGATTCAATTTTGTGGGGCACTTTTTTAATCTGCGTCCCTGGTGTCAACTACCTCTGAATTTGAGGCGTATATTTTCGGTCACCCATTACATAAAGTAAGCGAGTACCGAGCGCCCCGCATTCCTGTATTTGACAGCAAAATGATACCACTCAATTCGGTTCCGCGCTGGAAAGTGATAAATAACTTTGGATTTTTGATGTTTCTGCTAAATCTATATTTAATTTGATCAAATTATAGTGATTTTGTAAAGGTAATAATGCAAGGCGTATCGGCTTTTTGTCGGTAGAAATCTTTACCGTGGTTACGTATCTATCGAGGTCATGTTACGTTGAACCACAAATAAACTGCCTCCGTGGTCGAGGGGTAAGGCTCTCGTCTCGCAATTAGGAGTTCCGGATTCAAACCCCGACGAGCACAATACAATTTATTTGATTAATTTGTGTTGTTTCACAATTTATTCACTTTAAAATGTAGTATATTTGCGGCACGCTCCAGAGTGGAAAATGCTCTCAGTGTCGCACTCGTTGAAATTTTTCTTGATTTGGCTTTAGCCGTGTTTGGTGGCCAGATCTGAATAACCAGGTACCGGCTCCACCTTCCTCTTCCTCATCTCGTTCCCCTTCCCAGTATATTCTGCCTCATAACATACCGCAGATAAATACGGCGTGCACATTTAAAATATATAAAAAAATCGGTTTTTAATTTTTCAAAAAAAAATCCTAAAACAATTTTACTTCCCAACTAACTAAACCAACGATGTTTCTACACTGTCCTGAATTTGTGAAAGACCACCGTTCAGAAACTAAACGTTGCTTAAAATGATATTCTGTCAAAAAACATTTTAAAGACATTCTTAAGAAAAACACTACAGCTACCTAAATTAATTCTTTCAAATATACCGTATTCTCCATAACATTCATTCTCTTTTTCAAATATAAACATACCATGTATATTATTTTTTATTGATATTTTCTTAGTCATAGCACACTAAATATAAAGGTCACTTTACTACTACATTAAATTTATTGTATATCTTTATTATTTTTCATCACACAATATGTACTTGCGAGAACACACATATATACATGTAAAATGAATTATTTAAGTACTAACTAATAACTGAATTTATGTACACTCCTCTCCATACACAAGCAGATGCTTCCAATGGGAGAGTAGTAAATAACTCTGACATATGTAAAATTATTCAAACGTGTCATGTAAAACATATTGTTAAAAAATATATATATATATATATATTAGCTATGTTTGATCATTAGATCTGAATAGCCAGGTACTTTCCAAACTTCCCCTTCCCATCTCCTTCCCATTCTCACTCCCTTTATTCACACAACATTCACCACAATTGGGGATGCTACTCCGACGAAATTCGGGCAATATTACATAAATAAACCCTCCCTTTCATAGTCCTGCTGTATTTGCTCCAATATGCATTTATCTGGTCTAAGGTGGCGGTGCTATCACCCATATCAACAATGGATCACTTAAGGCTAAACATAAGATAAAATAACAGCACTCCCGACGCATAAACAATGATTAAGTCTTTCTGTCGTGGAAGCAAATGGAGGCAATCTTGCCTTCAGGCTAAGTAAGAGCAAATTCTATACCAGCATAAATCAACGCAGTCTTTTAACATTTGACTTTTAAAAAACTCTGCATAAGTAGGCAAAGAAGATAAATAATTTATCTTAACGTTTTATGGGTCTATTTTTTTGAGTTGCGTCATTATCGTCATCGGAACTATTGTATTTGGAGATTTTTGGTGAATTTGAGGTATTGTATTCATCGATATTATTGTCATCGGAACTACTGCATTTGGAGAGTTTGGGTGAATTCGAGATATTGTATACATCGATATTATTGTCATCGGAACTATTGCATTTGGAGAATTTGGGTGAATTTGAGATATTGCATTCATCGATATTATTGTCATCGGAACTATTGCATTTGGAGAGTTTGGGTGAATTTGAGATATTGTATTCATCGATAATATTATCATCGGAACTATTGCACTTGGAGAGTTTGGGTGACTTTGAGATATTGTATTCATCGATATTATCGTCACCGGAACTACAGCTTTTGGAGAGTCTGGGCGAATTTGAGATAACGTATTCGTCGATATTATCGTTAACGGAATAGCCTTTGGAGAGCCTGGGCAAATTTGAGGCTCTTCCCATCTCCTTCCCCTCCCCACTACCTTCAGCCTCACAACATAGCCTAATTGGATATGCCATGGTATCACTGGCTCCAGACGGGAGCAGTTGGGACTCTTGTCCGGTATTCATATAAGAATAAATAAAAAATAAACATACCCGTACACGCCTTCATAAATTCACTATAATTTGGAAAAATGTTTTTTGGAAAAATTCAATAATATTAAAAAAAAAAATTGATTTATTCAAACTATTCAACGGTGCTTTAAAATTCTATGGAGACTGCTTTTTGAGAACTTCTAGTCGCTAAGTTTAACAATAATACTCATATTTCCAAGAAATTTCGGTTTATAAATAATCTTGAATGATGTTCGTTCACTGAACGATATTAACAGCATCTTTCAAAGTACAAAATAGAGCATGATTTAAAACAAGGCATGTTGAAAAGCATTATGTAAAGCTCTCTCGGAATAATTGTTCCAGTAATTTACCCATCCTTAGTTATTCGTGCCAGGCTGTCAGGTTTTCGTTCTCCCAACACGGGTCAGAGGGCGAAACATGTAGAGTACGTACCATGTGAGGATAGAGCACATGGCAACAGGTAAAGGTAAAGGTTCCTACCTATAACCCATTAGGGCCCGTGAGCTGATAACGTGAGGCATGACTTGGTGCAGGAACAACGATTATCCACATGAACCTGATCGTGTTACCTGTATTTTAATAAGGACTTTGTGGAGCAGCGGAAATTATCGCCGCTATTGAACTGGTTTTAATAATATGTATTTTTAATCTATTCTAATAATTATTACGTTATAATGGACTTTAATAATTGAGTTTGTGTTCGAGCTTGAACTTGACTTTGAGCTTGGATGTCATATTAAGCTTGAGTGAAAACTTGACTTTGAGCTTAAATGTCTTCTTAAGCTTAAACGTGAACATGATTTAGAGCTTGAATATCATATTAAGCTACAGCTTAAACTTGACTTTGAGCTTGAATGTCATAATAAGCTAGCGCCTAAACTAAACTATGAGCCTGAATTTCATCTCAATCATGAGCTTAAACTAGAATTTGAATTGGAAAGTTATATTAAGCAACAGCTTAAACGATCGTGAAACGTGAGCTTGAAGATCATATTACTAACCTTGAGGTTAAACTTTACTTTGAACTTGAATGTCTTCTTAAGTTTGGGCGTATACTTGGCTTAGAGCTTGAATATCATTTTAAGGGTGCTCGTAAACTAGACGTTGAACTAGAACATCATTAGCTTGAGCGTAAACTTGATGGTGTGTTTGAATATCATCTTAAATATGAGCTTAAACTTGACTTTGAGCCTGAATATTTTTAGCTTGATCTGCAATTAGAAGTAAGATATGAGCTTAAACTTGACTTTAAGCCTGAACATTTGAGGTTGATCTGCAATTAGAAGTAAGATGGTAGAAATATGTTTTAAATTTGTATAGCGACCTCGAATTGATTTTTCTTAAAACAACTAATGATCCAAATATTATATTATTATTGAATATACATATCAATAAGCTATAGCTTAAACTTGATTTTGGCCTTGAATATCGTAGAAGGCTTTAGCTTTAATTTGACTGAGCTTGAATATTATATTAAGCTTGAGCTTAAACTTGACTTTGGCCTTGAATATTTAATTTGACTGAGATTGAATATTATATTAAGTTTGAGCTTAAACTTGAGTTTGAGCTTAAAAATCACCTTATTCTTGAGCTTACACTTGATATTACACTTATACTTGACTTAAAACATGAGTATTGGCTTGAACTTGACTTTGAGCGTAGGTATCAGCTTGATCTTAAGCATATTATCTATAAGCTTTATTAGTATAAACTTGGCCTTAATCGTGGTATCGGACTCTCTGCACAACAAACTTTGTACGTATGTGCTTGACGTAAAGACATTCAATGATTTGACCTTGAATGACAGTTACTTAAATAGTTTTTAACGTATAACTTTTTGATGAATGTAAGCTTAAATATTCAGAACATGACATGAGCTTTATTGCCAAAATGAGCTTGACTTTGAGCCTGACTATTGGATTGACTTTATTTCTGGTCTATTAACATTAAGCTTACGATTGATGCTGTGGCAAGATCTTTGAAATTATGATTGCATCAGAATTCGAGCATAAGCATGAATAATCTTGAATCATATTTCATTAATCAATTTTTATATCTCAATAAAATATATAAATTTATTTTAGACCCCTTTAAATTTTAATTACACTCTACTGGTTTCGGAAGAACCCTTCCTTCGTCAGGAGAATATTAAAACTAACCTATGATATGATATTAATAGATATATACCAAACATTTAGGTGATGGAGTGGGAGGTCAAACGGGGAGGGGGAGTAATTGCGGGAATTCCAGCAATAACAGAGCGGTTTATTGGAAACATATCTAGAATGGCACTAAACGATAAATTAATTTGGTTATTAAATATATTAGCGTTATTATTTAGGGATTTTTTAACTTCAAGTGCTTCCAAGTTATCTAATTTTTTGCTTTTATTATTACGGTAAAGAATTTTAACCCCTGTGTGCTATTGCGAATATGTAATTTTTATATCTCTTATTTCTTTAATATTTGACGTTTATATTTTGAGCCTCACATAACACGAAATCACGCCAGTCAGTAAGGCAAAGATTTTTTTACGATACTGATTGGCGTAATAATGAACAGCTTGTAAATCGATTTAGACCCAAATTACGGTATTTTGCTTTAATTTACATTCGAATCTTAGAAACCATTATATTCTAATAGATTTCACACCCACTACTTTGTTAAATAATTGTTCAGAATACAACAAAGGAAAAACTGGGACCAGTCCATTGTTAGAAATCGATTTTAATCACTAATTACCATTATCCACATGTTACCACCTGTTAATATCTCACCATAGCTCCATCATCAGTCAGTTGTTAAATATTCATATACCGGCACATATTCACAGTTTAATTATATTGGACTGTAGTGTTCTAAGAACAAGTAACCAAAATTTATATAGTGTACATGAGTCATGTATTCCCCAATTACCACTAGGTTTTTATCTGATAATTTTGAAAAAAAATGTCATTTTTGCACAATGTTTCTTAGATTTGCTTACTTTTAAAACCATATCTAAAATACTAATCGGTCCAACTTCATTATTAGTTCGCAGATAATTATGCAATAAAGTTCTTTTTTTAAAATACTCCATATTTATTTTTAGAACAACATGGTCCCATTTGCAAATTAAAAGCAACATAGTTCCATTTAAAAAAAGTCTATGTACATTTTTACGAGAGCAAGATTCCATTTGCAAATTTTAAGGGTAACATAAATTTATCTACAATAGATTTTGTTGTTTCAACATGGTTTCATTTGCGATGTATTTTGAACTCATTTGTTTAGGACGATAAGGTTCCATCTGCTAATTGCGTGAAACTGAGAGAAAAATGAATACTGACATAAAAGTTTTCATAAATTTTCAGTGTAATGACCAGATGTTTGTTTCACAGTATATGAACATATTTCATCTTTTTTTTTCTAATGAAGTTCTGTTATTATTTCATCATGGGCCATTTGTTCACAGTACTTGGTTAATAATAAAATAACAGAACATAAAAAAAGCTTCCACAAAACTTGAATATTTACTTTTTTTTTTACATTAACTCCACACAAAAAAAATTAAAATAATTTCCCTCAGGGCCTATGTCATCTTTGAAGATGCTGTGAGGAGGGTCTTTTTGAGGAGAGGAAGGAGTGAACGTGGGTCTTGAAGAGACCCATGTTATAGGAAGGAGGAAACACAGAGGAAATACTTAATTTGAATATCAAATATCTAAGTTAATTTTCAAGTTCTCTGAAAAATCTATTCAGGTTCTGTTCTTTTTTCAGTTCGGTTAAGCAACTGACCCAAAATATTGTGATTTAATAACAGAACTTTTATAGAACTTGAACATTAACTTCGAAATTTGATGAATTGTTTAAATTATATACAATAACCCGACTTTAGTATTTTTTTGGGATTAAAACCTTAATATCTCAGTTTCTATATCTGTCTACCTTATAACTATGGAATTCCACCAATTCAAAAAATTAATATTTTAAGAATAAATGCCCTGATGCAGCACTGGTAGACAATACTAGATATCGAAATGAGATCATATAAGAAACTCGACGATCCGAGATGATCTAAGCATTGAACCAAAGCTACTCGTCATAGAAAAATCGCAACAGAGATGGCTTGGGCATGTACTAAGAATGTCTGATGACTGAATTCCGGAGAAAATAATGAGAATCAGCTCCCTAGGTACTATTTACTCACAACATCACGAGATTGACGACATCACAGGAGGGACTACAATAGTGGATCAACCGATTCAACGAAGAGTGCACGGCGGCGGGAATGAAGATGAGTACCTCAAAAACAGAGGTGATGGATATGTGGAAGGTACCAAACTCAGTGCAACATACTCGCTAATGCTACTCAGCTGAAACAGGTGGACAGGTTCAAATACCTTGGGGTCGAATTCTTCAGCGATGGTTGGCAAGACGGAGAAATTGATCGAAGGATAAATGCGGCAAGCAGTGTGTTGTGTCCTCTCTACAGCTCAGTGATAAGAAAAGCTGAGCTCAGCATCAATACAAATATGACGGTGTTTAAAATAAAACAGTGTTTATACCGCCCGATGCTCACTTACGGCCACCAGATATGGATGCTAAACCAACAAACACGCTCTAGAGACAGAGCTGCCGAAATGAGGTACTTGAGAGGAGTGGCAGGTGTTACGAAATGGGATCATATAAGAAACTCTACGATCCGAGATGATCTTAGCATTGAACCAAAGCTAGTCTTCACTAGCTAGCTTGGGCATGTACTAAGCATGTCTGATGGCCGAATTCCAAAGAAAATACAGAGTGCGATTCCAGAGGGCAGACGTCCAGTGGGCCGTCCAGGACACAGTTGGGCGAGACAACTCCAGAAACTGTGCGAGGAGAGGATGGGTCTGCCATCGACGGAGGACGAACAATCGGCGCAAGATAGGGACGTATGGAGGAGTCTTGATCTTGTCGATGCAGTGGGTCTCCGACCCGAATAAGACAAGGGGAAGAAGAAGAAGAATAAATAGTTGACTATGAAGAAAAAACGCCAAAATAGTATTCCCAGGGTACGCATACACTTAATGTGATTGAAACATCTTGGCAAAATGATGAAAATATGATTACAATATGAACTTTCCCAAAAAATATCGGCTTTGAACATCGACTGTACGGGCTTCCATGTACATTGGAACTTCTTGTAAATTATTTACAAAAGTAGGCTTTTTCGTGATATGTTATTATTCTGTGGCGTCATGGTCGTAATGGGTCATAATTATTTAAGCAGCCCGAGAAGCAAGGCTAGACAGTCGGACAAGTACAATAGTCGTGGAAATAAGGCAACAAAAGTAGCCGCTTTCGTGGACTCCTATTTTAGGAATACATTGTGTAAAGTAAAAAAGAAGGGTGAATAAATGACATGTTATTATAAAATGATAAGGGTAGGAATAATTATCAATAATTTTTATTCTGCAAGTACGGGCCAAAATCGTGCGTGTCTTTTTAAATAAAAAGGTAATTTTTTTTAGCTGAAAACGGAATTTTGTGTCGATCATTATTATCTTTGTATACAAAATAGAGAACGAGATATTTTGTAATTTTTTGTATTTTTCAATTATGAAGTTGTGTAAGGCAGTACGGAAGGTGATGAAGAAGTGGAAGTGAAAAGCTGGGAAAACACTAACTGATAATAGCAATTTTTTTTCGAAGAATACTTCTTCGGAAATGTTTTTACTTTGTGATGGAATTATTTATTTTAATGAAAAGACAAATAACTAACATCACTTTTACTAATAATACAAGTGATGTAATAAAAGTGATGTTAACAAAGTTATTTGTCTTCTTATTAAAATGATAACAGCAGTTAATATCGACAGCTACAAGCAGTAACTGGATAGCGATCTTCAGTTCTGGTAGACAGAATCTGCTGTGTGTTTTACATAACTGCTTGAAGCTGTCGAATTCTACTGCTTATAGCAGTCCATGTTTTATGTCTCATGTTTCATGTTTCATTTTTCATGTTTCAGGTTTTATGTTTCATGTTTTATGTTTCATGTTTCACTTTCGATGTTTCATGTTCCATGTTTCATGTTCCATGTTTCATGTTCCATGTTCCATGTTTCATGTTCCATGTTCCATGTTCCATGTTCCATGTTCCATGTTCCATGTTTCTTGTTCCATGTTTCATGTTCCAGGTTTCATTTTCCATGTTGCATATTCCATGATCCATGTACCATGTTTCATGTTTCATGTTTCATGTTTCATGTTTCATGTTTCATGTTTCATGTTTCATGTTTCATGTTTCATGTTTCATGTTCCATATTTTATGTTCCATATATTATGTTCGATGTTTCATGTTCCATATTTCATGTTCCGGGTTTCATGTTCCATGTTGCATATTCCATGATCCATGTACCATGTTTCATGTTTCATGTTTTATGTTTCATGTTTCATGTTTCATGTTTCATGTTTCATGTTTCATGTTTCATGTTTCATGTTTCATTTTCCATGATCCATGTACCATGTTTCATGTTCCACATTCCATGTTTCAAGTTCCTTGTTTCATGCTCCAGATTTCATGTTCCATATTGCATGCTCCATGATCCATGCTCCATGATCCATGTTTCATGTTCCTTGTTTCATGCTCCAGGTTTAATGTTCAATATTGCATGCTCCATGATCCATGCTCCATGATCCATGTTTCATGTTCCATGTGCCATGTTTCATGTTCCTTGTTTCATGCTCCAAGTTTCATGTTCCATATTACATGCTCCATGATCCTTGCTCCATGATCTATGTTTCATGTTCCATGTTCCATATTTCATGTTCCATGTTTCATGTTCCATGTTTCATGTTCCATATTTTATGTTCCATGTTTCATGTTCCTTATTTCATGTTCCAGGTTTCATATTCCATGTTGCATGCTCCATGATCCATGCTCCATGATCCATTTTTCATGATTCAGGTTTCACGTTCCATGTTTCACTTTCCATGTTCCATCTTTCATGTTCCATGTTACATATTTCATATTACATTTATCATGTTTTTTTTTCAAAGTTCCGTGTTTCATGTTCCGTGTTTCATGTCCCATGTTTCATGATCCATTTGTTCAAATTGTTATGCGGGTATGGGTACCGCCGCCCCGGGAACCATTCATTGGATAACCAACACCCCTGCCATAGGTTGCTCCTAGTAGAGCACTAAATTTGCTAACTTAGCAGGGGTGTCTCTAGGTTTTGGCGGCGAATGCGTTTGCCCACCTACTGCATGGCAAGCCGGATCGGCAGAGACTTTTTGAGGAAGACCTAACCTAAACCCATCCCCAGAGATGACATACGCCCTGAGGAAACTTGTTTCCTCAGGGCGTATGTCATCTCTGGGGATGGAGCTAACGTTAACAATAACGTATTCCCAGAATAGATAGTTAACGTAACTAAAACGATTTTGAAAAATAATTCTGTTTTGTAGCCTTTAGGCTCCATATTGGAATGAGTTCCAAACTATGATATTTCAGTGCTGAAAATTTTATTTTGTATTTGCCCACGTCATTTTCTGAATCCACAACCCAAATAAAAGGAGTTTACCGCTCTGTTTCAGCTAGTGGAATGAAAAAGAGTACAATATAATACATTTTAGTATTTCGCTTGAGAACTGTATCCTGTTCAACAAAGAAAAATGTGCATGAAAAATTAAAACTCATCATAATTGAGAGGAGAAGTGTTTAAAGAGATGGAAGTTTGAACACTAAAGTCAACTAGAATCTCTAAAATAAAAAATGCCCAAGTAGTACAGATTAAAAATTAAAATTATTGAAGAATGTTTATTTATTTATTTTATTTTGTCACTTCCCCAAAAAGTGGTAAATACTCTCGGTATCACCCTGCTGAAACAAACCATTATTCAGAATCAAAATATTCCTCTACCTTAACTTTTTTCCTCACCAATACTCTTATTTCCTCACCAATACTACCCGCTGGATTAACCAATACAATCTCCGCATGCGTGTGTGACTATAACATTGCCGACCATCACACAATAGCTATAAGTATACATTATAACTCGATAGATAATTTTAACAATTATAAAAAAATTAAAATTCTTTCACAAAAACTGATTGATAAAAATATATGTAATTATGATTGGAAATCGCTTCTAAAGGAAACCGATGGTTCTCTTATTTATTTAAAAATTAAAAATTATTTTTTCGACTTATATAAAAATAGCACGGTTGAAATAAGCAAAAAATCTAAAAGTAGACCTCATGCCATAAATGATTGGATATCTACTGATGCATTATTTAAAATTAAAAAAAGAGATTTTTTATATAAACGTTGGAAAAATACTCCAACAAACAAAAACTATGAAAAAGAATATAAGTGTTATCGAAATGTTTTAAATAAATTGTTAATTAAATTAAAAACCTCATACTATAATGATAAATTCAAAAATCTATTTCAAGACTCAAAAAAAACATGGAACGAATGTAATCAAATTTTAGGAAAGAAATGTAAAAATGATTGTGACCAAGTTGCCTCCAAATATTTGATGAAAGATCAAAACAAAGAAAACGTAACTAATGATTTTGTTAATTATTTCTCTGACAGTGTTTGCAATATGTTACATAAATGTAATTACAGGACAACTGGGTTTGAACCAGAGGAGATGCCTCAAAGCATGTACCTACCAAGGGCCAAAATTGCTGATATAGAAAGCATTGTGAGGCAACTTAAAAGCTCTTCTCCTGGAATTGATAACATCAGAATGAGCGATATTAAAAAACATATATTAACTTTAGGTCCAATTATAACGCACTTGGTAAACAGAATCTTATTTGAAGCAAAAATTCCAGATGACTTAAAATGCAGTATTATCAGACCCATTTATAAAGGAGGTGATCACACTGTATTGGGTAATTATAGACCGATAAGTATTTTACCTTCACTTGAAAAAATTCTTGAAAAATACATTCAGCTGAAATTAATCAAATATTTAGAGGATTTTTCGATTATTGATACCGATCAGTATGGTTTCCAAAAAAAAAAGGGAACTGAAATACTTCTTCAAAAGTTTGCCAGCTTAATAAATAATAAACTAAATAGTAAAAATCATGTATTAGTCTTATTTATAGATTACTCAAAGGCATTTGATACTATTAACCATACTAAATTATTGAAAATACTAGAAACCATAGGAATAAGGGGGAAACTTCTAAAACTCTTTGAAAATTATTTGAAAAACCGGTGCATGCAAATAAAGCTATTGAACACCTTAAGTAAAAAAAGAAAAATCTTAGCAGGCGTTCCTCAAGGTTCCATATTAGGTCCAATTTTATATATTATTTATGTCTCTTTTATTAAATACATTTTTAAACATGTAAAACACTTTGTATATGCTGATGATACTGCATTGGTGATTTTTGGCAGTGATTTGCAATTATGTATTGAACTCTTACAAAAAGATTACATTGAACTTTTGAAATGGTCTCACGACTCTGGTCTAATCATAAATGCAAAAAAAACTAAGTTGATACATATTAGATCACCCAATGCCAAGGTAAATATTATTACACCTGAAATTAAAACACACATTTCAGATTGCTTACATATTGGTATCCCTGCATTATGCACATGTGAAAATATTGAACTGGTTAAAGAATATGTTTATTTGGGAGTTATTATTGATTGTTTTTTTAAATGGGATTTACAAATAAATAAATTCTGTGAACGACTGAGATCTATTATTAGTAGATTATATAAATTAAAATTCTATGTTCCAATATGCACACTTCGGATAATTTATTTATCATTAGCTGAATCTATTATCAGGTATGGAATTACAGCTTGGGGATTTTCCTGTAAAACAAATATAAATCATGTTCAATCAGTTCAAAATTCATTAGTTAAATTATTAGCTCATAAAAGTTTATACGAACAAAGACATAATGTTCCATACCTTTATCAAAATCTTAAAATTCTCTCAGTGAGATCAATTCTATGGTATAAAATTATTTTTCAGCATATAAATAGCCCTTTGTACATAAATAGACTAGAACACTCTTACAATACTCGTTTTACGTTAAATGAAGGACTAATCGTTCCTAAGCATTTAAACAAATATGGGCAAAGAACGCTGGACTACATGATCCCAAATTGCTTAAATATGTTACCTGCAGCAATCAAAAAATGTACAAACGCAAAAATAAATATCATGTTAAAAAATTGGCTCGCTGAAAGACATAGTTTGTATTAGATTCTAAGACAAACAATTTCTAACTTCATACACTTTTTATTTATATATTTTTTAAATTTATTTTTATATCATGTTACACCTCTTTTTTATTTTTATATAATTTTTTTATTATTTTTATATCATGTTACATCTCTTTAGGCTATATTTCTTATGGTATGAGTGTATACAATATATTTTTTTTATGAATGTAAACAATTATATCTTAATAATTAATTTAATTTTTGTTATAATCCATTAAGTTAAAAGAACCCATTGACAAACTACTTAAAAGTAGTTTATTGGGACTTTTTCTCTGTTTTTGTATTATGTTTTTATTTGATATGTATGTATTATTCTTTGTTTTAAATGTTTCTTTAAATAAAAATAAATAAAAAAAATATTTGAGGATATAGTCCAACTGGTTTTGGACTTACAAATTAGGATAAATTAGACTGTGATTGCCCGCGACTAGTGATGGCCCATTCTACAACGAGTGTATCTTTCTCACTTACGTTTGTAAATAAGTAATCGAAATTTTAATAGCTTTCTATTGGTTCCATGGGAATCAACAAACTGATATTTCGGCAGGTACAGCTACGTTGTTCAAAAGTGATATCAGATTTTCTGAGGCGCGTCGAAGTTTTATCGATTTTGCTGGTATTTTTTTTCACCAGACTTTATGTCCGGTGAAAAAAACTGGTAGTGCTGGTAAAACTGGTTTTTTTCTTATGTATCCTATTATTTCACTATTATTATGGATAACAAAATAAAATTAATAAGTTTGTACCATCTTCAGGTTGGTGTTGTTTTTTATTTTTAACAATTTAAGGGTGCAATCAGTGTAATTATTGTGGGATTTGTGATAAACAATTGGACCATAACTGTGACTATTGTAGGATTTATTAAGAACGAGTAGACAATCACTGAATAAATAATTATATGTTATTTGTTCATTTAAAAAATTGTCATTTATGTTGGAAGGATTTGGGTAATTAATTAAATATTTTGCAACTGTTTTTTGTTTTCTAATATGGTGGGCAGGATCAAACCTACTCCCGTCAAAGTCTATATGTGCAGAAGCGGTTAATAATTACATATTTTAACCCAATTCTAATAAATTATTTTTGCCGAACAAATTTATTTTTTTTTAAATACCAATACGCCACGAAGGCCAACATTTTATTAATAAGTCCAACAATCAAAAACCAGTAGGCCAATAATTGTCCAACACATTTAATTCAAATGTCTAAATCGATTTAAAAACCTCTCACCGTTAAAAAATAAAACATTTCGATAAAAACAAATTTGTTATTTACACGACCATTAGCAAGCACATAACATTGCACAGTTTAAAACTGCGATAAATTGATTATTTATAATCAAATTAATGGCTTTTAAATTACAAAATATTGATACCTCACAGGTGATAATCATTAAATAATTCGTATCAATTCTACACCCACGCGCAACAAATACGACCCAGCTTAATAACAACAAAATAATCGCAATAGAAAAAATGTGTTATAATTTATGTATGAAATCCGTGCCTGTCCTAGGCGCGCCAGCATTGCCGTCTAGTCTTAGTGGCGCTTGAAATTCAAGTCTATTCCGCAATACATTTTGATTAAAAACTTAAATATAGTACATTGTTAACGAACTATATAAGTGCACATTGACAGCCTCGTACTAATTTCTAAATAGTATTTCCATACTTGAGAAAAGTGATAAATTGTTGTAAGCTATTAATCATTGAACATTTAAAGTTACAGTGTTAAAATAAAAACTAGGTTTTTAAAATATTTTTTTAAAGAGAGACGAAAATGTCCCGTTTTTTTGAATAACGTAACAATAATTTAATTTTAATTATTATAATTTAAATTATAATTATTATTTTCAATATATTGAAAATAAATAGCCAGCTTCATAAATTATAGCCTATATGTTATTTTGATGTTTAAGCTATATTATTGTAAAGTTTCATTAAATTTCGATTTAAAGAGGAACAAACATACATACATCCATACAAACTTTCACATTTATAATATTAGTAAGATAATAAACAACGCGTAATTTTTTTGGTAGCCATCGGGACTATGCTCGACATGAAAAACAGATAACACAAATATTTTAAAGGTCGCTACTCTTATCAAATAGTTCGAAACAAAGGAACATTAAATTTATTTTTCTGGTTAACGGTTCTAAAATTCTTCTTCCAGCCGTTAATTTTAAGATAAACATTCATCGCGCTTTGTGTATGTTTTATTATGATGGACTTGCTGATAAAATACATATACACGTGTTTCTACACAAATTTAATGAGTGCCTATAGTTAATAAAGAAATTACGACAACACGTATATAATACGTATTTGTTTAAAATTCGAATTGGCCAAATATGGCCAATGTTAATAGATTTCAGCACACGTAAAAAATACGTATTAAACACTAATTTTTATTGCGTCTGCTTGTGAAAGATCAGCAGCGAGGAACTTTGTCTTTCTCGATTTCTTATACCACTCACTTTCGCGTTATATTCTCCTGGAAATATTTCTTCTTTCGTGTGCTCTGCAAGTCTAAATCATCAAAGCGTCCCTTTCATAATCTTGATCGCTAAGCTTTTATCAGCCTTGTATTATTTTTTTAAAATTATTGATCGCATTTGTTTATTTGTAGAGATGGCATGAGGTTTACAAATCCCGCACCTTTTTCAAATCCCGCGAGATTGCCGGATAGAATTTAGAAATCCCGTGGGATATGCGGGAATTTTATTACGCAGTATTAAATCGAAATAATGCCGACAATAATTAAAAAGAAATATTTTCTATCAATTATTTTTGATATCATTATAAAAAACACATTGAAGAGGTGACGTAGTCAGTCATTTAAGAGGGCTTTTCGTTTCAATCATCTTTGGTAGGAACAAGTAATATTTTTTAAAAAAATAGATCCGTAACAGGAATCTTGTGTGACCCGAAAATGCCTTTAAAACTTAAAGGAAAGATAAACCAGACTATTGTTAGACCCGCGAAAATGTATGGCTCCGAATGCTGGACTATGTACAACACTTACTCTAGGCAACTCGAAACAGCAGAAATGCGAATGTTTAGATGGTCGGTAGCAGTATCACTAAAATATTTGATTAAAAGTTCACGCATTCATGGTAGACTGGTTGACATAAACAGTAAGCTGGAGGAATGACAGTTGAGATGGTATGGGCACACAAGACGGAGACCACCAGACCTCACAGTGAAGCGGGCAAAGTCTATGGAGCTTCATCGACAGTCATCCAGAGGAAGACCAAAGAACTCTTGGGTGACTCAATGCTCCATAATACTTCAGAGAAACGGCTTGAATGAAAGCGATACCCAGAACCGAAGAAGTTATAACCTGAGAACGAGAAGAGCCGACACGATTAGCTTACATAAACAATGAGTTGGGACAGTGCAAGGAAGAAGAAACTGAGTTGCTAAACAAATATTGAAAAGGTAAAAAGTATTTTAAAAATTCTGAAAAAATGACATAGACTATTGAGAATCGCTCAGTTAATGGGACTGTGCTAACTGAAGGTTTTCCCTCTGATACCACTGTTCTCAAAAATGGACCCATGTTTCTTCAAATTCGAATGAAGTTTCCGAACTTAAGATGCGGCTCTAACCTAACGTTTCTTCCTCAAAGTTCAGTAAATTTTTGTATGTCTAAGATTGACCCCCGATTATTTATATATATGTTATACAACGCGATTTTTCTAGTATAAACAGTTAGTAAAAACTAGTTTTAACTAGGGAAAACGCGTTATAACTATAAACGAGTTTTATCTGTAACAAATACAAATAAAAATTATAAAAAAATTTAATTCATTACACCGGAATACCAGCAAACGAAATTAGTATGTTATTTCTTTAATTTCCTTGGCAATTAGAGATGGTGTGGGTAGTCAAAATGTAAAACAAACTCTGAACTGAAAAATATAATTGATATAAACTTGCAAGAGAGTAAAAAAATCTTATTTCGATGTTGTTTCCGATAAATGTTAAAATAATAACATTTGAAGTGGGTAATCGTGAGAATTAAAAAAAAAAATACAGTTTTAAAAAGAAAGGTGGGTAGGTACTACCTGCTTAGGAACAATGCAATTTTTATTTTTAAAAAAACCTGTTTTCAGGAGACTCTGAATAAGACTATTTGCTTTTCTATTTTTTTAGAAGGTTAATTTGAACTAGAATTTAAAGTGAACTTACCTCGAGGTTAGGGAAATTTAAATATGAATCACTCAAAATACACAGTTTCACGTTTTATAAAACGAAATGGTCATACTTATTTTTGATGATATCATCTTGTAACTGCCGGCGTAAAAGTGGAAAAAATACATATTTAATGGTTCAAGCCACTCAGAAAATTTCCATTATTATTTAAGAGATAGGGACTGTGTCCATACATAACTAACTAACTAACCATCACGCCGTTTTCCCACAGGGGAAGGCAGAGAGGACGGACCGCCAAACAACTCGGTCTTGGCACACACTCCTTGCCTCATTCACATTCTTCTCATACATACTCTTCTATTATTCTGACTCTTGACATGGCCCGACTCAAGTATCTGATATACTTGATTGTGCCACGTCTTCCTTAGGCGTCCTCTACCATTCACATTCCCGTCATAAATTCTCTTTACACTCCTTTCTTTATTCATTCGCTCAACATGCCCAAACCATCTAAGCGTCCCTTTCTTAATCTTACTTATTACGCTCACATCGGCCTTGCATTCTTTTCGATCTCCACATTCCTCACACGATCATACATGGTTTTACCACACATACGCTTCAGGGATCTCATTTCTACAGCATTCAGTCTACTTTCATCCTTTATCTGCCAGTTCCATGCTTCACTGCCATACATCAGGGTAGGACCAGTACTCCAATGTGGATTGTAGCTTCGCTTCTGTGGACAACTTTTTGTTGGCTCCAACGGCGTTCAATCCTCCATTAATGGAATTACCTGCCTTCACCCTTCTTTCAATATCCCCATCAGCCTTCCCATCTCTAGTAAACATACTTCCCTAATATACAAACTTATGCACCTGCTCCAAGTATTCGTCATTCACAATTATATTGCACACCGTTTTCGTACTCTCTCTTTCAAACACCATGACTTTAGACTTACTTAATACGTATTAACAATGTTAGGGAAAGTATTAAAAAAAAAATTAAAGTTTTAGTTGTGTTGGAAAATACTCTATTCAAGCACTCCTGTTAAGATATAATATCATAGATATCACCAACAATATCACCTCTATGAATTCTTCAATCCAATTTTGAAATTGTCACTGAAATTCAAAGCAAATTTGAGTTTATTGAACGTGAAAAATTTCAAGTAGGAATATTTCACTTCACTGACAACCCTAATGAATATGTTTGATTAATGATCCGCTGGTTTGTACACTATGGTATTTTTTTTTTTTTCGTGAAAGTTATTTCGGCCTTTTAAGCCATTGTCAAACTATAGTCGGACGATGTTTTTTTAATTTATTGTATTATTATTAAGACTTTGTATTGCGGAAACCTCATAGGGGTCCCAACTGCTCCTATCTGGGTCCAGTGAGACTAAGGCATCCCCAATTGGGGTATGTTGTTAGACTAACGGTAGTGGGAAGAGGGAGAGACGGGGAGAAGGAAAGTGGAGAAGTACCTGGCTATTCGGATCTGGTCACCAAAAACGTTTCAATTTTGAATGGTTGTGTTACACCAGGGCGATAATGAGAGTATCTTCCATTCTAAAAATAAAATTATGTGAATTTACAAGGCAAATTATTGCAACAAAAATGTTTATTTTAGGATTCCAGCCAAATGATTCACTTGAAATACGCAGTACAAGAGTTAAAAATTATTGGTGTAAAATTCATTGAAGGTTTTCATCCCTGATATCTTACCATTTAAAAAAACCAAAAGACCTCGTCCTTAGAAGGACAAACCATGCTATGCTCTAACTACAGGTGCTCTTGAAAGGCTGTAATGGAAAGAAAAAGTAAGCCTTTTATGAAGCAATGTCCCGTCCCGTAGCTGATTATCTTTATTATTTTTTTTACGCTCTATGTTCAAATTATTTTGTTTAAGTAAGGTTATAATGTTAACCCTAATGGCCAATGTTTTCCAACCCTTACTACTTATCTTTCTGCTTAGAGACTTCTCCAGAGATAGGCAACTAGTCGTGCACAAGCGTTGTGGAGAGAGTTTATTTTTATTGAATTTAAATTGGCCTTAAATACCAAACAGTTTGTACAATTAATTCATCCTTGAATTTATTGAACTTGTTATAATTTCACGGGTAACACCCCCTTTCCGAAGAGGTAATATAACCACTTACCCCAAACGAGAGTTTTATTCGATATCTACGTTGTTTTTGCATCTCAAATTAAGTCAGTTTTAGAAAATCTTCTCGGCAATCGGAAATGATATTCCCGCTACTTAAAAAAAATCCTAGCCGCAAATATGCAAAGGGTATTTTTTAACAATAGCTTATTTAATATTTATTCAGTATTTAAATTACATGGTTAGTTACCTCTGGCTGGCCCTAGCAACCACCAATGGAACTGTGTTTCTCTCTAGCAAAAACAAATGCGGTTAAATTTACAACTTTGTTCCCACTGTTTGCTTAAGTTGCCGTAATGTACCTACTAAATATATTTCCAGCCTCACTAAATACACTACAATCAGTGGTACAGAATATACTACAAGAGCCCTTCATTACTATGGGAAATTCCTAATAAAAATACATGGATGGTTATATGATTAAAAAAAGGAAGCGGATAGGGTTCACGGCGAGTTCATCGAAAACGAGTTCATCGAAAACGAGTTCAACCTAACCTAACCTAACTAACCTCTCGTTGTCGATAAATTAGCTTTCGATGATTTTTGTGGTTTGTTTTTGGGGTGTTATGCCGTGTTGTGCTACCTCCTTCTTTAGCCGACGTTTCGGACAGCGTTGCAGTGTCCATCATCAGGGCAGATCCGGCAGATCCGTCGGATGCCCTGATGATGGACACTGCAACGCTGTCCGAAACGTCGGCTAAAGAAGGAGGTAGCACAACACGGCATAACACCCCAAAAACAAACAACGAAAATGCTTTTGGCCGTGAAAATCTAAAAACGTATCCAGCTTTCGATGAATTGATTTTCTCTGAACTCGTTGGTTACCAGCGGAGATTGGTCGTTTTCGTACAAGAAAGGTTAATCTCGTGTTATCTGCTTCATTGAAAGTTCAACTTTACATGTGTACATTGTAATACATACAGTTACCTAGAGTTAAATGTATTTACAGTGTAATATATACGTATTGTTACAGTAAGTAACGTAGGTAAAGTGGGAAGTTAGCCGCTAAAGGGTAACTCGATAAATAAGCGGAAAAGTGAAATTAATCAAGCGTGGTTTCGTTTTTATTACAACCCCTCGATAAAGATGGTGTTCCAAGGCAAATGTTTACGTTAAATTGATTTAATTAACAAATGAATATGATGTTAAAGGAAATGAATCACTTACATTCTTTTACAATTTACATTGGTTTGTTAATGGTTCGTTGAATTGTTGTTAAATTTTGAAACCATCAAATATAATGATTTTCAGGAAAATAATTTCAATATATTCCATTCGCGACGACCGTACGTGGTCGAGGGGTAAGACACTTGACTCCCAATCGGAAGGTCGCGGGTTCGAACCCTGCGTGCGCAAATAAATTTTATTTGATTAATTTGTGTTCTTTTACAATTAATTAATAAAAATAATATATACTATATTTGCGGCACGTTCCAGAGTGGAAGATACTGTCAGTATCGCCCAGAGGCCCTAGCACGCTTGCTCTTTAACAATCGATAGGATAACTATCGGTAACTTCTCATCGTTCCCTACGACAACTGCAGATCGCAAACGAATAGGTGACAGTTCACAATGACTAAGTGTCCTTAATATATTCGATATCAACTGTCATTTGTACGTTTGAGATCTGCAGTCGTCCTAGGGAACGATGAGAAGTTACCGACAATCGGTCGGCAACTTCATATCTAGCGACCGTGCTAGCACACCTGGTGTAAGACCACCATTCAGAATTGAAACGTTGCTTAATAATGGTTTTATCCGTGTTTAGTGACTAGATCTGAATAGCCAGGTACTTTCCTACCTTCCTCTTCCCCATCTCTTTCCCTTCCCCACTTTCTTTCAGCCTCACAACATACCCCAATTGGGGATGCCATAGTCTCACTGGCTCCAGACGGGAGTAGTTGGAACTCTAATTCTCTATAAAAATAAAAATAAATTCGCAATAATACAGAATTTGGATAATGATTGTAATGGTACTTCCACACCGCAGCCAACCTTCCAACTCCGAACTTAGTTCGGAGTTGGAAGGTTGGCCGATGGTGTGGTGGCTGCGGCCAACCTTCCAACTCCAAACTCCGAATTTCAAAATGGCGGATGTCGAACAGCTGATTCAGTTGCCTACAATTATTACGTAGAAGTATATACACGACATGTTTTCAAACAATTGTTACACCACTCTCCCGTAATAATATTTTCATTTTAATGGTACGCGGAACACGTGTCTGATCGCCAGCGGTTCGCAGAATGATGTGTGCATAAATAAACCAATCCCGATGTGTGGCTGCGGCAGGCTGGTTCGTGTGAGTTGGCCGTCGCGATCGCCTCGGAGGCGATCCCGGGCCAACTCGAACTCCAACCTTCCAACTCGATCTTCCAACGCACGAACTACCCCTCCACACAATCGACTAAACGTTTGCAGTTGGAAGTTGGCCGCAGTCTGGACGTAGCATAAGGGTTCACGACGAGTTCATCGAAAACGAGTTCATCGAAAACGACTTCAAATAACTAAAATTCAACCTAACCTAACCTTTTTTTGTGTAATTTGTAAATTTGCTTTAGACGAATTGATTTTTGATGAACTCGTCGGTTACCATTGTAAGGATGTTTTTGACATATTTAATGTATCAATCACTAAATATGAACAGGTCTTATTAGTTAAAGTGATTTATTTGTAGGTTATTACGCCGTGTTGGCTACCTCCGTTTTATTCTATGTTTGGGACAGCATTATAGTGTTCATCATCAAGGCAGTGTACCCAATACATATCTGCCCTAATAAAGGACAATGAAAACGAGGAAGAAAAAACCCGGACTTTAAAAAGACTAACATTGTGAGGAGAGGAACGCAAAAACCGGCCATTATTTCGTTCATTGTTGTGCGCAAGTTCAAGTACTGCCCTTGCCGTGCCGTTGTTGCCGGGCCGTTGCCGTATCAATATCGCAATAATTATAAAAGTGCCTATAGTCTTGCAGGAAATGTTAGTCGTGTACAAACATTGGGCATGCGTGCCTCCACCCTAATTTTATTATTTCTCCAGATTTCTTTTATCACCACCGCTATACAAATATTGCTTCAGCAATTAATCTTAATTGGGTCATATATATATATAACTACTTAATTCAAATTTTATGCGACCACGTTACAAATTATACACTTATTTTAAAAATGGGCAAAACGCGGTGCATGTGACACCAGCCAGTCTTTTAAAAAAAAAAATTCGCATAAGTTAAAAAGCGAAAAAAAAAAACGGAATAGCATTTTCGTAATAATTATTACAAAGAACGCGTGACAGACGCACCAATCCAGTTAATCCAATACGAAATCGTTTTAAAAGTTTTCATTCTAACGGCCGAAGTTGGACTATTTATTTCAAATAATGACCAAAAAGTCGGCCATTAAATTATTATTTAATCATTCAACTATTTTCACCCCAATTTTAGATTTTCCAGCAATTTGAAACGTATTTAGCCCGTTAATTGACTGGCCTACTTACATAAATTGTGTTACTTGATTAATTATATGATCGCATTCTAGTTTTACAATCAGATTCTTTTATAATAATATATTTTTTCAGCGGCGAAATTTTTCAATAATGGTATTTCTGACAATCGAAAGAATTACAATTCATGTAACTTTTTTCGATTATCTAGCAAGATACTGACAAGCCATTTAGTTAATAACTTAATGTTTTTATGCACTGGCAATATGGCGGTTAACAACACCGAGTACAAGCGAACTCTGTTTTTGATCAATACTATGTACAATAAGGTGGGTCACGAATGTATGGGGAAATTTTTTTTCTTGTTTTGATTTGTCTAATAGTGATAAAAGGGTGCTAAATGACGATGAAAAATCACTTAATTTTTTTAATAATATTTGGATATCATCTTCTTCCTCCGGATTGACTTTTAAATTTCACATATTAGAGAAAAAACCACCCTTGTTAAATCTTTAAAAGATGTTAGATAAACAAGTAAAAATGAACAATTTTTCAATAAAACGCAAAATAGAGGGAATGTTTCGAATTATTTACTAAAAACATATATGAATATAATTAAAATTATCTCAAGGTAGTTTATTCAAATACCAGCAAAATCCTTCTTACTCTCAAATTTCGGCATTATTTTGCGAGACCCAATCTTCACCTAAATAAGACCTTCTCTTGCAGACTTCGTACATAAAGTAAACAAAGGCTTCAATAATAGTCGTTAAACTTTTTTCAACTGCTTGAGTATGACATGGCAGACGCAGAAGAGGCAATCTACCTTCTCCCCCATGAGCTACAAATAATTGAAGATCTTCATCCGATATATTCTTCAGTATTGGGGGTTCGGTTACATTTTGCTTCCAAATAATATGATGCACCGAGGTTTATGTTTGGAAGTTGGAACAGCCCTGTTTTACTTAGTTTCTTACTGCGTGCTTTTAGAATACGACGCGCAGCTAATTCTCGGATAATCTTGTGAGGGTTAGTCAACATTGCAAGCAATAAATTTTTGGGGTGTGCGAAGTAACTGTTTTTTTCTATAACTGGATCAATTATAGTTTTTAGTTCAGCTGATAAGTTGATAAAGGTGCTGAGATTAATTACCACAGGTGACGTGCTCCATTTTTACAGGTGGTATGAGTTTTAATGCTAAACCAAGCCGGAGCATACACTTTAATATCGTACGTTTCTAAAATAATAAGATTCTCTGAAGGAGCTTCCGTTGAAACATAAAGACGAAGAATTCGGTTAGCACGCGTAAGCTATTTGGCATGAGACGTTTTTAGGAGATTTGTGGCATAAATCTTCAGGTAATTCCCCCACCGTAACTGCAGATACTATTTTATACAAATATAACTGATCTGTATCCACGTCTTTAGTAAATAATTCATGCAACTCTCCGTCAATTTTCAGAAAATGAACCATAGGCTTTTTTTTCACAGTTTTCCAAAGCTAGTCCTATTGTGCCAGAACATGTTTGAGGTCCAGATGTCTTACCGTCAAGATGTGCGAACAAATTCCGAAATGGTAACTCGTTCATGAGAAGCAAGCAAATTATCCATTGCAATGGTTTATAACTTTCGATGTGCCGGAGTTTGCTGCAATAAAACCTTAATATATTGAGTCTGGCTCTTTTATCAATGAAATATGCTCTTCAAAGCATCATTCTCTGTATTGCGTCTCCTTCCTTTCCCTGATAATTAATGTTTTATCTTTCCGGCCATCAAAATATATTGCGGGTTTTTTAAAACTTTGTGTTGTGCCCTTAATATTTCGTCTTGTTTTCTTTCGTTTGCGAAGTTTACTCTTGTCAATAACTGGAATATTAAACTTGATGTCATACAGAACTGCTGGGGAAATAGCTGCCGCTGCCTTATCTGACACTCCATATCTATCACAAGTTTTAGACTGTGTGGAATGATCAATATTGACCGCAGCCTGCTTCTGAGCTTGAGGTACAACATTAGCTTTGAAAACATCTTTACAATCGGATTCATTTGATGCAGAAGACGTGGAAAATCGAGTAGAAAGGTAGTTGGCTTACCTGTGCTTTCCTTTTTAGACGGGCACAAGGATTTTTGTTTGAAAAGTTTTCCTTTTAACGGAGTTTTCATTTGTTTTGTTGCAGCGATATCCACGTTTCCTATTATCTCTTTTCGTGTAGTACGTTAGTCAGTAGTGAAACTCTATTCATTTACAGGTATTTTTTTATCTCTAGGGCTGTCACGTTTACTGAAATCATTGCATTTGCAAGACGAAATATCAAACAGCACTTTATTTTCGCGGCGGAATTCTTCAATTTTTTTTTCCGGTATTAGTGCAATCGGTGCTCCCCCCACCCTCACCTCACGCCTCCAATGATCAAAACCAGGACTTTTTGAAAATGATTTCGTAAATATATACTGTATTTGCTACGGAAGATTACAAAAAAAATTGTTAAAAAGATTCATGGTAACTTCTATACACACTACAAATAACCTCTAAAATTTAAAATTTTCAAAACTTTGAAGTGAATCCGGAGGAAGAAGATACTATCAGAAAATTTTAAAATTTTAAACACGTCGTTTTGAACCCATTTGACACCCTTTTATTACTCTTAGAATTTGATATTAACACTTTTTTTTAAATGACCCACCTTAATGTACAATTCATTCCGTTTAGAACTTCATGGCTGTCAGTTACTTTTGCTAATTTCTTCGCATTTTCTGAATATATCATTTATCTCACGTCATTGTGTTTTCAACATCTTAAAATAAAGTGAATCTCTATTAATAATTAATGCATCTTCTCATTTAACTCTCGTGACACATGTAGTAGCGTTAATTTGGTAAGATTGACATGCATACTACTATAATTCCTTACATATTTCTTCAATGTCATATACAGAGTGTAACAGCACTTACCGAAGATTTTAACCAACGATTACTGAGAATATTTGAAGTAGAAAACTAGTTGTCATTTTGCTAACCGATGATATTTTTTTATGGACTATGGCATCCCTAATTGAGGTATTTTGTGATGCTGAAGGTAGTGGAGAGGGAAAGATGATTGAAAGAGGAAGGTAGTAAATTACCTGGTTTTTCAGATCGCGGTTACCAAACACGGCTAAAGCCAATTTAAGCGATATTTTAAATATGCATGGTGGTCTTACACCAGGGCGATTCTGAAAATACCTTTCCCTCTGAAATACGGCGCGAATATAGGTATTATACATTATTTTTTATTAATGAACTGTGAAATAACAAATAATTCAAATAAAATAAACTTGCGCAATCTGGATTGCCAGTTAGTGAATTAACTGTATCCGGTATACAGGGTGTAACAGGACTTACCCGAGAGATTTTAACCTGCGATTTCTGAGCTTATTTGGAGTAAAAACGTAAGTGAAGTTTTGGTATCCGGAGACTTATTTCACTTTTTCTTTTTTTTTTGAAAATCTAACTAAAAAAAATCTTCCGCATCTCATCACTGGTCACTCAGACGAGTGACCACCCAGCCTCTTAACCAGCTCCCAACTGTCCAACATCTACTATTATTTATGTTTTAAAAAAAAAAAAAAAAAAACATCAAAAATTTCATTTACATTTTTTACAACTCGAATCGCTGGTTAAAATCTCTCGGGTACGTCCTGTTGTATCCTGTATACAAATTTTAACAAATATTAAACTATTACTAATCTTAATTGAGGTGAAATCTAGCACATAATTGTGACACATATATGTATAATTATTAACATTGTCAGTTCACTTGTTCGTAGAGAATAAATACCACACGGCCTAAAATCGGCTTATTATTATATTAACAAGTGTGTGAATAAATCCATAAGTTCTCTACATGTGGTTATTTTACCAACGTATGAACCTATCATCACACGCCAAGGTAGAATTTACACACCGATACGAATTATATCCCTTGTTAAAAAGAAATAAAACGCTTAGGGCGTATTTTTTCATAGAGAGCTTATTATTATGATATTATGGGTAGGTACTAGTAAGGGTAGATATTTTTATGTGGTTCCAGATTAAAGGTCAATGGTTCATTTTATATTTGAAATTGGAACGAAGAATTTATAAAAAATCAGCATCGGAATAATTTGATAAATTTTCAATAAACAATTACGATGGTTTGTTTCACGGAATTTCAAATTTCAATTTCAAATGTGACATTATCATCAAATTTCCATTCAATGCTATTTCGTTTTTTTTTATATTTAAAAGATCGCCGTTAAATGCGTTTCCGCCGCTCTTGGAGCCATACTTGGCTAGTAGCATAGGTCACCCCAACTGGTGCACTACGTTTGTTGATTTTGATCATAGTAATTTCATACGTATACCAACAAATTATTCTTACATTTTCTCGCCAATAAACATTGAAACCCTGTTAATTTGTTCGTAAGAACTTCAGTCCCGTTTTAAACCGTTTTTACTATTAAAATGATCGTATTTTAGAATAACATTTTTCTCCGTGTGGCTAACCATTCTTTTGACTTTTGTTTTAAAACAAAATATAGTTAGCAAATAATTTATCCATAAAACAATACATAACCAAAAAAATAAAGGTATATTTGGTTACCATAAAAAAAAAATCTTGGTATTCCCAATATTTCAAATCGGTACTTATTTGCAGTGTACCTAAATGTGGGTGTTTTTTTAAATCGTCTTCTCAATTTACAAACACTTCAAAACATTTAATTTATCCGTCTGATTAGTTTTCGATCGTAAATTCGTGTCGTGCAAACTCGGATTTGTGACGAAGATAAGTTTTTTCGAATTACATTTTTCTCCGTGTATTATACTTTATACCTACGTAATGTACAAACTTTGCTATTGAAACTAATAAAATTAAAATAATAAAAATAAATAATAATTTTAAGTTTTCTTTCTGCTATTATAAGTGTACGTAAGTTTCGTATTATTTATATAAAAATTAAAGGAACACAATAATTATATATATATATATAAGATAAATAAATACCTATTTACTATGAAAGTGGTAACAGAGCAGTGTGTATCGAATTTATTAACTGTCTAATGTAATTTTTGTGTAATTTCTTATACTAATTCAGTAAACTACCACCGCAGAATACAGATGAGAAGTCCTCCGCATCAAAGAGATATTATATCCCCTTGGATTAGCTCAAAAGGATTCCCCTTCCATTTGAGCAATTTCTTCAATCAGGTAAGTTGAAGTAGATTGCTTCCTTACGGAAGGAACCTACCTGCAACCTTCCTTGGGTGGGTTCCTACCTAGTTTGCCCTTTCTGAACATTCTCTCGAGGAATTCATGTTTGTCATTGTTTGGTTAAGTTAACCTTAATAAGGGGAATGGAAAAGGGCTTCAAAATATTATGGCATGACTACATAAATAATTATAAAATTTTTATTTATTTATATTATGTTACTGTTTGAATTCCCCATATTTCTGCAGTGTTTGACATAATCAGACTACAAACAGTAATAATCCTCTTATTTTCATCAAGAAGTATGCAAATTTTGCTTTAAGAACAATTGACCAGCAGCTGAGAATAAAAGTTTAAAAATGCTTGCAACTGTACAGGGAGGTTGCAACGAGAAACATCGATTATTCCCCGTATCAATTTTTTTAAATTAAAAATTTAACATCGATGTATTTAATTCAAATCTTGCTTTAGTATATACCTACATTCAAGTGAGCAATAAAAATGCTCAAAACACACGATGATAAATTATTAAATATAGTGTACTTCTTGTAAGTATTTATATTTTTTTAATAATGTCTAAACAAAATGAGTGTGTAATTTTTTTTTTAAATATTTTAGTAAGACCTTAAATAAATAGAAAATCTGTGGTATTTTTGTCACAAAACACGTTCTCGGATTTATTTTTCAATGATCTGAATTTAACTAAAGTTTTAATTTTTAAAACTGTGTTGACTCGATTATTTAGTGATTTATTTTTTTGTATGATTATATGATTTGAAATTAGTGTTTTTTAATAGAATCTATCGTTTGAAAATTGAACAAATCTGCCAACGACCAACGGTACATATAACTTTAGTATATTAAAAATACACATTATTCAAAATTTTAAAACTGAGCGTACCAGATAAAATACAATCTTTCAAAATCAATTTATAATTTTTTGTAAAAAAGAGTCAAATTGAATTTGATTTTAAAAGGACTAATTTCCGGTATTCTAATACCCTCTTAAGGGGTGGGATTATGGGATGGGGTGGTTTTTTCAGAACTGTCGTGTAGTAAACTGTAGTAATGTTCCCCTTCCTCTTCTAATTGCAAAGATTTTAGAAGTTTAATGTAATCAGTAACCTTTCTTTATTTAAGCTTAATTTTCAATATTTGCTGGATGGTATTTAAGTGGCGATTTTTGGGAGGCTTAAATGAGTACGCTTAGAGCTTAAAAACTCTTAATCAATTTCATAATGCAGATGATTTTTCACAAAAACATCGTTATATAAATTATCCAATTATTGTTATAAATATTATTATTTTCATAAAAATGAAAAGAGCATTGTATTGAAAAATTGACTAACTACTGTGACATCTATTTATGAGCAAAGTTATAAACGTCTCAACGACATTTACATATTTCCAAAGTTAGCCCGTATTTACCCTGCCAGGATAATTTTGACATAAAATTAATGTAAACTACCGACCTTGTTAACTACAGCATATTAAAAAATCTTATCCATGTTACCTGAACATAACGTTTTAGTATTAAATTCAAGAGATCAAAGTTTACCTTGACGGCTGAACCTACATAACCTGATATAACGAAAGTTTGGTATCTATCATCTTTAGGCTTAGCACAGCTTCTGAGGTCATAAAATCAAATCAAGGGTTAGCGTCAAAGTTAATTGCCATTGCCAAGTAACCTGCTTTTACGGCTGTGAGATTTGTGGAAAGGCATGTGAACATTATATTTATGTAGGTTTTACAGGGAATTTGGAATTTTGAGTGCAAAATTGAAGATAACATTATTTTTTAAGTCTACTAAAATTATCATACCATCTTGAAAATAAATATTTTTACTTACCTAGAGTATCTGCTGGATCAAATAAATGGAGTAAGTGAGTAAAGGTTTTTGAACTTACCTGAAAGAAAATGAGAAAGTGTCATTAGTCATTACATTATTAAACAAATATTAGCGTACAAAACAATTATTATTAAAAAAAATTTCAAGTACTTTAAATTCTAAAAGCATAATGTTTGGGCTTCTATAACTTAAACACTAAGGGCATTTTTATGTGAATACCACACAAGAGTTCTGCTTCTTCTAATCGCCTGGAGCCAGTTAGACTATGGCATCCCCAATTATGAATACCGCAAGATTCCCACTGCTCCCTACCTCCTGGAGCCTATGAGACAATGGCATGTCCAATTAATGAAGTTTTGAGGCTGAAAGTAGCGTGGAAGGGAAGGCGAGGAGGGTGTGGAAGGCGGGGAAATTGGAAGGCGGGCAGGCCATTCAGTAGTTTTTGCGTGAAAGAGTAACAAACATACACACATCCATATAAACTTTCGCGTTTATAATATAAAAGTAAGATATACTTAGGTTATACCGTTGGTCGTTGGCAGATTTGTTCAATTGTTCAAGCAACACAAATTTTGAATTATATAATCATACAACAAAATAAATCAATACATAATCTGGGAAACATATTTTTCAGAATTTTAATTTTAGTTAAATTAAAATCATTAGAAAATAATTCCGAGAACGTGTTTTGTGACGAAAATACCTCAGTTTTTCTATTTATTTAAGGTCTTACAAACTAAAATAATTCAGAATTTTTTACAACTTATTTTGTTTAGACATTATTGAAAAATCAAAAATACTTATTATAAAAAAATATTTACAAAAAGTACACCATATTTAATATTTTTTGAGTATTTTTATTGCTTACTTAAATATAGGTATATATATAAAGCAAGTTTTTAATGAAAGAATTCGATATTAAATTTTTAATTAAAAAAAAAATTGATACGGGGAATAATCGTTCTTTCTTTTCATCGGAACCTCCCTGTACAGTTGCAAGCATTTTTAAACTTTTATTCTCAGCCGCAGTTCAATGGCTCTTAAAATAAAGTGAAATTAGTAGGGGGAATAACAAATTTTATTTTTGTCATTATAAATACCATGTATTATTCATATCAAAAACAATACATCTTGCACCAGCCACTCTGTAGAGTGTATCCACATAAAGCTCCAATTCAACCCTTAAATGAAGGGTAGTAGGCAGTGGGAACATTCATCATTTTACTTATTTCCATTCTCATTCAGAATCTGACAGAATTACGACTAATTCTGGTTGATAGCCATTCTGACGATAAAATATTATGTTTCTTGTTTATTTATACAAGAGAAATGTCATTAGAAATAATTTCACGTGACTCAAAGCAGATTTTTAATCTTGTTTAAAGCTGTTTAACAATAATTCAAAAAGCTTTTTAAAAATAATGTAATGTGAAAAAGCTGTTTAAATGTAAGTCTTTATGTGAAATAATGTCATCGTTATTTATCTATTTAAATGAAAACAAATAGCTTTGTGTACACCACGTATATAATCACAATTTTCATGACATGTTTCCAAACCGAAGATTTCTTCGTCAGGATAATAAGAACTTGAAATCATTTTCTTATTATCTTTTGGTTTCGAAACATGTCGATAGTTATGATTATATAAGTGATGTACACAAAGTTATTTTAATTTTATTAAAAATGACGCCACAAAGTGAATTTGCGAAGATTGAAGAAGTTGTTTATTTAATATTTTTAAAAATAAAGGCAAACATTCCCGGATTACGAGTAACCTGACAACATTTGAAATCTACTACCACTAAGCTGAAATTGAACACATGTAGCCTGGGTGGCACTCACACGCGATGCCAACTCATCTACTGACCGATTTGGTTCAGCAATTATTTCCTTACTGATTGTACCAAGACCTTTACTCAAAATCCCTTTTTTTTTTTAGAATTCATTATTGTATTCATATCTTTGGGGACGCCGTGAGAAGTGTCATTCATGGAAAGAAAAAAAAGGAAGTACTAGGAAGGAAAAGTGAATGAGGGGTGGGTAGGAATCTGAGTCAGTGTGTCCAGGAGTGGTGGAGGTATGTTATCCATCCTTCCCACTGCAGTGCAAGGCGATGGGTCGAGAAAGTCTGAGAGAGGTCAAAAGCTCTCCATTAATTTTACAGTCGTTATTTTAACTTTTTAAATATAATATATTTTTATAAAATCAACGAAATATGAGAAAAACACATGAAACAAACATACAAACATGGCCTCAATATTCATCTCTTTGTTTGTATATGGAGCTAATTAAATAAACATATGTATCAAATTGCACAATTTAAAAAAACGTTTATAATCTAATTTTTGAAATATGAAAATGGACAAGAGACAGAAAAATAATAAAAGATAATAGTCGCAACGGGGACTTGAACCCAGTTATATAAATATATCATCGGATATATTTATCCGGGACACTATCCAGGTTATAAATACATTATTTAAATCCTTGTTTCCAATGAAAAAAGGTAGTTGCCGATAATATGGAAAAAAAACATTAGTCGAAGATAATATTGTTAATTATGAAATTTGAAATATGAAGTTGACAAATAGGACAGTCTCATAATATATTTTCCTCCTGTAAGGAGTTAATATTAAAAAAAAAATTAAAAAATAGATCGCAATGGCTGAATTGGATAAAGCGTATGTCCCGGTTAGACGTGAAAAACTTTTTAACCCAGTTAAAAAAACTTATTTTAACTGGGTTCGAGTCCCAGTTGCGACCATTATCTTTTATTATTTTTCTGTGTCTTGTCCATTTACATATTTTATTATTAAATGTACAATTAGATTATTACTGTTATCTTCTTCTTCAATGATATATTACATTGATGGGAATAACCTTTAAGAAGTTAAAAAGAGAGTATTTCTTATAAAAAAATTAAAACGTTTATTATATAATGCATTATATTCACATTTAAAATAAAACGTTTATTATTAAATGTATTATATTCCTCAAGGATATCACAATTTTCATAGCATCAAAGCAAACAGTGCAACAGCTGTCTCTTCAGTTAAGATTTTGATTGATCTAACGCCATCTCTTGTTTGGTTTGAAAGCATCAGGGCAAGAATTCATCACGTCACTCCTCAGTAATTAACCAGAGGGGAAGTTAGCATATGTGACGAGCGCACGACGAGCCCCAGACAAGCATCAGTTATTATTCTAACCGGGAACGAAAACAGTGAGGACTTGTGGGTTATCTGTGTGACTGGTGACTGGTAATACATATAATAATGCATTATTGGATATGTTATAAAATAAATTTTATTATGCTATTATTTTATTATTTTTTTATTATTATAAAAATAATTTTATTAATGCATTATTGGATATGTTATCAATCCCCCCATTCCCCCGCATTCCGAATTTCTGCCGTTTTATAACACATCTTGAATACTTTAAGTATTTATGTTTCCAAAAAATATATGTTAATTTGAAGATAATATCTATACATTTTCCCCGCCGAAACGGTAATTGTACGAAAATCCCCCGGTAGAAAAAAAATCGCAAAGTATTTTTTTTTTACATTATGTCCACACAGGAGGACCTTAGGAAAATAATTTCCCTCTGGGCCTATGTCATCTTTGGGGATGCTGTGTGGAAGGTATTTTTAAGGAAAGGAAGGAGAGAAAGTTCTGGGAAGGAAACAGGTATGAGGGTTGGGTAGGAATCTGGGGTTCAGTGTGTATAGATCATCCGCCGCCGAGACATAGATAAACCTTACCCCATGCACCCGGGCACCCCTGCTAAGTCACCAAACGTAGCGAACCACTTGGGGTGACCTATGGCAGAGGTGTTGGTTATCCAATAAATGGTTCCCGGGGCGGCGGTACCCATTCCCGCCTCCCAAATTGTATGCTCTTAAAATTATTATAAACTGGTTTTTTCTATTATTTAACAAGTTATATGTATGAAAACATTCACATTATTTCTTTAAATACTATTTAAGACATTTCCCACGAGAATTTTTCTCTATTTTAAACGAGTTGTGTTTCATTAAACACTTTTACTATTTTTTAATTATTATGGTTTATGATATTAGCGCGCTCCCTCTATCATTCGCATTTACACATTTCTACCTTATCTTTTTGAGCGGTTAATACGGGGCCAAATTTGGAGTTTTTTGTCAGAGGCTAAAAATATTCCCGTGTTGTTGTTATAAAATCCAAATAAATGGAATATTAGTTAACGTATCCGAAAACTAAAATCTGTTTTCAAAAGGTGATGAAATAGACATTCAAATTTTATTATTAAAAATAACCATGTATTTCTTTTAAATATAACAATTTTTGATGAAAACTCACAAACTTTATTTTTTTTTTCAAATTGCGATCGGAAACTTTGGTTTCAAAATGGTGTACATTTTAATTGTTTTGTGGTTTATTTTTAGATTTTAATATAGATATAATGTTGTATTCTCTTTACAATACCGTTTAAATCATACTTCTCACTATGATAGTAAGGGAGACACAATGATTTCTATGAGACATATGTGAGCTGGGACAAATATGGTCTCCTGTGATTAAACGGGTTAATACAACGTCATACGCAAACCGACCCTTTTCGTTGGGGGAAATGCGGTATACTGTGAGATAGACGTGCATTTTAATGGGTTCAGGAGGTCTGCACAGTGAAATCAATATCTTTACAATATCGGAAGCATGGCCGCAGGGTTGATAGGCGGACCGATATTGGTAAGGAATAAATAATAAATCGTTATACGCTGGCAACGAAAACGTCAAACGTAAAACTGCTTCGTAAAAATTAAATACTAATAAATTGACCATTTGCGAATTGAAGAACTTCTATTTAATTAAGATAATATTAGCGAAACTCAATGAAAAATCTGAAACAGAAAAATCAGAAAAAGATAAGACCTGTCCTTTATGTTACCCCAGATGTGACTTTCACACCTGCCAGGCGTCCTGCATTTTTTTATCCCCAATCAAATACGGTATGTTGAGAGGCTGAAGGTAGCGGGAAGAGGAAGGACTGTGAATGATTACGAATAGTCATAGTCTTCTTCCTTGCACTGTCCCAACTCATTGCCTGGGTAGGATGTTGGGGTCAACTCTTCTCGTTCTCAGGATATAGCCTTCTCGGTTCTGAGTATCGCTTTCATCCAGGCCGTTTCTCTGTAGAATTTTGGAGCATTGAGTCTTCCAGGAGTTCTTTGGTCTTCCTCTGGATGACTGTCAATGAAGCTCCATAGACATTAACTGCTTCACTGTGTGGTCTGGTGGCCTATGTCTTTGGTGCCCATACCATCTCAACTAGTAGTCATAGTGTTTGCTATAAACATCAACCTTCCTGTAACCCGCTACATCTAAACTGGGTGTAATATGCTACATCTAGGCCATGAAAAGGTTTGTAAAATTTTTATCGTATCACCGAATAAGGCTATTTGAATAAAAACTGATCCAAAACTATAATTTCCATTATTTGCCGTTAACTTATTAGCTTTACTACCCGGTTACGTCGCAGTTTTCGGAATATTTATTTTGTTTTACTTTTTTTTAAATTTTTAAATTTAAATTTTTTTTTAATTTTTTAATTTTTGAATACTGATGTTTAAAAAATAAAAACAAATCCAAAAAATGTCAAAATAATTATATTATAGCTAAGATTATAACGAATACTATTTGTCTAGTTAAGCAAAATATAGGTTTTATAATTTGTATCAAATAAATATTGATCTCATATTAAATGTTGTTGTTTTTTGTACTTCCTTAGTAAAATAGTAATAAACGAATCATAATACAAGTAAATAATGTGCAAATCAGTAAATATAAATAATCCATTTCGATTATTTATGAGGCCGTCTGAGATTTGTCACGTCACCATTTATGATATGACTTAACCACGTCAGTACTTAAAGGTTAACAAAAAATTAAAATTTAGGGCAATATTCACAATTTTTTAAATGTGTAATTTGTTCCTGTTGTTAATGTTGACTTGCGCGATGCCGGGTGTTGAAGTAACCCACAAAACCGATGGAAAGGCTACAATTCCCACAGTACATAATATGTACAATTAAAAAAACTTATTATCATTCAACAAAGTACCGAGACGAGTTTTAAAAGTCGTAACTTTGGATATACCACTTTATTTAAGGTGTGTAAAGGGTAACCGGTTTCATGCCACTTAAGGGCAGATTTCAATACATTAAATCATTAAGGATATAGATCGTTAAAATAACTATAGGTATTACTTAATTATGTCACGTATAACAGAAGAAAAGAGACACTCCCATAGAAAGATAAATATTAGTGTGAGAAATGGAATATTTTAAAGACTACCATTGAGATTAAAAAAGGGATTAAATTCGCACAATGTAAAACTAGTTTTGAATCCTGTAGGTTTTTGTAATAATTACCTTTGAGGGTACATTCTTTTACAGAACATATTGTTAAATAAAAGAGCGGTGAATAAATTACAATTCACGAAAATTACAAAAATAATTTGAAGTCCCGTAAGAGCCTTACTATAGCCTTACTAATAAAAATAAAATATAATTTTTTTATTTTTTATTATATAAACGAGATAAAAAGTAGAAGTGATGTTCCTCGCCCCGACACTCTGATGTTTCCGCTAGCAATTCGAAAACCCGAATGATCCACAAACAATTCGATACACTACAATGTGCAATGTACACGGAGAAAAATGTTATTCTAAAATACGATCATTTTATTCGTAAAAACGTTTAAAAACGGGACTGAAGTTCTTACGAACAAATTAACAGTGTTTCAATGTTTATTAAAAATGTAAGAATAATCATTGAAACCCTGTTAATTCGTTCGTAAGAACTTCATTCCCGTTTTTACGAATAAAATGATCGTATTTTAGAATAACATTTTTCTCCGTGTACATATCTTTCGATGAACTGTTTTTATGTCAATTTCTATAATTACGGTTTATATTTAATTAATTATTTTTTAATTATATCAGAGTGGAAGATACTGTCAGTATCGCCCTGGTGTAAGACCACCATTCAGAATTGAGACGTTGCTTAATAATGGCTTTAGCCGTGTTTAGTGACTAGATCTGAATAGCCAGGTACTTTCCTACCTTCCTCTTCCCCATCTCCTTCCCTTCCCCACTTTCCTTCAGCCTCACAACATACCCCAATTGGGGATGCCATAGTCTCACTGGCTCCAGACGGGAGCAGTTGGGACTCTTGTGAGGTATTCTCTATAAAAAATAAAAAAATAAAATGTTCACCACGGTTTTTAGTAAGGCTGAATGTGTATGTTGTAAATAAATAATTTTTAAATGTGAACAAGTAGATAATATTCACAAATAACGTAATTAGGTGATTTGATTGTTTATTAGACAATCACAAATGCGTAGTTTTTCAAAGTTATGATACTCTTTTTACATATTAAATTCAAGGTCTCTTTTATGCCGTGAATAAAATATGATGTACTTTCTTCAGGCTTTACGCCATAGGGGTGTAGACCTATTCCAAGACAACTCGTTTATTCGTCTTTATGCCCCCTGTGCTCCCGAATATAATAAACGTAAGATCCTTTTTGCCCCTGAATATAATATAAAACTGGCACTCCAGAGCTAGTTTGATTGTCGTGTCCCGGGATAAATAATAGTCGGGCGTAATTCTCCTTTATAACTTGGGGCCCGTGTAGTTTTAGGTATATAGTGAAAGAAATGTCAGAATTTTAATGAGCCCCCCGGGTGGGATATACGAGTAGTGGGAAGGAGACGCCTTAATATCCCTGGAACAGGGGTGGAGTTAGGGGAGGAAATTGCAAAACAAGAAAAAGTAACCGCTCATAGTTCCGTTGTGTTATTTCGCTCTTCCTCGTCCCCATTGCAAGAAAAATAGCAGGAAAACTACGCCAAAATATGAAGAGATTGTCATTGAAATTTGTTGATGATCGAAGAATATTGTTGATTGATTATAGAATAATTTTTGCAGTAGAAATACACTAATGAAATAACAGGTGTAAGCCAAAAATGTATGTAGTGTGCCTTATTACGCCACGAATAAAGGAAATTATATTGGCACGAATATAGGTAAAAAAAACGCCTGATAAACGGAGTCCAGAGGTCACCATTTCAAGTGCAGAGGTTGTTTTTTAAATTTTTCTTTTGTGAATAATTTTATAAGAAAGAAAAAAGTTAATCAAAGAAAAATGTCACAGATAATTTTGACCGTAAAATTATATTTTTAACAAATTGTTTCTTATAGGTGTTCGTTGATGCAGATGAATAGAAATAGAAAATAGAAAAAGCTTCAATTTATCTCGTGCAAATTTTTGTATTTTTAAAGTATACTTATTCATAGTAAAGATTAATCTAAAATAAAGATTTAGCATTAAACTTCGCCTTTTACATGCTGATTATGTAGCTAACTCGCTTTAAATATAGCTATTGAGAGCTTTCTCAAACAAATGAGATGGCGCGATACATTATCGCCTTTGGTTTACATTACATTTGTTCCTGGAAAAAGTTTTCTCGAAATATAAAGAGGAATTCAATTTCTTTCAAAACCAGTCATACTTTATTTGTGAACTTCTTTCACGTACCTACAGGTGATTAATTATTAAGATAAAATTATTTATCTAGATTCGCTCCGGACTATGTGATCTTCGCTCTAGTATGAGACTCATATTCAAATTCACACATTGCATGATATAATGGATGACAGTCAATGAAAATTATTTTTTTAATGTATATTTGTTTTAACGTTCCATTTCAGGTTCTTTATAGTGGCCGTTATGATGTTTTAGTAAAGATTATTAATTTTTTTCAAATATAAAATAAACAATACGAATTGTTTTCTAGGTAGAGGCGATTTTTGTATTGCAGGCAAAATGCGCTCACGCTGGAACATTCCCGAACTTTCGGCGCAGCGCTATGTGTTGCATACAGATTCCTGACCTTTCGAGAAGGTGGTCAATAATGCGGCGTAGCGCGGTGGTAGGTAGGGGCGCAGCACTAATCATTGCGAGTGGCTACCTAAGTACCGCCACAATTCATATTTATATTTATTTAAACATCTTATTTACTTTAAACATCTTTTTAAATATTTTCATCATATTTATATTTATTTAAACATAATATTTACTTTAAACATCTTTTTAAATATTTTCATCCATATATCAACTATATTACTAATATATGTTTTAAACATCTTATCTTACAAATAAATCATTTTGAAACATACACAATTACTACCCTTATTCTAAACTCTAGTTTTTTAATATTTTTTGAGAAACAAGTAACTAATCTAGTTAACAATATTTTGCATGCAATTTATATGAGTCATAGCATTAATAATTATATTTATCGTCAATATAAATATATATTCATACTTTCCTTAATAGATTCCTTTGGTTCTAACATAATTACCTTAAAAATGCGTTATTTCATACGATACTGCTCAATACTCTCACCATGTAGACAAGTAACACCTCTTTTATACACTCTTATATTCACTAACAACAACAACATTTACAGTTACATTTTCATTGTAGGTTTACTTGCAACACTTCATATATTTATCGCTATACTAAAACTTGCTAAAAAAATACTGCAAATGCTCAAGCTTGGTTTTTATCATATCATTATAACTGTTGATTTTGTTCTAATATATTTATTGTATGCACTTCTCTCTAGCATAACTACTAACCTTGTTCTTATCTATCTATCACATTCACATACTCTTTTTATAAATGTTTATGTTACATTCAGTTTGTACTTAAAGAATCATTGTTCTCTCTTTTTTAAACATTGTAAACCAAATAGAGAAAACAAAACAAAAAACTATTTTTGTCATAACAAATGAATGATATTAATCTACAAATAGAAAACCATGGTAAAATAATAACTCCGGAAATTAATGATCCCTCAAAGTGCATAAATATACTAGACCCCATACGCGATTAAAAGTATTTTCTACAAATATTCGCAGCATAGACAAGAACTATAATAATCTACTTGTAACGCTTGCAGGTTTGAATAATATTTTTGACATAATAGTTTTAACTGAATGTTGGATCAAATCAAATTACACTCAAAAACACATTGCAGGATTTACAGTTTTCAATACGCTGAATAATAAGACACAGTCAGATGGAGTAATTGTCTATGTAAAATCCGAATTAGATCCGATTGTCTCTGAATTATCCATCGATAATGCCAACTGCCTTAAAATAATAACAAACCAGACCACCATTATTGCACTATACAGGTCACCTAAACAACAAAATATTTCATCCTTCCTTAAATCCTTAGACTTGGCCTTAATGAACTGTGCACCAAATGAAGAACTAATGGTAATCGGTGATATTAACATTGATATACTTAAGCCCATGTCAACACAAATACTTGATTATAAAAATCTAATGACTCAACACGGGCTTGTTTCTCACATTAATGCCCCAACCAGAGTAACTGACACGACCAAATCATGTATTGACCACATATTCCTAAGAACAAAAAAAAATGCGAAAGGAACTGTATATCAATCAACCATAACTGACCACTTCTCAATAGTAATTGGCCTTATGAATAAAAAACCTATTCCCATAACTTCATGTGATAATAGAATAAAGACTAAGATCAATTTCGAAGAACTCACCTCTAAAATTAAATTGGAAAATTGGCTCTCTACCCTAAATTCCACAAACGTAGATGTTGCTTTTAATACATTTTCTGAAACACTATTGAAACTTATTGAGGCTGTTACTGTTGAATCTCCTTTGAATAACCCAAAAAACAAAAAACTTAAACCATGGATCACAAATGGTTTAATTTTTTGTATTAAAAAACGGGACAAGCTCCACAAAAACTTAATTAATAATCCAGATATACAATCACAAATATTTTACAAAAAATACAGAAATATGTGTAACAACCTCATTAAAATCACTAAACAAAACTACTATAAAGAAAAATTGTCTAGAGCCGGCAATAACAATAAAAAAATTTGGCAAATTATTAAAGAAATATCTGACACTGACCATCCAATACCACCAATTAATAAATTGAACATCAACGGACTAGACACCTCCATAAAAGACGATCCAGACACTGTGACAAATCATATAAATGAATACTTTTGTAACATCGGCAAAAATTTAGCGTCACAAATTTTAAACAAAACATTAGATGAAAATGCTCTTGCTGACAAAATAAATAAATCAGTTTGTGAAACAAATAATTCACTCACATTTGACCCCACTAACTCTGCCGAAATTTCACAAATTATTAAACAATTAAAGCCCTCTCATTCATGTAATCACGACAAAATATCCTCAAACATACTCAAAATAATTGAACCTTTTATAAACCAACCACTGGTACATATCATTAACCTTAGTCTCAATAAAGGTATATTTCCAAATAAACTCAAACTTGCTTTGGTTCAACCAATTTTTAAGACTGGTACTCCTACAAATATATCAAATTATAGACCTATCTCAATTTTATCGTCACTTTCCAAAATTATTGAAAAAATCGTTAAAAAAAGACTTATTGACCATCTCACAATACATAATATTCTCTCTTCAAACCAGTATGGTTTCAGAGAAGGACTAAGCACAGATTCAGCTATTCTAGAATTAACATCACACATAACGCAAGCCCTAGACAAAGGTGACAAATGTTTGGCAATATTTCTGGACTTGGCTAAGGCGTTTGACACAGTATCTCGACCAATCCTTCTAGCCAAGTTACAGAAAATCGGAATAAAGAATAAGGCATTCGAATGGTTCAAATCATACCTAACAGACAGAAAGCAATTTGTTAAGTTACCATCACTTAAACCGTCTAATCTAACCAGAATCAACTTTGGTGTACCACAGGGCAGTGTACTCGGTCCCATACTGTTTCTCATATACATTAATGATCTATGTAGATTACAAATTGATGCCAATATGATCATTTTTGCCGATGATACTGCCCTGGTACTAAAAAGTAAAACATGGGAAGAAACATTCCACAAAGCAGAAGTAATATTACAAAACATTAAAAAATGGCTGGATAATAATCTACTCACATTAAACATAGCTAAAACGAAATATTTAACATTTAGCCTCAATAGTATAAGCCAACCCTCAACTAATCATTCACTAAAAATACATTATTGCAGAGATCTTGCTAGTTGCATATGCAATCCACTGGAACGCGTAGACTCCATTAGATACTTAGGGGTAATAATTGATAACAAACTTCGGTGGGAAGATCATGTAATCAATGTAACAAGTCGTATACGGAAACTAGCATATATCTTCAGATCACTACGAAATATACTAAATAAAAAGACATTAAAAACAGTATACTCTTCTCTATGTCAATCAATTATTTCTTACGGTATTGTTGTCTGGGGAGGGTGTTCTAAAACTATATTAGATCCATTAGTGAAGGCTCAAAAATTGATAATACGGACTATCTACAAAGTACATTACATTCATCCCACAAAGGACTTATTTAAAGACTTTAAAATACTTAATATACAATCCCTATATGTAAAATTCATTTCTTGCTATTTTAAATTTAAATTTATTAAAAAATATGTTTTTGAATCAAAATATAATACAAGATATTCCAACCAATGCAACTATATAATTCCAGTAACAAAAACCTCAATGGCCCAGTCACAGTTTAACTTTCTTGCTCCAAAAATCTTCAATAACTTAACAATTGAAATAAAGACAATAACCAAATATCACACTTTCAGGAAGACGCTTGGAGACTTTTTGATGAGTGAATGTGATAGAATTAGAAGCCTGTTTAAATAATCTAATGTACTTTTTTTCTCCTTTCTATTTTCTACTTTTTATTATAATTTTTCCAATATTTAACATGATTTATACTAATTCCATGTTTACACTAGACTTCATATTTCATACAATGTAACTATACTATATTGGTCACCATGATACAGGCAGCCGCCTAGTATGGTGATTTAATATATCAACTTTATGTAAATGTCACAATTATGTAACATGTATTAAATAAATAAAATAAATAAATATATAATATGTTTCTTCCATCTTTGTTATTATTCTGACGAAAAAACCATCGGGTTTGAAACATATAGATATTATAACATGTGATTATAGTGGTTTACACAAAGTAATTTGATTCATTTATGGCTTATACCTACTTAGAAACTAATGATTTCAGGGGAAATTTTGGTTTTGATTAATTAAATAAGAGAAAACTAGAAACTTACTGTTTTGGATGAGAGGTCTACTACTGTTCACAAAACTATTTGATATTTTAGATTTTATATTTGAAATAAATTATTGTTTTCTCTAATCTCTCTCTGATTCCTCAATTGATAATATCGTATTTCAATACATTTAAATTGGAGCATTCACCAAATTATGTACGCAAATTAGACTTCATAATATTTTTAATTAGAAACAAAATAATTAAAAAAAATTATTTTAAATAGGGTGGCGGCTCTGGTGAAGGGCGTAAGACGCCACAGAGCCTTGGAATGAGAGGGTGTCGTTTGAGGGAGAGTTAGTAGCTTCTCCGAGGGTGGGTTTTAAGGGAGGAAATAGGAAAGGTTGCCCAATTTGCCTACCACACCCTTAGAAGGTAATAAAGGCGCGCTCTAAAAGATTTAAAGATTTTCCTGCGTAGGAAATAAATAATCTTACCTATGAAGACGCGTGGATCTCGGGCACGATCGTATACGTCTCATTTGCTTTATCAGATCTGGTATCAGGAACCTAATACGTTATTTTATGGTGATGCTTTTATTAGAACCAGAATGAATCCATTTTCGTTTACCTTTGACATTTGATATCTCAAAGGTTTACAGATTCATAAAATTACTATTCATTTTTAGCACTTGACAGAGAAAAATTACAAAAATTGAGATAAAATCACAATTGGGTTCACAACGGTTTTTGTCGTATATTTTAGTTAATGTCTTTCACACTATACACAACAATTGGTAGAATTAAAAAAAAATCTCTTCGTTGAAATTCTTAAGAGGATATTTACCAGAGAATACCCCGAAATTAGTCCTTTTTAAATCAAATTCTAGACGTATTGACTCTTTTTTACAAAAAAACATAAATTGATTTTGAAAGATTGTTGTTTTATCTGGTAGTTTTAAAATTTTGAAAAACTAAGTGAATTTTTAAAATACTAAGGTTTATACCGTTGGTCGTCGGCAGATTTGTCTAATTTTCAAACGATAGATTGCATTAAATAACACAAATTTCAAATCATACAAAAAAATAAATCAATACATAATCTTTTCAACACAGTTTTGAGAATTTTAATTTTTGTTATATTAAAATCATTAAAAAATAACCCCGAGAACGCGTTTTGTGACAAAAATACCTTACATTTTCTATTTATTTAAGGTCTTACAAACTAAAATAATTAAATTTTTTTACTCACTTATTTTGTTTGGACATAATTGAAAAATCATACATATATAAAAATACTTGCAAGAAGTACACGATATTTAATAATTTATCATCGGGCTTTTTGAGGATTTTTATTGCTTACTTGAATGTAGGTATACAATAAAGCATGTTTTGAATTAAATAAATCGTTATTAAAAATTTTATTTAAAAAAATTGATACGGGGAATAATCGATCTTTCTCATTGGAACCTCTCTGTACAGTTGCAAGCATTTTTAAACTTTTATTCTCAGTCGCTGGTCAATCACTCTTAAGTGTCGACATTGATTGAACAATGTATTGAACATCTGCATCTCTACATAAAACAAACATTTTTATGTTTTTTTTTATACCACGAAAACGGTCCTCAATACGTTCGGAATAAATTATTTATATAAATATTAATTTAATATGCAAAACAATATAAGAGATAAGTTATTCTAACCAGGAATAAAGGACGAATATTTGGAAGGTGCCCTGCATATTAATTTTTCCTGTTTTCCCTGAAATCTGGTAAATTTTAGTAATAGTTGCCCCAAACAATGACATAGAATGGCAAAGAGAGGTGGTGGAATAACCCTTAATCATTTAAGTAAGCTATCATTCAATTCAAAATTTATTGGAATAACTCTTATTTTAATAAATTTTGAAGGTTCAACCTGTCAATGTAATATATCATTTGAAGAAGAAGATAACAATAATAATCTTTTTTTTTTTAAATATGAAATGAACAAGACACAGAAAAATAATAAAAGATAACGGTCGCAACTGGGACTCGAACCCAGAACCTTACGTCTTACAGGGACATACACCTCTACCAATTGGGCTACTGCGTTCTTATATGAGACTGTCGTAATTGTCAACTTCATATTTCAAATTTCAGAATTAACAACATTATCTTCGACTAATGTTTTTTTCCATATTATTGGCAGCTACCTTTATTATTGGAAACAAGTATTCAAATAATGTATTTGGAACCTAGATAGTGTCTCGGATAAATATATCCGATTTTATGTTTATGGAACACCTGTTGACTTTTTATAAAAGTCTAAATGAATATTCATATTTTTATAAGAAAAACTCTCTTTTTAACTTTTGAAGGTTATTCCCATCAATGTAATATATCATTCGAAGAAGAAGATACTAGTAATAAAACTAAACGAAAATATTAAAAAGAACAAGACACGAAAAAATAAAAAGGTAACAGTCGCAACTGGGACTCGAACCCAGTCTCTTGTCTTACGTTCAAAATTTCTTACTAAAAAAATACTAAAAACGAAACGGGATGAAATGCTATTTGGTGTAATTGTGTGGTTATATTTATTTGCAAAAACAGTACAAAAACCAATACATTGCAAAAGCGGTAAACAAAATTACAATTAAATTTTGGCAAAATAAATTCATTTGAATCAGGACAAAAATTTAATACATAATACACAGTTAAAACGTATATAATATTTCACGCTTAAAATCGTTATATGACATGAGGAAAATATCCAAGTTACCTTCGAGGGAGTTAATTAACCTAGTTAGTCTTCCCAAGGGCATCACCATTAGTAAGTTAGTTCTGCACCTGGAAAGAATTAAAAGCCAGTGTTGGCGGCCTCGCGTGAAGTTGTGAAGAATATGTATGTGTGGACATTATATGTATAACAAGGCATGTAGTAAAAAGGGAAGACTAATCACTTAACATTGTATCTCTGCGAAGGAGCACACGAGCAATCTCAGAATAGTTATTTGCTTGTTCCACCGCTATACCCTGTGATAATTATAGCCAAAATATGTATCAGGATGATCAAATTCCTTCTATTTACTTGCGATTAAAAATGAAATTATGAACACGAAACCTGTCAACATTTGGTAATTAAAGTAGAGTAATTACTAGATTATTAGAGTAAAACTAGCTGACCCGGCAAACTTCGTACCGCCTCAGAATCAAAAAATGTTGTGATTAATTTATTAGCTGAAATAAATTAAGTTTTAATTAAGTTAAAATAAATAGGTACCTGCTCTATGTTCAAAAAATTAAATTGAGCTGTTGACTAAGCACGAAATGTTCGGCACACTACACCATTTCCAATTGATTCAAATTATGTCGACCAACGCACATTATTTGAAAAGCCGTTCCATTCAAAATGTATGAAAAAATTAATTTTCTTCATAATTATTTTTCCCGTGATTTTTTCCGATGTTTTAATAGTTATTCTGTTAATCGGGACGGAGACAAATCAAACAAATCAAAGATCATAAAAATCGGTTCAGCCGTTCTTGCGTTATAAATGGTGTAACTAACCCGACTTTGTTTTATATATTAAGATTTATTCGATTTTCATTGTGTTATGATATCCTCACTACAGTCAAATGAAATTTTTATTGGCCAATATCACAGAACACGCTGTTTTTCTTCATTAGGGTTCATTTGCTTCTCCAAGACTCAGTTGGGAGCAATTGGGACTTGAGCTGTATTTACAAAAAAAAAATACGTCAGGAGCAATCATATGTTAACTATCTATGCCGCTACCAGAAAGGTGGTCAAAGAATAAAAATTAATTGGACCATCTTGCATAGAGTATTTCAATGGGAAAACCAACCTGACAGCGACCGTCCTAACAAAACACCAAAAGTGATATACAACTGTTATCCGACATGCTAATTACTTTCATATTCAGCGACATCTGTGTTTCGGAAAGATAATGTAGGCTTTATTATTGTTACACGTACATGTTTGCGGGGTGGTAGTCTACATGATATGTTGTTGTTCCATATACGTTGTTTCCTCAACAAATATACGTTTTTACCCCTCAAAGAACGCCAGAGGAAGAATAATTATTGTAGGAGAGCCCTTTTCACAGGAAGGGAAATTGTGAGGCAACGGGTCTTGCCATTCTTAGGACGCCTGGCGTTACCTTTTCCTGGAAGCGAGCTGTCACCTGTCAGTTTGACATTTATGCTTACAATAAATTACAGAGAAAACACAGCGCTTTTAAAGATTTTGCTTGTTTTTAAATGCGAAGGTAAATTCAGAGAGAGGAAATAAATAAAAATGGAAACAATGATTCCTTTTTAAAGACTCATAGAAAGTAAGGCAGTCGACATAAAATTACTTAGATATGATTTCATGCTAATTAAAATTAATTTTGCTTGTAAGATGTCAGTGTGCTAAGTCATCTAGTTGTTTTTATATGTGGATAGCTCACAAGAGTCCTAACTGCTCCCATCTGGAGGCAGTGAGACTACGGCATCTCCAATTAGGGTATTTATTTATTTTATTTATGGTTTCTTCTTCATTAAAATTCATTATACAGTTATATTGTTGAAGGTTAAAATGGACGAATCGGAGGTAAAAATTAGGAATCTTTTTGCTAAGATGTCAGTGTGCTAAGTCATCTAGTTGTTTTTATATGTGGATAGCTCACAAGAGTCCTAACTGCTCCCTTCTGGAGGCAGTGAGACTACGGCATCTCCAATTAGGGTATTTATTTATTTTATTTATGGTTTCTTCTTCATTAAAATTCATTATACAGTTATATTGTTGAAGGTTAAAATGGACGAATCGGAGGTAAAAATTAGGAATCTTTTTGCTAAGATGTCAGTGTGCTAAGTCATCTAGTTGTTTTTATATGTGGATAGCTCACAAGAGTCCTAACTGCTCCCTTCTGGAGGCAGTGAGACTACGGCATCTCCAATTAGGGTATTTATTTATTTTATTTATGGTTTCTTCTTCATTAAAATTCATTATACAGTTATATTGTTGAAGGTTAAAATGGACGAATCGGAGGTAAAAATTAGGAATCTTTTTGCTAAGATGTCAGTGTGCTAAGTCATCTAGTTGTTTTTATATGTGGATAGCTCACAAGATTCCTAACTGCTCCCATCTGGAGGCAGTGAGACTACGGCATCTCGGAATTAGGGTATTTATTTATTTTATTTATGGTTTCTTCTTCATTAAAATTCATTATACAGTTATATTGTTGAAGGTTAAAATGGACGAATCGGAGGTAAAAATTAGGAATCTTTTATTTTCTTTGTATTTTTCGTCTCGTGTCTCTTCTAATATAAGACATCAATAGGAATAGTCTGAATTCTCGACAAATCAGTTGTAATTTTGGAAATGGGATTAAAAATAAATTTCTGTTAAAAAATAAAAGGTAGGTACTTTATAGCTGGATTTGTTCAAACAAACAAACATTTCCAATTTTTAAATGCCACTTGCTCTAAATGAAAATCATGAAGATCAATGAACCGGAATTACAAACACAAAACCGAAATTTAATGAACGTATATATAAATTCACCATTTCACTCCTACGTTATATTTGTTTTTGATGAGATCTAATCAATATCATTTGGAAAATTTAAAGTTAGAAAACCATTGCCCTTAAAATGAGAACTAAACAAGCAAACAACTAAACATCAAACTTATTATTTGCTCCAACAGTAAATCACAAAGGTTATGTTTAAGGTTACTTGAAATCATTTCCTTTTCATCTCTATTGAATCCCTGCTCTATGTTCTACCACCGTTCAGCTGTTATACGCCGTACTCAACTGTCCGATCCTATCTATCTAGAATCCAACTCTGTATCATTTAATGTTCCCACTTGACTGTTTGACTTATTTTATCTCTTTGTGATATCACGGCGTTATCTAACATACATCTTATAGAGGAGAATTCATAGGTGAAAGATTAATAGGGAATACGTGAATATCTTTTATGGAGGTATGGCAAATCGTCAATTTGGTTGGACAGTGTTCTACCTTTTTTTACATTGTTCTGAATGTAAAATAAAATGTATCTTTACATGAGAATACATGGCGAATACCCGCGATTTATGCATCACGAGGATTTGGCAGGGCATTAGACACCCATTCCGAAGGCCGCGGGTTCGAACCAGCCATGCGCAAATAAATTGTATTTAATTGATTTGTGTTATTTCACAAATAATTATTTAAAATAATATATATAGTATATTTGCGGCATGTTCCAGAGTGGAAGATACTCTTAGTATCGCCATGGTGTAAGACCACCATTCAGAATTGAAACGTAGCTTGAAATGGCTTTAGATCTGAGTAGCCAGGTACTTCCCCACCTTCCTCTTCCTCGTCTCCTTCCCTTCCCCACTTACCTTCTCGAGTTGCTCTGTATTCCACATGGCAGAACAGACATTCTGGCCCATGGCATGTCAAGGGGTATGGTGCTGATAAAATATATCTCCAGATTTCTTGACATCTTCAACATCTTGAAGGTTTCAAGAATAATTTTAAACAGGAACTGTAAAATATATATTATTGTAAAATTTTCATTTATTTATGTAAAGTTATGTATATGTCATGTGAATTGTAATAGGATTTGTCAATCTGTAATACACATAACAAAAAAAAAGTGTCAAAGTTTTCAAAGACGATTTCTCTTAATCTATTTACCGGATTCTGATTTCGAGATTGAATCTCGTGTAAACTATTTTAGCTTTACATATTTTAATGGAGAATATTTAAATAGGACGTATTTACCATTTTAGAACATACCTAAACGTTTAGATAGAACCATACACAACCAGCTAAATCATCATAATATGTTAAACTAAATACTTTAAATAAGATTAAGTATATAGCTAATTCTAAAAAACTATTCGCTACACCGCTTTCTGCAATGTTCTTTTATCTTTAATCTCTATTCTTTGTTATATTAATCATCTCTACACTGTGCACCTTTCAACTGTAAATATATATATCTGTAAATAAATATATATATGAAAAGTGTAAATATATATTTTTTAACTTTTCATTTCCAAATTTCATAATTTGCTCATTTCACCTAGCTACACAATTCGAAATCTCTCAACCCTCGGACCCTTCAGCGTTCAACAGGTCGAGATATAATTTCTCCTTCGCAACCCTCTTTGTTTCGGCAACCAACCCTGACTATAAACTACGCAGAATAGGACCACTGGCACTGTTTCCACTATGCCTGAGGCAAATTCTTGACAGCCAATTTGTATCACTTATATACAAGACACTGTATCTATATAAATCATAAATTAAGATCCAGCGTGAACCGCTTAATTCTCCAGATCCAATACAATATAATTTACACTAAGGGATGTCCGTGTTTGTAATATGGGACACTAAATAGAAAATTTAACGAGGAACTTCTACTGATGGATGACTTCCGACCTTATTCAGTAATTTCCTAATAAATATGGCTCTGAATTATTTGACAGAAGTCTGTGTTACCGGTATTTGGCGGGAGCGAATAAATTGAAGGTTTTAGCACGATTCCATAGTAAGAAAGTTTTTAAAATTTTCCGATTAGTGAACCAAGATTCTGAGGATTCCCTGAAGGGCAATAAGTTTTTGCTATTTAATTCTAGGTAATGTAAAAACCAGTAGTTAACTTAAAACTCGTATAACTGAGTATCTAGAACAATCACCCGCTGGATGACCTCAGATGGATTGAAACTGAATTCTTCAAAGAATGAGTTTCTCTGGACAGTCACAAGCAGACGTCAGCGTAACATTGATAACTCCCCAATAACCATTTCAGGAAGTGACATCACTCCAAAGACTTGTATAAAACTACTAGGTGTTAATCTGGACGCTGATTTTTCCCTGAAAACTCAAGTGAACAGAACCTTAAGCACGGGGTTCTTTCAGTTAAGTTAAATTAAAGCTGTGTGAAGAAACCTGCCAACAGAGGCGACTAAATTACTAGTCAATTCGAATGTTGTTTCACAGATTTTTGCAACGGAATATATACATGTCGGAAGAAGGTTGAAGGAACCAAGGCGCACACTAGATACTAAGTTCGGTGAGCGCGCCTTCGGAGTGTCAGGACAAGCTTGGAAAGGACTGCCACATGAGTTAAGAATGATCACAGACTCTGCGGAATTTAGAACTAAGCTTAAAACTCATCTGTTCAGACTGTATTATCCATAAAGTCAAAAAACCTTTCACCTTCACAGCCCGCGATATTGTAAATAACTAATTGTGAAAAATGTGAGCTAATTCTTATTTGTAAGCTTTTCTAACGGTCACCTTATGAAAATTCTCAGTCCTAAAGAATCCTTAATTCTCAAGTCTTTCAAAATAAATATTAACTCACCTTTGGCATTAATCTTCTTATAAATTAATACCAACAGTGATGGGGGGCAGTAAATGTAAACCCATGCAATGTTCGGTGTTTTCAATATAATGTCCTCCGCTTGCAAATTGGTATCTTATCCAAGCATAAACTAATTAAATGTGTGTTTATCGGAAGTGACCGGCAAGGTAAGTATGTATCTGTATACATTTGTAAATAATAAACTTAGATATAGCCTAAGAATCATATAATAAATTGTACAGCACCCTTGAGGTGATTTCTCACAAAAACGGCGCACTTGCCCGGGTTTATTATTATAATATTGTTATAATGTTATTTTACCCATTTTATTATAAAATTATAGGCCGGTTGCTTCATATAACTGATAATTAAACATATATAGAACTTTCACAAATCGTGAATATTAACTTAAAATATTTGATGTATTATTCAATTTTTTTTAAACAACCCATTCTAAGTTTCACTCTGAATACCAGGCGTCCGATCAAAACGTAGTGATGTTTGAAATGGCTTTAGTTGCGTGCAGGGAATAAGTAATGAACAAGTGATTCTTCTTCACAAACGCCATCTTCTTTCTCAGACTTCTTTTATCCTCACAGCATTTCCCTTTTTATGAAACATCCGAAATCATTAATCAGCAATTTCAGACTCAATACAACATATCTTTGTAGTCAATCAAAATTAAAACTAACAAGGTTTTGACTCGTTCGTTTCATTTTCAGGACAGAATAACCATTGTAATTATTCTGCCATGTCAAAAGTACAGTTTTAGCCAAACTAGTTTTCAAGGAATGGAAACAGATTAAAAAAATAAATTTACTATTATTTTGCTTTGGTTAAACCGCTTTCGTTGATTAAACGTTTTAACTTATCCAAAACTTTGCGATGAAATTCTGTAATCTCGCTAACGGGAGAGTTTATTCTGAAATCATAAATACGGCTAAGTTCTCCATTGTTAAGTTCAAAATATACAACATTATTTTCATAAACTTCGCAGAGAAAAGTATCCCCAGCTTTATTTTTAATGGGGCTTAGACCGCGCAGATCCTCGAAGCTCTCCTCCCAGCTATAAGAATACAACGTGGATGACTTTAAAACTAGTTGTAAGCTTAAGCCAGCTTAGGTCTTGGAACTGGCATACTTGTTATCTTGCTGACAAGGATTTAATACGGGCCATGTCAGGACTTGCATAACTGAGTCCTTGCGCAATGCACTTTGAACAATGCGGTTTGTGAAATCTCAAATCCTCAAGTAATGAGTGATCTCTGAACAACGGTGTCATATTCTTTTTCGTTGGACATTTCGTTACATTTCTCCGTGAACGGGCCCCAGGCTAACGTAAATACTGCGCTTTCACAAAATTTCCCTTTCAAAATAGTTCCCTTTCACTGAAATACCTACCAGCTCGTAGTGGATTGAAGTTGACGACACGGTATCGCTTCCAAGTAAATAAGCACACACTTAACACAACAATTTCACATCGTCGGATCTGCCGGATCTGCCCTGATGATAAACACTGCAACCCTGTCCGAAACGTCGGCTAAAGAAGGAGGTAGCACAACACGGCATAACACCCCAAAAACAAACAACGAAAATGCTTTTGTGCCATATTAAATAAAGTGTGAAATATAAAATAGGATTTGCATGTTAAAGATGCCAGGAGCAAATTGCAAAAGATAATAAAGAGACATAAAGAAGCTGTCCATGATGAGACTCGTCCAGGCGCTGATTTTTCTCATATTTCTAAACGGTGTGGAAACATGTACGTTCATAGCTAGAGAAAAGATGCCGATAGATATCTTTGAAATGTGATGCTGGAGAAAAATGAACAGGATTCTATCTATCTAAGCATCCACAATAGATCAAGATAATTTGGTCACGCTACTCGACAAAATGAGTACTCAAACCTATATAAACCTTGTGGTCATTGGCAAATTGTTTGGCAGTAGAAGCAAGGGGTGATCATTAGAGTGGTAGTAGCAAATACCACTGGCATTCAGAAATTGTTCTTGACTCTCCAAGCAGTGCAGAACCGCTAGGAGTAGAGGAAAATTTTGTATACTTGTCCAACGGTGAAACTGGAGTGTGTATATAGATCCTAAGTGTTGTGTTATGTATTTATATCTAATATATGTCGATGTTTTAGTTTGTAATGCGTCGGATATATCTATTAGGATATCAAAAGAGTACATTATATCGCCGTGCGTGTCTTAGGTACGAACGGTTGCGATGATGGCCGAAATCATCAGTTAGATTGAGTGCGCACCCACAGATCGCCCGCCGGCGCCGCTGCAACATAACTGCTTAAAGCCTAGCCTATTAAGAACGTCTCTGCAATTTAATACAAATTGTAAATATTTACGATAACTAAATAAACCAACTAGTAATCGCTCGAACCTATAACTTATTTTGAAGATACCCAATACATATCAAGTTGTCTTATCATTGGAAATTAAGAGACATAACACTAAGAAATGAGGAAAAGACTAGAAGAAGGATGTGAATTAAGATTTTAATTGTATTTTCTGACATAGCCTGACCACATAATTAATGTTTATTGCAAATGATGCACAAGATTCTCGCTTCCTTTAGTCATTGGGTCTCTTACTATTTTGTGCATTCCTGAATCCTGACGTAGTGAGCGATCTCTTAATATCGATGCTGTGTGTATGTTAGTTATAGAAATTATATTTGATACCATATCCTGACCTCATTATTATTGTTTTGTTGTAAGTGATACGACCCTACTGCCCGGGGTCATTGGGTATATTATAGCAACCGACACAATAGGAAAGGGAGAGCAATAGTATGATATACATTTCAGTCACAAGTGAAAGGAAATTGTATTTTAAATATAGGACTAACATCACTATGAAATGTCTTGTCTTACAGTTGTTTAACCACCCTTACAAAGGCAAAAAAGTTGTATCCAATGTAAATTTTCTTTAAACCCACGCTTTAAAAGCGGACGTGTTTTTCTATTTTAAGTGACTGGTAATATTTAACATGTATTTTTTGTAGTTTTTTTCTGTAGACAGTAAAACTAATTTGAACGTGACAGATTTTTCATCATTTAACTGTATTATCGGAAATACGAGGTACTATAAGTTTTCACTGCTTCACAAAATCAGATATCTGCTTTCTAGTTAAAATTTATGTCAGTTTTATTGAAAAATATTTTTTTGTAAAATTTATTATTTACTAGCTGACCCGCCCACGCGTTGCTGTGACTAACGAAACACAACGCTATCTACTGGATGCTTACCTAATCTATATAACTAAGTGTTTTGTGTTGTGTCTATAAATTAACTCACACCGAAATCTGTCAGAAAATCATGGAATTTACAAATATTTTCAAATAATTGTCAAGTAAAAAATATTTAACTAGCAATAATAAATATTGAGGTCAATAATCGAGATAGAAAAACTATCCCATCTTTTAATTTGGACGAAATTACACACAGTGAGCTAAATTTCATAAAAATCGGTTAAACGGTTTCGGAGTTTACCTCGAACGAACATTGTGACACGAGATTTTTATATATAAAGATTATAGGCTTTAGTGGGTTTTTAAATTCAATTTTACAAGTTGTTTGTATCACTGGTAAAAATACACGGATAAAAGTACGAAAAGAAACAAATAATAAAAATAAAACCTATAAGAGTTCACATCGACATATATCATCCATCACATATTATAGATATGTATAACAAAAATATTAAAAAGAATAGGCAAAGGTCTACTTGTGTTCGGAAATCGAAAAGTAATGGAATAAAGAACAATTATATTGACTTGTTTTAAGGTGAAATAGATCTGTGTATATATATATATATATATATATATAGCCTCTGTCAAGCACAGAGAAATCGATAACTTTACAATATCGGATCGGTAGGCGTAACTTCCGACGATTTTATATTAATACACTGAACACGGTTTCACTGATAAGAGCCAAACCAACATTGACAGGAAAAAAAAGGACAAATCGATATACACTGATAACACTGGCAGATCTGTCTACGAATAGACATTCCGGAGCGTCAAACGCCAATCAATTACGTAAAAATATTAATAAATTAACATTGTTGAATTGAAATAATAACCTAAATATGCAATGGCAGTCCGCAAATACTTTTTTGACATAAACGGGAATTAATGAGTTAGTGAGGTATTTAGTCATATTTCAACCATCTTCGATTCTCAAAGATCGAACGGAATAAATTTATTGCATCTTAGTTGCATTACTTAAGTCCAGAAGTTCCCAACTTTTGTCATTTCTAAGAGCTTCGTTAGTTCAAGGCGTTCATTAAATAAGCCGGTAATTTCGCATAACGAACGATATATTATATATAAGATATTGACAGAAGACCGAAACTTCTTTGATATTATATCAATCGTCGAGTCGTCGGTCGGATAATCTGTAAACAATCATTGACCGTGCTCGCAAATATAGATAACTGATCATAGATAACGGATTTAGTCAATAAGGTATTGATAAAGGGTTTATCGATTGTTCATGCTAAACCTCCAGATCAGAATACTATTTCCGAGACTGCGAAGTTAATATAAAAGATTTATAGTCATATAAATAAGGTAAGTGGAGAATTGTAACATTATGAAATCTGTTACTCTTCTAGGAATGATAATTCCTCGTATCATTTCAGCTTTAGTTAGAATATAATATGTCAATCAAGATTGCTTGAAAAAATTACGAGAAAATAATACGCAAGTGTTCAGCTCATAAAAACGTATTAATTTTATAAATAGAAGCCGATGTATCTTTTTTAAATGTAATATTACCTATATGAATGTATGTTCCAAGGAGCACATAAATTTGTTGGTCAATTAGACTGCTTCCTGTTATCGTTATTAGTGATTATAATCTCGTTACCAGAGTTATGCGTGATTTTCCCAGCCGAATTCATAATACGTTGTTACATTACCTGTAATGCCGTGTACGTAATACATAATACAATAATATAATGTCCGTCACATAATAATTACGCTACCGTCCATTTACTGAGAATATGTGCCCACATTAAAGTTGTTTGGCTTTTTGCAGTTACTTTATGGAAACTATAGCGTTTTTCAGAAGGGACCCTCAAACTTTGTTAGGCTATAAGAGTTACGTTGTTTAAGAGGCTAGACTTTGCACCACACGCGGAACACACGCGTCTGTCATTCTGTCCCGCTCACAATTAGCTCACACACACTTACGATACATGCGAATGCGAAATGTGCAAATGGGACAACGCTCACATTACTACAGAAATCGCTTGAAAAAGGGTTTTGGGAGAAAACATTTTTCTACACCCAAACATTCACAAAATTGTAATTTAAAAACTAAAATATGTTCTCAAAAGAAGTAGCTTTGTTGTTGTGTTTTTATAATTTTGTATTTCTTTATGACAATTAAGATAGCAGCATTTTTTCTTTAAGTCATATTATCCGATAAATTATACATATTTGACAGTGAATGTTTAATTCACTACAAAACGCATCGAAAATTTAAAAAACTTATCAATATAGCTTTTACTTTCTAGAAGGCCATATAAAAAAAAAATATTCGTTTTGTGCAATTTTCGATGTAGAAAAGTGTTTCTCCCAGGCGGCTTTTTTGTATGGGCCGAAAGTGAAGTATATCGTGTTATGTTACATCTGTCAAATGTGTTGTCAATTGTTTAATAGTGTACGGCAAATACTACGGACGGTTACAGCGTTGAACAACATGTGCATATTATCAAATTTGAGATTTCTTCAAAAAAGGCATGGTTATCTCGGTCACCGAGATTTAACGTCTTTAGACTTCTCCCTTTGGGGCTTTCTTAAGAGTGCTTTACCAGAAAATACCGGAAATTAAACATTTTTAAATCAAATTCTTGACGTATTAACTCTTTTTTATAAAAAAACATAAATTGATTTTGAAAGATTGTTATTTTATCCGGTACACGCAGTTTTAAAATTTTGAAAAACTAAGTGCATTGATAATATACTAAGGTTATCCCGTTGGTCGTTGGCAGATTTGTTCAATTTTCAAATGATAGATTCTATTAAACAACACAAATTTCCTATCATGTAATCATACAACAAAATAAATCATTATGTAATCTAGTCATAACAGTTTTCAAGATTTAAATTTGAGATAAATGAAAATCATTAAAAAATAAACCCGAGAACGTGTTTTGTAACAAAAGAACCTCAGTTTTTCTATTTATTTAAGGTCTTACAAAATAAAATATTTCAGAATTTTTTTTCACACTTATTTTGTTTGGACATTATTGAAAAATTATAATTATTTTGATCAAAAATTAATTTTAAGAAGTATATAATTTTCATTCATTCACCATCTCCCGTTTGATAATTTATATGGCAGTTCGAGACATAAATTCTCGCGATCCATTAGCCGCTGAGATGCGGCCGTGCAAGGTCCTGTGTTCGCGCCGCTCTTCATGACAAAATTTTGCATTAATTTTAAAACTAATACCGTTTGTTTCATGGTTGCAAAAATATCCGCGCGCAGCGCTGTTAACAAAAACGGAATAATGCATTGCTGGATATTACCTCTTAAATGGTATGTCTATGCGAACAAACTGCAAATAACTGACGCCCTCAACCAAACGTCACAAACGCCATCCAGCAAATTCAGCCACATGTATGCGATAAAGTCGTTAGAAATTGGACTTCCCGAATACGTGCCACCAAGCAAAGCCGCGGTGGACCTTTGAAACAACTAGTCCAGTCATTTGGCAGTTTCACCTGAAAAGTTTTCCGATAGTTTTGAAAATTGGTAATATTATAGATTTCGATGTGCTCTTTCCGAATGTCAACTTTGCAACCTTGTATCTTTGTGGCTCGCGCAGCCATTTTGCAAAAATGCGCCTAATGGCAGTTTTTTGACAATATCTCATTTCCGACTCAACTTAATATATAAAACAAAGTCGGGTTAGTCACACCATTTATAACTCTAGAACGGCTGAACCTAAGAGTATGGATATTAGAGAGACGGCATGTGAAGTGTGCCCGCGCGCTCCAAGTGTGCCTTTTCGTGAATTTTACCCAAACGGCTTACATTGGCTGTTGGTTTTTGGCCGTTTAATACGTTCCGACATTTTTACGACAGCAGCCATTTTACATGGTGACAGCCATAAAGGGTTTATCGATCTTTCATGCTAAACCTCCAGATCAGGATACTATTTCCGAGACTGCGAAGTATAATATAAAAGATTTAGGGTGAAATAATAAGGTAAGTTGAGAATTGTAACATAATGAAATCTGTTACTCTTCTAGGAAAGATAATTCCTCGTATCATTTCAGCTTTACTTAAAATATAATATGTCAATCAAGATTGCTTGAAAAAATTACGAGAAAATAATACGCAAGTGTTCAGCTCATAAAAAGGTAATAATGTTATAAATAGAAGACGATGTATCTCTTTTAATTGTAATATTACCTATATGAATGTATGTTCCAAGGAGCACATAAATTTGTTGGTCAATTAGACTGCTTCCTGTTATCGTTATTAGTGATTATAATCTCGTTACCAGAGTTATGCGTGATTTTCCCAGCCGAATTCATAATACGTTGTTACATTACCTGTAATGCCGTGTACGTAATACATAATACAATAATATAATGTCCGTCACATAATAATTACGCTACCGTCCATTTACTGAGAATATGTGCCCACATTAAAGTTGTTTGGCTTTTTGCAGTTACTTTATGGAAACTATAGCGTTTTTCAGAAGGGACCCTCAAACTTTGTTAGGTTATAAGAGCCACGTTGTTTAAGAGGCTAGACTTTGCACCACTAGCAGAACACACGCGTCTGTCATTCTGTCCCGCTCACAATAGGCTCACACACACTTACGATACATGCGAATGCAAAATGTGCAAATGGGACAACGCTCACATTACTACAGAAATCGCTTGAAAAGGGGTTTTGGGAGAAAACATTTTTCTACACCCAAACTTTCACAAAATTGTAATTTAAAAACAAATACCGTTTGTTTCATGGTTGCAAAAATATCCGCGCGCAGCGCTGTTAACAAAAACGGAATAATGCATTGCTGGATATTACCTCTTAAATGGTATGTCTATGCGAACAAACTGCAAATAACTGACGCCCTCAACCAAACGTCACAAACGCCATCCAGCAAATTCAGCCACATGTATGCGATAAAGTCGTTAGAAATTGGACTTCCCGAATACGTGCCACCAAGCAAAGCCGCGGTGGACCTTTGAAACAACTAGTCCAGTCATTTGGCAGTTTCACCTGAAAAGTTTTCCGATAGTTTTGAAAATTGGTAATATTATAGATTTCGATGTGCTCTTTCCGAATGTCAACTTTGCAACCTTGTATCTTTGTGGCTCGCGCAGCCATTTTGCAAAAATGCGCCTAATGGCAATTTTTTGACAATATCTCATTTCCGACTCAACTTAATATATAAAACAAAGTCGGGTTAGTTACACCATTTATAACTCTAGAACGGCTGAACCTAAGAGTATGGATATTAGAGAGACGGCATGTGAAGTGTGCCCGCGCGCTCTAAGTGTGCCTTTTCGTGAATTTTACCCAAACGGCTTACATTGGCTGTTGGTTTTTGGCCGTTTAATACGTTCCGACATTTTTACGACAGCAGCCATTTTACATGGTGACAGCCAATGTCAGCCGTGTGGGTAAAATTCACGAAAAGGCACACTTGGAGCGCGCGGGCACACTTCACATGCCGTCTCTCTAATATCCATACTCTTAGGGCTGAACCGATTTTTATGATGTTTGATTTGTTGGATTTGTCTCCGTCCCGAATAGCAGAATAACTATTAAAACATCGGGAAATTTTTTTAATTATGAAGAGAATTCATTTTTTCATATGGAACGGCTTTTCAAATAATGTGCGTGGGCCGATATCATTTAAATTACTTCGAACTGTCAATGGTGTAGTGTTAACAAAATTTCGTGTTGCATTTTGCTTAAAAACTACACATAAGCAAATGCCTTTATACCACGTGAATTACATTAATTTCAATGTTGGTAATTAAAATACTTTTTTTTTTTGAACTCGATTCATTTAGAGTATTCATTATTTAATTTAATAAAAAAAATAATTTAATTCAGCTCATAATTAAACACAACATTTATTGATTCTGAGGCGGTACGAAGTTTGCCGGGTCAGCTAGTTTTAAGATAAAAACATGCACGTCCAATAAAATAAACTAGAAAAAATTTCCTATAATTTGTATCTAAACAATTTTTTGAAAAATCAACAGTTTTTGCGTGCGAGCGCCACAAAGTTTACTTCAATATGCGATATGGTTAAAAAACTCATTTCCACACCACCTTGAGGTAGAGTAAGCAGGGCGTTTTTTTTTATCGTAGTGTCTGTCCCCTGTAGGCCTAATCCACATGTTATGCACAATTTCGAAATTTAGCGCAATCTTCTTCGCTTTGCTGCATCTTTTTTCAAAACTCTAGCCTCTCGGAATGCTCTGATATTCATTTTCTATGGAATACAGGCATATGCGGGCAGATTTCATCCGACATTCAAGTGGTTAATAGAGATTTGCATATTAATATTACTTTGGTTAACTTTTAGATTTGAATACAAAAGTTTTTTTCTTCTTTTTTACACCGTTTAGAGCCTATTTCTCACTGTGACAGTAAGGGAGACACAACGATTTCTGTGAGACCTATGTGAGCTGTTCCCAGAAGCGAACAAATTAGCCTAAGGGGTTAAGAGTGTAGTCATACCTCCTAACCACTCGAGCGCTTTTTGCCACATTATGGCACTATTTCCAAAACCTCGGATTGCTTTGTTGCGAAAATGTGGCAAATTTTCAAATAATATATTGTACATTCAAAATATATCAAAATAAATATTCTCTAGATTCTTTAAAATGTTTTAAGGTTAAAGATTTAATTATATATTTTTTATAAATCATACATATATGTGATAATGAACAAAAGATTGGTGAATTTATTGGCAACATAGAACTATAATCAGTTTGTACGTCTCCATATTCAAATTTGGAGGAATGATTTTTTTAATGTGGGCGGAAAAATATTCTTTAGCAATCCGAGAAAAAATATTATTCTAATTGCTCTATCGCTCTAGTGGCTAAAGGCATGATTATATGATGATGATAATGATAAGATTAATAGAATGTTAATTTAAATTAAAATAGAATGAACTATGCAGATAATGTGAAAACCATAGCTTAATAATTTCGTCTTAAGTCATAAAAAGTAATGTGATTTTTTATGCAATGTATTCGCTATAATTAAGTTGTGTTTGCATATTTTGAAAAATAAATAACCGAAATCATTTTGGAAGCTATCTGTAGTTTCTGATCGTTGCCTGTTCATGCGAGGTCATTTCGGGCTATTTTGTAAAACAACCATTTAAGACGTAGGTAATCTCTAATCACATTATATAACCTGATCCATTTGATAAATAAATCCTCGGATTATGAAACTGTAGCGGATGGGACATACGATGAAAAAAATGTTAACATAACTAACGCCGTTTCCTTGCAGGGGTAGGCAGAAAGGACGGATCGCCAAACAACTCAATCTAGGCATACACTCTTTGCCTCATTCACATTTGCCTATTCTATTTTTCTGAATCTTGACATGGCCCGACTTAAGTGTCTGATTCACTTGATCGTGCCATGTCTTCCTCGGGCGTCCCCTACTTCTTATACAATCACACTTGGGTCATATATTCTCCTTACGCTCCTTTCTTCGATAATTCGCTCTAAATTCCCAAACCATCTGAGGGTCTCCTTCTTAATTTTACTCATTATGCTTACATCAGCCTTGCATTCTTTGCAGATCTTCACATTTCTCACACGATCATACTTAGTTTTACCACACTTACGCCTCAGGGATCTCATTTCAACAACATTCAGTCTACTTTCATCCTTCCTCTGCCAGTTTCAAGCCTCACCGCTATACATCTGGGTAGGTACAAGCCCTCCATTGTGGACTGCCAGCTTCGCTTCTTTAGACAGTTTTTTGTTAGCTTCAACGGCATTCAGTCCTGTATTAATGTAAAAATGCGTTTTTATATGCACCACAGTAAAAACCAACTGATAAACACGTTACAACAAAATGTGGAAAGCTGCACTCTCTTAATTCTAAAGAAAGTAATGAATTGAGAAGAACTTTTTTTTCAATTAATCGGTTACTCAAAGCTACATAATATATAAATGAGCACAAAATAGTGAGGAATTTATAATTCCATTAAAAATAATCTAGTAATTATCATGACGCCAGATCTCACTGTCTACCTTAACCAAAGCTGCTGTAGAGATGATTTTAGGCATAAGTTAAGTTTTAGGGGTATTTCTTATCGATCTTTTCGATTGCTTATCAGAAACCTTATCCTGTGATTGATTGGGTATACATTATGTTTAATAAATAAACAAATAAATACTCGATGTAGGTATTCATAGGTTTCTCGAACTTTGTAGATAAATACATTGTTAATCGGAAATGTCAGAGATGTCAGGAGTTCCACTAAAGAACACCAAGGAGTTTGTCTACCTCGAGAGCAAAATAACATGGGACGGTCGGTCTAAGAGCGAGGTCGACAGCCGTATACAGCAGGCTAGGCTTGCATTCAATAAAAGGTCAAAAATAATAGAATCAAATAATATAGACCTAAAATTGAGAATACTCCTCATCAAGACCTATGCATGGAGTATATTGATGTACGGCTGCGAAATGTACTGCCTATCCGAAAGAGATAAACGTAGACTAGAGGCCGTTGAGATGTGGTCCTATAGAAGACTATTAGAAATTTCCTGGAGAGACCACATTACAAATGAGAAGGTTCTCCAAAGAATCGAAGGAGGAAGGCACCTGCTTAGGACCTTGTCCGAAAGGCGTGCAAGGTGGATCGGCCATATTTTACGATAAGACGGCCTCTTGAATGCCATAATGGAGGGTATGACCGAGGGAGACAAACTCTAGGGGACGCCCACGCCGAGAGTACCTGGAGGACCTGCTGGTGGACATGCGCTGCTCATCATATGCAGACTTCAAAAGAACCGCACAAGACAGGGAAGAATGGAAGAGAAAAATAGAGGAAATTGCTGCAAACCAATCCCAGGATTGAAACCAGAGAGAGAGAGAGAATCGGAAATCGAAAATATACGTTATCCTATGGATAAGCTATCAAGCTTATAGTGAAATATCCTCTAGGAGTCTTTCTGATTTTAGAAATATTAACACTTGAACATTCATTGCTGACAAAAATACACCATAAATACAAAGAGTGATCAATAATCAAACATTCAAAAGTGTGTCAGTCATTTTCAACATTAGAACTGATTGTGTCAAGCATAGTTCCGATAAGCGCTAATGTAGGTACACGGAAAAAAATGTTATTCTAAAATACGATCATTTTATTCGTAAAAACGGTTAAAAACCTACGAAATTACGTATACCAACAAATTATTCTTACGTGTTACCGCCAATAAACATTGAAAGCCTGTTAATTTGTTCGTAAGAACTTTAGTCCCGTTTTTACGAATAAAATGATCGTATTTTAGAATTACATTTTTCTCCGTGTAGGTACCCACCTACAATATAATATTTGAAAAGAAAACTATTTTTAATTGTCTTTTTCATAATTAGAATTGTAATAAAGATTTTTAAAGTCCTGCGCTAGTTTGAGTTCGTTGAACAAAAAAAAATTCAGAAATATTCATCAAACTGTTAATCATTTATTAAACTGGGAAATTTGAATATAAACAAACATTAAGAAACGTTATTAACTAAAATTCAATATAAAACTATGTTTAAAAACAGTTTTGGTACCCTTTATTAGTATATAATATAAGTTTTATTATTAATGCTATTTGTCAAAACACAATGTGATTTTGAATCCAGGGTAAAAAGCCTACCTTCCACAGAATAACGAAGAACACAAGAAATGTGACGTTGATGTGTTTCAAGATCCAAAAGTCTGTCCATTGTTTGCTTAAATTTAAAGTGCAGAAATTGGTTTCACTATCATTATGATAATTTCAATTCGATCAAATGGAATGGCGATATAGTATGTAGTCAGTGCATCTAAATAGGCTAAAATCAAAGGTTCTGTAGGTTTTTTTTAAATGATATGGAAAACACTTCTAGCTTGTAATATCTGTTCAGTGGAAGCATATTTCATTTCATTTTTTCTGTTCAACGGAACCGCCATACGAAATAATCAAATTTGTAAAAAATTCAATCCCCAAAACTGGATAAAGTCCATTTCTTTCCAGTTTTGTTTCCCTGGGGAACACCGCTACACAACCAATATGTTTTTCAACCATAGCGTTGACTTAATCTGTTTGATAAAATCATCGAGTTATTTACCCAAAATTCGCCTCATTATTCGGCGGGTCGTGTCGGTAATGTCGCTACCAACGCCTCATTACCATATTTCGGTAATTTCGGCGTAATTTCGGTAAATTCGGACCAGTTCACGTGAGATTTTGGTTATTATCACGGCGGCCATTGTTGCATGGGCCAATGGGACATTTACGTCAATCAAAAGCCACATTGCGTGATGAATCGGGCAAGTGAAGTAGCTTTTTCTACTGAAAGCTCGCATGCAACTTTCGAAAACGATTAAACGAATACCGACTCACTCGCAGATGTTAAATACTTGGGTCTGGTTAGATGACAGTCATCAAGTGACTGTTTCAGTGCTAGGGGGCTAATTTAAAATATTGAAATTATTTATACAGTTGTGGTAGCTAATTTTTTATATTAAATTTGGAGTGACATGCCATGCAAGTGCCTGTTTTATTGCTGGAGGGCGTATTTAAATTATATACAAATTAATGACAAATTAAAACACTTTGTTTTTACCACGATAATCTTTATTTTAACAAATCGACATGTTTCGAGAACGATATTCTTTTCCTCAGGACATTAAATGTACTAAAAACTAAATAATGAAGTATACAAAGCTATGCGTGGGTAGAAATTTAAGTAGTGGGGTGAGAGAGGTGGTGAGGGGAGGTGCTTAGAAGATCAACAGGGAAGAGTGGGGAGGGGGAGAGGTGGAAAGGGGAAGTGCTTAGAACATCAAAGACAAAAAATTACAATGGAAATATGTTTAAAATAGGATTATTCATAAAATTGATTTGATTATTTATAATATTTAAATTTCTATTGACATTTTTCATAATTTCTAAAATTTCTAAAAGATCTAATTGAAAACCACTATCGTTAGTATGTAAAATTTTACAACCAGTATTTATATCAAATGAATGGTTAAATTCAATTAGATGGTTAGCAAATTCCGAATAATTATTGCTATTAAGACATCTCAAATGTTCCTTAACCCTCGTTTCAAAATTTCTGCAAGTGGTAAAAACAAAGTGTTTTAATTTGTCATTAATAAAATGGTGCCACAAAGTAAATTTGCAAAATTTGAAGAAGTATATACAAATTATTTATACAGTGCGGTTGCAGCTGATTTTTTTTATTAAATCTGAAGTGACATTCCATTTAGAGTGATTTATTTAGATTTAGTAGTATTATTTACTTCTTCGATTATATATTACATTGATGGGTATAGCCTTCAAAAAGTTATTCTAATAGAAAAATAAATATTTTCAATTGATATACGTGAGTGAAAAGAGTATCGTGGATGTCTCAGGAAGATATATCACGATCAATGTACATACTCAAAAGAGCCGGATCGTATCAAAAAACCAAAGACGTATGGCTTTCAATCCTCTCTACTTACCTTCTTTACATGCAAATAACCTTTCTTAATGCAACTTTAGAAAGTATTGATAATTTTAGTGATTTGATTATTTTCCAATTTGAGGATCAATACTTCTTAAGAAAGCTTCTGTGAAAAGCTAGTCATTACATTACATTAGAGGTAGGTTAATAAAGACGAGGAACGCTACGTTTGGTGATTGAGCAGGGGTAACCGGGTTCATGGTGTGATATTTGTCTTGGTTTTGGTAGCGAATGCGTTGAGAGAATGGTCGAGGGGGAACCTAACCTAACCTAACCTAACCTAGACATCTCCAGACTTATTCGATACCTCGGCTTGCATCGCAATGGGAGAAATGGATTCATATACGGAGAAAAATGTTATTCTAAAATACGATCATTTTTTTCGTAAAAACGGGAATGAAGTTCTTACGAACAAATTAACATCGTTTCAGTAAACGTTTATTGGCAGGAAAAATATATAGTAAGAATAAACATTTAAACACTGTTCATTTGTTCGTAAGAACTTCAGTACCGTTTTTAACCGTTTTTACGAATAAAATGATCGTATTTTACAATAACATTTTTCTCCGTGTACGTAAATCATTTCTGGACGCATTAACCCTCCCCTCATATCTTTTTCCTTCCCTGAACTTCATTTCTTTCCTTTCTCTAAAAAGACCCTGAATACAGCATCCTCAAATATTCATCTCATCTCATTCTCAAAGGCCTTGAGAGATTTTTTCCCCAGAGCCTCCTATATCTTATGTAAAAAATATATACAAAAAAAAAACTGTTTTGACAATATAACCAATCGAAAAAACAGCTCATACTAATGATACTCGTATTTACAATGAATAAACTTGTTTAATATTTCTTCATTTTGTATTCCTGGTAAATGATAACGACTGTAAAAACGTATCAAAACTTTTTAGAACCCTAATGCTTTCTAAGATGTTGATAATTTGATAGACTACTTCAGTCAACTAGTTAAAAAGATTCCCCGTGGAATCAAAGTTCTCGTCAAAAAAGTACGATTCCAAGAAAAACGGTTCGTTGAATTTTTTCCCAAAGTAGCTTTTACATCTTCCAAATCTTCAAAAGCGGTTTGCTTCACGTCCGTCAAAAGTATATCCGCGCATTCAAATTCACAGCGGAAGCCTTTTTTAAGCGCCCTACATTATTTACAAGACGAGTTTGTTTCTCCGTAAGGTACAGAATACAGGATAGGTTAATTTTAAGTACAAAACCGAAGGATACGTTTAAATTGCCGGTAAAAAAATACGACACCGTAACCTTATTTTTATTTTTGCTTTAACTACACACGAGAGACCAAACTTTAAAGTCTATACACGCTCTTACACACACAGCAATACACCCTCCAATAGGCAGTTACGCTTGCACATTAAAGAACATATCTGTGTCATCTCTAGGAATGCTGGGCGAAGTGTCTTCTTAATGAAAGGAAGGAATTGGTCAGTAGCCGAGTTAGCATCGCATTTATGCTTACACTAATATGTTACCGTACAATCACAGAAGATCCAAATTTTTCTCAGCTCACATAGGTATCACATAAATTGTTGTAACTCCCTTACTGTCATGGCATGAAATATGATTTAAACTGCATTAGAAAAAAAAAATTCCACGATTTATTTTTATGTTTAGAATTTTACCAAAGAATAATGTGCGCCTCTATGAAACAAATATTTCAAAAGCAATTTAAGAAAAATTATAAAATTTTGAGTATTTTTAATTCATAATTTTTTTACGAAACGACAAATACAAGAAGTGATAATAAGGTTTATAATACATTTGCTAAATAAAAATGCGTTTGTTCGTCTTATTTTCCTTATCAGTAATTTTAAATAGAACATGATTTTTTATTTACTTTTTTTATGTTTTCAAAATATATATATATTAGATTATTATAAATCCTTTCAAAAACTTTTTTTAGTTTTCTGATACATCCAGAAATATTCCATTTATCTGTACTGAATTTTCATATGGGTACACGGAGAAAAGTGTTATTCTAAAATACGATCATTTCATTCGTAAAACGGTTAAAAACGGGACTGAAGTTCTTACGAACAAATTAACAGGTTTCAATGTTTACTGGCGGGAAAATTTAACAATAATTTGGTGGTATACGTACGAAATTACGTATACCAACAATATATTATATTATCAATAAATATTGAAACCCTGTTAATTTGTTCGTAAGAACTTCATTCCCGTTTTACGAATAAAATGATCGTATTTTAGAATAACATTTTTTTCCGTGTAGGATTCGGGATTCGGAACTTTGATTCTAACGATTGGAATGAATAATAGGGTGGAGTGAATTTTTTTTTTTCACCTGACGGTAATGTAATAGTCAAAATTTGGTGCCTTTTAGGTTTAATTTAAGCCATGTAAAATATTATTCAATTTTGATTATGGTAACTGCCTCCGCATCGGCATTGAATTTATGAAAATAGTCGGTTTTACACACTAATTGGAAGTCATGCTTATGTACGATATTTTTTAATAAACAATCTAATTTTTATCAAGAAAATTTATTTGGTATAACATAGATTCGACACAAAATAAAAAGAAGTTCGAATTTGTGTTTTATAATTTAAATAAGGAAAGAGAGGAAACTCTTGTTCGTGGCTCAGATCATTCGCACGCTCGTTTGTCGTTAAATATACGCTCGATATTCTTTCGTGGCAACTATGCAAAGAACTCCGAGTGTATTCAAATGTCCTCTATTTGGTGATGTTTGTGAGATGAAAGAGAACGTTCTACCTACTTATGAAGATGTAGAGAAATACTATAAGTGGACGAGACATCAACTGAAATTGCAATCAGAAACTGCAAAAGAACCAATTTTTGGCGAGATAGCAGATATATTAATGTTGAGAATTGAAAATGTATGGCCAACTGCATCTATTCCTACAGTGACGCGAACAATGATCGTTCTGAGTATATAATTTAAAGTGCAAAAATCTACTCAAATCTATCAAGAGGCTCTCCCCGGACAAGTTAAATAGTTTTCAGCAAAGCAGTAAGATACTTTTTGATATTTCAGCATGCAAGCGCAAGCAATCGCTCAATATTTATGTCCTAAAGGATAAAAAGGTTCCTAACTCTAAAAATGAATTATGAACTAGAGAATTGCCGAAACACATCCTTAAACACTTCAACGTTAGCTGATTTAAATGTTAGTATTTCTTCAGCGACATCATTAGAGTCATAAAAATCAGAATGCTCCATGTTCAAAGGCGTTATTGAAAAGAAAATAAAAAAAATCGACACTTAATTTTCCTACATTATCGAAGACGTGTGATAGGTATGGAGTGTCTGATAGAGCAGCAGCAGCAACAGCATCATCTGTTTTGTTCGACATTGGGTCTGATGTTGAGGTCATTGATCAGCACAAGTTATGAAGAGAGAGAACTAAAACCAGAGAAAAAATAATGGAAAATGCAACAATTACAGAGCTCTTGGTTTTATACTTTGACGGGAAAAAAGACAAAACTTTGAAAATTGTTAAAAAGGGCGGTAAATGCTACAGGACTAGGTTGTGGAGGAACATATCTCACTGATTCAAGAGCCGGGATCCATTTACATGGGATACGTGGTACCTGATGTTGGTACAGCAAAAGGAATAGAAACCGCGATAACAGGGTTATAAAGAAGTTTTCCAAATAGAATTATGGCAATTGGTTGTGATGGTATGAATGTTAATACTGAAAAGTATGTTATAATTAACTGCTTGAGAAAAGGCTACAAAAACCACTCCAGTAAATAATTTGTTTGCTCCACATGAACGAACTGCCTTTGAAACAGCTGTTTCTTCATCTCAATGGGTGTACTTTGGGACCTAAATCTTATATTGCTCCGCTGGGAAAATCACTGGAAACCTGTGAAATGCTACAAGAAATGGCCAAAGATCTGAGTTCAGACCAACAGTACTTGTATAAAATTGCTATCTATCACATGCCCGTTGGATCACGCGTGCCAACTGAATACTACGTTTGTATGCATCAACTGAAGAACCATCTGAAAATTTGAAAACTCTGTCTACTTTTGCGGTCAAAGTTTACGCACCGTCTTGGTTCTCAACCATCATGCAAAGATGGTATGCGTCATCTGTTCAATATTATTAAGGTCTCCAGAAACTCTAAAAAAATTATAGATCCTGTTATCCAAAGAAACGGCTACTTTGCGCACCCTGAAGGGATTCTTCTTGCGATGATAACAGATTATAAAAAAACGAGAGTTAGAGAGCCGATAAGAAATATTGATAGATTTTAATGCTTCTACATATATCGATTTAATAAATTGGCATGGAAACTTAACCGAACCATCGATTTTTAAAAACTTATCGGACCAGGAAATTCAGAATATTGTGGAAACTGGTGGTGAAAGCGAACCATTGTTTATAAGGCTTCTCTGCCATACTCAAGCTGTTGAAAGAGCTGTAAAAAATCCAACAGAGGCTTCCATTTCTCAGTGCACAAGAAAGTCGCGATTAGGTGCAATAAATGTCAAGCTGGAATCGTGAAAAAATGCCTAAATTTGAAACTAAAAAGGATTTTAAACCTAAATAATTAACGCATGAGTTTGTTTCGGATTTCATTTTTTTTACAGCGATGCCTTAATAAATATCTTAATTATATATTGTTTATCATTTAACACCTACTTACCACTAAATTAATCACAATGTATCGCCTTATAAACATTAAACTTTTTTACCCTAATTTTCAATTTTTGGGGTCACTGCGGAGGCTGAAGATCTTAATCAAATGAAATGAAAAATCCCACGTATTTTTACTTTAACATAAGGCACAAATCCCCCCCTCTTAGAAATCTGAATCTTAAAAAAAAAAATGTTTCATACATCCGTGCTCCACACTAATGAATAAACCATAGCAACTACGTATTTCATATTTCAGTAGCAAAAACTAGGTAATACAAACAATAAAGACTGCCATACATCACTCCCACATAAATATGAATGTGATTACATGAAAGTCAAATATAACCAAACATCATTTGAGAGTCAATAAATTCCATTCATATTTTTTACTGTTTTAATGGAATACTTGATGAGTTCTTCAAGCACGAATCGTTACCGACGTAAATAAACATTAAGACAGGCAATGCTAGTTAAAATGTGGGAATCCGGTGATTATTACTTCACAGGCGGTATAAAAATTATCAGCATCACGCACGTTATGCGGAAGGAGATCTGGGGCTCGATTCTCCAATTGAGGCCATTCGCAATCGCCGTCGAATGTACATGCATTTGTCGACTTTGCTATTCTCGAGTCTCGTCGAAGGTGCATACTTAGACGCCAAACGTCAAAAAATCATTCCACTCGAACAACGAGTGGATCGAACCAATCGACACCGACCAAACTCACGCCCATCGTTCACGTAGCTATTTACAAGCGACGCTACCGCTACCTGTCATACAATTTTGCTAGTGAAGCGCCTAGCGGCGATTTCAAACACTAATAATAGTATTGAAAATACAGACGAGCGGCGATCGCGTCGCTTGAACGTCCAGCTCCATGGAAGAACGGCGTTAGTATATTGTATCCTAACCTAAGATTGTTTTCCGCGCGCTCTTCAAAAGGACAGCTCTTCAACCGGCGGTATTGGCTGCAATATATTATAATTCAGAGCAAACTAAAGCAGATGCTTTGAGTTCTATATGAACGATTCCCTGGAGGATAGACGGTTTTCACATGAAATTTAACTTCCTAATTATTCAGTTGCAAATGTTATTATTGTGATTTATTTTTGGGTTATTATGCCGTGTAGCTCTACGTCCTTCTTTAGCCAACATTTCGGGCAGCTAACAGTAACACAAGTAACGCTGTCCGGGACGTTGGCTAAAGAAGGAGGTAGCAAATAAACCACTGTAATACTTTGATCCGTGAAAATTTAAAATATATAAAAAAATGTATGTCATTTTGCAGTCGTCAAGCGGCGTCTCCTCCGATGAAAATGTTTACACACTTTGTGGATAGTTAAGTCGGGGCCACAATGTTTTTACTTTCCGTGGCCCACGGAAAACAACAAACGTTGTGGCCCTGACACATGGCAATGTTTGAGGTATTTTTTGTGAAATAGGTCGCAAGAGATCGGCCTTTAGCGGCATTAAATATATTTTTTATCAGGTTTACAGGCTGTTTTTGGTTTTGAATAAACCTGCAAGCTATTTCCGAGAAAGTGCGGTCCTAATTTCAAATTCACGCCATAAAAACGTCAAAAACATTGGAAATATAGACAATATTCACAGGGCTGCCAATATAACTATCTCTTCAACCCTTCGACATTCAAGAATATGTATAAATGAAACATTCGACAAAGTTCGTCGAGACGATGGTCATTTGCAGACGGCGCATAACGAGTAACTTTATAACGGAGAATCGAGCCCCTAGGGTCCAAATGAATCCAGCCTCCGTTCAAAAGAACCTTTTTTTGCTCCGGCAACGGACAGCGGAAATTTGGAAGACATTAAATTAATAACCACCTTGGTAGTATCATAATATACAACAGAAAAGGGAGAATGACGGAAGGCAAAGAATTCGAATAAAGTAACAATGTTTTTTGGCTTTTGGCTTACGTTTAGATGACAGTAATGAACTAATATTTTGAGAAGAAACAGTTTTCCACGTAAACATGTTATTTAATATACACAGGGTAACAGGACGTACTGACAGACTTTAACAAAAGTATCCTGTGCTTATTTAGAGAAAAAGAACGTAGAAGTAATTTTGTTCCACAGCGATAATTATTTTCTTAATTTTAATTAAAAACTAAATAATTCTTGATTCCATGAATATAGTCATCTAGTTACAGCTTAGATATAATTACATTATTGACTTATAGGTACATTTTTTGAAAAAGGTTCTAACTGACCTTTTTTAGCAAAATCATTTCTTATGCACATTTCAATGACCAAAATAATTTTCAGATCTACTTTTGTTGTATTTCCGTAGATACTTCTTTGGCGAATATTTAAAATAAAGCTTTTAAAGATTCCATTTTTTTTACAAGTATCTAACATCACTCTGAATTTTTTTAATTGCCATATTTAACTGACAGTTAGTTGATCGTTGTTACGATGCTAGCTTAGTTAGTCACTTTGGATGGATAGGGCCTAACTTCGCCTTACTATGTTCTGAGGTATCAAAACCTATTTAACCATTTCTGATTTTGACGTAATATTGTTAGTTCTATCTTGGAATGGCGTAAGGAAAATATGTTTAGAACCTTGTGCAATTTATAATTAGGCGCTAGCTGGTTGCATATTGTTCTATCTGCTCGTTTAGGTGTATTCTAAAATGGTAAGTATACGTCACATTTTAAAAAAATCCTTTGAAATAGGTATGTTAAACTAAAATTCTTACACAAGATTCAACCTCAAAATCAGAAATTTGTACATCTAAGAACGTAAATAATGTTTGTGTTGTGGACAAAAATTGGTTCCCGCAAAGCGGAAGAAAAATTGGAGAAGACAGGATGCCGACTCACCGCTTTTTCTTCCTTCTCTTTTCTAACCCGCTGGTTCTCACTTCCCAATTAACTCACTAGCTCACGATTGATTTTTATATAACTTTCAACACGGTTGAAATTAGCTCCGTACTCAACAATGGTGTTGATAGGATAAGATATAAATTTCAACCAAAGCACTGCGACGTATTCAGTCGTCGTAGGGTAGGAAATAAAAATATTTTGTGGGTATAATTATATTTGGAAAAGGTACAAAATGAATGAATGCTAGGCACCAACAATTTGTTTATTAGTAATTTGTTCGTGAAAAAGGATGAAATTAAATAAATAATATGACGCAGGTAAGTAGCAAGCTTTTAAAAAGTTAATATTTACCAGAAGGTTACTATCTAATTTATACCGTATCTGTGACCTAAATAAGTATATAATATAACTCTTTGAACTAGTCCTCCCGTTTTAAAATACATTCAGTTTCAAGAGAAAATTTACATCATAAATTTCTAAGGTATATTAATTTAAATCTAGATATTCCCTTTTAAAGCATAATCTCTAATTACTTCATGAAATAATTTAATTTATTAAAACTCTCGAAGATCGAAGAACTATATCCGACATAATATTTATTTTAAAAATGTAAATGGTAGTATAGAAAGTCCTGATTTAATTAACCTTATTGAATCTTACAGACCTCTAGAGCTAGAGAGAGCTGCTCGTCCCGAAATTCTGTTTAAAATTCGGGTTCGAACCCCCGAGAGCCTTGAGCCGTGTGCCTATGTAGCTATGGCGGGCTCTTGATAGCATATTGTGTTAGAAATTCCCTTTTTTACGAAAATACGGGGATACCCGGCGGTGATTTTTCCATGCAAACGTTTTCCCTATTTACTCTCTGGATTTTAACCCTAGAGAAAATATTGTTTTTATATAAAATAGATATCAACTACTAGCGTGTCGGAACTTTTTGTTTTTTTTTCATAAGTTACTTTTCATAGAAGTTATGACCTTCCAAAAATCAATAAAATTGACTGGTTTAAACGCCGTCAAAAGACGTTCAGTATAAACACTAGACAATGTTTTTTTTTTTAAAAAGCAAATCGTTAGAATAGTTTTTTCTTATGTAGTTGGTAAACAAAATAAATGAAAATCAGTCTACTTTTGGAGGAGAAAAGTGGGGAATACAAAACCTCGATTTTAGTTAGGTATTAGTAGCCCGAGGTGCATTGTCCCTTTCGCTCAATATCCGGTGGAGTAAGAGCAACAGTAACAGCAACAATAGGATATTTCCACGATTTTTTTTTATTGCTTAAAAAAATTAAGCAGAAAATTATGATCATTACAGCATTTTTATTTTATTCTTATGTTGACGAATAAAGTTTCTAGGGCGAATCTAAGTTTACGATTTTTGAATTACCGCCAAAACGATACTTTGGGGCGGAGCAATCGTGTGACGTCACAACGGACGATACTTCAGTAGTACAGTATTTATTTATGCTGTCAAATGGCTGATGACACGCTTAATATGCACTAAACAAGTAGTTAGATACTAACGAGTACCTACTAATCAATTCAGTTACTGGAATTTAAAAAAAAAAAATTTAATGGTTTTTTTTTAACTTTAAAAACACAAAATGTCATTTTTCATCGACCGCTATGTTACGAATTACGACGGTAAATACGAACTTTTAAATGAAAAAACACTTTGTATCAGTTGCATAATAATAAGAAGTAAGTATTGCAATTTTCTGAAATGAAAAATAATATAATATTAATCACTATTTTCCTCGATTTAACAAACCCGAAAACTCATTGCTCGCGATGTTTGATCTGTGCGACCGCCGTGCTTTTCAAATGGCCGTTGCCAACAGTGCCATCCTTAGAGAACAGTAGTAATGTAACCAGTGACTAGAAACGATATTTAGACAATAATATTATTATTTTATACACATATTTTTGAGTTTCTTGTGTGGTTAGGTTATGTTGGGGTAGTGATGGGGAGGGAGGAGGCGGGGAAACGGAAGGGTAGGTTAGGTTACGTTAGTTACGTCAGGTTAGGTTAGGTTAGGTCAGGTCAGGTTAGGTTATGGTAGTGGGGGGGGGGGAATGGAAGGGTAGGTTAGGATAGTTCTTTGGAATATAATTTGTTTTAATATTATTTTTAAAACTTGCATAAAAACCTAAAGGTTTTTTAATGTATATAAGTGTACATTATACTTATTAACCTAACCTATCCTAACCTACCCTTCCATTCCACCCACCCCCACTTCCCTAACCTAACCAAACCTGACCTAAACTAACCTAACCTGCCCTTCCATTTCCCCGCCTCCCCACCCCAATACCCTAACCTAACCTATCCTAACCATACAAGAAACTCAAAAATATGTGTATAAGATAATAATATTATTGTCTAAATATCGTTTCTAGACACTGGTTACATGAATACTACTGTTCTTTTAGATTGGCATTGTTGGCAATGGCCATTTGCAAAAGCATGGCGGTCGCACAGATCAAATATCGCGCTCAATGAGTTTTCGTGTTGAATCGAGCAAAATAAAGATTAATATACATTATTTTTCATTTCTGAAAATACGAAGTGTTTTTTTCATTTAAAAATTCATATTTACCGTCGTAATTCGTAACATGGCGGTCGGTGAAAAATTACAGTTTTTGTTTTAAAGTTAAAAAATAACTATTAAAATGCATTATTTTACAATTCTGGTTGCTGAATCTATAACTATTATAATATATCTAAAACATTTTTTTTTTTAAATATTAAAGTCCATTTTAAGCGCGTCCCGATTGTGTAAATATTTACCACAAAACCGCCGTCAGTCATAATAATGGTGTAAAATATATGACAAAGTTAACAAAATATCACAATTATCTTCGAAAATAAGAAGAAAAACGGTAAAAATCACCAGCTTTATACGGACACAAACATCAGTTATCAATTGCAAAGGAATGTTTGGTTAAGCTGGGAGCTAGCCAGAGCTGGGCCACCTTTGTGACGTCACAATCCGATCAGCTACTCACGGGCCGTTTAGATTTCGTACGTTTTTGATCGTTTTTAAAATCAATAAATTTGAATGAAAACATAAAAAACAAACATTTTTAATACGATGATTAAAATCAGAAAAATAATCTTTAAATATTCCATACATTTTCAACAGAATCCCCCGTTTGTGAAAATACCCTATTTAGCAAAATCTATTTTTCAAATTTCTCCACCACCGGGCTTCATCTAAGGTTCAAATTGAAACAGTTTTGTCAAATCTAACAGACAGCAAGAATCGAACACGAACAAACCGAAAATTCCCTTTCATTTTAATAATTCGTTTTTATTCCAACCCCAAACCGCAAAAAGAATATTATTAAAAAGAGTTAAATAAATAATAAAAACTTATGTAAAGCAGATTTTAAAAGCTCGGCTTGCTATCAATTGAAATAATAGCTAAACCCACAAAACATTGGTTGGTTAAATAATAAAGAGCATCTAATTAATTTCCTAGTTACCTTCCAGCGGTTTTAGGGCGTATGAATGATATTCCTTCTTTTTCATTTCCAATGCTCAGAATTGACCACATTGTGGATTGTAGCCATTTCTGAAGCTGTTTTCCAAGAACACTCTTTATTATTTGCATGAAAGGGTTCAAGCTACCAAAAACTCGCTTGACTCAGTAATCTAGAACGGTTCATTATTACCGAATAAAGAAATGTTAAATCAAACACAGCACAAACTAAAAGGGGGTCTTTTATCACTGTCAGAACTGAATTAAAACTGGAAACGGTCAAAAATACTGGATCTAGAACCTAGATGAATTATTTGAAAAATTTTGGGATATTTTTTTAATTCTTTCGATATTGCATTTATTTATATAAACATTGGGTCTCAAAGGGGGTGTTCACATAATTTATTGTACAAATTAAAAACATTTTTTTTTCTTTGGGTTGAATCAATAAAAAAACATACCTTATTTATTTATTTATTGTTTGAAACATTTACAGAGTGTTAACAAGTTTTACATTAATATTATTGCGTTGGGATGTGCACAGATATTAACACTCCAATTAAAAATGTTCACAGCATGCGTAATCAAGGTTTAGTTGTTACTAGGCGGTGATGCTAGTATTGAAAATGACAGATAATAATAATAATAATAAAAAAATATATATAACATGAGATACAAAATACAGAAAGTGTACAGAGAAAGAGAAGATATAAAAAGATAAAGGAAAGATATAATGATAAAACAATAGACGTATCATGGTAGAAGATTGTTAATTTGTTTTTTAAAATATGCGAGACCTTAAAGGTAGAGTCGATTTAAAAATAGCCTCTAAATCCAGTTGAAAAGAAAATTAGCTTAGTTGCTATCGAAACGTCATTTATCCAGTTTCTACCTATCCCTAACCATTTTCAACCTTATTGGAAAAATATTTTAACAATGGCAAGAAAAATAATGGAAATTCGAGTGCATTTGTTTTGATAACAGGTAAAGGTTTGCAATTACCTTGAAAGCAAGTTATTGGTGATATTCGTATACATAATTTCGTTTTAAATTTAAAATATTAAATTTGACCATTTCATTATTTTGAACTCGTTCGTTTTGTTGTGGCGAAAGTTGCCTCAGGGTATCGCGGTGGAACTTTATAATAATATTGTGGTTAATTCTTGTGGTCCTTTGCAGTGATACAGTGGTAAGTGGTAGGTTATCCCTTTTCCTTGCATACCTTATTTTTCCCACACATATTATGACCGAATTCCAGCAAACGCCATTTCGTCTCATTTTAAAGTATCTATAGTCCATTTTCAAATGCATCTGAAGCTGTAATTTGCAAACCGTTCTGGATTCAATGCCAGTATTACCAGTAACTTGAAAAATGAAAATCTCAATATCTCTGTTTTTCAAACCGAAAGGGTTAAATCTTTCTCCTGGCAACCTTTGCTGTAAATACTAAAAAAATAGATGAATCTATAACTTATGGCATGTAAAATTGTAAATCATGGCCTAAATTTGTGCTGTCTTGTCTTTTACGGTAGACGAAATAACGATAAGTGAAATTTTTCTTCTAAGAAAATCTAGTACCTACAAATAAACTGTCTTGTTCGCTGTTGATTTAATTTGAAAAATAATTTCCAACGGATTCGTTTACCTTAAAAGTTTTGTATAGTATATTATAGCTTCTGAATATAATAAGACTTCTATAATTAACTTGTAAACATTGATTGATATTTTAAAAACCGAACAAATCGTCTCCTAAACACGCAATAAATACTGTGACTGAAGAAATTCTTTATTTAATATTGTTTTTATATTATGTAACAATATATTTTACAATTTGGGAGTCGGGTATGAGACTGGTTGACTGGTTGAGGGAGACCTTTTGACCGCAGTGGGAGGATTTGTACGTTCGGCACTCCTGGACGCACTGGTCCGCAGATTCCTACACACCCCTCCAAACCTGTTTCCTTCAGAGAACTCTCCTTCCTTTCCTAAAAATACCCTCCATACAGCATCCATAAAGATGATATAAGCCTTGAGGGCTAATTATTTTTCTAAGGGCTCCTGTGCGGAGCTAAAAAAAATCTGAAATGTTTTATCTGTGTACCACGCTTATCGCTTTTTAGAAATTTAAATCGTAATAAAACCGCTTTAATTTAAAAAGTCCGACAGTCGATAAAATAAGAACAACATTTTTTGTTGAACCTATTAACAATTGCGTGAAGAATATTCGTGATAAAAGCGCTGTATTTTCAGAACCACTATACGCAATAAAAACACAAAATGTTTTTTCACCAATTTCTTCGCGTGTTATTTCACTTTGGCCTAAGTGATATTTGGTGTCTTAACGCGAATAACATTGGTTTGATTTCAAATGTCATAAACGAATTATTCTGCTACTCCAGTCCGAGACCTGGAGTACTGTGAAGTACTTCTTCACAGACTTGAAAATCTAAACAATTGCAGCGGGAGGGATGGATTATTAGCGCTTAACAACACCCCTGCCGTAGGTCACTCCAAGGGGTTGGCTACCTTTTATGACTTAGAAGAATTTCAATTTGGGAGGAGGGAATGGGTACCGCCGCCCCGGGAACCATTTATTGGATAACCAACACCTCTGCCATAGGTCACTTCAAGTGGTTCGCTACGTTTGGTGACTTAGCAGGGGTGCCCGGGTTCATGAGGTAAGGTTTATCTAGGTCTTGGCGGCGGATGATCTAGACACACTGAATCCCAGATTCCTACCCAACCCTCATACCTTTGTCCTTCCCAGAACTTCCTCTCCTTCCTTTCTTTAAAAATACCCTCCACACAGCATCCCCAAAGATGACGTAGGCCCTGAGGGAAATTATTTTCCTCAGGGCCTCCTGTGTAGACCTAATGTAAAAAAAAAAAAACTGTCCGTTTTCATTAGGTGAGTTTTGTCTAGGTCTTGGCGGTGGATGCGTTTACCCACCACTGCATTACAGCTGGACTACCTCAATCCATTGCCTTGCAGCGGGAGGGATGGATTATTGGGATTATCACTGATATAGATACTTTATAATATGCAGAAACTCTGCTTTGTATCTCACATATATATAAGTTCTATCGCTAACAAGGCTATGAAAATGTTGGGTTTTATAGTAAGGATTATAAATTTCCACACATTAAAATGTTCGTTCAAATTTCTGTTTAAAAGCATTTAGAGTGAAGATATTCCAGAGTGGAAGATACTCTCAGTATCGCCCTGGTGTAAGACCACCACACAGAATTGAAACGTTGCTTAATAATGGCTTTAGCCGTGTTTAGTGACTAGATCTGAATAGCCAGGTACTTCCCCACCTTCCTCTTCCCCGTCTCCTTCCCTTCCCCACTTACCTTCAGCCTCATAACATACCCCCAATTGGGGATGCCATAGTCTCACTGGCTCCAGACGGGAGCAGTTGGGACTCTTGTGTGGTAATCTCTATAAAAAAAAAAAAAAATAAATAAAAAATAAAAAAAATAAATAAAAAAAAATTAGAATAGAATCCTATGATGCAGTCATCTATTTATAATCAATAATCACATTAATATCATTGAAAGAATCAATGGCAATTTTTGACGTGTATTAATTTTAGGCTTTAGATTTCTTTAGAATCATAGAGATTATGATATTTTAATATATTCATTGAAATTTGTACATTTTGAAGTCGCGTTTCTTCTTACTGTAGTAATTTTTGGGGACAACTATATTTGGTAATATAGCGGTTCGAAAAATCTTTATTTTACATACGGATAACCAACACCTCTGCCATAGGTGACCCCAAGTGGTTTGCTACGTTTGGGGACTTAGAAGGGGTGCCCGAGCACATGGGGTGAGGTTTGTCTAGATCTTGGAGGCGGATGATCTGGATACACTGAACCCCAGATTCCTACCCAATCTTCATACATTTCTCCTTACCAGAACTTCCTCTTCTTCCTTTACTTAGCTTACTTACCCTCCACACAGCATCCCCAAAGATGACTCAAAAAAAACTCAAAAGAAAAATCATTTCCCTCAGGGCTTCCTATGTAGAGCTAATGTAGTAAATAAAATTTTTAAAAAACATATTTGAAAATAGATGAAATTATTTTTAAACCAATTTTGTTGATGTTCTACTATTTTATCAAAAAAATTAAAATTTTGCTATAATTATTCAAGTAAAAAAAGGAAAAAATATTTATTTATACATTTCGTAGGCCTGATAAAAAAGGGTAATAGATACTTTTTAACGATCGAAAATTCAAAAGTTTTTAACAACCAATTATTGCAGTTCGACAATTTTTACGCCAAACTCTCTTTTCAACTTTATTCGTATGGAAAAATTTTGTAAATCGTACGAGAACTCTAATCTCTGAAAAAATTGACATTCACACGAGTAAAACTTTATTTTTGTTGAAAATCATTTTTTTCCAAAAGCCGATTAAATATTTTCGACTCGTTGAATTTGATGATTTTTTCATAAAATTCTTTTTGTTAGCTATTCAGGTGAAAAATACTCAGCATGTGATAAATAATTTTCGGTTATAATTTGATGCTGATTTCTTTCTACAGGGTTTTTATGTCAACAACTTTGGAAGATTTTTCATTAAAAAAAATATCTACCGATATTTATATCATTGAGCAAATTATATTTGTTGATTTTACTTGTTTATGTATCATTAAATTGTTTTATTGGAAAACAAAAACACTTCGGTTTGAAATTATTTCGCTGGGAACACTTGGAATAATGTTATTCGGTGTTACAACAATTGAATCATCATTGTTTTGCTAAACACGCGAGCAAAATTTGAAAACGTTGTTAATTTGAACATTTTCATGGATCATTGATCCATTAGTACTTAGTTCATTTTGTATGTTTATAGTCTGGGAAAATAGTTACAAGTATTGAACACTGTTGAATAGCGAGAATCACGTCGGCGCGTCACGAAATTTGCACAAATTAGCTCCACACAGTAGACCCTGAAGAAAATAATTGTTGTGTCGAGGGTTATTTTAAGTTCTTTGAAAGAAGAATGTACGAGGGGTTTGTAGGAAACTGGGGATCGTATGAATTCATCCATCACACAGCGGTGCAAGACGATTTTACGAGAGAGTCCTGCTGGAGAGATCAAAAGGTCTCACTCAGGCAGTCTCTCTCGATCCGGCCTGCTACGCAGTTGGTGGGCGGACACATCCGCCGCCAAAACCCGGACCTTGGATGAATTATTCTTTGATTAATCTCTAATTTTTCCATCTTTACATCACCTAACTAATAGGTTTCCCATAGTGTGAAATCGTTGTATCGGAGAGTGGGCAATGTAGTTACGCTTATGAATGATGCAGTAGAATATAGTATGTTGTTACTGTGGGTATTCGTAAGTCTATGAGTTTCAGGAGTTGCCAACAGTCAAATTTTGATTTGAGTATTTTGAGTCTTTTAATGTATGTATTTTTAGAATTTCGTACATTTCAATTTAAAAAATAAGATATCTAAAAGAGGTTTTTAAAAATTTTCTTAGGCAACCGGGTATAAAACGAGATGAAAAGAAGTCGAGTTCTAAGCTTGCTATTATTTCCGCACATTTCAAGATAATTATCATCACAAGGCATACTCGTTGAAATTCGGCTGAATTTAATTGCTAATAAAATAAACAATAATTTAGTTTGAAATCTCCGCAAAGCCTTTGCCTCTGCTTTTAATCAAATTCGCGGGTTTCGTTTCTAGGATATTAAAATCGTCTCCTTACAGGTCCATGGCTACCCCGTGAGCAGGCAAAGCCTCCCCTAATGGGGTTTGTATGTAAAATAAAGCAATAATCACCATAACCAACCCTCAAGTGCTAGACGTTAAATCCAATGAAACCTTAAAGGCTTACCACGCGTGTATTTGATAGGAAAATTTCGTAAATTTTCTAAAATCCAAACCATTGCGCGATTTTATAAGTTTTTTGCGAATTATTTTTCTTTAAGATTTTTATATTTTTCATTTTACACTAACATTTTATCGATTATGAAATTGAAAAACGAAGCAACTTGCCTACTTAATAAATCCCACGTCATCTTTGGGGATGAGGTGTGGAGGGTCTTTTGATTGGAGGGAAAGGAAGGAAAGGTAGTTCTGAGATGGAAAGAGTTGGGTGGGCTGAGTAAAGGTCTCCCCCAACCAGTCTGTCCCGATTCGGCCTATCAGGCAGTTGGTGGGAAGATGCATCTGCCGCCAAGATCCGGACAAACCTCACCCCATGAACCCGGTAATCCTGCTAAGTCAAAAAACGTAATGAACCACTTGAGGTGACCTATGGCAGAGATGTTGGTTACAGTAACCATGCACGCCTCCCAAATTGTAAATCCTCCATCTTGTAGGATAGCAATTACCACCCGGCACAACTCAATTTTTTTACTTAAAACATATTGAAATCATGAAACAAATAATTCACGGAGAAAAATGTTATTCTAAAATACGATCATTTTATTCGTAAAAACGGGACTGAAGTTCTTACGAACAAATTAACAGGGTTTCAATTTTTATTCTTACATTTTCCTGCTAATAAACATTGAAACACTGTTAATTTGTTCGTTAGAACTTCAGTCCCGTTTTACGAATTTTTATTCTTACATTTTCCTGCTAATAAACATTGAAACACTGTTAATTTGTTCGTTAGAACTTCAGTCCCGTTTTACGAATTTTTATTCTTACATTTTCTTGCTAATAAACATTGAAACACTGTTAATTTGTTCGTAAGAACTTCAGTCCCGTTTTTACGAATAAAATGATCGTATTTTAGAATAACATTTTTCTCCCTTAATAAGAATATTTTAAAGATTTATGAAGATTTTACGAATCCAAAAAATAAAAGATATTCAATTTTCATAATGTCAGAGAAATATGAGATGTTCTAAAGTACGCCTTTCGTGTGTTTACATGAGTACAGCTGAGATCTGGAAAACAAATTGATATGTAAATAAATTGGACTCACCTGACGTTTCTGGAGCAAATTCAAATGAGATGCAGAAATGTGTAACGGATGTACTTACCTGAAAGAAGAGAGAAAATTTGTATTAGATAAGGATTACAGAGTATACTAAATTAATCGAAAAAAATTCGATTCAATTTGATCTGAGTTACTGGTAATTATCATGTTACCAAAGAAAATTACAAATTGTGTGATTCGATTGCAATTTTAGGAATTACGCGAATAACCAAAACAACACGACCAACATGCCTAGCATGTTGGTCGAAAATCCTTAAATTGTGTAATTAAATTATGTAAGCAATGAATAAGAAAAAATAAATAGAAAATGAGTGCCTCTAACCAAAAACCAAATAAAAACGTAAATTTTTAAGGTGGTGGAACATGATTAGGTTATTGATTTTTTCGTTTATAATTATTTATAGACGAAGAGGTAAAATTTTCCTGCGTTTCAGTCATTTGAATTCTAAACAACACTAAATTTATTGTCACACTACTGCAACTTTTTACTTCAAGAATTCACAAGAATCAGAGAGAAAAAGGGTTTAATATTCATCGTAAAAAATAGTACAAATCAAAAGGTTCAACTAAAATCTTTAGTTAAATCATATAATCAACAAAACATAACAAAAACTTGTTGAACTTACCCTATTTAAAAGGGTGACGTCTGACGTTTGAGTTGGCTTTGACGTTTTGTTATTTGTTGCTATACTCAGGTGAGTCCAATAAATTTACAAATCTAACGAACAAAGCAGCCGAACGATCAAAAATGTAAAACATTTATAATAAAAACTAAACCAGTTTATATTAAAACAACTTTACCATGTATTTTGAGAGGCAAATATCCCTGAGTCTCCGGGCCTAGAGTTCAGGGTCCAGAATATCGGTGTTTTGAGTGAGATGTTTCGGTTAAAGCGATGTGACGTTCATTGGATTATTATTTGATACGAATCTGTCGGATTAGCGTCGTTTGTTATTTAGAGTAGAGATGTTGGGTTGGCGCGGCGAGGGTGATATTTTGACGTCTCATCGAACTGGTTTGTCAGTTGAAATTTATGGAGATAGAAATTAAAAGTATGTAAGAAAAATAAACCATTTAAAAATGTTATTAATACTCTCCATATAACCATCCAGTAATCCATTCTATACGACAGTAAAAGGTTAAATACGACGTTTTAATATTGATTGATTGTTTTGCTTGGTACGCGTGGTAGAATGTACCGTCAGTATCGCCTTGGCGAAAAATGATACTTAGATTCAAAGCAAACCTGAGTACTAGAGTTCATTACATAATAGTTACATCCTAATGTAGTCCAATTAATATTAATCTTAATATATAAAACAAAGTCGGGTTAGATACACCATTTATAACTCAAGAACGACTGGACCGATTTTTATGATCTTTAATTTGTTGGATTTGTCTCCATCCCGGTTAACAGAATAACTATTAAAACATCGAAAATTAATTATGAAGAAAATAAAAATTTTCATATATTTTGTATGAAACGGCTTTTCAAATAATGTGCGTTGGTCGACATAATTTGAATCATTGGGAACAGCTAATAAATTAAACACAGCATTTTTTTGATTCTGAGGCAGTACGAAGTTTGCCGGGTCAGCTAGTTTAATAATAAAGATAAAAACGTTTTTGTCGATTTTAAAAATTAAAAAGCAATTGATAAAGATTTTCGGGACACCTATCCGCCAGATATGACGGGAAATCCGTTAAGTTGGCATCACTGATACACAACACTGGTTGGTTACCTTGGTAACCAAAAAATGAAAATTAACTCACATCGCTAGGTGTCAGAAACTTCTGGAACTTACAAATAATTGTCCCATAAAAACATTTAATTTGTAATAATAAATATTGAGGTCAATAATCAAGATAACAACTATCCTATCGTTTAAGTTGGACCAAATTACACACAGTAAGCCAAATTCATCAAAATCGTTAAGTAGTTTCGGAGTTTACCTCAGTCGAACATTGTGGCACGAGATTTTTATATAATATAAAGATATAGATAAAGAAGATATACGAGTACAAACATGTAGGTGGACAAATAGAAACTAGGTGATAAAGAAGAAAAAGCAAAAATTGTTTAGTTATATTATATTTATCCTGATGGTGGAAAACACCCCTGCGGTTGTGGTCGTATCGAAATTATCCCCAAAATTGGAAACGTCGGAAGGAGTATTTATGAAGATTTCAAAAGATAAACCAAAAGTCAGACCGTATCCGAATCCGCGCGCTTGCAAAAGAGAATATTTGTTCTGGATTTGAATTCCGCCAACGTAATGCCAAAAATGAGATATTTTTTGGAAAATCTCTCTCTCAAAATTCTCTGTCACGCTCGAAATGTTTGCAAGAAAATTTTGAAACACAAACACAAAGACAATTGAATTATTCTCCGCAAAAGTCGGCGAAAATAACTTATTTTTGGGCGAATTTCTAAAGACTTGGGATACCTTCAGTTACTCGTTGTATTATGACGGTTTTTCAACAGTTATCGAAGTATATTAATACGGTAATGCCCGTACGGTTCAAATTAAGGAACCTGACTCCGAGTAAATCTGCAACGCCACACTGTATGGAAACCGTTCTGACCCGTCCGTGAACGTGCCCTTTTCCAAGGAGCTGCTGCCGTAATATGCACACTTATCACTCGCTCACATGCGATTTGCAAACGGAAGTGGCGCCATCTATAATACTATATTTAAGGAAAAAAAATATGAAGAAGAAGAATCATTTTTCGCTTTCATTCAATAATAAGAAGATTTATGTTGGGGTGAAGAGTGTTCCTCTCATTATTCACGGTTTTAATGTTAGAATGTCTACTATTATATATCTACCTATTAAATATAAGTATTCTGTAGTTCAATGTAAATAGTAGTTAGTTTTTCAAAAGGGTGATGCCTTATAAATAGTCACCAACACTTAAACTGGGGGAAGTAGGACGAAAAGCTGAACCTGGCAGCAAAAACCCGGAGAGCGGGTTTTTCACTTCTGGTTTGTGATAATTATTCTGTAAAATGAATATATTATGATAAACCAATTAAGTTATAAAAAAAGCAATATCCTTTTAAATAACTATCATTGCCCTACGTACATAAAAATTCAAAACATTAGGTTATGTGCTTAGCTAAAACCTACCATCAGTCATGTTAATTAATTATTATATGATCGAACAGATTTATCTTTCTTAGCCCTTAAAAAGATGTTTTAATTATTGTTATTAAGTTTATTTTGTAGAACTCCATTTTAATTTTAATTTCTTTTTTACATTCAATAATATTATTATTCAATGTATAAAAAACAGTTTATTATAAACAAGTTCTGCTTCGTAATTATTATTATGTGTTACAGCTGTTTCGCCATCTGAAGGCATTGTCAAACATTTTGAAGGGTTTGACAATGCCTTCAGAGGGCGAAACAGCTGTAACACATAATAATAATTACGAAGCAGAACTTGTTTATAATAAACTGTTTTTTATACATTGAATAATAATATTATTGAATGTATAAAAGAAATAAAAAAAAAATAAAAAACTTAAAAAGATGCTTTGTTTTTATTTGTTGCTAATACGCTGAGAATTGTTTTCTTTTACTTTAGTATTAGTCCTTATAAATCCCCTGTTTATAAATATAATAGGATCCTTTGAATCATCCTATTTTTTATTTCGTAGACGGAAAAAACAGTTCCTTCAGAAACTCAGGGGGACCGAGCCGGTATTTTAACTGGACAAATTTAAAAACTACAAAATGACAACAGATCTATTTGGCGAATTAATTTATTGTTGTATTTATTAGTAGGAAGTTCATGTGGGATAGCATGACGTCACAGACTCTCTGACAAAACCTTCGTTTTTAATTTGTGACATATCTTTGGCACCTGAGCTCTCATTACAAGCAACCTCCATCGCAAAGAGCACCGTGTTTTTTTATTCCACAGATATAGAAATAATGGGAACAGGAAAGTTTGTGATGGGACAAGAATTATAATTCCTCAAAAAATAATCACTTTGCATAAAGTTGTAAATCTAAAAAGTAATTTGGTCCTCGAGATTACAAAACTTTCGGCAATACCACCGATATAGATTTTTATAGGTTTGACAACTAACATTATGGCGTCATTTAAAAAATACTCAGCTTTTGGCTTAAAAATATGATGAAGTGAAGAAAATAAACCAATTGTAAAAACGTTAACCTTTTCTTATGTAGGTACGAATCCGGAGGTCACGGGTACAAATAAATTTTATTTGATTAATTATATTTTTTTTTTACATTAACTCCACACAGGAGGCCCTGAGGAAAATAATTTCCCTCAGGGCCTATGTCATCTTTGAAGATGCTGTGAGGAGGGTCTTTTTGAGGAGAGGAAGGAGTGAACGTGGGTCTTGAAGAGACCCATGTTATAGGAAGGAGGAAACACAGAGGCCGGCAAATCGTTCCACAGCCGAGCTGTTGAACACAAGAACGAGTCGTAGAAGCGTCCCGTTCTCATGTGACAAATGTCAACCGTGTACATATGTTGGGCGAGCGTTTGGCGTGTTTCCCGACTATGCACCTGTGCCGAGGGGATCAATGAGGCTAGTTCCTCGGAGCATCTTCCATTGAAATACCGGTAGAACAAGGATAGCATTCCTATCCGACGCCTGCGCTCTAAAGATTGCAATCCGTATATTAAATGTTTCTCAATTACTTCATTTAAACTTGTGCGTAGAATATTTGTAGCACGTTCTAGAGTGAAATATACTCTCAGTATAGGCCTGGGTCACGAAGAAAAATTTTATTCTAAAATACGATCATTTGATTCGTAAAAAACGGTTAAAAACGGGACTGAAGTTCTTACGAACAAATTAACAGTGCTTCAAAATGTAAGAATAATTTGTTGGTATACGTACGAAATTACTTATACGAACAAATTATTCTTACATGTTTCCGCCAATACACATTGAAACCCTGTTAATTTGTTCGTAAGAACTTCAGTCCCGTTTTTAACGGTTTTTACGAATAAAATGACCGTATTTAAGAATAACATTTTTCTCCGTGTGAAAGACCACCAATCAGAAGTGAATCTTTGCTTGAAACGGCTTTAGCCGTGTTTGGTGATCACATCTGTATATTCTGGTACTTCTTCACCTTCCTCTGCCCCATTTCCATCCCCTCCCCACTTCTTTCAATCTTTTAACATATCTACCCCAATTGGGAATACCTTAATCCCACAAGTTCCAGATGGGAGCAGTTGGGTTTCTTGTGCGTAATTCACATAAGAAGGTATGTGTGTTGTGAGGCTGAAGGTAGCTGGGACGGGAAAGAGATGCACTCGGCTATTCACATCTATTCACTGAACGGCGAAAGCCATTTCAAGCAACGTTTCAATTCTGAATGATAGATAGTCTTACACCAAGACGATATTGAGTATCTTCCACTCTGGAACATGCCGCAAATATACCTCATATTATTTTTAATGAATTAATTGAGAAATAACACAAATTGATCATATAAAATATAATTGCGCACGCAGTAATTTGAACCCGCGACCTCAGGATCGAGAGTTAAGAGCTTTACACGTCGACCACGGAGGCTATGTATGTATTAAATTTATGCATGCTAATATGACTGTGAATAGAAATCCTTTCCGTTTTATTAATTAATAACCCCGCTGAGTAGTGTGTGGTGTATAAATAAATAAAAGGTTTTATTAAATTGATTGCGAACTGCAGCGGAATTGAAAAGCTTAACCAATATATTGAAGTATATGAATGGTGAATACCTATCCACTTACAGTGTTAATTAAGCGAATCGAAGGACCTACCCTAACCGCTTAGTCACAAGGCATTGCCATTGGCTTGCAATTGATTATGTTTAGTATCTGGAAAAAAATCACTTCAAATTGTTTATTAATGCTTGTTTACTGTCGAATCAATATTAATACGAAGTTTTTAGTATCTAATTTATCTTGTTATTGCACTATTTGACTACAATTGTCGTATTAGATCTTTATATACCTAGGGGACACTAAAACCTGGAAGGCTTTTAAATGTATTTGTAATTATAGTATAATTGAGTGTTTCACTTTAGCCGTGTTTAGTGACTAGATCTGAATAGCCGGGTACTTCCCCACCTACCTCTTCCCCATCTCCTTCCCTTCACCGCTTACCTTCAGCCTCACAGCGTACCCCAATTGGGGATGGCATAGTCTCACTGACTCCAGACGAGAGCAGTTGGGATCTTGTGAGGTATTCACTAAAAAAAAAAAATTAAACCCCCACAGATCTGAATAGCCAGGTACTTCCCCACCTTTCTCTTCCCCATCACCTTCCCTTCTCCGCTTACCTTTAGCCTCACAGCACACCCCAATTAAGGATGACATAGTCTCACTGATTCCACGGGTTGCAGTTGGGACTCTTGTGAGGTGTTCACTATAAAAAATTTAAAAAATACAATTGGTAAAAGAAATGTCACCCACCATCTCAATGATAATATTATTTTTTCAAACTTTTTACAGGCCGCCGAGTATCATAATATTGATAATTCCGATTTGAAAGCTCATATTATGAACCACGATCAGGCGAACTTTTGCGGGATAAAAAGGTAGCGTCCAACATGGCAACCATCTTAAACCGGAACCGGAACATAATAAACAAATCTACAGGCAGATAAAATACCTAATGGTTGAGTTTAAACAGGACTTAAATTAATTATTTAAAATAATGATAAATAATTATAAATAAACACTATTTCATAACTTGGGTTCACCTAACCTAACTTTTCAACATTTTAGATCAGAAAATCGTCTGTGTTGTTATATCTGTCGAAAGCCGCCAATCTGAAAAACAGCAAAACTTATTTCTAATCTTATTTTGTTAAAAATATATGAAGTTACATAGGAAAAAAATTATACATAGTGCGGTTATAAATAAACTAACTCTTTTTTTTCCAAATACGTTTACATAACTCCTTGACACTGCATCCACAGCATTTATCAACCATTTTTTAATGACTTTAATTCCTTAAAACGAAATATTTTAAACCATATTACATAGCTGTCATATCTTGCAAATGATATCCAACCACACTAGCGCCATCTGCTTTGAACTTTCCAGATTACTTGTCGTTGAGAAAGCTTTGCGGCATAGAAATAAAATTAAACAAATTTAAGCAAAGTGGTTAGTTCCTTCCAGTTCACTATTGGGAGGAAACATCGGCTTATTCCGAAGAGGAAATTTAACTATACATTTAACATAATAAATTATACATTAGACGCAATATGATAATTATCATAACAGCTTCATCGTGTGAACTTAATAGCGCAAGGCAAGCGAGCTTTTTATTAAAGTCACACTACATCCTACCATCAGATTCTCAGGCAGTGCCGGATCCACTGATACAGAGAGGAAGCTGCAACGTGTACCTATAAAAATACTTGAAATTTTTTTCCATGTGCGTATAACCACTCAAACGATTTTTGGCAAATTATGGCAAGTTTGCAAAACGTCTCGAACGATCGCTTGCCATAATGTGCCAAAATTTATAGAACCTACAAATGTGCGATAAACGGTGAAATCTAGATGGATTCATTTGTTTTAAACCTCAGTTCATATATTTCCATTTTAATATTTTCAAGAATGATGTTTTTTTAGTTCATTTATTAAGTTAAAATAAATATAACATTTCACTTTCTTAACTTAAAAACAAAGTCGTAATACTAATTTTGGTCTAACAGCTTAAAATTAAACAGTGTTTTTTATTAAGATATTTTTACCCTTTTCCGTTTGTAGGCTGTCTTGAAGGAGATCATAGATTTGTACCCCCTCGTGGCCAATGCTTCTTTTCCCACTTTAAGTCTTTGTATACAATTTATTATGTTGTCTAGTAAATCTATTAAACCAACAACAAATTCGAACAGAGAGAACACCATCAACAGAATTCGGGAGAAATTCACATGTAACATTGTCATCAAATGGTTATTCAGCGCCATTTTGTTTTTTGACAGTTGAAAGATCCCCGTTAAATGCCATTTCTATTTCCGTTTCAGCTTGTCAGTTTATAAAAATTTGATAGAAAGCTGTAACACACCTATAATCGGCATTTAACGGGAACCTTCAAATGACGGGACCAGAGTGGAAGATATTCTCAACATCGCCCTGGTGTAAGACCATTATTCAGATCTGAAACGTAGCTTGAAATTGCTCTAACCGTGTTTAATGACCAGGTATGTATAGTTTAGTACTTTCACACATTTCTCTGTCCCATCTTTTTCCCCTCCCAACTACCTTCAGTCTCACAACATATCCCAATTGGGAATGCCACAATCTAACTGGCTCCAGGCGGGAGAAGTTGGAGAGTCCCAAATGCGGTATTCACATAAAAAAAAATATTGATACGAACAACCAATATCTAAGTAACTAACTAACTAACCATCACGCCGTTTCCCCGCAGGGGTAGGCAGAGAGGACGGACCGCCAAACAACTCGGTCTTGGCATACACTCCTCGCCTCATTCACATTCATACATCTTATCATACATGCTCTTCTATTATTCTGACTCTTGACATGGCCCGACTCAAGTATCTGATTCACTTGATCGTGCCGTGTCTTCCTCGGGCATCCTCGACTTCTTCTACCATTCACATTTGCGTCATATATTCTCTTGACACTCCTTTCTTCATTCATTCGCTCTACATGTCCAAACCATCTAAGCGTCCCTTTCTTAATCTTACTTATGACGCTCACATCGGCCTTGCATTCTTTTCGGATCTCCACATTCCTCACACAATCGTACATGGTTTTACCACACTACGCCTCAGGGATCTCATTTCTACAGCATTCAGTCTACTTTCATCCTTTCTCTGCCAGTTCCATGCTAAGTAAATGTTTTTAAATTATTTTGTAAAAGTCAATAGCTATTTAAATAAAGTACAAAATGAAGATGTAACCCGTCAGAGACTGCTATCTGACGAAGATAAAATGGAATTTGTTTATATTTTTTTAATTTGTCAATTATGTATTCACAACTTAATGTATGGTTGTATTTTTTTACCTCTACACAAATAACACCAAATTTAGATACCAACTACTTAATATATATTTTGATACCAAATACTTCTAAAAGAACTAAAACAAGTCCTAGATTCATTAATATTCATCGAGCGCAAGAATTCGGTCGATATCCGGCCCAGGGGTGGACCCCGAAGCCATAGCAATTAACCTCCTACTCGATGTTCAACTTCCTCCGCTGAATTCAAAATATTACACCCCTGGAGATGTGTTAATATATTCAGTTATCGAAAGGCAAAGTTAGAACTTTTTGTTATTTTTTTAACAGATGGCGGGAGAGAGGTTTTGATAAACTTAAAAATGATAAAAAAATGATGAAGTTTTCTCACGTAATAACAGAGGTAACATCCGTCGATCTTGTGGTATTCCTAATTTATATCGTCTTTGAATTTCTGGCTATTTTGATAAAGCGTTTAGCGTTTGTTTGGTTTTTTTTGTTTGTTTTACAACACAGAAACTTCTTGACCAATGCAAAGAAAAGTCCTTACCTTGATAAAAGGTCTGGTTTTAAGTTTTAACCCAGTCAAAGATAGCACTTTAGGATCTAACTGAAAACATAAATATGACAAAATACTAACAAATTCGAGTATGTAACTAAACAGAAAGCGGAGGCGGTATGGATACCGCCGTCCCGGAAACCATTTATTGGATAACTAACACCCTTGTCATAAGTCACTCCAAGTGATTCGTTTAGTGACTTAGCAGGGGTGCCCGGGTTCATGGGGGTGAGATTTTTCCGGGTCTTGGCAGCGGATGCGTTTTCCCATTTACTATCCGATCGTAAGATCCTGGTTGAGGGAGACCTTTTGACCTCAATGCCTTGCATCGCAGTGGAAGGAATTGTTTCATTGACCCCTAGATTCTTACCCACTCCTCATACCTTTTTTCTTTCATAGGCATTCCTTTCCTTTCTTTCCCTCAAAAAACATTCCTCACAGCATCCCCAATGCGGACGTGACATGACCCCAACGATTCCCCTGAGGGAATTTCTTTCCTCAGGGGAATCGTTGGATGTGGAGCTAATGGAAAAATATACAATTTTTTAGGACTTAAAAAACACCACAATATTTTTTCAAAAATTAACTCCATTCACACAAATTATATGATACAGACCACCTTCAGTGTGTTTGAAGGAAGTCACAAATATTATAAAGTAAGAAATACTATTAGTAGAATGACTGACAAGAATACTGGTTTTGAAATAAGGAAATAGATAGATTAACATTGTAAAGTAAAGAAATTTCTTGAGAAGGTCGAGTTGAGAAATTAAAGCTTACATACAAAAGCATATAGTAACTGGTCAAACAATCAAAAGTAGCATCACATTGCAGATAAATACAGGGTGTCCGAGGGGTAAAGTGCATTAACTTCGGGTGGTGATTCTACAAGATGGCAGGAGTAAAAAAGATTAACAACTTTTTTCGAAATTCTTTTTTTTTCCCCACACGAAAAGATGAATCTAATAAAAATCCTTAGTGTAAGGTACAAACTTACCCGATAAATTTGCTGTGAGTCAGCCGGGCGCGTTGTGGCAACGTTAAACAGCTGTAAATACCTGATAGTGCAGGCCGCACACGCCGTACTAATTTTACCTTTTTACCCCTAAAAGTTGGAATTTCGAAAAAAGTTATTTATCTTTTTTACCTACACTACCATGTAGAATCGCCTCCCGAAGTTAATGCACTTTTCTCCATATTGAAGACAAAAATATTTGAACAACTCGAATAACCAACCAATATATTATATCTGATTTAAAGAAAAGAGTTTAAAAAAAAGAGAGGCATCCACGAATTTTCAAAAACAATTTTTACTTTCATATTATTATAAGTACACAATGCGAGGGCCCCTAAAAAACCCAGACGTCTTACAAAATAAACTTTTGTTGCAAGAGGTCGGTAAAGAAGTAAATTTTCTTGCTGTGAAAAAATTGTCTGGAAAGTATACTAAAGGATTGAAATGAACCACTTTCAAGGATTATGATTTCCATTATACAAAAAACTGATGTATTGGTTAAAATGTTTGAACTTCGGTACGTTCGTTATAGGATAAAATTCAATACGAAACGATGCGCAAATGTTGCCTTTGGCGTCTAGAAATATCACAGAAGAATAATCATGTAAAGGGGAGTCATTGTCAAGAATAATTTTGAACATAATTTTGAATAATCAGGCACATGCACACTGAACAGTGCCCAAAATACAAATACTAGTACAAAATATTTACCAACATTTTGTACTGGTACCAATATTTATATTTTTGTCAAATAATCACAATTGCCCAGAGCCAGGGGGAAACTACTAATAATAAAGAGCAAAACTATATTGAAAAACCTATTCCTCTTGGAATTCATGGCTTAAATGTTACTTAAATCTTCAGAAATTAAATAAAATTAACTTGTGCTTGAAATCGAGCTTTTCTGGACACCATTTGCAAAGCGATTTTAATGTTTAATACCTACATTCATGACGATATGAGACACACTAAGAACTTGCACAATTTTAGTTTGTGACTTCCTCTGAATGCTGGACTTTCACGGGGCCGTTTCCCCGCAGAGGCAGGTAGAGAGGATGGACCTCCAAGAATATGGTCTTGGCACACAATCCTTACGTCATTCACATTTATACATGTAAATACCTTTCAATATGACTCTAGACATGGCCCGATTCAAGTACATGGATTCATTTGATAGTGCCGTGTCCACAATTCTCTCCGTGTGTAATTTCGTCCTTGTGCTTGGAGAAAAATGTTATTTTAAAATACGATAATTTTATTCGTAAAAACGGGTCTGAAGTTCTTACGAACAAATTAACAGTGTTTCGTCCTTGTGCACGGAGAAAAATGTTATTTTAAAATACGATAATTTTATTCGTAAAAACGGTCAAAAACGGGACTGAAGTTCTTACGAACAAATTAACAGTGTTTCAATGTTTATTATTACATGTTCCCGTCATTAAACATTGAAACCCTGTTAATTTGTTCGTAAGAACTTCAGTCCCTTTTTCACGAATAAAATGATCGTATTTCAGAACAACATTTTTCTCCGTGTGCAATTCCATTCGTGCGTAATTCTGGAAGTGTAGTTGTACGTGAAATTCACTCCTGTGTTACGCCCCGAGTTATGAGTTTTCTTTGATATATTTATATAAGAGTAAAGATAAAAAAGAATTAAGAAAAGCCGTAAAAAAGATTGCGCCAATAATTAGGTATTGCTTTTTCGACAGACGATCTATGTAGAATCAGAAGACCATGAATTGCGAGATACGAACTGTAGGATCGAAGAAGTATATCAAGCGCCAAACAATACCGTCTCCCAACTAGCCTGACAGAAGATAGCAATGGACTGGCTCCAGCGATCATATCATTAAAAATTAACAAGTCAAACATCAATTCAGAACAGAAGTCAAAGACATAATACGGCAATTCAAGATATCATTATAATTGGTTATTATGGTGATTGGTGCTCTCGTGAAGATGAAAATTGAAGAAAAAACGCGCAAGTATCCAGGGAGCAATAATAATTTAACTTATCTGAAATGATTACTACTCTATCTGGTATGAATATAAACTAATTATAATTGTAAAACATTATTTTATTATTTAAATACATGGTTTAAAGTGAACACAAAGCCGTTGTTAGTAACATAATCATATTGATGGTTTAATGTACTGATCTAACATATGTTTCATAACACGGATAAAACCTTTTGTGTAGATCGTATAATTTGTACTGTTTTTCTTTGATAAATTACTAGCGACTCCCCGGCGTACGTTGCAATGCCATGTGAAGAAATAAATTGTTTATCCCGCGTCCCCTTTTCATCCAGGGTTCCCTTTCTACCTCCCCCGTCCCGCGATCCCCCCCTCCTCCCAGCGTTTCTTCTTCCACCTTGCCTGCCTTTACCCTTCACATGAAAACCCCTCCTTCGTTCTCTCCCCACTCCTGGAATCGTCTCCCTCTCCTTTCTCCCTTCCCTGCCGCTAAACTATATGAAATACACACAATTCGCGCGCCTCCTATTGTATTTTTTTTTGCAAATATCATAACGCCAGAACTCACCGGCATATATAAAAAAACTTCGCAGGCGTGCGCACGTCAACTCACCTGAATTTCAACGCAATCTGATGAATAGTATAAGAAATAATTTCATAACGCCAGAGTTCACCAATTTGCAAAGAAACATTCGCTAGCATGCATACATACAACAAATCACCAAAGTTTCATCGCAATCGATTGAATGGTTTAGAAACGCATGAGAAACAAACAAAGAAACATTCATTTTTATAATTAATATTTTTACAATTTTATATAAACATTTTTTTTAATAATTTTTTTTTTCTTATTATACGCCTTGTACGGACTTTTACAAACTTGTGATAATAATATACGAGTACATAATAATTTTGTGGAACAGCAATCATGAAATAAAATATGCTTTTTAAATTTTGTAGAACCCGTGCAGAGACTGAAACGCTGTCCGAAACATGGGCTAAAGAAGAACACAACACGGCATGATACCCCAAAAATAAAATACATACTAAATTAACCGGTAACGCGTTGCTGTGGCTAACGAAACCGACGTGAAACACAACGCCATTACCTAGGTAACAAAAAATGTTAATTAACTCACACCGCCATCTGTCAGAAAATTATGGAACTTAAACATAATTTCAAATCATTGACCCATACCAAACATTTAATTGGCAATACAAAACTATCCTACATTTTAAGTTGGACCAAATTACATACAATGAGTTAAATTTGATCAAAATCGGTTAAGTAGAGTTTATCTTGGATAAACATCGTGACGCGAGATTTTTATATATAAAGATATAAACATTGGTTATGAGTAACTTTTGCAATTTAACACTTGCCCGCTTTCTATTCTGTCGACTCAATTACGCGAATGTAGATTTTCGACAATACCACTTTCAATTTCCACGTCTTGAAACACCTCACTTAAGTTCCTGTCCCAGGGTACTTACTCCGATTCCCAAAAAGCAGCCGACACGTATTATTTAAGTGAATACACAGCTATTATTATTTAAGCGAATCCTTGAGACACCGCACGCTCCACAAAGGTAAAAAATGCAAATTCAGATGGCCTAAAAATTACGATTTTTCAAATCAGATAAGGTGTACAGGTCGTTCGGCGTTAAAGTGCGTTAACTTTGGGAGGTGATTCTAGGAATGATTAAGAACATTAATTGAGTTTATATTTTTATAAAAAAGAAAATTAATAAAATTATAAAAAAGCATAAAAGTTTTTCCGAAATTCCAACTTTTTTTTCCCGTACAAAAAGACATATATACCTATTAAAAATCCTCTATGTGTAAGGTACAAATTTACCCGATACATTTGCTGTGAGTCAGACGGACACGATATTGGTGACGTTTGATGGTTTTGATTCACTCCTATCGTAACAGTGTAAAATAACAGTGTTGGCCGCATAAACCGGACAAATTTTATCTTTTTACCAAATAAGTACCCCTAAAAGCTGGATTTTCGAAAAAGGATACTTATCATGTAGAATCATCCCCCCAAGTTAATGCACTTTACCCCGGACACCCTGTGTAGTAATATTATTTGACAGCCTTCATGGTTGGTCGAGGAGTTAGGCTCTCGACTTCCAATCCGGACTTCCAACACATTCCTAAATACATAATTTTTTTAATTTTATTTTTTTCACTATTTTTTGTGGCCAACTAATATTGTTATTCGGATCATTGTGCGCTGCCTTATAATCGCCAAGGACTGCGCAAAAGAAAAAGAATGTAAATATAATAATATGAAAAGGCTTTTAGTATTATGACAAGATAATTCCCTCCAGGATTTAGCTCTGAGGCACACCTTCCATGCCTCCTGCTCCGAGTGACAGACATTTTGCCAAATCACTTTTATACCACTGAAAGAAATGATATTAAATTAATCATGACGTATTAAGGACATCAGGGTATTTAGGGTTACATTTGAATTAATTTGCCTTGAGCCTAATGGACCACGGTTAAAGCTTAATGTATTTAAGGGTCATTTAGAGTGATAGTGATTGTGGTTTAAAAAATTTTAAGGTTGTAAGCATATTCTTTTTAAACACATCTAAAGTGAGGCTATTAAAAATCATGCTTTCAAGGACTATTGACGCAACTATGTATACATACCTTACTCCATCTATATGTATCTCCATTTATATATCTATAATATGTGCCAATATTATCTATGTGTGACATTGTGGAACAATAACTCCCAAGGAAGAAAAAGTCTGTTAAAGGAACCGGTGCCATGATCAACAACTGATCTCTCAGATCTTTAACCCGTTTAATCACAGGAGACCATATTTGTCCTAGCTCACATAGGTCTCAACGAAATCGTTGTGGCTCCCTTACTATCATAGTGCTATATGATCTAAACGATATTGGAAAGAGGTTATTAAAATCTAAAAGTTAACCATAAAAAAATTAAAATGTACACCTTTAAAAACCAAAGTTTCCGTTAGCAATTTTAAAAAAAATTATGAAACACTGTGAATTTTTTAAGATTTTTTTTTTCATTAAACGATAAAAAAGTGAGGTGACAGTAACATTTATATTTCATTTGTCTAACGAAATATGTATGTGTTTTTATTTTTTTTAAATTTAGATTGAAAAAACGTAAAGTGAGCCATTTTTTAAACTTTATAAAATTGTCATCCAAAATTTTGATTTTTAAAAAATACATAATTATTTTTAATAATAAAATTTGAAAGCCTATTTAATCACTTTTCGAAAATAGTTTTTAGTTTTCGGATACGTTAACAAATATTCCATTTATTAGGATTTATATAACGAGAATATTTTTCTGACAAAATACGCCAAAATTTTTAAGAGTTTATCGACTATGTTAAAAAAGTCTCTGTGCAACGATCACCGATCTAGTGATCTCTTAGTAATCCATGCAGTTATCACCTCTTATGATACCGATTCGTACGGATAACTTATTCGGTACCTCGTGAGTTATCGGTGCCATAATATTTAACCTCAAAATAACGTGCTGTTGGAAATAACGTTGAGTCAGATGCCTTTCCAGTGTCGACATTACATACACATATTCCCGTAGACGTGTCATTTTAAAACCCATAATTTTTATGATTACAGTCCATTGACCACAGTCAATTTAACTGCGACTACAAGGACTTTAAATTAATTAAGGATGTTTACAAAATTAAAGTAATTAAATAGCAATCGTAAAATGTCAAAGGGAGAATAATGAAAAACATAAATATTCGAGCATATACTTTATTTATAATTAGGTTATGTGACTATATAAACATGCATTACTCTTATTTCGAGTTCCTTTGGAGACGCAACTTATTCTCTTCACCATAGAAAATTGAAAAACATTCATGTTGGCAATTGCCGTATGAGAATTGATCGTTTTTACGACATGCTCTTGTGCTTAAGAGGGTATAACCAGACAATACCGGAAATTTGTCCTTTTTAAATCAAATTCTAGATGTTTTGACTCTTTTTTACAAAAAAACATGAATTGAATTTGAAAGATTGTTATTTTATCTGGTAGAAGCAGTTTTAAAATTGTGAAAAACTAAGTTTATTTTTAATATACTAAGGTTATATCGTTGGTCGTTGGCAGATTTGTTCAATTTTCAAACGATAGACTCTATTAAACAACACAATTTTCAAATCATATAATCATACAAAAAAATAAATCAATATATAATCTAGTAAACAGAGTTTTCAGAATTTTAATTTTAGTTAAATTAAAATCATTAAAAAATAAATCCGAGAACATGTTTTGTCAGAAAAATACCTCAGTTTTTCTATTTATTTACGGCCGTAGAAACTAAAATATTTAAAAAAATTTTGCACACTTATTTTTTTAGACATTATTGAAAAATCATAATTCTTATGTTAAAAAAATCTGGACAATTCATTTCTTCCAATTGGACATTTATATTAATTGAACTTTTAATTTTTTAACTCATCGAAATATGGAAACATTATTTGATCTCAGAAATAGGATATGGGTCACTCCCTATCAAACCTCACCATATTATAATAATGCATGTTTAAAAAATATATTTGCAATAACTATTTTTTAGATAAGCAACAATGTAAAATGGCAAGTAAAAAAATATGGGGGCACTAGTTTTTTTTAAATCTCAATGTTGGAAGTGGTCCAAATAAGTTTGAGAACATGCGGTACATGCGAACCTTTCTTATCTCGTTAGATAAACTATTTTTGATCTCTGCATTTTTAAATCATTACATGATTTTATCACATACGTGCTTACGCTTTAGAATATAAAATAAACAGGATAATATAAATATTGCTTAGCATTTTGTTTTGACATAAAACTTTATGTGTGTACTACAAAGGTTAACATTGCCCTGTTTTTTCTCTGGCAGTTTATTTTTTAAATTTGAATAATGGAAACCACGTAATTTTACGTTCATTTTGCCTGTCCTTTGACTCTCTATACCTTCGCTGGTTATTTTAGGTTAACATTTTATTTTTACAGCGCCTCGTGTTATGAGAGCTCTAATTACTGCAATATCATGTACCCATAGTGCCTACGAAAAGAGCACGTTTTAAAATAAACTAACCTTTTTACTGGAAATTAAATTATCCTGAAAATACACAAAAGAGGTCAAAAAATCTTTTCCAGGTAAATTGTTTTTAGTATTTATTTTGCAAACGTTGTAAAGCAAATTTCAAGGTTCATAAACATAATGTTTAAATTATGAAAAAATAGTAAGTTTTTGTTTCATGTTGGAAAATTATTAAACGAAGGACTACCAGCTACTGGAGCGATTTAGGTCCAAGTATTGAAAAGTATTGTAAGTGCGATTGATATCGGTCCAAAATTGGACCACTTTTAACAAACCTACAAATATGGGATAAACAGTGGGTTAGGATGTAGGTGGATTCGTTAGCTTTAAGCCGCAGTAACCAGTGTATATATTTCGATATTAATATTTTGAGAAATGATATCAATTAAGCCGAATGGCCAAATCAAAAACTGAACTAAGTGGCTAATGACATTTTTTATGTGAATTCCGAACATGATTCTGGAGACAGTGAGACTATTAAATATTTCATTGGGGTATGGTGTGGGGGTGAAGGGAGTGAGGAATGCAGTAAGACGAAGCTGGCGAAGGTTGAAAAGTATCTAGGTATTCTGATCATGTCAATAAATACAGCTAAAATCGTTTTAATCAACTTTTCGATCCTGATAGTTCACCGGGGCGATACTATTTTCTACTCTAGAACATGCTTAAAAAAAGCTTTTATACGGGGAATAAATAAACAATATATTATTTTCCAACTTAACATTGTTAAAAAATATCTATACTCTTATACTTAACATCTTTTTCCAATTTATCACTAAATTCAAATGTGACAATTTGACCATAAACATTTGCTCTTCTGGATGAGTCCCTACCATGACCTGCATTAAAACATATTATCTTTTATATAAATTTTTTTGTCACATTATTTTTAAATTTTAAATCTGTGTTTTGTTGTATTTTTCCATAATATTTTATCATAAATATTTTTTTTTCTTGTGTTTTGTTATTTGATTCTACGAAATATTTTAATTCTTAAATGACTACCCTAATACGTTTATGCTCAGTAGATGAAAAAATAAAAAAAGTAATTTATAAAACTAATTTAAAAAAAACGAATAGCTTTAGACCACACGACTGAAGTAAAACTTGTGCGCGCGCACTGCTCTATCTTGCTCCTACAGTGCGATACGGACAATAGGGCTGCACTGTGTCTTAGGTATGAGAGAAAGAGAGAAAGAAAATGTGTGCTCGCACCTCTCTCTCTTGCCCCTACAGTAATACACGAAACGTAACTCTCTCCTTTCTATTATATACAAGTGCTGGTAAATAGTTATGATAAGGCGAGAATTTCAGTTCTCAAAAAAAAAATTATGATATCTTCTTTCAATTGTCCTTGTAACGAAGTTGTGGATGCTACCAGTACCGCCCTGGTGAAAGACCACCAATCAGAATCGAAACGTCGTCCTTGTAACGAAGTTGTGGATGCTACCAGTACCGCCCTGGTGAAAGACCACCAATCAGAATCGAAACGTTACGTTTTCTCTTTATATTATATCTCCTTCTCAACTTCCGTTCGCCTTGCCCTATCACACTTTTCGTAACGCTTCACCATCTTATTCAAGCGTTCGTAAAGAAGTTTTACTTCAAAAAATTATTAACATAAAAAAAGTAAAAAAAAAAAATTTACATAAAAATATAGAGAAAATTACCAAATTTTATATAAAAATTTAAAGGACACGGGGGTAGTTTAATACTTTGTGACATGCGTCAGAAGATAGTCGCAAACTGTCTTTAAGTGATGCTGAAAGAGTCGATTGTCGATGCGGCATCGTTAAGCAGTTAAGACGATAGACTTCGCTTTTCGGCCCATACAAAAAGGACGCCTGGGAAAAAACACTTTTCTACATCGAAAATTGCACAAAATGAATATATTTTTTTTATACTGCCTTCTAGAGGGTGAAAACTATGTCGGCATGTTTTCGAATTTTCGATGTGTTTTGTATTAACGTAAATATGCACTGTCAAACAAGTACGATTTATCAAAAAATATTATTTAAGGAAAAAGTGCTGCTAACTCAACTCTCATAAAGAATTATAAAATTATAAAAAGCTATTGACGTAGCTTCTTCTTTCTAAAAAATATATATTTTTTTAAATTTCAATTTCGTGAATGTTTCGCTTTAGAAAAGTGTATTCTCCATAAACCCCTTTTCGAGCGATTTCTGTGGGTAAATTTGAGCGTTGTCTCATTCGCACATTTCTCATTCGCATGTATTGTAAGTGTGCGTGAGCTTATTGTGAGCGGGACAGATTGACAGACGCGGGTGTTCCGCGTGTCGTTCAAAGTCTAGCCTCTTAAGAGCTTTGTTGATTGGCGCGGTCTGATAGGCAGAAGTCCTCGCTTTCGCAGCATATAAACGTGCATGGGATCTACTAATATAATAGTATAGGCACAAATAATTTAACATCTTTCAACATAGGTACCTATCAAGGTTATTAATAACAATTATTGTAATATCTTTTACACTTTATGTTATTATCTATGTACCTGTCTATATACATGTATCCAAAAACTTTGTCAATTAATAAAAATATTAAATAAAAAAACTAATCGTTAAACACGGAGGTCTTCGTAACTTATTCTATCATTTTATTTAACTAAATCAATTAACACACCAGTTTCTAAATTAAATATAAACAACACTGATTTATTCGGACCTACATTATCAATACAGTATAATTTCTCACACTTTTTGCAAAAGGAAGCCGCAGCCTCCGACCCAACCTTCCCCTCCCACTCTCCGCGCGTCAGGTGGTCAATTCAGGTTAGAGTCGAGCGGACCAGAGCGCGTCAGATACCTGCAAGACCACTACTGGTAAACTGGTAGGCTACCACACAGGTCTGGTTTGTCAGGGGTGCTACCTGCTGAGAGTTAATTAATAAATCAATAAAAAGGGGTCTAATCGGTAAGGGTAGGTCTGGATTGAATTAACGGGTAGATAAGGGGTTTTAATTATATCGATGATTTCCAACGACCCAAACAACATCGTTAGAAGTTATCTTTTCGATAGTTACATGAATTTCATAATGATACCGCACAAGATTTCCATTTGCCTGGAACCAGTCGTAAAGTCAACCTCAGTTTTAAGTGCATATTGAGAATCTGGAGGAAGTGGGAAGGTAAGGAAAAGAGCGGTGGAAGTAGTACCTGGCTATTCGGATCTTGTCTCAAAATACGTATAAGGCAACGCAAAGTTTCAATTTTCAACAGGACGACAACGAGAGTATCTTCAATTCTAAATGTATTTTCAAATGTATTTATATACTTGCAGAAGTCCACGGCGTTTCCCATGCTTTACACAAACTTTTCGAAATAAAACGTAGACAGTGACCTTACTCTTGTTTTAAAGGTATAGTTAATATAATATAGTTAATATATAGTTAATATAATTATTTTAAAGGTGCAAAATTTCATTAACCTTAAAATAAAACCGAAGATTTGTATGAAAATCAAATCCACGTCGCTCGCCCGCCACACTCAAACTCTTTTGGGCCACGGACCACGTTTCATAGTCAATGATAGGTAAAGCCAAGACAACATTTTTATTACTTACTATCGAAACCAGATAAATTTTCGTGGACCCCCACATACAACTTGTGGACCCCCTTCTTTTTATCACGCCAACGTAGACCCCCATCGAGTCTCCCGTAGACCCCTGAGGGTCCACCTGGACCACTTTGGGAATCACTGCTTTAAACCAATGATTCCTGACATTATTTGGAGTAAAAAGTGTGAACAAAATTTTGATCCATGCTGATTATTTTTGTTCTTTTAATTTTTTTCATAAAATGCCTTAACAACATATATTTTGTTTTTTGACGTAGCAATATTATTTATTTTAAATTTTTCGACACAACAAGTTTTATTCACATACTATGCATCCATTATCTGTGAACAAGAATAATTGTAGTTACATATAATTACTGCGAGACACAAACAACACGAAATGGATCGTAAAAGGTCTGTAACGTTTTTTAAATGTTACATCTGCACACTCCTTCTGTTACTTGATATTATAGTAGGTAATATGCGTTCAAAAATATCTTCAACTTTTTATCACCATCAAACACTTAAAACATAACTTCAATCCTTTGAATCACAACTTTGATCCCTATTAATTATTCCAAACCTACAATCAAAACGTAATGGTTGATTCTTCTGAATGTTTTAATTGTATTATCATAACCCTATCGGACTATTTTCGGCAAAATGGCGGCAAAAAGGAGAACCTAAAATGGTCAAAAGTAATCATTATCAAGAACTCTCTAATTACTGATTCGGGACGGGGGGCATTGGTTGGATAAAACTGGTTTTTACCTAATAAGGCCTTATTTGGTCGATAAATTGATCGAATTGGTAAGTTATTGTCTAATGCCTTTTTGATGATCACGATGGTTTTTTTTTTACCTGATATCTTGTTGTCCACAATCAATAATAATTATGTTTTTAGGAGGTATTTTTATAGCTCATTTTTATGAAAATATCACCTCATGGGCGTCACTCACAAGAGACTCTGAGGAAAATAATTTAACTTAGGGTTAATGTCAGCTTTAGGTATGTTGTTTGGAGGCTTTTTTTAAGGTGAAGAAGGAGGGGAAGTTTTGGGAAGTAAAAAGGTATGAGGGGTTGGTTAGGGATCTGGGGCTCAGTGTGTCAAGGATTAAAGAGATTTAAATCCATCCCAATGCGTTCGCTATTTTTGGTGACTTAGCAGGAGTGTCCGGATTTATCTGAATCTATGCGGCGGATGCATCTACCAACCAACTGCGTGGCAGGCCGGATCGGGAGAGACCGGTTGAGTGAGACTTTTTGTCCTCTCCAGCAGGAACATCTTCTTGTACCGCAGTGGGAGGAATAGATTCATAAGTTTTTTTCTTTTCTGAACTTCCTCCCTTTCCTAAAAATACCCACCACACAGAATCCCTAAAGATGACATGGGCCCTGATGGGATTTATATTCTAATATTGCGCGCCAAACCGGTTGAAAATCGGTATAATATTTTCAATACCGAATCCATAATGATACAGAAAGAGATCGGTATAGAGTATTTTTCAAAAAAAGTATCATGTAAAACGCCCTTAAAGAATCTGCGAATGACCAATTTTATGTGAGAGACAACATGAACGAGGAACATTGTATTAATTAATTGACTATTTTTCCGCCATCCCAAAAAGTTTAAGTAAAACGTAACAGGTAGTAACTTATTATCATCATTGAACTTCGTTATGAATCCTAACCCCAAATCAAAAATCAACCCTCTTTACTGCCGAAAATGTCGTCAAAGTAAATTCACAAAGTTCGTAGGAACATTTTAATTCTCACTGTTTCGAAGTTGTAGCGGTTTAGAAACATTCTTTGGCAAAATACCCCAACATTACCCCATCGTACATTCCAGAGAAGGATATTTTAAAGTTTTGTTATTTACAAGTAAAAGCATCATATATTTTAAAATTAAAAAACTTACGATTTATCGCAAACATGAAATAAATAATTCAAAGTAAAGGTGCATATACTAAAACTGGTATTTAAAAAACCTTTTTTATCGAAGGACGTCCTTCCTAATTGATCGGTTCTTGCTTTGAAGTTGTTTACGATCTTAATTAATTAATTATCAATTAATTTATGTAATGTCATCGGAGTATAAAAAGATAAGAAGTTGTGTTATTTTTTATTTTTTAATTGGCAGCTGGACGAAATAACAGATACATTATTGAATTATTACCTTCAGAACCTTAAAGGTTACTTGTTAAATTAAATCGTATTTTGAAGGGAAAAACATGGTGAATATCAGATTACATTCAAATTTGCTTAAAAATAAGGTGTTATCGGTTTATAAGCCAGTGTTAACATGAGCATAGTACCTTACTCACACAGATATATTGCTTGAAAACTACATTGTGTTCAACTAATGTTTTTTTTTGTAACACTCAGAAGAGAGCTCCTGTCTCAACTGTGAAAAGACAGGCGAATTGTATCTAAACCAGGCATAACAGCGTGAGGAGGGTTAAGGTTAGGGCTGTAGGAAGAAATCTATGTGGGTCTTGAAGAGGCACAGATTATCCACTGGAGCGACACAGAGAATTATAAAAAATCGCCTTGAGTGCTCGCCAATTTTGGAAATTAATTTTGAATATTTCCCGCCCATATTAAAAACATCACTACTCTACATTTGTGTATCGAAAAAATATAAACAAATTATAGTGCTGTATATATCCAATGAATTCATCTATATTTTACTAACTATTCTATATTTTTAAAATGGATAGAAAAAATGTTAAAAAATCTTTAACTTTATAAATGCGCGAAATTTGTGCTTTAGTGTTCTAAAGATTTGAAAATGCCACTAGTGGATGTTCTACGTTTTTATGTTCTCTATGGCATGTTTGACAATTACAGATGTAAATATATACTAGAAAATCAATTTTTTTATTTGTTCAACAAATCAAAAGTTTGGTTTGAAAATTAGTTTGAAGTTCGTTTGTAGAACTGAAGCTTTCCAACTGCCAAATTTCAACCTAGAAGAATTCAAAGACAATCGATAAGGCCATAGACATAAAGTATATTTTATCAACTATTTGATAGAATAAATTGCAGGCTATGAAAATGTTTCAAATAAATATAATACGATAATAATAATACGAGTATAATACGAATGGTACGAAAATCGGTCCATATTTGGACCGAAAGCAATCCTAGAAAAATTTAAGTGGTGCTGCTCTGTCCTCTATTTAACAATACAATTCTGATGATCGGGAGTTTTCAAAAATACTTCGGTTCGTCTAGTCTTGTTTATTATCGTATCGTATTTACAACGAATATCTATCTGGACTGAACGTCCGTTCTAATGGAACTACCTGTAGATCGGATATGATCGACTATCTTCGTACCGTTCGGGTATTAGAGCCAAACGTCTGACAGTTGTCTTTATCCTGTACCATTACCAATGACATCTACTTAGACACCACAAAACTACATATACTAACGACATCTGTTGAGAGACAATAAAAATAAAATATTTACATGCACTACAAATTGTATCAAAATATGCAATTGTTGTCGGCTTTCCTTGCAAAGCCTAACTATACAGTTAGCCTTTGCAAGGAAAAATCCTGAGTAGGACGTGTGGTCAGCTCAACTCTCATTGAACAACCCACACTCAAATATAATTATGCTTACATACGAAAGAAAACTTCTATCGGACAGTTCGCAAATAAAAGATCGATATAATTTTTATTATTGCCCGGTTTGCCCATCTCTAGTAGGCAATAATAACCCGTAATAAAAATAATTTCATCACGGATAACCCTTTACGAGACACCCCTATCTCAAATAATCACGCCTGGTCGGAGAGGTGATTACGCTGCAGCCGTAAAATAAGATTTAAAAAAAAGGAACAAACGAAAAAGAACGAAGTTCGAAAAAGAAGAACGCAGAGTCAAGTGGAGCTCTGTGATTGGTCGGCGACGTCAGGTGCAGAGCGCGCCGAGGTATTTTATTATTTGTTTATTTTCTCCCATAGGAAACCTTCCAATATGCCCTCGATATTCCCGCGCTTGCAAATCAAGACCACCGCGTCAAAAAATCACAACAAACACCTGGCTAAAGCTAATTAATATGGCAAGTTTTGCGAAGTGTCTTCTTACATTAAGCTCATACTTACAAAAAGATAATGCTTTAGCCTCATGGCTAGACTTGGGTATTTAAAGGATTAGTACTTAAGAGGCTAGACTTTAAACGACACGCGGAACACCCTCGACTGTCATTCTGTCCCGCTCACAAAAAGGTCACGCACACTTACAATACATGCGAATGCGAAATGTGCGAATGAGACAGCGCTCAAATTTACCTACAGAAATCGCTCGAAAAGGGGTTTATGGAGAATACACTTTTCTACACCGAAACTTTCACGAAATTGAAATTTAAAAAATATATCTATTTTAGAAAGAAGAAGCTATGTCGGTAGCTTTTTATAATTTTATAATTCTTTATGAGAGTTGAGTTAGCAGCAGTTTTTCCTTAAATAATATTTTTTGATAAATCGTACATGTTTGACAGTGAATGTTTACGTTAATACGAAACGCATCAAAAATTCGAAAACATACCGACATAGTTTTTACCCACTAGAAGGCATTATAAAAAAAATATATTCATTTTGTGCAATTTTCGATGTAGAAAAGTGTTTTTTCCCGGGCGTCCTTTTTGTATGGGCCGAAAAGCGAAGTCTATCGTCTTAACTAGTGGACATTAGCAAAGAAGCCCACGAGTAAGAATATAAAAGCAATCAATATATGCAGCGTTTCATGTGACCCATTTCCACCATTTTTTTTATAAATTGGTTTGTTTTAAATTTTGTTAATCTGCGGACGAGTCTTATGACGGGTGTGATCTCGTTTGGATTACATACGTTACTCACACCCTAGTCAAAATGTTTTATTTTACTTTCAAATTGGAATTACAGGATGTGTGTTTTGGGTGTACCTTTTCGTAAAATGGTAAGTTTTGCTATCACGTTAGGATATATCTAGTGTAAACATTGTGGACGTCACGCTCTTTTATATTTTAATATTCCTCATGGGCGCGACTCGTTTTCAAAGTTGGAACATGGAACGAAGCCTTTGAATGTCAAAATGCCAGCAGAATTTTTGGACACATTCAGTTTACGGACAGGGGTGGATTTAAAAAGCAACCAAAAACATATTCTATGCAAAAAAATACCTGTGTCGGACACATCAAACAGTTACGCATGAAAAGAGTGTATTGTAATTTTCCAAAAAGTGTTGTTTTCTTGAATTAGGATCTATTTTTATCTGGCACCAAAAATTAAAGAAATTATACTGGAAATTAATAATACATAAAAATATGTTCTGTGAACAGTAATAAATACCTCGCGTCAAAAAAAAATCTTATTTATTCTTATTTAATAAATGAAAAGCGAAATATCCTCTGAAATTATATGATTTGTAAGTAGTAAGTAGGTAGATATTTTTTTTTAAATTAACTCCACACAGGAGGCCATGGGAAAAATAGTTTCCCTCGAGGTCTATGTTATCTGTGAAGATGCAGTGTGAAGGGTGTTTTTGAGGAGAGAAGAGGAGTCGAGCTGTTGAACTCAAGAACAACTCGTAGAAGTCGTAAAAACGTGATCATGTGACACATCGTTAGACACCCGTTTTCATGTGACACATGTCGTTGGGCGCGCCTTTGCCGTTTTTCAAGGGATTTATGATGCTAGATCTTTAGAGCAACTTCCATTGTAATTCCGGTAGAACAGGGACAGTACCTGCCTGACGTCTGTATTCTAAAGATTGCAATCACGGGTTTTTTCATGTGTTTTGGGGTTCCAGACTGAGTTGGCTGCCAAATTCAATAGTTGAGCACACTTGTGATTTGTACATTTTATTTGATTGTTTTGCGTTATTTCAAATAATAATACGAGGTATATTTGCGGCACATTCCACAGTGAAAGATACTCTCAATATCGCTGCGGTTTAAGACCACCATTAAAACTTTGCTTGAAATAGTTTTAGCCATGTTTGGTGACCAGATCTGAATATCCAGGTACTTCCCCACCTTACTCTTCCTCGCCTGCTTCCCTACCCGTTACCTTCAGCCTTACAACATACCCCAATTGGAGATGCCATAGCTCATACTGTCTACAGGTGCAGTGGAATAGTTGACTCTTGTGAACTATTGCGGACTCTTGTGAATTCTTGTGGGCTCTTGTGGACTCTTGTGGACTCTTGTAAACTATTGTGGTCTCTTGTGGAGTCTTGTAAATTCTTGTGGACTCTTGTGGACTTGTGGGAATCTTGTTCATATAAAAATTAAAATATAAGAACGTCGCTAAATTCGGGGTGATAAAGTTTAAATTTCATAAACGTAGCCGTAATATAGTTACGAAAATACCCACGTAATATTTCTCCTACATTGAGGTAATAAGTTTTTCGTTTATATCATTCAGGTAGGGGATTTTGCGTGAGTTTCTTTAGTAAGTACAAAAGCATGCCTGGAAGCCCTGAAATAAGGTTTTATCGTAAGGTATTTGGAATACCGTGGGAGGATAAAATCACTAACATCGGGTCTTAACCGAGAACAGAGACAAAGGGAACTCATTGATTCCATCATTATTTCGTGCATTAACGAGCAGATGGTTTTGACGTGTACGGCGGATAGACGGAGAAAGGAGTGCCAGGAAAACACGGTATGAGTGAATCAACAATATCACTGAAATGTCAGCAGGAGAATCATCATTAATATAAATTGTTTTTATTTGTTCACATGAAGCAGTTGCCTTGTGATGTGACATTATAATTTAAAATAAAATAAATGAAAATTGAAAATGCCACATTTATTTTTATACTTTATGCCTAACTTAGAGGCACTAGAGCTAAGGAAAGCCATAAACACTAATAGCAAAGTAATTAACAATCAAATAAATTTAAATAAAAGGCCGATTCTTAGGTTGTTCCCCATTGACAAAGAACATTTACTTCCCAATCCTCAATCCCTTACTCCAATTACGTCCTGCACCGGCGGAAGCCAGCCCATTTTTTCAATCACCTGAATATATCATAACACAACATGTTAGATATTAGTAGAGATTATACTGCCTAGATTAGATATTAGTAGTGATTAGTAGAGATTATACTGCCCTGAAGAAGCTACGGTTGTAGCGAAACCCGGTCGACATTAAGTTTAAAAAATAAAAATGGTGTTTACAAAGTTATTGTTGTTTTTGTTTAATTCGTTCAAATCCATTTAGTTTTAAAACTCATTAATATCAAAAATAATATTATTATTAAATTCTGAAAGTATTTTAGATATTTTAATTATTATGAGCTGTTTCGGCTTAGAAAACCATTTTCAAACTGTGATTACGATTGATTTACACGATTCTATTTACCCCCTCCCAATTTTAATTTTTGAGGTGCCTAAAATGATTTATTTTCGGTTAAACCGAAATACTGAGAACATATTTGTAACAATGGATTCTCTATTTTGTGGGGTAATTTATATTTTGTAAAGAATTCAGATAGGTGATAAAAGAGCTACGAACCTATATTATAACATTTTAACAGAATTTTTTTTTATTGTGTTTTTGAAAATTATAACAGCCCGTGATTTTTCACGGTTCGTCTGTCCGTTAGTCCGGCGTTAAATCAAAACATCGATGTGTTTAACACGTACCTTGCTAAATTCATAGCATTCGTAAAAAAATTACACTCGATCGAATGCCATGGGTCTAACCAAAAACTTAATATTTCATTGATTTATTTTTTTATCAATTCATCACATTTTCTCTTTTACTTTCAGTACTTAGTTCGAATTTGAATAAAATCACTTTCTCAAAGATATTATTGATATCCATTAAATTTTAAATGTAAACCTTAGAAATATATCATAAAACACTTATGTAAATTGAAGATGCACTTTATAAGAATTTTTTGTATTAGATATAATGTTGTGTATTTTTTTATTATGGTCTTGAATTGCAATGTCGATATTTTATTGGCCAATGACATAATTATACTTATCACTGTGATATATGAATGTGTATATTAATGAAATCTGCGATATATTAATGTATAAGACTGTTTATAACGCCAGTAAAATACAATAAAATAACACACATGTTTAGTAACGGTTTGCTTACCTGTTCACAAAGGAACAGCGGTTGGGAAAAAGCCGAAATGTAGTACTTAGGACTCACTCACCTGTAACAATAAGGAAAAAACATTCATTAAAATACAGATTAATTTTAAAATATCCAATTCATAGCAACATTACTATTTTCAATGAACCTAATTATAAAATATTATTATTAGTTGACAGTTGTCTCCGTAAGTTTAAGTTAATTTACGGAAATGCCAGTCCATTAAATGTGTTGATGATTCCAAGTAAAATATATATATAAGAAATTATTTAAATCATGAATAAAAATTCCCTCCCTAAACACGAGTTTTCTCAACTAATGTAATCAAGAAAATCAACTAATTTCATCAAGAAACATCTTATACATATATTTACCATTATAAATAAAATAAAATAATACATAAAAATTGTAAACAATGTGATATGTGTATTACGTTAATAATTCTTCTTAAATAAAAAAAAAAAATATATATATATATATACTACACCTGTTGATATTTTGGCTTTTTTCAACTTTAGCTCCATACAGGAGACCCAGAGGAAAATTTATTAATAAATTTTCCTCAGGGTCCATGTCATCTTTAGGGATGCTATGGGGTTCTTCCGAGGAAAGGGAGGAGAAGAAGTTCTGGGAAGGAAAAAGTTATCCACTACCCCCACCTAATAAAATCTAATCATTTCTGTGTTTGTTGGTTTTTACATTAAATCCACATAGGAGGACCTCAGGAAAATAATTTCCCTCGGGGCTTATGTCATTTTTGAAAATGCTGTGTGTGGAGTCTTTTTGGGGAGAGGAAGGAGTGAACATGGGTCTTGAAGAGACCCATATTCTAGGATGATGGAAACACAGAGACGTGAATAAACATTAATATATACAGTTTTAAACTTACTAATAAATGAAACCGGTGGCAAGAATAAAGATTAAGTGTTAGATATGAAATTAAACGTAGTAGGACGAAACCGGTCCTGGTGTAAATAAAAGAGTGGAACAAAGTGAAAAAATTGTTTAATTTCATATTTAATACAATGGAATTCCACCATGAATTAACAGTTAAAAAACTAGACTCATTAAAAGATTAAGTAACTAATTTAATGTACATGCGAAATAAAACTCCTCAAAATCAAAATTATTATAACATGTGTTAACCATTATTAATGTATATTTTATTTAAGTTTATTTTTATTTAAGTATATAATTAAATAAAAATAATAATACGATCACTGATGTTGCGTAAATACGCAAACAAAGCGTCTAGGATTATTACAGCGAATCGTAAGCCTTGCTTAGAAACCCCAAATCGTAGACCGAATTGGAATACAGACACACGGTAGTTCCTCTTTAAATCGTTTGCTATGGTTTCCCCCATCGTCAGGCAAATGCGGAGAAAGTCCAATTAAGTACTTAGCCAATTAAGCATCTTACCCATTCTCTCACTGTCTATTCATATAATAATATTATTACAAAACCACTCCGATAAGAAGACTGGGATTAAAACGCCCTTCATTGCGGAGTGATATGCTCCGTGTGGTCTGAGCCTAGAGTTTGCGGTTCTAAAATACAATGTGGTGATAAGAAATATAACTGTTTACACGTAAAATGTAAATGAATTTATAATATTGGTCCGGCAATCTTTCGAAATATGTTAATAACAAGCTTCTGCCTGCGACTACGTCTGCCCAGGATTAGTACTCATATTAGCCTATTTTCTTTTCCTCGGTCCTATCTATGTTTATACCAATATTCTTAACCTATTTATTTAAAATATCTATAATTCTTGATTCGATTCAAAGTAATATGCGAGTACTTAAAATAAATTCACTAATTTTCTTAAATATAATTTCGATTTAAATGAAATTTGATTGTTTTGTAAAATGTCATTCTCAAATTTTGACTTTTACTATTAAACAATATTTATTATGTACAATATATTAAAAATAGCTATCTTTATAAAGCCTGTATGTTATTCTGACGTATGAGCTATATTATTGTAAAGTTTCATTAAAATCCATTCAGTAGTTTTTGCGTGAAAGAGTAACAAACACACATACATCCATACATATTTTCACGTTTATAATATTAGTAAGATGCTTGTTTCCTAACTGGAACTTTCCAAACATCATCTTCCCCGTCTTCTTCTGCTCCCCACTACCTTTATTCGCACAACATACCCCGAATGGGAATGCTATAGTCTCACTGCCTCCGTACAGTTGAAACACTGAAACTCTTGTGCGGTATTCATACAAAAAAAATGTCCAGACTTCTTTCTATAATGCTTGTAGTATCCGCAGTTTTTCGAATTCGTCGAAAAGCGATTATTTATTTTATTTTCTTACCAACAACTCAAAATAATTTAGGTACGAGCAGGAACAAACATTGGTCGAAAAGCGATTGTTTTTTTATTTTCTTACTTCACCAACAAACAAAATAATTTAGATACGAGAAGAAACGAGAGATAAACTATTTTTTATTTTTTTTTATTTATTGTTTTTGTGTTTAATTCGTAGTACTACTCCATTTAATAAAAAAAAATTAATAATGTTATCATTAGGTAAGTTCTGCAAGTATTATAGATTTGTATTTTCGTTACAGCTGTTTCGGCTTACAGGGGCCATTTTCAAACTGTGGTTGAAACCACTTTTAGACGACTTATATACGATTTTAAATGCCTAAAATTGTCTTTAAATGTAACATTATTGGTAAATTGGCGATAAGCCGCCGCATGCCGCTACGGTCTTAGTAGGCATTTATTTTAAAAACTAAACTACAAATAAACTTGACTACCACAAGAACCGTCAGTTTCAGTCGAAAAAAGCGGAAAAATATGCATTTAAATTTATATTCGTAAAAACTTTTATACACGAAATATTTCTTTAATTCTCCGTTTTGACGCGGACGCCATATTAAATCTTGTCTGATCTTGTCCATAGAAACCACATAGGAAATTTTTTTCGAAAATAACGAACCATAAACAAAAGAAAAATCGTTCTACTTTTTCGTTTTGTACAGAGAGCAGTGCTTGTCTTGATATGTGTTCTAATACATTTTATTATAAAAACAGCTTCAAAATTCTCAATTATTAATTTTTGAATGTCGTCGGAGAACGTCTTATTTAATATACCTAACCAAACCTAAACTAATCTAATAACCTAAACTAAGAACGAAAGTAATAAAGGAACACGCACGCAAGTTTAAGCAAGATATACATCCCAGGTTTTGAATGGTTTGTAGTGCAAGCAGGGTTTGTCTAACGGGTTTGTGTAATTATTTGAATACCTAGAACGAAAAAAAAAAGATACGCACGCGGTTTAAGTAGTTTAGCGGCTACGCTAGGTTTATGTTACAAAAAAGTGCCCCTTTATAGCGCCTGCTCACGGCAAGGCAAGAAAAACATCCCAGTTTTCAAGTAGTTTAGCGGCTACGCTAGGTTTGTGTAACATGGTTTGTGATGCAAAAGAAAGTGCCTCCCTTTATAGCGCCTGCTCACGTCAAGGCTAGAAAAACATCCCAGTTTTCAAGTAGTTTAGCGGCTGCGCTAGGTTTGTGTAACATGGTTTGTGATACAAGAGAAAGGGCCCCCTTTATAGCGCCTGCTCACGTCAAGGCAAGAAAAACATCCCAGTTTTCAAGTAGTTTGGCGGCTACGCTAGGTTTGTGTAACATGGTTTGTGTAACATGGTTTGTGATACAAGAGAAAGTGCCCCCTTTATAGCACCTGCTCACGTCAAGGCAAGAAAAACATCCCAGTTTTCAAGTAGTTTGGCGGCTACGCTAGGTTTGTGTAACATGGTTTGTGTAACATGGTTTGTGATACAAGAGAAAGTGCCCCCTTTATAGCGCCTGCTCACGTCAAGGCAAGAAAAACATCCCAGTTTTCAAGTAGTTTGGCGGCTACGCTAGGTTTGTGTAACATGGTTTGTGTAACATGGATTGTGATACAAGAGAAAGGGCCCCCTTTATAGCGCCTGCTCACGTCAAGGCAAGAAAAACATCCCAGTTTTCAAGTAGTTTGGCGGCTACGCTAGGTTTGTGCAACATGGTTTGTGATACAAAAGTGAGTGTATTATTTAAAAAAATAATAATTACTAGAAAAAAAGCATGTTTTTTTACGTCATTTTATTTTCAAAACTTCGGTACTTAAATTAGTGTTTATCTAATACGCCCAGATTTCGTGATATCTTCAAAATCTTCTAGCCGGTAGTTATATATAAAAAAAATTATCAGGACTACTAACATACCAAAGTGACAGTGATTACAAATATGGGCAAAATTTCACAAGACGAAGCTAATGTAATTAAGGTGAATCAAAAGAGTTTATTTAAAAAAAGTGTTTCCATCTATATCCAATAATTATTACTTAACCTAACCTAACACAACCTAATTAATAGTACATTGATTTTAATTCGTCCTAAATATACTTAATTATTTATTTATTCAGAAAATAAAAATTTGTATGGTGCAACCCAATCTTTAGTTGGTACCTTCCTCGAGTGATTTCTTGCCATAGAGTAATCTTTTTTTAAATATTTATCGATTGGTACCCTGGAAATTGTTCAGCATTGTTCTATGCAAAATAATGTAATACGAAATGTCAGCCGTAACGAGGAATTACGTACAGTTTTTTTTTAATGAAATGTATATTTAAATGCATATTTTTCCACCGGTCTCGACTGAAACCGATGTTTTTTGTAGTAACTAAGTTTAAAAGTAGTGTACTTTTCAAAATCTGTGCCTATTAAAAAAGCGGCGGCTTATTGCAAAGTTACCACATTATTAAATTTAATTTAAATTTAAAAAAAATAGTAATAAAAATTAAAAAAAGAGTTAAACAACGGAATTAATTTAGTAGTTTCTACGGAATGTCATTTATCCAGTTCCTACATTTCCCCAACAGAGATAATAGAACATAACAGAACACATTATAGCAAGAAAATTGTGCTAGTTTTTGGATAACGAAGGATTGGGACTATGTTGTTTTTAAGCATTTAGATAGTCGTTCGTTTGGATCAACTCGAGGTATCACGATGGAATTAAATATAATATAGTAATTATGTTATGTGCTCCTACGTAGATATTTTATAGCGGTAAGTAATTGGTCATCCTTTTTCCTCCCAAACCTTGTTTGATCCTACTTACACTAACAGCAAATTCCACTATAAAATATCATTTTGTTTAAATTTTTTACAGTCCAGTCAGTTGATTTAAAGCTGCATAATTCGTACGTCTTAGATGCAACAGATGGCTTAAAACAAAGTTTAAATAAATCAGTTTTAATTATTAATACTACACGAATGCAGTCTCTTTCTCTTTGTTTTCTTAGTGCACTCCTCCAAAAAAAACGCGATACAAACAATCTTTCTGAACAAAGCAAACAAGCAAAACTGCGATCAGCTGCGGCAGCTTTTTAAATAAAAATTCACAACACAAACCTCGTGTTGTTATTATAAGCTTTTGTAATAAAAGCGCAGCGTTCGCCCGAATGCAAAACTTTAAAAGCACATAATATTTGCGTTAGTCTGAACGGCGAACATTGTGAATCTCGTACTTATTTATTATTTCCTTTCCCGGTTAGCTTGCTTACGAAAAACTGGAGTTTCATAAATCGTTTCTGAATTAACAATCCCAAGGAAACCATTATAGAATTCCTTAAACATCTTTCGATTTTAAATTTAATAAACGTAAGGAAAGCTTTTGCATTAGGCATCTATATTATTCGTCGTCTACCATTTCGAATGTCGCTCCCGCCATTTTGAATAATATCCCGCCGATATCCTGTTCCAAATTCGAACAGCTTTTGAATAATTGAAAACAAAGATGGCCGAATCTTTCCGGCATATTTGTGTTGACATAAATAACGAATTATAGAGAATATATAACTCGTTTCTGGAAATAAATCTGGAAAGTGACATATTTCAAACATTCCGATAGGCATGGTATAGATTTAAGATGAAATTATACGCCAAATCACTATTTAGATATATATATCTTTACTACGAATTGGTTTACATTATGAATATGAAAAAATATGCTATGGATACTTTAAAGCTATTCCTACCTTTTCAATTTCTTGGAATTAAGATATAATTATTAATTACGCTACAAAAAATATAAGCGTAAAGTACTTAATATTTTGTTTTTTCGTTAGATTAAAATGATGTTATATAAGAAACAACTTTTAAAAATACTCCTTTACGGGTAAGATTATTTTTGACTAGATCCATTGACCTACTTTTTTCATACTTGTAAAATAAATACTAAAAACACGCGGAAATCTAAAAGGGTAAGAAGTCAAATATTTCTGGCGTTATATTCCTCTTAAGAGGTTTCCACATTATAATCAAACTGAGACTGATATAAAAACCATTTCATTTCAGAAAAAATAAAGTTAATAAGCACAAAATTTTAATTATTATTCCTTCACGTCGTGTTAATTTAATTTTTACGAATTTATGGAATATTTTCGGTAAAGCGGATTCAGAAATTTTCTATAAATAGTGAAAATTAAAAAAAAAAAAAAACAAGATTACCCTTCTTTAACATGTTCGACAGACAATATTATGTGTCAGAAAATTGGTAATACAAGCAGAAGCTAGTAAAAGTTCGAGTGTTTTAGTTTTGGATAAGGAAGAAGGATTCCGGCAATCTTATTTTTAAGCACTTATTCGTTCGATTGGATCACCACGAGGCATCGCGATTAAACTAAATAATATATTATAGTAATTATGTTATGTGCTTCTTCGTAGAGGATATTACGTTTTCCTCCCATACCTTGTTCTATCCTACATACTATCACCCAACTATTCTATTAATTTGAATCTACATCGCATTTTTTAATTCGATTTGAGCTCTCATCTTCGAGTAAATCAAGTCCAAAGCCGTTCGCACATGAAATCTAAAAATGGATGCATTTATCCAAGACACCATCCACATAGCATTTACTTCGTTAGCAACCAATAAAAATATCCGTTAAGACATTGAAGAAAATGTTGGTGTTTCTTAGTCCAAAGTAAGATTCAGTTAAATATGATCGAAGGGCGTTGGGTCAATTAGATCAGTAGTTAGAACAGAACTCCTGTTCTTTTTCTGTTTCATATTTGTTTGAGAGTCGCTAATTTGTCCTTAATGATTAAATATTACAATTAATGTAAAATGATTTAACATGTGAAAGGAGTTCCTCCTATTTTGTTTTTGTTTTTATTAAATTACTTTTAGTAATAATAATTTAATAACTATCATTAACTATTAAACAATTTCACCAATCCAAGAATTCAGATATTATTAATCCCAAGATCTCTTGGCAACAAACTTGTTCATGTATTGGGCTATAAAACTTTACAGCAGAGAGTTTTGACAATAACATTAAGTCAGTTTGATCCCAGACAGGGAATTTCACCTTGTTGGGAAGCCTTGAACGAAACCCAGATATTCATCATAGAACATCAGGAATTGCTGAAATTTTACATCTAAAAATCGAACTAAATATATTATTATTTGTTACTATGTAACACTACAAACACAATTTAGAGAAATCTTCTGCTTACGAATTTCAGTAATTTCAACGTAGGTTGTGTCAAATAAATTATGTCAGGGTTAAAAGGAAGCCACAATCAAGAAAGTTCCCGAATTTCTCTTAATTATATTAGATAATAAAAATAACAATTAGGTATAAATTCTGTTAAGTGGATATCACAAACCATAAATGAATGTATTCTTAAGGTGCCTTATATCGCAACGAATATATATAGTACTAGCTGACCCGGCAAACTTCGTACCGCCTCAGAATCAATAATGTTAGACCCAGACTGGGTCGACGTACGTATGCATCGCTACGCCTAACAATAGCTGGGCTACTTAGCAACCATAGATTTTCAATGAAAATTTATGTTTTAGAATCACATTGGCCACACGCATCGCGACGTGCGATGTCCTTGGCCATTTTCATAGAAATTGTATGGTTGCTAAGCATTGTTTGGCGTAGCGACGCGTGCGTATGTCGACCCATTCTGAATCTACCTTTAATGTTGTGCTTAATTTATTAGCTATTCGAATTGATTCAAATTATGTCGACCAACGCACATTATTTGAAAAACCGTTCCATACAAAATATACGAAAAAAATTATTTTGTTCATAATTATTTTTCCCGTGATTTTTTCCCATGTTTTAATAGTTAATCGGGATGGAGACAAATCCAACAAATCAAAGATCATAAAAATCGGTCCAGCCGTTCTTGAGTTATAAATGCTGTAACTAACCCGACTTTGTTTATGCATAAAAATCGCTTTGAAAACGGAGTCTAGTCGTTTTTATTTATCTTATTTATAGCTTTGTGAGAAAGATAGAACGCCAATTACCGGAAACTCTCATATAGAATTTTCGTCATAAAGTTATATATGTTTTAAATTAAATGCATACATTATAATGAAAAAAATAATTTTTAATAGTTTACGCTTATATTTTTTTGTAAAGTAATTAACAATTTTATTTTTATTCTGCTTAAAGGAAACGGTAGAAAAAGCTTCAATTTATCCCAATTTCAATAGCAATTTTTTTTCTATTTATAATGCAAATTGATCCATAGTGAAGATTAAACGAAAATACTGTTTTAGCATTAATCTTTGCCTTAAATACATAATTTTAAAATTATTACATTTTTATTTAGGTTTTAAGAACTTCTGCAAAATTTGGGAGGTATTTTTTTTATCTTCTTGATGGTATTTTAAAACTTCAGATATTTATTGAAAATATGCCTTCAAGTCTGAAACATTTTCTTTATACCCAGAGTAGTCATTTTAATGATGTTTAAAAAATTATTTATTTAAGAGCCCACTTATAGTATGAATTTATCTAACAATCATAAGGTCCATGATTTTAAATTAATAATAATAATAATAAATTAAAAATCAGTGTTGTCACGGTCTAAAAACAGTATTTGTTTACCCATAAATATGTATTTTTTTAAACATAAGAATTTTAGCTTTTTAGCATTCTCAATAGAAAAAATCTGTTAAAAATATGAATTCATATAAGCTGATAGTTACAACGGCCGTTAAAAAAAAATAATAATGGGTTTCCGTATTATGATATTGATATAATGTTCCACAAAAACAATTCATAAAAAACCTAACCTTATCTCTCAAGTAACGAATTGACATAAGCAATATGAGACTTTCACAAAGTAGTTGAGGAAATAATATTAAAGAAAACAATTACTTTAGTACTATAGGAAATACAAGAGTGACGGACCTAATAAGAAATAGTACATACAAGATTTATATAATAGCAACAACACAAAACCAATACAAATAATTAAAACATAATAAAAAGTAGCTTGACGGGGGTCGCTCGGAATAAGTGGGAGTAGGGATGAAGGGCGGAATGAAATGGGGAAGGTTTTTTTAAATTGTCTATTTTTATCAGGTACCTTTGCCATTATTTTATAATCTGTTTTCTCTTTGGTCTTATTCTGCAATAATACCATCTTCTTGTTTATTTTTGGTAGGACTAAAGTCTCTGGTAAACGAGAAAGCTTTTGTCGTGCATTGCCTAATCTTGTCGAAGTCTTGTCATTGACTCCACGCGGCTACAGATAATACGACAAATATTTTTCCTACTCATTCTGTTAGATAAATAATGTACGTTCATCTTTGTTTACCACCATTCTATCAATTTTGAATCTACATCACATTTTTTAATTCGATTTTGTGTTATAACTTTTTTGATTTAAATTTTCATCTTCGAGTAAATTTTTATTTACCACCCAATATTTTTACAATTTCTTCATATGTGAAGCCTTTTTCATGCAGGCAATAGCCCTGCTTCTCTTCGGGCGACCAACCGGCACATTTTGCAGTCCTAGGAGCGAATTTCAACAATATGAGAACTAAAAAACTTCATTTTTTCTATAAGCAGTGGCTGGTTAACATCAGTGTCAAACTAATCATGTTGCATCTTAAAGTGTCCTGATTGAAGCATATGATGATCCTAAGTACTCTGTGATAGGTTTAGACTGAATACGTGCCATTTAAGCGATGCCAAAACTAAAAAACACTATTTTCGAAATTTCGTTATTTTCAAGGTGTTTGCTTCAATTTCTCATAAATAGTAATAAGATTTTTAGATCACTATCTGGCATATCAAATGGAATGTTTATTAATCAAATAAAACATAAAAGTGTCCACACTTAAGTCCACTAGTGCACAAGTTTATCTCTACCACTCTACCAATAAATTTTTAGTAGAATAATAATATAGTTGTTAAGTGTGAAGTTCAAAATTGAGATGAAATATTACGTTATATTTTGTAGCCTGGCGACTATTTTAAATTCTGTCGGTGGGTGGGTCGGTAGGTAACGTCGCGTTTCGCCTTTTCAGACGGTCAAATTGCCTTTGCAATTCTTGCATTTTTCACACAACTACTGCAGGCCCCACGTTGCACTGTAAGTACTGTATGCACGTTTTAGAGAAGGTGTGCTGAATTTATAAAGCGCTCAATTCACTTTATTTTATTTTATTTTCATGTACAATGCGCATTTGAATTCGCGGCTGTAGAAGTGGCGGTCTGAAAAACATGTTGCATGAATTGCATACCGCAAAATATCGTGTGTTAACGATTATTCACGATAATTTAATAAATACCACCTAACAAAGTTTTTCAATCATTAGAAATAATAATAAATCATGGTTAAAAAACATGTTTGATCATTTCAATGTACATGAATGTGAATGTAGTTTTAATGTTTCTCAATAGATGCCGTCAGTGTATACTGTTATATGTAGTTTTAAGGTGTATCAATAGATGTCATTAATAGTACAGGATAGAGATAGAGATAGAGTACAGGAACAACTGTCGAACGGTTACGAATATCGCCAATTATATCCGATCTACATGTAGGCTCCTCCAGTGAGCGGTAATCCCGTTTCAAATTAACACAAGGCATCCTTTAGAATGGACGTTAAAAACAGTCAGATATTCTGAGAAAATACGATTCAATAACAAACAAGACTTGAAATCTTGAATCTAGATTATTGAATCTCTCAATCTTCAGAGTTGTATTATTAATTACAGGAAACATCAGTACACCACAGTTATCAATTTTTTTTCAAAAATGTGGAAGTTGGAGATAGAATAATTGCTAGTTAGTGCCAACATCTATAAGTAGGGTAAGCTACAAATGTTCAACGCACTCCTTGAAAAAATCCGTCATTAATAAATAATATATTTTTTCCTTTGACCAAATTACTGAAAACTGAAAATAAATTCAATAGAAGTGTAATCCATACCGATTTAAAGTAAATTTAGCCCACGACACCAATAATTTCGATGATAGAAAAAGTTTTATCAATTTCACCAGAAGTAAGAACAAAATTAGCTTACTTGGGCTATAACACGTGCCCACAATTTTACCGATTGTGTTCAACCAATTTTTCATAATAAAAATATCATTCTTCAAAACCAATATTATAGCTTAGGACTTTAGTGACCTGCCAAAGTTTTTTGATGTGTACTATTTTTTAACGAAACAAAAAATAAGTATTCCATCCTTAGTTGTGTTTAAATTTTCATAGCATTTTGACATCTAATTACTTTGTTTCCCCTATGCAAACTTTTTAATTTGCTTGGAGTGGTGCTTGAATTTAAAAGCTTAGCAGAGAATGTGTCAGGAAAAGCTTTTTTCCAGTTAGAGTTCTGTCATACAAGTTCCGAGATTTAATTCTACAAGTTAAATGAACAACTCCCGTATTATTAATCTCTCTTAAACTTCTATTTAAAATTCAAACTGATTATTTTTTCAAGCGAATATCGTAAAAACTTCATCAAGTTATCAAATTATTTTGGGGGTAGATTTGAGAAAATTATAATATATCTTTCGACTAATAATTAATAATAACTAATAATAATTTACTGTTTGAACGATGTGCAAATCAGACTCAATACCATATTTGTAACAGTGGCGCAGCCGGCAGGATTTACTTCTCTAGTGATATTCTTCACCCTTTGCTTGAGAAACTCAAATATAATCAAATACGCACCGTGTACGCAGACATGTGTAGGTAATTTCTATCACTACCTTACTAAAGAAACTAAGCACCACTGAATTAGATTGCAAAACTGTGCTCAAAAGTAAGCACCGACCGACAATTTAAGATTTTTAGTAACAGCATGAAAATTAAAGGCTATTCACGTCCTGATGTTAGAGTTGAAGGACCCAAGTTTAAAAAAGGCACACCAACTCCAGTACAAATCGTTGGCAAAAACATCCATAAAGACACGGGAAAATAGCCTAAAAGACACGCGGTAACTTTAGTTTTACTTCCCTGCTAATGTTAAGAAATACAATTTTATTACGGACCTTAAGAAAGTGTTTTTATTCCCCGAGTACCGGTAAGAGTGTAGTCATTCAAGGCTCCTCAGGTAGACTCCAGGCTCTAGACTCTACACGGGAGGCTTTAGTCTGGGACCCCATTGCTTTTTACTACATATGGGTCGCAGGTCGATACATTTTTCTAGTTTTAATAACGTCCTTTGAACAGAGGTGGAATACGTGAAGATGTGGAAAACCAACTCTTACATAGTATCGACGACGCGCAGTTTAGCTTTCCGAAGTATCAACGGATTTTTTATATAAGTTAGAGACGACTTTGCACGTAAAAAGGTTATGACTAAACTCGAAATAATTGCAAATAGGAATTTCACAGTGCATTTGTTATAATTGTTACAGTATTTTATTTCCATTGGAATTCATTGACAAATGGTGTCAAGAAATTGTAAAAACAGTGTTTTGTCAAGGACAGAGAGACCATGAATTTCCCATTTTAGAAAATGTTTTGAGGATGAAGAAAGTAAGGGAGTTTGAATTCTAGTTCAATGAACTGTTTTGAATTTAAGTGTTTTCTTAGGTTGTGGACATGAATCAGCATATATAATAAATACATTTCTTGTATTTCTTCGGAATTAACTATGTGACAATTTCTATAAGTATATTTTATTTTGAAAAGTTTGATTCCCAATGTACATTTCTTAATTAATTTTATTTATTTGCTGCCGGATTCGTCACATCCGTATTATTCATTTGTGTTCTTAAAACTAAATTTAAAATTATACAAGTACACAAATTATTAAATATTATTAGGTGAGAGTGGAGGGATAGTGATTTAGAGAGAAGGGGAGGACGGTAAGAGGAGTCAAAGTAACAAGGAAACATGGTCAAAAAAGATGACTTACAGGGTGGAATTATTTTTATTTAAAAATAATAAAAAAATATATAATATTTTAAAATTTTGTTATTTATTTCTAAGGTGTCTAAGACACACAAATTTAAAAACGTATTCATATTTTAATGTTTAAATACAGTTTTTTTCATTATTTAATATATGGCCTGTTCTATGCTATGGTATGTGTCGAAGAGCGGTAGCAAATAAATAAAATAAAATAACAATTGTACATTGTGAATAAAACGCTTTAAAACAAAATATCAATTGCCTCCCTGTAATATACTTTAACAGAAATTTATTTTTAATGTAATTTTCAAAGTTGAAGCTGATGTGTCAAGAATTCGGACAACTTGATAACTTACATAACTTGTCAAAAAAATATTCACGAAAAACGTTGTTGTTTTAAATATTTGGCGGAATTTGTAATTGTCAAGATTTATTCTTTAAATAAATTTTTAGCTTCACAAATTCTAAAATTATCCCGTGATTTTTCACGGGTCTGTAATAGTTTTATAATAATCAGAAAAAATATTTCTGCATAAGAGTAAATATTCAAAGTAGTGCAGCGCCAGTGGGACTATAACATCACACATTGGGTTATATTATGAGGCTGAAGGGAATGATGTGTGAAGGAGATGAAAAAGAAGAAGGTTGGGAAGTTAATCATAAAATTATTTTTTCGCAAAGTGAGACACATCCCTTGAATTCATCTTATTCTACGAATTCCCTAATCCGGCCCTGGCAGTCCAACTATCCCGGCTTCCCTTGATTATCTTAAGTGAGCTAGAGACCCTTCCGCCACCCCTGTATAAGTAGATGATGATTATAAAATGGACCATGTTTTTCAAAATGCGGTTAGCCCACGATTTTATTTTTAAAAATGCAGCACTCTTCCTCCATCTGTTTCCTTTGACAGTAAACATAATTATAAAAATGTAAAGGATTCGTAGCTCCTAAAGAAAATTATATTTACGAGCTGAAAACTGTTGCGTAAACTTTGGAATTCCATACAGAAAAGGCTGTGCAAATTTCACGAAGCTAAAGTTATCTTTCGTTCTTGCTGCTTTAAAGCAAGAATGCATTCGGATATTAGGGAATATAGTTGAATTTTAAAAGTAGTGTCACTTGAAATAGCCTTCGTAACCTTCCTCTTATCCATTTCCTTTCTGCCTGCCTTTAGCCTTTCAACATACCACTGCAATAAGCTCCAGGGGATCTAGCATGGACGATCGATAAAACTTAATATCATTACTAAATCCGTCATCTATGGTCAGTTATCAATATTTGCGAGCACGGTATTCCTTTGGTAAGATATATTCCGACCGACGAATGATAAATTTTAGCCCGGCCTCCAAGGCATTGGATAAGTTTCGGTTTACTGTCAATACACGCATTTATTTGAATAATGTCGTTCATTGTGTAAAATTACGGGCTTATTACCGAACGGAGTTTAACTAACTAAGCTCTTAGAATTGAAAGAAGTCGTATACTCGATCCATAGACTTTAATAATCAACTAAGACGCGATCAATTTATTTCGTTCGATCTTTGGGAAATGAAAGTTGATGAAATATGACTAAAGACCTTATTAATTAATTAATTCCCGTTTGTTATCAAAAAGTAAATTCGGACTGCGAATGCTTATTTAGGTTGGTATTACAATTCAACATTATCAATTTATTCAACTCAACATTATCAATTTATTAATATTTTCACTGGTAATTTTTTGTCGTTTGACACTTCGGAGTGTCAAATAGAAAATACCTCTAATGTAGCCAGCGTACCTTGATCTTTTATTTATTCCCTGTCAATATCGGTTCGGCTGTCAACGGTGAAACAGTGCTCGGGACATCGATATAAAATCTTCGGAAGTTACGCCTATAGATCCGGTATTGTAAATTTATCGATTTCACTACGCTAAAGCTCCAGACTGCTTAGAGCATATTGATTCAGATAAAATAAAAATAAAATTGTAGGAGAAACAATATTATTTTTTGGATTATTTAGATACTCATAACAGTTCTGTATATACTTATGCGTTGTTTCTAATCCTCAAATAACAATGTTTTCCTACAATACATATTTCTAAATCACCTCCAATCAACGTCAAACTCTGTGTTTCCCTCCAAAATTCTTTTTCGTTCCAATAAATCATCTGTCATAACGACTTCTTTTCTTTGGTTCAAAACTCTTATTATTTAGAATGGAATACACTCAAATTTTTAGTTAAATCTAATTTGAAAATACCTCAATAAATGTATGCCTTTTTTTAACACTAAGGACCAGTTGTTTCGGAAAATTCCACGTTTGAATTTCCTTCAAATCGACATTCACCGAAAAATTGGGTTGTTTCAACCTCCGTCAGAAGAAATTTCATCGAAAATTCCATAGGACCAGTTGTTTCGGAATTCCCTTCAAATTTGAATTTCCTTCAAATCGTCATTCACCGAAAAATTGGGTTGTTTCAACTTCCGTCAGCAGTAAATAGCAACAAATAACGTTCGATAAATTTGAAAATTTTATTCAAGTGTTCCCCGCCGAATCACAATTTTGACGTCTGCGCATGCGCCTCCCATTATTCCGCTAACCGTCCAGACTCGGCTGATCACATTCACATCACATTTCTATGGTATTTTCACTGCTGACGGAAGTTGAAACAACCCAATTTTTCGGTGAATGACGATTTGAAGGAAATTCAAATTTGAGGGAAATTCAAATTTGAAGGGAATTCCGAAACAACTGGTCCTATGGAATTTTCGATGAAATTTCTTCTGACGGAGGTTGAAACAACCCAATATTTCGGTGAATGTCGATTTGAGGGAAATTCAAACGTGAAATTTTCCGAAACAACTGGTCCTAAGAGATTCTTCGTGAGGTGTTTAATAAGAATTTTTCGCTATTTTAAAAAAATGTATCCACTGGAGCGACAGTGCAATTTAAATCTTTTTTCTCGGATTGCTAAAGGAAATTTTTCCGCCCACATTAAAAAATCATACCTCCGAATTTGAATATGGAGACATACAAACTGATTATAGTTCTATATAGGTAATGAATTCACATTTTGTCTATTATCACATATTCGTAGGATTTATCAAAAAAATATTGTTAAATCTTTAACCTTAAAACATTTTAAAGAATATAGAGAATATTTTTCTTGTTATATTTTGAATGTACAATAAATTATATATTAATAAAAAAAAATTTAAAAAATATTGCCACATTTTGGCAACAAAGCAATCCGTTATTTTGGAAATGGTGCCGTAATGTGTCAAAAAGCACATACTCTTAGGCATATTTATTAATAAGATTACATTTACACGTATAGAATCAATGGCAAATAATGTAATGCAAATAGTGCTTAAAAACAATACCAATATAAATATTGATAAAAATTATTATAAGCAATAATTATCAGCTATATACTCATCCATATTGAAAAATCTTCCGAGAAAAGATACATGCCGCCGACGGGACGTATCTTTTCTCGGAAGATTTTTCAATGTGGATGAGTGTTTCAGGCTGATAATTATTACTTATAATAATTGTTACCCTTTTGTGCTATGCATAAAAATCTTGTATTAAACATTAGTTTTTCAATTAAAAATAATAAGTATTGATATTTTAACATTTTTTTAGCATGCATTTTTTGTTCAATAGCTAGTTGATAAAACTAAAAAGATTAAACTCTAAAGCTAATTTGTCTTCTTTAAAATTCAACTTTATTTAAGCGCGCTGTGGCTTAGGTTATTTTAGCATAACAGGCGTCCAAGTTGATGATGATGATTATGCAGAAATACACCCCCGCCATATGGCAACCCCGAGCTCCGCCTTATAAAAGGTTTAATAAGATTTTTGTGAGGCAAAGTTTTTATGAAGATGGCAGTACTATGAGTGTTATCATTTTCTAAAGTAAAATACATAAATATACTTTTTTACGCGCGGGGAAGGTGGTAACAAAAAAAATATTTTACAGCCCGGCTTTTAAGGGATGAAACAAGGGTTACATTTTATAAAGGGGGTTTCATACTTTATTATATCTGCCTACCCCTTCCACTACCTTTGACAAAGGACTTATTCACTCATATTTTATAAATTTTGGCTAAAGGCGTATGGCATCTACGTAGGCTACAGTAGGCATAAGAATATTATTTTGATTTATTAAAAAACTGCCCCTAACAGTTATCTATTTTTTTTACATTAGCTGAACACAGACAACCTAGACGAAAAAATTCCTAAGGGATGCTGTGTAGAGGGTCTTTTTAGGGAAAGGGAGGAGAGGAAATTCTGGGAAGGAAAGGGTTCGAGGGGTGGGTGGGAATCAAGGGGTCAATGTGTCCAAGAGTGACGGACGTACGAATCCATCCATCCCACTGCAATGCAAAGCGTTCGGCTAGCGAGGTCTAGGCCAGGTCTCCCTCAACCAGTCTCTCCTGATTCCGCCATGTAATAGGTAAGCAAACGCATTCGCCGCAAATACCTATACAAACTTCTATACTACTATGCTAGCCGCTAAATACCCAAACCGGACCACGAACCACTTGGGGTGACCTGTAGAAGGGAGTTGGTTATCCAATCCATTATATGGTTCCTGGGGCGGCAGTATCCATACCCGCCTGCCACATCTATGAATGAGTTATAAATTTTTTAAATTCATAAATAAAATATTTTATATTCTTAGCATAAAATTTACAATTAAATTTTATGCTAAGCTTTAGCGAAATCACAACTTAATAGTGAGTGGGTAGTTTATTTCGTACTGTTTTAGATATAAATAAATTTTAAAGAATTTTGAAATTTTGTGAACAAAATAATTGAAAAAAATAGGTATAAATTTGGTTACTCTTACAACCCACATCTATATAATATTTTAAGGACTTAAGAGGGTATTAACAGAGAATACCGGAAACTAATTCTTTTTAAATCAAATTCTAGACGTATTGACTCTTTTTTACAAAAAAACTTAAAGTGATTTTGGAAGATTGGTGTTTTATCTGGTAGACGCAGTTTTATAATTTTGAAAAACTAAGTTAATTTTTAATATACTAAGGTTGTACGGTAGGTCATTGTTCAATTTTCAAACGATAGATTCTATTAAACAACACAAAATTTAAATCATATAATCATTTCAAGATTTAAATTTTAGACAAATTAAAATCATTAAAAAATAAATCCGAGAACGTGTTTTGTGACAAAAATACCTCAGTTTTTCTATTTATTTAAGGTCTTACAGACTAATATATTTCAGTATTTTACACACTTATTTTGTTTAGACGTTATTGAAAAATTATATATTATTTTAATAAAAAATTAATTTTAAGAAGTATATAATTTTCATTCATTTAACATCTCCCGTTTGATCATTTTTATGGCATTTCGAGACATAAATTCTCGCAATCCATTAGCCGCTGATTTGCGGCCGTGCAAGGTCCTGTGTTCGCGCCACTCTTCATGACAAAATTTTGCATTAATTTTAAAACTAATACCGTTTAGCTTCATTAAGCTAACAAAAGCGGAATAATGGATTGCTGGATATTACCTCTTAAATTATGGACTATTTCCTTTTTTACTCTTGCACTATGAACTCCTTTCCTCACCGATTGATACTCGAAAAACATTTTTTTTAAATTTCAGTAAGCTTTCTAACACAGCCGCAGTTTGAAGCAAATATTTCTAATTTGAATTCCACGTCAATATTTATTTCTCCATTAAAATCTGAAAACATTGATTGATATTCGAAATCCGGGAACACGGTTTTGTCCGCTTATTGAGAAAAATACTCCGGTGATTCCCGGTACAAAGAATCTGAAACAAATACCTGAAAGTTCTGAAATGTCTCAAGGTATTTAATAAATAATATATCAAAGATGAAATATCCATGCAAAGTTTCAATAAAATCCGACGATGCTACAGCTTTTTCAGAAACACAAAAAGATATCTCGAAGTGTTTTCTCGTGTTTTTGCTAAACGAACTTTGAAGTCTGATATCGAATTCTGGACTAAAACCTATTAGATGTAGAAGTAAAAGCTCTATTATTCAACAATGAAATTATGTTATCGAATTTTTGAAGCTTGTAGATTGTTTAATATAAACACTAATTTAATTAATTTTTGTAATCCGGTTAGGGGGATCCTCCGTCAATCATTTTGCGAAGCAACCCTTTTTGTGGTTCGATTTTCCAATCTGTATAAATTGATAATTAATATTGTTTTAAAATTAATAATGTGAAATGAACACTAATCTTAAATACACAGTGTTAAGGCACGTACTTGACTTACTTTTTAACCAGTGATGGCTGACATTATTTTAATTATCAATATATTATTATTATGACAAATACCTGCTATTTTGTAAACCTTCTATCGGTATTACGTTTCATTAGTATTTGGTTGGGCATTTACACAGCTACACTTACATACATACATCTATACAAACCTATACACATACATGAACTGCTGTACTTGTAGCTAGTATTGTCACATTTTTTTCCTACCCTTCCCTATAAACCTGTCACTTTTTCCTGTTACCCACATCAGTTAATAATCGACCATCAACCTATAAACATCCGCATTCCTTTTCCACATCTTTAATAATCCGAAATATTAACACAGTGCAATAAAACCGGCCAAATGAAGAAAGTACAAGTCCCGCAGTGAGTAATTCTCTCCTTTTCTTTATGTGCTTACCTTCTACTTGTGCAGTGGTTCAAACACATAAAACATACACATTTCAAGGTCCTTCGTTTAAAAAACTACACAAAACACTCATCAGTATTTGTTTTATTTTCAAAAATTAATGTTTTTAATGTCAAGTTAGTTCTCAAGACTACAAATTCTATCACAACATGTGAGTATTAGTCAATGTCTAAGATAGATGCTATCGGATGGACAATTACTATCGCTTACATTTTTCATTCCATTATATTGTCGACCCTAAGTTTGACACTAATTTCGTATTAGCACAGAATCCATTGCCTTTATTCTTTGATAAAGGTTTAAAGTTAATTAATAGCGTTTAATTAATATGTATTAAGCAATAAAGCTTACAGGAGATAAGTAATACTCTAAAATTTAATACTACAACAATAATTAGTCGAAACGTCAAATAACAATAATTAACCAGAGATGGTTTGATAGAGAATAATGACGATGATGTTTCCTGATGATAATAACCAGACTCGCGGCCTGTTAGTCACTGCGTGTTGGAAGTTGATGGACATTTACCTGTTATCTTTAAAATATCTAAATCTGGTTTGATGCCGACACCATGTGCGACAGAAAATACAAATTAATCTGGCTGAGTAAAGCTGGTGATTATTTTTAAAATGACTTTAGAAAAAGGAGGAAACCAAAAAAAACTGATAAATCTGTTCATTTATCGGTTGTGCGACACTCCTTTCTCCTTTCTCTTCTTCTTCTTCGATGGCGCTACAGCCCATATCGAGCTTTGGCCTCCCGCAACATTCGCCTCCAACTCCTCCTGTCCTCAGCTGCTGACTTCCAGTTTGTTATCTGGAGAAGCTGTGCTGCATCCCCTCTTGTCTTCCCACTTTTCTCTTTCCACCTGGGTGTCCAGCCATAATTATTTTTGGGACGCGTGTGTCCGGCATTCTCTGTACATGTCCAGCCCATCTCAACCTGAGGAGTCTCATATGGGCTGAGATATTGGGGGCCTGATATATATCATACAGTTCTTTGTTGTGCCGGATGCGCCACTGTTCCCCCTCTTTCACGGGTCCACATATTCTTCTTAACACTTTTTTTTCAAAAGTATCCAGCATTTCAGCCATCTTTGCCGTCGGTGTCAGCGCCTCACATCCAAATGCCAATACAGTTCTGACAATGGTCTTATATATGGTTACTTTCGTTTTTCTTCTCCTTTCTCAGTTAAATTAAGTTACTATGGCGCGTTTTGTCCATATAAACAAACGTATTCTCCGACTTTAACACTAGTACATCAATTTTCTTAATAGAATATATATACATCGACCGCTAGCCTGTTGGTACGTTGTATTTATTTTTTGTTAAGTTACTTCTTACAGTAGTAGAACCCTCCAAAAATCATTAAAATTGACTTGAACGCTATCAATAGACGTTCAGTATACACGGAGAAAAATGTTACTCGAAAAAACGATCATTTTAATAGTAAAAACGGTTAAAAACAGGACTGAAGTTCGTACGAACAAATTAACAGGGTTTCAATGTTTATTGGCGGGAACATGTAAGAATAATTTGTTGGTATACATAATTTCGTACGTACACCAACAAATTATTCTTACATTTTCCCGCCAATAAACATTAAAACACTGTTAATTTGTTCGTAAGAACTTCAGTCCCGTTTTCAACCGTTTTTACTATTAAAATGATCGTTTTTTTTTAAAACATTTTTCTCCGTGTTCAAATAAACTAAACGATTTTTAAAAAAAAATCCCAACGTACATATTGAATAATTTATTCTAATGCAGTTGTAAAAATTCTGAAAACTTGATTCAGTTTTGGAGGAAAAAATGGAAAATAAAAAACAATGAATTATATTATCGGCCTTTTTTACATTAGCCCCACATAAGAGGCCCTGAAGAAAATAATTTCCCTGAGGGTTTATGTCGCCTTTGGGAACGCTGTATGGAGTGTGTTTTATAGAAAAGGAAGTTCTGGGAAGTAAAAATGTATGAAGGTTGGGTAGGAATCTTAATCAAGACTTAGACAAACCTCACCGCACGAACCACAAACTAACACAAACGAATACAAACCCCACGAAGTTATAAATTTGTAGTTGCAGAATTTGTGTACGTGATTTTTTTAATCCTTTTTTTAGAAAATAAGGTCATGATAAAAATGTGCGGCCCGAACATCCAAATGGCCCCGATGCCAAAAAGGTTTTCCACCCCTGTCTTAAGTTTAAAATGAACAGTACAAAAATTACAGGCATTTATCCGAAAATAGTATTTTTTTTCCGGGTTGAAATTTTAATACAGTAATTTTATTTTGCTGTGACATCAAATACACAAGAGTGTCCGAGATATATTATTTTTTTTACGGTTTAAGTGTTCATCAGTACTTAATAATTATATTAATACAGTTTAGCGACAAAATAGACATTCATGGGATCTTTTAAGATTATACGAAGTTGTCGTTTGTCATTTGAGAACGGGTCGATTTTACGACTCGTTCTTGAGTTCGAATGATTTGCCGCCTATGTGATTTCTACCGCCCATAACATACTAATATCTCTTCAAGACTCAGGTTCATTAATCACTCCCTTTAAAAGATCTCCCACACAGCATCCCCAAAGACGATGTAGATCACTTGTTTAAGGGTAGGTATTTAATGCCATAGGTCACCCCGAGTGGTTCGTTACGTTTGGTGACTAAGCAAGGGTGCCCGGGTTCGTGGGGTGTGGTTTGTCTAGTCTCGGCGGCAAACGGTTTGTCCACCTACTGCGTGATAGAAGTAGACTTAACCTATACCCCTCTAGCCGGACTCACTCGACCAATCTCCTTGCTTCGCAGTGGGAGGGATGGATTCTTACGTCCGCCACTCCTTGACACACTAAACCCCAGATTTCTACCTATCCCTCATGACTTTTCCTTCACAGAACTTCCTCTCATTATTGTCCCTAAAAAGACGCCCACACAACATCCCCAAAGAAGTCATAGGCCCTAAGGGAAGATTTATTCCTCACGGCTTTCTGTGTGAAGCTATTGTAAAAAAAATTGTAAAAAAAATCACAAGTTATATGGGGACTGGTATCCTCTTTAAAGTTCACCGTAACTTGAAAATTGACTTTTTTTTAAATCAGCGTGTCGAATTCCGACATCGAAAGCTTGTAATTAAATATAATATCCAATGAATTTCTTGTTAGTGAAGTAAGCGAAGAGCAGATCTAGTGCGCTGCATATCGAAGCCTTTCTTTCACGGTTCGTGATTTTTAGAAAGCATAAATAGGGCTTCCGTGTTACCCGATTCCGTACAAGAACAAAATGCGTGCGATATTTCGGCAGCCACTTCATCAAAATCAAAAGTGTCGGACCCGTATATTATACGCCGAAGTTTAACGGTCTTAGGGTGGGGGTATGAGGGGAGAGGGGGTTGTAATATTTCACGGTATACTTAGATGGCTTCGCGAGAAAACAATCCCAAAATATTTTTGTAAGGTTATATTAATTGAATCGATCACAAAATTAATTGCCATATAACAATCAGTTAAAAAGAAAGATAAAAAAATAAAGTGGGAAGATTGCATACTTCAATCCACTGTTTCGAATGTGTCATCTGTACAATTCTATTGAATGTGACCTTACAGATATCTTCGCAAACAGTCTCGCATATAAAAAAAAAAACAAATTAACATTTTTCTACCATGATATGTCATGGAGAACAGTTATATGATTGCTTTAATATTAGGTTTTTTCTTTCTTTCTTCTCTTTCTCTGTTCACTTACTATGTTTTATATTTCATTTTGATTATATTTGATTTTTTTACTACTAGCATCTCCGCCTAGTGACAACTAAATCTTTATTACGCAAGCTGTGAACATTTTTAATTGGATTGTCATCTGTGCACATCCCAACGGCAATATCATTAATATAATAATTGTTAACACTATGAAAATATTTCAAACAGTTAATAAATAAATAAATATTGTTAAAAAACACGAAACATTGTGGTCTAAGTGTAATATCGCCAATATTCTCTCCGGAGACATTCCTTATTTGTAAGTACTGAGAACAGTATTCTCCTGTACCTTTCACAGAATGCTTATTTAAAGACTTGGGTTCTTTAGATCACGGTGCCTGTTTATTGAAGTATCATATTTTATAAATTTACTTCCTGGCTGAAAGCTAGGTTTTCTCTACGGAGATCTAGAATTACATATAACGACTGCACATTACACATTACACATAACACATAACACATTACACATTACACATTACACATTACACATTACACATTACACATTACACATTACACACTACACATTACACATTACACAATACACATTACACATTACACATACACCTTCGGCACATCTCCGATACGAGACTACATGACCCGAAGAGCACATGGACAACTAAAGTGATGTAAGACATAATCGCAGATAAATTAAAATAATTATAATAAATTACACTAACCTGAAAGTTGAAAGTTTTGAAGCCTAAACAATTGTCCAGTTATCCAAAATAATCTTAGTTAAGTTTATTTTTTTTTTTTGGTAATAGTCAATATAGATGACGGCCGACGTAGTCTAGCGGTAGGGCGTTAGACTCCCATTCTGAACCCGGCGTGCGCAAATAAATGTTATTTAATTGATTTGTGTTATTTCACAATTAATTATTTAAAAAATAATATATAGTAGTAGTTCCAGAGTGGAAGATACTCTTAGCATCGCCCTCATGTAAGACCACCATTCAAAATTGAAACGTTGCTTGAAATGGCTTTAGCCGTGTTTAGTGACTAGATCTGAATAGCCAGGTACTTCCCCGTTCGTCTCCTTCCCTTCCCCACTTACCTTCAGCCTCATAACATACCAAAATTGGGGATGCCATAGTCTCACTGGCTCCAGACGGGAGCAGTAGGGACTCTTTTGAGGTATTCACTAAAAAAAAAAAAAAACAATTTGGCGGACATGAAACGCTTCCTCATTTAAATAATTCAGATTTCGCATTAATTCTTCTCGAAATAAGGATTTATGTATCTAACATAAAAATGAAAAAAAAAATTGGGACAAGTTCTATCTACTTAAATAACAAATTCAGGGAATGTTAATATAATTAATAATTATAATTTTTTTTTTCTCCGGAATATTTTTTCTTCTGAATTTTTCCCTTGTTATTTATTTATCCCGTGAAAAAGTTATTTGATTTTCGGGGAACGCGGTATTTTTTCCCGGGATTTCAAGAGATGTTTGTTTTGCTTAAACTTAAGTATTATAATAATTCCAATGAATTGTAAATCAATACTTCTTGAGATATTGTGTAGGAAGGTTTCATTAAAACTTTAATTTTCAATATTTCACTGAAGTTTCTTTAACAAATTGGAATTTTCAATGGAAAGAAAGATATTTTGACTTTTAGTGCTGAATATCTCAGGTACATCGAAATTTATCCCGGGAACTAAGAGTTCTTGCTTGTGTAGTAGGTAGGGTACATTATCAATCGGCTATTGCGGGCTAAGAGGGGACTGTTTGCCGGTGTTCAGAACATTCAAACATGTGAAATTTTATATCTGTAAGTGATGTATAGACTTTTAGGTCCGGGTTTAGTTTTCCCCATAGGAAAAACTAGACCCTTTCACACACTTTTTCATAAAAATGATCATCTAATAAATCCATGCAATGCAAGTTTATTATATAAGTATAATTAATACAAAACAATACAAGAACAACATGTTAACCTACCAGAAATTATGGGAAAATAATTCACCGACTCCAGATATTTTCATATCAGGCTCGGTGGAAACCCTAATTTGACCGATAAATCCTACTGATCCCTCAATATAAATATTTAAAAAATCAATGTTTTGTATCATAGGTTAGTTTTAATATTCTCCTGACGAAGGAAGGGTTCTTCCGAAACCGGTAGAGTGTAATTAAAATTTAAGGTGGTCTAAAACAAATATATATATATTTTATTGTAAATTATGGCGAGCTACAAAGTTAATGCTTATTACGAACATGTAAAATTAATTAAATTTTCGTTTATAGTGTGTGAACTCAGTGCATCGAAACGACTGATTTGTCACGATGATTGGTAACATTCAAACAAATTTTCAATATAGATTCTTATACACTGATGATTGGAATGGTTTTATTCGATGCCAGGAAGAAAATTTGATTAGATTACTAAATAAGTATTTACTTCAGTCATGTGGTCTAAAGCACACTCGTATTTATTTTGACTTTGATAGTATGTATTTCGATCTTTAAGTACATTACAACTTCAAACATTACCAAAACTTTTTAAAGTATTTCCTTTATTAGCGGTTTGCAAAATGTTACCGGATAATATGTAAGAATCAATAAAATTTATCGCAAGATCTCAAAAACTTTTGTACAAGTCGTTCGTCCATAAAGCACAAGAATTTATGGTGCTAACTTTACGTACGTACAAAATATACACACATAATATTATGTTAACTTGTATGTTATATGCTTTCATAGTTATTGTTACGCGTGGTGTTTCAGCCATGTATAATCGCAAGACTATTTTAGGGCTTCGCGGTTATTTATATGTCATATATTTAGGGGAGAATTTATGGGGGAATTCTTATTAAAATTTTGTTTTAAGGCTTTACTCGTAACTTCTTGCGGTGAGTTTCGAAGGAGAAAGAATGGAAGGAACAAACGCGTGATTCTCCAACTATCCCGATATAAAAATTTCGTTAATTATGACAAAAATCTCGATGTGGACCATGAAAACAGACTGTAGATCGAATGTGCCAAGAAAGGAGCGTAAGGAAAATATATGACGATATGTGATTGGTATAAGAAGTAGGGGACGCCCGAGGAAGACATGGCACGATCAAGTGAATTAGATACTTGAGTCAGAAAAATAGAAGAGTATGTATGAGACGATGTATGAATGTGAATGAGGCAAAGAGTATTTTCTAAGACCGAGTTCTTGCGAGGAAACGGCGTAATGGTTGGTTAGTTAGTTAGTTAGACTAAAATGCTATTAGTTTTTTTCTCTTATTTTTTTTTTTTTTTTAATTTAGTATTATTTTTGTTAACCATGATACATCGAAAAAAAAGTGTGGTTATGAAAATAATTTTTAATTTTTTTTAGACACCTACTATGTTTTTTAATATTATTTTTGTTAACGTGTTATTTTTTGTATGAAATAGCAATATTGACAGATATATACAAAAAATTTGAGTGGGAGGTTAACAAAGGGGAAGGGGTAATTGCGGGAATTCCGGCAATAACAGAGCGGTTTATTGCAAATATATCTAGAATGGGACTAAACTACTAGCGTAATTATTTAATTTCAAATACTTCCAAGTTATCTAATTTTTTGCTTCTATTATTACGGTGAAGAATTTTAATCCCCGTGTTCTTATTAAAAGTATGATTGGTAGAAATAAAATGATTGTCAAACTCCGAAAAATTATTGTTATTTACTGATCTTAAATGTTCCGTGAGTCTAATATTTACATTTATGGTTGTCTTACCTATGTGGAACGATGGGCAATCTAAGCCATTAATTAATTAATCGAAATTAATGAATGGGCCAGTAGTTACAGAACTTGAATTATAACAGAACTTGAATAGGGCTTTCACAGATATTAAATATTTACAAGAAATTTTATAAATTGTCCAAATTCTGTGAAATTACCGTCCTAAAAGTAATTCATTATTTTAAATCACCTCCATTGCAAAACGCTGTCTTACAAACACGTTTTCGTCAACTGCTCAGCTGTTTTATCTCTATATGGTATATCTGTGAGCTATGAGGTTAAATACAGACACAGCCAATTTATATTGATGGAACGAAAGCTCGAAGCGCTTGAATAAAACGAGGTCTGTCTAAAGCACCGCCCGGGGTCAAACAGTCAAACATCGACCCCTTAATACAGAAGCTCAGATCTAGTCTGTTCAGTATTCAGAACATCTTCATCTTCAGGCCAAATCCCCGGGGTCAAGATTCCGGCGAAGGCTTTGCGAGTAGCGAAACCTCCAAGTCGAGAAGCCTCCCCAAACTGTTCAACGCACACTAGAATTCAGAGGGGAGTTGTCTTACAAGGGAAATTTAAAGGAGGCAGTTGTCATGATTTATATACGCGTCAGATTTCTGTTTCTGAATTTCATGTGTTCTGAATGGGGGTGAAAATCAGTTCCACTGTAGAAAAAAATACTCAGTTTAAAAGAATGATCAGTTTAGTTTATAAAAATTCACAACGTTTATTAATGGATTAAAACTGGCCATTGATAATACAAAATATATTAAATTATACTAATTTAAAGTGCATTGGTCAATAGATAAAAAAATTATCAACAAAAAATTGATATGAATCACATATTACAAACCAAAAAATCGGATATCAACGCGCATGGAAAATTGTAATGTTACCGGTTCTTTCGTTGCACAGAAAGACACTTTTCATAAGTAATAATTCGAAATAGGAATTGTTGTCATTATTCAAAGTGTAACTAAAATACAGTTAAACGTTGAGGTTGAGAGTCGTTTTTTTCTATTAGTAAGGCTGTAAATTATTATTTTAACCGCTTGGGTACATAAGCTTGTTTTTACAACAATTTAACGTAGGTTGACATAGGAATGACGTATGCCCCGTATCTGAGTTATTGGTTATCATAGTTAAACGCGCTTGAAGTGAAATAACACAAAACTGCGCTATATACGAGTTAAGTTGTTATTATTATCATAGTGTCAAAAATTGTGAAAGATTAAACTTCTTCCAGTTAGATAAGACCCGTAAAAAATTGTCAAAAATAATCTATTTATTTTAACGTATTATTCTGTAATTTATGAGTGAAATGTTGACAATCATTGATTAACCCATGAAATGCTAAAAACCCTTGTATGGTGTACATATGTCTCCGTAATTATTGTACTTACCGTGTTACCAGAGCCACCCCGCGCAAGCTCTGCTCGGCAAAAGAGCTATCTCAGATAGGCAGAGCGCTACGTTGCGAAATAAAAAAAAAGCAATGCTTGCGTCACGCTTACGTCCAAAAGACGTACATTATCTTTCTAGGGTTAATAAACAAATAATTATTCAAATATATTAACGGTTCGCTTCATAGCTGTATGCACTAAGCCTTAATGCATACTTAGTGTATACTAAATCAATGTATATTAATATGACATTTGACATGGAAATTTTCGGCACGCTTTTTCACATATAAAATAAACATATTTGCAAGTGACGAAACTACAAACAATAATACTATTAAGGTACAATATTTACTTGCCAAGCGAATAAAATATGTTTTAGTATGCTAGGAGCATTTTTTAAAGTTTCAAAATACCATAAAATCGAGGCATGTGACGTGAGGTACTTTGAATGATTACTTGAATCACTAGGGTGGATTTCTTGGCACCCTAGGGGTTAAGTCGTTGAAAATGTGGTTCAGCAGATTTATTGCCACGAGATTTGAAATGTTTAGCTATACAAAGCGAATGTAATTAAAATTGAACAATTTTGTCAAGAAGCGACACGTGAAGGGTTGATTAGTACAAGTCATTTTTTTTTTACAATAACTCTACACAGGAGGCTAAGAGGAAAAAAAGCCTATGTCATATTTCTGAATGATGTGTGGAGGGTTTTTTTTTTAGAAAAGAAGGGGAGGAGAAGTTCTGGGAAGGAATAAGGTATGAAGAGTGGGTAGGAAACTAGGGTTCAATGTGTCCAGGAATTACGGACGTATGAATCCCTTCCTCCCACTGCGGAGCAAGGTGATAGGTCCGGGTGGAGAGGTAAAAAGGTCCCCCTCAACCAGTCTCTCCAGATGGTGCCTACTCCTAGACAAATCTCCCCCCCATTAACCTGGGTCCCCTTGCGAATTCATCTCAGGTGGCGAACCACTCGGGTTGACCTGTGGCAGAGGTGTTGGTTATCAATATTAAAATGCGGCGGTGGTAGCCATACCCGCCTCCCAATTAAAGATTTTAACAATTTTTCGAAATATTGAAGAGTCCGGTGAACTCATAATTGAGAGTACGATAGAAGCTAATTAGTAAAACTCGTTACCAGATACATTCATTCGGTGGAAAAAAAATAATTGAAGCTCACATTTATCCAATACGTGTAGAAATATATCAGGAGGACGTTTTATGAAGCAGTGTATTTTTAATTTACTATGCATGACAACTATATGTAACTATGTAAATGTTGTAAAAAATATATATATATATTTAACTATGCATATTTTATCGTATTTCTGTGGTCGAGAGGCAAGGCTCTCGACTAGCAATCCGGAGGTTGCGAGTTCAAATCCCAGCGTGTGCAAATAAATTTAATTTGATTATTATGTGTTTTTTTATCACAATTTTATTAATTTTTAGCAATGTAGGTATAGCATATTTTCAGCACGTTCCAAAGTGGAAGGTACTCTCATTATCACCCTGGTGTAAGACCACTAATCGCAATTAAAAAAAAATGTTTGAAATGGCTTTAGCTAGTTATGGTGAGTAGATCTAAAAAGCCAGGTACTTCCCCAACTTTTTTTTCTTCCCCATCCCCTACTCCTTTCCACTACTTTCGGCCTCACAAAATTCCCCAATTAGTGATGCCATAGTCTTTTTTTAAAGTTTTTGTTCCCAGAAAGAAGAATTTTTTTTTACTTATTTAAATGCAAATATCTAAAATAAACACATTTTACATCACATTTCACTGTCATTATTATTTTGTTGATTAAACCTAAAAATTAATTAATATTTTTTTTTTTTTTTTATTATTTTTAATGTTGTCTGGAAGGCAATTATTTCAATTGCACCCCTAGTAACCAATGGGTTGCTTACGACGATAAGTATTTACGGTCTTTAAATGTTTGTTATCGTATTGTAGTGTAAGGTGTGTGTTTACTTGGGAAGTTTTTATGAATTCTGTATTATTTGTATGTAAAAGTTTATTATTTATTTTGAATATAGCGAGATGTATTATATATGGATAACTCATAGATAATTCAACTCAACACTTTCTTAGAAAAGTCATTAAAAGTTATGAAAAACATAATACGTTAAACAGATTACGTTTGTTTAGGTTATTAGGTTAGGGCTATTTTGCAACATTTTTTCATAGCTTTTTATAACTTTTCAAAGAAGTGTTGACTTGAGTTGATTCTGAGTTATCACGGAACCATTACATTCATATAGTTTTCTTAATATTAACTGTCTTACTAGCTCCAGACTGTTGGGAATAATTAGAACCCATGTGCTGTGGTCACATTAAAATCTTACTAATATTATAAACGCGAAATTTTGTATGGATGTATGTATGTTTGTTACTCTTTCACGCAAAAACTACTGAATGGATTTTAATAAAACTGTACAATAATATAGCTCATACATCAGAATGACATATAGGCTATAATTTATAGTGCCAGCTACTTTCCATATATTACAAATAATAATGATTGTTTAATAGAAAATGTCAAAATGAATGAGAATGAGAATGACATTTTGAAAAACAATGATTGTTAAATCATGATTCTATTTTAGAAAATATTTAAATTAGTGAATTTATTTGAAGTACTGGCCTAATACTTCACTTTAATCAAATCACTAACTATAGATATTTTAAATAATTAGGTTAAGAATTTTTGTATAAACATAGACGGGACCTAGGAAAAGCAAATAGGCTACTTGAAGTACTAATCCTGCGCAGACGAAGTCGCGGGCAGAAGCTTGTATATGATAAATTAAAAATCGAACATTTCGTAAAATTTATACTTTATTTAGAATTTTCACGACCCAAGCGAAGAAGGCGTAGCACAGTGACTGCTTTTAATTAACCTTCTTTGTGTTTCGGTCCCCTGTGCGCAGTATCGGCGTAAATAAAGCACGAACACGCACTAACGAACCGCCTTAATTAACACAGTTTTACACCGCTGTGCTGCGAGGAAACTTTCCCTTGCTTTCATTTTACGAAGAAATAACTAAAGGATCTGTTCCTTATTTTTAACGAATCATCCTTAGTGCCTTTTAGAGATAGATTTTTTTTCTCTGGGTCCGAAGAGGTTTATTTTATTTTTTGTATACAATACCTCTCTAAATGAGAAAATCTTGTATTTAGAGAGGGAAATTCTATTTTATTTGGATTTTTTGTTATTACAGAGTGGATTATTAAATTTAAAAAATCAATTAAATTAAAATTAAAAAATTATTCCCGTTTCTCAAACTTTTCGATGCCTCCGACGAAGAGTGATAACATACTTGTATAGGCTATCTGGGGTAAAGTGCATTAACTTCGGGAGATGATTCATGATGGCAGGAGTAAAAAATATTAACAACTTTTTCCGAAATTCCATCTATTTTTTTTCCATACAAAAAGACGTATCTATTAAAAATCCTTAGTGTAAGGTACAAACTTACTTATTTAATTTGCTGTGCCGCGATTGTGGCAACGTTGGATAGTTGTGATTGTTACATATCGTAACAGCGGAAATCGTAATGGCTTGGCATCACTGCTTCAAAAATTGAAGTGCCTTCAATGTAGATTTAAATGAAAATGAAAATCAGAAAAAATATGAAAATCAGAAAACAGTACGAATACAACATATGCTTATTAATCTACAAAATTCAAAATGGCTTTATACACACAAATACTACATTTATGAAAACATCACAAGTACATGAACACCACACAAGACAACGTAATAAATTATACACAAATTCAACAAAGACAGAGTGTGGCAAAAGAAACATAGGCTATGAGGGTATAAACATATATAATCTCCTTCCTGATTCCGAAAATAAAATAAATATATTTTTAAATAAAACTGTTTGCTCTCAAAATTAATGAGCAAAACCAAAATGTTCTCACTTAAAAAAATGTGTTACTTGGTGTTAGGAGTAAACCATCATTATTAATATTATTTGTATCAATGTTTTAAGTTAACAAAGCGAAATACGTATATTTCTTTTAACTAAATAAAAAATAATAAAAAATGAAAACCGATAGCATCCAAACCATTGGTTCAAAACAGTGAAAGAAGAGCGATTATCTTTCGCACTGTTTGATATCAATATAGCGCGAATAAGAAGTTCACATTAAAATAATGCTGTTCTGGTGTATTCAAATAAAGATAAGTATTATTCAAACACATTAAGTTATATTAAATACTCAATTTTACAAAAGCGATATTATAATAAAGGATTGGAAACATTTAGGTTAGATGTAGGTATGAAGAATGATGTTCTTACACTTGACACTCTTGACAGAATGGCGTTTTAATTCGAAGCGCGATCCAAGGCACATTCGTTTCAGTGTGGCAAATAAATAAACATTGCCATATATAAAATCAATTTATGGATACTTCCAACAATGATAGCCGTCCGTGGTCGAGTGGTAAGACGCTTTACTCCCAATCGGAATGTCGCGGGTTCAAACCATTTGCGCAAATAATTTTTTTATTTATTTTTATTTTTTTTATTTATTGGCTCGCCAACAGAATACATCACATAATTTTTACAGTAATTTACATATTATACATGGTTGTAATGATGTTTCTAATTATAGGTGAGCACAACATTCATCTCAATATTCTTTATGTAATTAATGATTGGTTAGTTACAAGAGTGATAAATTATATTTGATTAATTAATGATTTGATTAATGACTTTTATTTGATTAATTTGTGTTATTTCACTATTAAGTAATAAAAATAATATATACTATATTTGTGGCACGCTCCAGAGTGCAAGATACTCTTAGTATCGCCCTGGTGTAAGACCACCATTCAGATTTGAAATGTTGTTTAATAATGGCTTTAGCTGTGTTTAGTGACTAGATCTGAATAGCCAGGCACTTCCCCACCTTCCTTATTCCCATATCCTTCCCTTCCCCACTTACCTTCAGCCTCACAACATACCCCAATTGGGTATGTCATAGTCTCACTGGCTCCAGACGGGAGCAGTTAAGACTCTTGTGAAGTCTCTATATAAAAAATAAAAATAAATACATAAATAAAAAAACATATATATTTTTAATTTGTACCGAGACAGGGTATTTCTGCAATTCAAATATAAGGCCCTAATGGCAAGGCTTTTTGATCACGAAAAATACTCTTTATCATCGTATATCTTGTTTCCTTTTTTGTTTGTTTGGCGTCCTCTACAGTTTTGCAGCGAAAAGATATTCCCTCAGTTTCCCCGTGTTTGTGTGTTGCGAGATACAAGGAAAGCTTTCAATCTCAAAGGCAAAGGGTATAGTGGTTCTAGTAGTAAACAGAAAGATGTGAAATGTAGCGGGCAACTTTTAACCATTCTGTGGAACTAATTTATTTGTCGTATATTTTAAAGTTTATCTTAATTTTCGGGGTATCATTACTGCTCTCCGGATTTGTAGGAAATCCTTTACTTAGAACAATGTCCCATTTAACTACATTTTAGAGAACTTTTGAAGTACGTAAGTTCAAAACGTAGAAATTAAGTTGGCTCATTAATGTGTTATAATAGTCACATATTTAAGTTCGCGAGTATTAATTTTGCTGTCTGCTTTTGTAAGATATCTATCATACTATATATGCTAAAAATATATGTAAAAAGTTGCATCATCAATAAATAGTAATACTATTATTTATTATTTTGGTTTTCGATAATTTATTTAGCTACCGGTTTTTGAACAGAATAAATAATACACCATGCATAACCATGGAGCATTTATTTCCTTAGAAAAGGCAAAACGCCTAGCTAGGAACTAATATCGACCTGACAAGGAACTTGTACACATTTTAAATTAAATTTATTTGTAGTCCATCGCGAAAGGCTGCCACGCCGAGACTAAGCATCACAGAGTGGCGTGGAGGAACCAGGCTATATGTCAAAATCATTCATCGCTACCGCCTTGCACCTTGCACCTTGGTGACCTTATTTTAGGGATAGCCCTCGTATTTTAAGATATTTAAATATTTTTAATTATAATAAGTTACTATTACTTACCATTTATTACGTACGCTCATATACGTAATAAATAAATCAAATATATTTGTAAAATCTGTTTCCAGATGATGAAGAAGTAAAAAATACTCCAGACGGAATGTTTTGACATTGAATTGATTGTATATAACCAGTAAGGGATGTTAACTGAGTAACCAGGTAAATACCTCTTTCCAATTCCCAACCCCTTTTTTAAGACATCGATTTTTTTTTAATAAATATAAAATAGTTGACAAACGCGATGTTTCCATTCGACACACGAAACGCTTTTTTTAATATAAAAATATTCGTGTTTTCATTTCTTAATTTATGTTTGTCGTGTCATGAATTTTTTCAATGAATAAGGATTAGGAATGTGGTATTGTTAAAAACCGAACATAATTTATAAAACCACAATGCAGTGGTAATAAAAAATATAGACTGTCACGCGATTCTGGGGAACTGAGCACATTTTTTATATCGTTTTAGTTGTACACGGTCAATAATACGTCTTCCAAGTAAAAGATACGCATCGCTCTATGTACCGAAGCTAAATTTGTCACTTCCATGCAATGAAAATGTGAAGCAAGAACATTAATGTGTACAAAAGATCGTTCTTTTTTTACCCGTGGCCTGCAGAACCAAAATTTTCCACTAAGTATGTTACGAGTATATTGTTTACTCTCAAAGTGATTATGCATCTTTTGCGACATCGTAACAGTTGACACGACGAAAACGACAACGACACATATTGACAGTTTTCTTAAATGCGACGTTAAGACGATAGACTTCGCTTTTCGGCCCATACAAAAAGGACGCCCGGGAAAAAAACACTTTTCTACATCGAAAATTGCACAAAATGAATATATTTTTTTTATATTGCCTTCTAGATGGTGAAAACTATGTCGGTATGTTTTTGAATTTTCGATTCGTTTCTTATTAAACATGTACGATTTATCAAAAAATATTATTTAAGGAAAAAGTGGAGCTAACTCAACTCTTATAAAGAATTATAAAATTATAAAAATCTACCGACGTAGCTTCTTCTTTCTAAAAAATATATATTTTTTAAAATTTCAATTTCGTGAAAGTTTCGGTGTAGAAAACTGTATTCTCCATAAACCCCCTTTCGAGCGATTTCTGTAGGTAAATTTGAGCGTTGTCTCATTCGCACATTTTGCATTCGCATGTATTGTAAGTGTGCGTGAGCTTATTGTTAGCGGGACAGAATGACAGACGCGGGTGTTTCGCGTGTCGTTCAAAGTCTAGCCTCTTAACGAGCTAAAAATACTGTGCTTGTGTTAAGACACCAACTCTTAAAAGTAGTAACGCTAACGCTAAAGATGACGGCTTTTTTTGCCTAATCCTCGTTAAGAGACTCCAGTCGCTGAAAAATCAAATGTAATTGCGTACAAACTTCAAAAAAATACGTCTTTCAGGCTTATGAATAAGTATTTTTAATGACTAATTAAAAGTAATTCGTGTTTTTAGGTAGGTAATTAATCTATTCAATACACGACCGGCATAGACAAGCCATTGAAAGCCATAGAAAAACGCATTAAATCGTAAACTTTTTGCATATCTTCAAGAAGATACAGTAGTCCCTTTATTAACGTTAACCTCAGGCTCATATTGTCTTCGTAATTCACCTTTGTAGCCATTAAATTAAAAATACTAATATCAATGTCTTTTCTAATGTACAGAACGTACAACACCACGTTTCAAAAGGGGTTAATATTCAATTTTCATTTTATTTGCGATGGCTTTTTGCATGAAAAATTAACGAAACGAAAATGCCTGATACACACAACGAAAAATTCCAGGTAACCATAAAGAGAAAAAAGTGTTCAAAAACAAAATATGAGCAACGTTTTTGTCGGCTCAGCAAGCGAAAGAGAAAATATATTATACAAATTTATCTGTATTCTATTCACACGCTCATGTGAATATTGGGTGCCTCACCCTTCTGGAAGGTTTTTTCACGATTTAAACAGTCAAAAATTCGATACGTTTTTAGATTTAGCATTTTCGTTGTTTGTTTTTGGGGTGTTATGCCGTGTTGCGCTACCTCCTTCTTTAGCCAAAGTTTCGGACAGCGTTGCAGTATCCATCATCAGGGCAGATCCGGCAGATCGTCGGATCTGCCGGATCTGCCCGGGTATGTTGTGAGGCAGTTGGAGGAGAAGGAGATGGAAAATGGGGAACTACCTGGCTATTCAGATCTGGTCACCAAACACAGCTAAAGCCATTTTAAGCCAAGTTTCAATTCTGAATAGTGGTCTTACACCAGGGCAATACTTTATCTTTAGCTTAAGATAGTATCTTTAGCTTTGGAACGTGCCGCAAATTATATAATCACAAATTAGTACATTTTATTTCCTGGGTTCGAACCCGTGACCGTCGGATTGGGAGTCGAGAGTCTTATCGATCGAGTGTGCTAAGTTGCACCAGTCAACATTCCAAAATTGTAACCGGACAACTCAACAATGTACTACATCATCACTCCTTTGAAAATTAATTAAAAGTTGTGAAAACAAACAAAAAAAAACTGGCTCAACAGATTACGTTAGGTTTGGTTATGGGGCTATTAGAAAGAAATTAATACGTTTAATGACTTTTTAAGGGGGTGTTGAATTGACATTTTGTTGAGATGTTATTTAACCCATAGACCCATGGGGTTCAGCAAAATGATACTTAAATGACGGAATAATAAAAACAAATATTTGTACCGATATCTGCTAACTAAACCACGTAATAACTCAAACAAAAGTCTAGTATGAAAATTAGGGGCTTTTTCATATTGACTCTCACGAATTTTCTGTTTTCTTTTGTCATGTTAAAAATCTGTAATAACTTACTGAATACATCAAATTAAACCAAAATTTATTGGAGTTTATTTCCGCTTAAAAGGTTTTCATCCAAGAGCCTTAATTTAAAGAACTGGAATTCAAACGCAGTAATTCAAATTTGACGGTGAACAGAACGATTCACCATAATAACGGATGGCCCCTCATGGCAAACGTTGTAACTCAATGATAAGCTTTATAAAAAACGCGACAACGATGATTTGATGTTAATTTTTATTATGGGGAGGTTGTTCACAACATCATGATTAGATATCGATTATACATGTTTATAATAACAAGGCTCAGAACACTAATTTAATAATTCATACATAAGATTAACGATTATAAGTTTGTGGAAGTATAGAAAATTACCATTGAAGCTTTAATATAAACATTGGTAAGTCTGTAGGTACACGGAGAAAAATGTTATTCTAAAACACGATCATTTTATTCGTAAAAACGATTAAAAACGGGACTGAAGTTCTTACGAAAAAATTAACAGGGTTTCAATGTTTATTGGCGGGAACATGTAAGAATAATTTGTTGGTTTACGTAATTTCGTACGTATTCTAACTAATTATTCTTACATCCGCCAATAAACATTGAAACACTGTTAATTTGTTCGTAAGAACTTCAGTCTAGTTTTTAACCGTTTTTACGAATAAAATGATCGTATTTTAGAATAACATTTTTCTCCGTGTACTCATCTGAAATTGTTTTAGGAACTGAAAAAACTATATCCACAATTTATTCATTTAAAATAATTTTGCAGCGCGTTACATAGTGGAAGATACTCTCAATATCGCCTTGGTGTAATACCACCATTCAGAATAAAAATGTTTATTGAAATGTCTTTAGCTACAATTGGTGATTAAATCTGAATAGCCAAGTACCTACTTACCCACCTTCCTCTCCCCGGTCTGCTTCCGCTCCCCGTACATTCAGCTTCATAACATATATATTTTTTAAATTTGTTAATGGCTTAATTACCTTCCAGTATACCAACAAGAACTATTCGATCTAAAATTATTTTTCATTTCAACAACAAAATCGCAACTGAGTCATTTAGATACTAACTTGTACGTAGAGTGCATGCAGTTAGAAATGCTTTCTCAGAAGTAGTAGATGTGTTCAACTGCACGGAATACAGTTACAAACAGGCTATAATAACATACCTCAATAAATTAATGTTAGCACATTACTTACTATTCTACTGCAGGGGTTCTATATAATTTAATTAGCATAATTTATATCATGATTAATGTTCCACTATTATGTTTGTCACATGTTTTGTAAATGCCTATACAGGCGCATATTAATATAAACAATTATCTTCCTTAATTGGGGTGCCATAGTCTCACTGGTTCTCGACAATCGGGAGAAGTTAGAACGATAATCTATTGCTAACTTAGCTGTAGTGCGCCTGACAGTTAAATTTCGCAGCCAACTCTGGTCTGGAGCCCCACAATACTTGAAAAAAAAAAACCCTCGACTCTGCGCAGAAACGATAGATATGATAGATTTTTCCGTCTTAACAATCGGATTGCAATATTCAAGACCCATGTTTACTCCTTCCTCTACTCAAAACTACACACAGCATCTTCATAGATGACATAGGCCCTGAGGGGAATTATTTTCCTCAGGGCCTCCTGTGTGGAGTTAATGTAAAAACAAACTATTCACATTAACAAAAAATTCAATTAAAAATGTTTGATGATGATGACCATCATATTTATATATGAACAAATACTTCAGTCATATTTTTATAAATATTTCTGATGCATGACCTATTTATGATTTTTATTTTTAAATGATTCACTCTGCACCGAAATAAATTCATCGGCCATTTATGCGGCTTCGAAAATCGATCGAGGGGTTTCGTTCGACAAAAATACCTTCGACAGAAACCGTACAAATTCTGCTCAATACATAAGTGATTTTTTTAAATTTCTACTGTTCAGAAGTAAGAATTTTAAATGGCTATACACGCACGTACTTGTTTTTTCCTTTGCTTTTTCAGAACAAGTTAAGTGGATTAGTTCTATTATTCTGAATTAAAATGATTTTAGTTAGTCACGCTACAAGTTTGGTATTTTTTTTTTTTTTATTAAAGAAAGACAAACATTCCCAGGTTACGAATAACTTTAAATAAAATTTAGAAAAACTCCTACTATCAATACAGTAAGCGGAAGATGTTGCTTGTGTTGTGATGGAGGACTTGCCAGCCAGCCGTGGAATCGAACACGCGACGCCCAAGTGAGACCTAAACGCGATACCCACTCTGCCAATGACTAAATAAAATACATTTTGTTTAGTCATTGCACGGAGAAAAATGTTATTCGAAAAAACGATCATTTTAATAGTAAAAACGGTTAAAAACGGGACTGAAGTTCTTACGAACAAATTAACAGGGTTTTAATGTTTATTGGCGGGAATGTAAGAATAATTTGTCGGTATACGTAATTTTGTACGTATACCAACAAATTATTCTCACATGTTCCCGCCAATAAACATTGAAACACTGTTAATTTGTTCGTAAGAACTTCAGTCCCGTTTTTACGAAAAAAATGATCGTATTTTAGAATAATATTTTTCTCCGTGTGGGTGGGACCTAAACGCGATGCCCACTCTGCCAATGACTAAATAAAAAACATTATGTTTAGTCATTGGTATTATCAGAAACACTTAAGTGATTATGAAATCGTGGTATTTTTAATTTTTAGTTTATCTTCAAATACAAATACTAGTAAGTCAGAATATTTACTAGATTAATTCAGTTTGTTCAGTACCTAGCGAAAGTTTTCCCATAACATCCTTTGATTTCACAGTAATTTGCACATTCAAACTCTGCAAATAATCCCCTAATAATCTCTTTATGTAGGTTACCTAACTACTGTCCCAATTTAATAAATAATTTAAAGTCTTCCCCGTTAACGGAGGCATAATCCGCCCCCGGGGCGATGGAAGGTAAGCCCCATTAGCCACAAGTATATCTCTCGATGAGAACTTTATTAATAATAATCCCTAATGATTTGGATAATAAATTCACTAATCGAATTAACCATGTACCTAAAGGATAATTATAAATACAAAATTAAAGCAAGACTAACTTCAAAAAAAATATCGGTATATTTAACACTTTATAAATCAATACCAACTAAATTAATGTTAGCATTATAGGAATAACAAAACCTTTATGAAATGAATGTGGCCGTTAAACGGGGTACAAATATCACTAAGAAAAAAAAAAAACAAAAAAATTGTAAGTTTTTATAAAATTTGTAATTTATTTGTTTTATTTAAATAAAACAAATAACTTTGTGTACACCATTATATATTTTACAATTATTGACATGTTTCGAAACTGATGGTTTCTTCGTCAGGATAATAAGAAAATGATTAAAATTCTAATTCAGGTTTTTATTATCTTTTTATTCGTGTTCTTATAATCCTGACGAAGAAACCATCGGTTTTCGAAACATGTCGATAATTGTGATTATTAGTGGTGTAAACAAAGTTTTTTGTTTCATTTACTAGAAAAGACGGCACAAAGTGATTTTGCGGAGATTGAAGAAGTAATTTATTTTATATTATATTATTTATTGAACTAGTTTATATTAAGATAGTATGCACAAGATAACATCTCATTTTAAAATTATTTTTATTTACAATAACCATATCATATCTTTTAAATATAAAAAATTGTTCCTTTATTCTTCATACTTTCAGGCATTTTATCTGACGTCTTTAGTCCTTTACAAATTACGCTGTTCGTGACTATGATTTTCTAGTATGCTGCAATCTGACTCGATTCGTGTTTCTGGTTTCATAATCTCTAATAAAAACCATTTCCTACTAAAATTATTGGGCATTTCGTTTTTCACAAATTTACGCTTTATTATTTTAAAAATTAACACATTTTATAGCAGTCTCTTTTTTATTTAAATACAATTTAGTTTCTCTCTCATTTGATTAACCCTTGCGTACTTGCCTTTCTCATAACTATATTCTAAATAACTTCTCACTTATTCAAATTTCCTACATTCTCCACACAATATAATAAGGTAGAGGAGTAATCAAAATATGGAGTAACTGTAGTTTTAAAAATGAGCTCTGTGGTGTTTCCATTTAGTTTATTTCTTAGTATTCTAAGCAAATTTACTTTTTTGGTACCTTCTTCAGCACATAATCAAAATTTGCTACGACAGTTAGTTTAGAATCCAGTATTAAAACCATTGATTTAAATTTTATATTATTTATTTTTTCATCATTAATTAATAAAATCAGCAATTGTACTGATTTTGGTTGCGTCTGCCTGTGAGTGATTGTATATATTGTAACGATTCAAATGTCAAAAATTTAAGCGATAATGTACCCACTCCTAAAATAATATCATTTTAACAGACATTACAATTGACATTTTCAGAATTGGAACGGATGTGTCAAAAACGAGGCGAGCGATAGTATATATTAATATAATCTTTATATCCTATAAAATTATTTTAGTTCTATTTTTCAAGGGTCTGCGATTTATCCACCTTCAAAAAAGAATTATTATATTAAAACCAGCTCTGTGTGACCAGGTTTCCTTTGGTGAATAAAATTATTAACTTATAAAAGCATGAGAATTACTGAAATGAAAGGTTTCTTAAGAGGCTAGACTTTAAACCACACGCGGAACACCCGCGTCTGTCCCGCTCACAATAAGCTCACACACACTTACAATACATGCGAATGCGAAATGTGCGAATGAGACAACGTTCAAATTTACCTAGAGAAATCTCTCGAAAAGGGGTTTATGGAGAATACACTTTTCTACACCAAACCTTTCACGAAATTTAAATTTAAAAAAATATATATTTTTTAGAAAGAAGAAGCTACGTCGGTAGCTTTTTATAATTTTATAATTCTTTATGAGAGTTGAGTTAGCAGCACTTTTTCCTTAAATAATATTTTTTGATAAATCTTACATGTTTGACAGTGAATGTTTACGTTAATACGAAACGCATCGAAAATTCGAAAACATACCGACATGGTTTTCACCCTCTAAAAGGCAGTTTAAAAAAAATATATTCATTTTGTGCAATTTTCGATGTAGAAAAGTGTTTTTTCCCGGGCGTCCTTTTTGTATGGGCCGAAAAGCGAAGTCTATCATCTTAAGGTTTTCTCAAAATAAAGCATTTTGGATATTGCTGCATTTGATTCTACACACCTCATTTATACCTTACTTACTAGATTTATTAACGTAATATTTCATAATTTTTTACGTGTCTGCGTTTATCCAATTAAATGTGTCGACCTGAATATTGTGTTTGGTACATCAATAGATCGCGTCTAAACAAATAATGATATTTATTATCGTCAGATCAAATTTTAATTTATTGTTTCGTCGCTGTCAACGACTGATCTCAGCTACATCAAGATCAAAGGTTCTTGTTATCTTAAACAGTTATGTTACCTTAAACAGTTATGTTATGTTATGTTATCTTAAACAGTTATGTTATCTTAAACAGTTATAGATAATATGTTACCAGACCTAAAGAAATTAAATAAAAACATAATGTTATGAGTCAGTAACAAAGCTTATCTCTCAAAAGTGTCAGACAAGATCATAATAAGAAATTAAGAAAGAAGCGTCGGAGTCGGCTTGGAATTGGATCTATAATTATTATCTCGAAATATGAGTCGACAAAAATGACAGAAAGTAATCAGATCTTATTAATAGCGTAGTGGTAAGAGAGTTGACCCGGTAAGAACTGAGAACACAGGTCCTGGGTTCGAACCCAAGCTTTTTTATGCCAATACCGCACAAGAGTCCAAACTGCTCCCGCCTGAAGCCAATGAGACTGTGGCATCACCAATTGTAGTGGGTAGGGAAAGAGATGAGTAAGATACCTGGCTATTCAGATCTGCTCATCAAACACGGCTAAAGCCACTTTTAACAAAGTTTCAATTCTGAATGTTGACCTTACACCTCGGCGACACTGAGAGTATCTTCCATTCTGGAACGCGCCGTAAATATCCTAAATAATTGTAATTGTAAAATAACATGCGATGAGTTTGCATCGCGTTTGTGTCCCACCCAGGCAATGTTTAATTCCGCTGCTGGTTCAGACCTTCATCACAACACAAGCAACATTTTCCGCCTACTGTGGTGGTAGTAGGAGATATACAAACATTGTCAAGTTTTTCGTAACCAGGGAATGTTTGTCTTTCTTTAAAAAAAAACAAGAAATATTATTTATTTGAGCACGCCGGGATTTGATTCCGCGAACTTCGGATTCCTAGGCGAATGCCTTAAGCCGTCAAAAACCATGTAAACATTTAATTAGTTTTATGTTTCTTTTAGATTTATTAATATGATCATATTCATAGAATAAATATAGGTGTTTTATGATGGAAAATTTCATTATTCATGACAGCAATATGTTTAATTTGGGCTGTTTGTTATTTTAAAGGAGATAAATAAATAATAAAAATATATTTTTCAGATATTATCTACAATAATATTCTACAAGGCATGCCATTACTGTTTCATCATTGAATTCAAATGTAACCTTTTACCATTTTTTTAATTCAATATTTAAACCAATTCTATTATGTCACAATGTAAACAAATAAAAGGGATTGCTCTATGATGAATTGTGAAGAACTTTGATAGTCGGTAGGAGTGTCTATGTGCCACAAACATTGCATCATTTTACCACACCTTTTAAAAGAGGCAATTGCATTAATAAATCGACCCACAAGAAAGATAAACATTAAAAAGATCACAAAAGATTTCAAAATTTTGATTTATTAGTTGTTCCACTTTACAGAGAAATTGAGCCTTGAATAATAATAACAAAAAGATTTTGAAAGAATAAACAAACATGTTTTTCAAAATGGGCTAGGTAGACTGAATAATACTGAACTTTTGTTTTGTTTGTTGGTATAATAATCAGCATTTATTTTGGTTTTTAGTGGGTGGATCCGAAGATTGATACATTAATCTAAAATACATAAATAAATCCAGTTGAAATTATAAATCTTGTACAAAAATCGTAACGTGTGAATGGTCTGTTAACGTTGCCTTCACACAGAGGGCACTAAGAAAAAAAACTTCCTCAAGGCCTAAGTCATCTTTAGGGTTGCTGTGTGGAGGGTTTTTTAAAGGACAATAAGGAGAGGAAGTTCTGGGGTGGGAATCTGGGGTCAAAGTGTTAAGGAGAAATGTGAAATTACTATAATTGTGAAATTATTTCCTACACCGTTCATCTGATTGTGATGAAAATTTGGTGAGTTATTAAGTTCACACCGGCCAATGTTTCCATTTATAATAGTGAGCATTACATTTGTATTAAAATATTACAATAAATGGTGAGCGAGTTGTTTGTGAAATATGTGTATTTCATGTAGTTTAGCTGCATGGAGGGGAGGAAGGAAGGGAAAATTCAAGAAAAAAATAAGGTTTTCACATAATGGGGAACGAGGGAGGGCGAAAGGTGCACGGAGAAAAATGTTCTTCTAAAATACAATCATTTTATTCGTAAAAAAAACGGTTAAAAACGGGACTGAAGTTCTTACGAACAAATTAACAGTGTTTCAATATTTATTGGCTGGAAAATGTAAGAATAATTTCTTACAGAAGTACGTACAAAATTACGTATACATGTTAAATAATTCTTACATGTTCCCGCCAATAAACATTTAAATCCTGTTAATTTGTTCGTAAGAACTTCAGTCCTGTTTTTAAGCGTTTTTACGAATAAAATGATCGTATTTTAGAATAACGTTTTTCTCCGTGTTGAAGGAGAATGCAGTAAACAGAATCAACAAAAACACTTTCTTTGACTGGCATTTTAACGCGTGCCGGGTACTCGCTAGTTTGTTATAACTAATTATAAACACGAGCTGATGATGTTCTGAAGACTTAGATAATCTGTTCGTTGATACGACTACCACCCCAAGGCCATAACTTACCCCCTATAACTTAATCCTTCACTTCCCTCATTTCGCCGTTCGTAAGTAAAGTAATTATTTGAATTAAACACTAATCCTGACGCTCATTATCGATAATTAAAAATACAACATCTCAAATTGTTTAATGTGTTTGGGCCAAAAGGTTATAAGGATTTCGATAAACCTGAGAATTAGAGTACTAATTAATATTAAGGAAATTTACCTGTATTCGAGGCTTGAAAGTAACCCAGATTATTTCACATTATTTTGGTTTTGATCGCACACAAAATTATATTCCTAAACTAAGCAATCTTATTTTCTTTAAATTTACTTATAACGTCCTTGAATTGATTTTTCAGAAATTTGGCAACAATATTCAAAGCATCCAAATATTATTATCGTTAGAGAGAATTATGTTTAAAATTTTTCTTTTTAAAAAGTTATTTACTTATTAAAACACATTTTAACGATTATTATTTTTTTATGTGAACTCCGCACCAGAGTCCCGACTGCTCCCGTCTGGAGCCAGTGAGACTATGGCATCCCAAAATGGGGTTTGTTGTGGGGCTGAAGGTAGTAGTGAGGCGAATGAGGGGCCGAAGGAAGTAGTGAAGGGAATAAGATGGGGGAGAGGGAGGTGGCTATTCAGATCTGGTCACTAACTCGGCAAAAGCCATGTCAAGCCACGTATCAATTCTGATGATGGCATCCCTAATTGGGGTATGTTGTGGAACTGTAGGTAGTAGTGAGGGGAACGAGATGGGGGGTTGCTATTCAGATCCGGACACCAAACACAGCTACAGCCATTTCAAGCAACGTTTTAATTCTGAATGTTGGTGTTACACCAGGGTGATACTGAAAGTATCTTCCACTCTGGAACGTGCCGCAAATATACTTTTTTTAATTAATTAATTGTGAAATAACACAAATTAATCAAATAAAATTTATTTGCGCGTGCCGGGTTCGAACCCGCGACCTTCGGATTGTGAGTGGAAAGTGTTTGAATTTGAAATTGAATTTTTAAAAAAAATCGAGTTGCTTTAGACCACACGACTGAAGTAAAACTTCTAGAGAGTGCTCTGCTCCTACAGTGTGATATAGCCCGTTCGCCTCGCCCGACTACACTTTTCGTAACGCTCTCATCACGCATTTGCCAGCTTACCCCCCAAGTCAAGCGTGCGTAAAGAAGTTTTACTTCAAAAATGAAGTCATTTTGCTCTCTTATAATTTAGTGTTCAATTATTAAAAACGAAAAAAAAATTCCTCACCACTGAGCGTTGAGTACACCCTAGCGGGACACGTTTTTTGTCAACCGTCTCTTTCCGGCAGTACGGTAACAGGCGAGAAATAGCGTGTATCATGTGATCTGTCACAACGTGAAGCAGTGAGATTAGTGACAACATAATTTTTTTATACTCATCATATTTGTTTTAATTGCTGTTTAAGATCCTTCGAGTACGTCCTGTTCCCTGAACATTTCACAAACGAACATCAAACCAACAAAGAGATTGATTTCTACGAAAACATTCATTACTTTGAAACAAATTTTTAAGAAAATAGTTGCAAAATCACATTTCACACTCTACGTGTAACTTGAAGTGATTAAATATTTTTTACAATGGTCATACGGAGTCGTCAAAGTTAAAAGATTGCAATAATGGTCCTGCTACTCAGTGTTCCATTATAACATCTCTTTCTGTTTCATAAGTCGTTTATGAGAAAGGGGGAGAGGTTACAGTGGAGCTATCAGCGGCACAACTTTATCATTTGACTCCTACACGCTTCGGTGTGTCATTAAACAAAAATTTTAACCCCTCAGGCCCTCGATCATAACATTTGACAGAAGGTAAAAATATTTCCGCTTTGTAATAAAATCCAAATTTATGGAATATTTCTGAATGTATCCGAAAATAAAAACTGTTTTTGAAAAGTGAGTATAATAAAACATAAAAGTATAAAAAAAATTCATAATGAAAAAATATAAAAACGCATACATATGTATATTATTAGACAAATGTTTTATGGACGTTATTGTGACATCACTTTTTTATTGTTCCACGTAAAATTAATCAATAAAAAATTTTCAAAAATTCATTAAATTTGGTTTTACAACCACTCGAGCGCTTTTTGCCACATGATGGCACTATTTCCAAAACCTCGGATTGCTTTGTTGCCAAAATGTGGCAAATAATTTATTTTTTTTAATAATACGACTATATAATATATTTTACATTCAAAATATAACAAAATAAATATTCTTTAGATTCTTTAAAATGTTTTAAGGTTAAAGATTTAATTATATTTTTTTATAAATCCTCCAAATATGTGATAATAGACAAAAGATTGGGGAATTCATTGGCTACATAGAACTATAATCAGTTTGTATGTCTTCATATTCAAATTCGGAGGTATAATTTTTTTTAATGTGGGCCGAAAAATTTCCTTTAGCAATCCGAGAAAAAATATTTTAATTGCTCTGGCGCTCCAGTGGATAAAGGTCTATAATTTAATTGTTTTGTGGTTAACTTTTAGATTTGTATAAAAATCGTGTAGTTTATTATTTCTAACGCCTGTGATAATAAGGGAGACACAACGATTTCTATGAGACCTGTATGATTTGTTCCGAAAAGCGAACAAATTGGCCTGGGGGGTTAAAGGCAGGATGAAGTATGACTGCAATTAATTAACCTGTGAAGCTGGTTGCGTAAAGACTTTGCAGTCTGCCTTGTAACCAGGTTGGGTGGCTGCACTTTAATTTACAACATACGCGATGCGTTCATGAAAGGGTTCTTTTATGATGTCGATTTAATTTCTGTGTCAATCAGCGCGTAAAATGTCAAAGAGAGTCTCCTACCTGTTGTTGTGTTTTTGTACTAGTGATGAGCAGTGATTGAAATGTTGATTATGGTGACATGTTCTTTTGTAACTGTGACAATTTGCATTGAACCGTGAAAAATCACGTATGCTATCGCGTAAAACTATTTATTGAGAGGATCTACCTGTTGTTGTGTTTGTGTACTAGTGATGAGCAGTGATTGAAATGTTCATTATGGCAACATGGTCTTTTGTAACTGTGACAATTGGCATGAAACTGTGAAAATCACGTATGCTATCGAGTAAAACTATTTATTGAGAGGATCTACCTGTTGTTGTGTTTTTGTACTAGTGATGAGCAGTAATTGATATGTTCATTATGGTGACATGTTCTTTTGTAACTGTGACTACTGGCATGGAACCGTGAAAAATCACGTAATCTATCACGTAAAATTATTTATTGAGAGGACTTACCTGTTGTTGTGTTTTTGTACTAGTGATGAGCAGTGATTGAATGTTCATTATAGTGACATGTTCTTTTGTAACTGTGACTATTGGCATGGAACCGTGAAAAATCACGTAATCTATCACGTAAAATTATTTATTGAGAGGACTTACCTGTTGTTGTGTTTTTGTACTAGTGATGAGCAGTGATTGAAATGTTCGTTATGGTGACATGTTCTTTTGTAACTGTGACTATTGGCATGGAACCGTGAAAAATCGCGTAATTTATCACGTAAAATGATTTATTAAGAGGACTTACCTTTTGTTGTGCTTTGTACTAGTGATGAGCAGTGATTGAAATGTTCATTATGGTGACATGTTCTTTTGTAAATGTGACAATTTGTATTGAACCGTGACAAATCACGTATGCTATCGCGTAAAACTATTTATTGAGAGGACCTACCTGTTGTTGTGTTTTTGTACTAGTGGTGAGAAGTAATTGAAATGTTAATTATGGCGATATGTTCCTTTGTAACTGTGACAATTGGCATGGAACCGTATAAAATCAAATATTCAATCACGTAAATTTATTTATTTTATTTTTTGTATATATGTGAGACCATTAACAAAAAAAAATCAATATGGTGAAGATTAAAATGTACCTACCTACTGTTATGTACCTACCTAAATGTACCTACCTACAGTTTTATAAAAGCATAAGTATGATGAAACATATTGTTGGGTGGACAACATTATTATACAAGGTTCTAACTGAAAAAATTTTCTATGATTTTCGAATGAATAACCTTTTCTTTTGCTCATTTCTATAGCCAAAATAATTTTCCGACTCACCTGAGTTGTATTTCGTGGTTACTTTTCAATATCAAGTTTTTAAATCGTCATTTATTTTATAAGTCTAACATCACTTTGAACCTTTTGTTCATCCGGCTCCAAGGACCAAAACGCTTACACTTTTACATTATATTTAAACTGCCATAGGGCACTTCAAAACTATTTACATTATTGAAATTACTAAGAAATTCTAGACAACTTTGATGCTTCGTAAAATATTATCTAATAAGATTTCATGGGAATATTTAAGCAATCCAATTAGTGAAAAATGCATAGAAAACGTTTAAATCAAATAGTTTGCGTGTATTTTTTATAAATAACCGTTAATCCATTCACTTTATCCCAAAACCCACGATAACTAAATACCAATTAGCAGATCTAGATAATGAGGAAATCGGTAGCCATTTGCAAAAAACAAAAAACAAATTACTTTTCTCGCTTCCGGCGCTAGTCACTAATTTAACAGCAAAACCGCTTTTTTGTTGATTCCGAATTTAAAATCAAGACTTGATTTGTTTATGGCGGTGAATTTTAAAAAATTCAAACGAGAAATATTATGATTAGGTCAGCCAATATCGCTCTGGAAAAGCTGATTGGATGGACAAAACACGTTTGATAAAAAACTAATTAATTACATATTATCTACATATGGGTTATGATAATTTAACGTGCGACTTTTTAAAAAAAGCGCTGCTTTTATTTTTTTCAGGGTTGAAATGTTTAATACTGGAATACGAGGAGCGTTCGATCAAAAGGTTAGGTAAAATTTTTTAGGCAAAGAGTTTCATTAGATGGATTTCATAAACTGAGTGCGTACACACATTCATAAAGCCTTCACTTATAGAAATAACTTGGCCATCCGATCCAAGGGTAGATTCCGGTTATACTTAAGGATCAGGAATGGTCATCAACCTTAAAATTAACGACTCTTTCTCTATCGACGGAGAGAACTGTAGGCGGATTTCCTTTATTTATCCTTAGCTGTATACCTATCCTCCTCAATTTTGCTTTGGCATAAACTAAAGCGAGTTGGATAGCCGCGCAGCGATCGCTGTAGTGAAAAACTTGTTCAAAAGATCAAGGTTATTTTCGTTAAGTAATTAGGTTTAAGATTAGGTTAGGTTAGGTTATGTAAGGTCATTTTCATGTACTAGGAGAGATAACACGTCAGAATTGCCCGTATTTATCGAAAAAGTCAACCGTTTTAAAGTATAAAACTATAGCGAGTGAGTAGCCAAGCAGCGATCGCCATAGTGAAACGGTCCTTAATTTTAAGGTTAAGGATATTTTCTTTAACTAGATTAATATTAGATTGAGGTTGTTTTTGTAAACTAGGGGCGATTCTGAACCGGAATCGCCCAAATTTAATGAAAATTCGATCATTTTAATGCTAAGGACAAATCCTTATCGTTGGAGTACCAGTGATACAACCTGTCTAGTCATTTCAATTGCGATTAAATTACGGACACCCTGTTAAGGACCGCATTTTAAAATACTTTATTAGGGCTTTTAAATTGTTTTATAACTAAATAAAAATTTAAGCCTTTAAGCCTTTCTCCATGTTTTCAGGTTCTGTAACATTTTTTAATCGAGCCTCCAAAAACTAACCTATAATTCCTTTCGAGCGTATAAAGACCTCATACGATATATATTATATCTTTTTGAAAAGACCTTCGACCAAAGTTGTAATAATAAATATAATTGAAAGATTTCTCATTCAACGCCGCCATAATGGGACTGACAAAGCCGACAACTCGAAAGGGTACGAAAAATGTATTTGCCTCTAGAATGGCGTCCCATTGAATATATTTGAAAGGACCAGCAGATACTTTTTTTCTTGCGATCCCTTCAAAGGAAAGATATGGAGCAGAGGTGGTAAACCTTTTCAATAAATTGTTTAGGAAATCACAATTATTGGGATTGTTGCAAGGTTGCAGGGAGGGGAATGGTTAGGAAGAATTTGGGACATTCGTAATTATTTTGGTATGTTTACTAAAATAGCCTAATCGAATCCTAGCAAAATAGCTGCCAATAAATATTACAACATGTTTTTTTTATTAAGGGTAAGGGAGTGAACCTACCTTTCTGATTTTTTCCGAACTAAAAATATTGAACAGTTGATTTACATGTGTTTCAAGTAGCAATTATATAAAATTCTGTTCTCGAATGGTGCGCTACGGCGTCATGAAAGTTTTCTGAATGTATTTGATAGAATAATAAGTATTAAATAAATAGTTGGCATTTGTCACATGAGAACTGGTCGCTTCTACAACTCGTTCTTGAGTTCAACGGTCGGAACGATTTGCCGGCCTCTGTGCTTCCTTCCTCCTAAAACATAAGTCTCGCTAGAAGCATGTTCACTTTTTTTTCTCCTCAAAACGATCCTCCAGACAGCATCCCCAAAGATGTCATAGGTCCCGAGGAAAATTATTATCCTCAGGGATTCCTTTCTGGAATTAGCGTAAAAATACATATTTTCAGCTCGCAATGTCTTCCCTTCATGAGCTATGGAGAATTGAAATACACATTTTACTGTCAAAATATTCGGCAAGGCGCAGTATTTTAAATAATTCAATAAATTAGTTTTATTTTTATTGTGAACACATCACAATAATCCTAACTGCTCCCGTCTGGAGCAAGTGAGACTATGGCATCGCCATAGGTAAACGGGGAAGTGAAGCAGATGGCGAGAGAAAATTGGTGAAGAACCTGGCTATTCAGATCTAGTCACTAAACACGGCGAGTGTATCTTCCATTCTCGAAGGTGCCGCAAATATACCTAGCATATTATGTTTAATTAATTAATTGTGAAATAACACAAATTAATCAAATAAAACTTATTGGCGCACGCCGAGTTCGAACCCGCGGCCTTCGGAATGTGAGTCTAAAACTTTGCCAAAATATTTCAATGAACGATTCCGGAGTTGACATTGAAAAAATCTGCAAAGTATATTTTTTTTGCTTTAAAAACTATTTTTGGAAAATTTTCAGGGTTGCCAACCGCCGTAAAAGAGGCGTATGACCCGAACCAGGGCTGCCAGATTAAGATTGGCATTATCACTTATCATAAAACCTTCAACTCAGTGAAAACTTCCAAAAGGTACTGCCCATCAAACAATGGGTGGACTTTTTAACCTTATGTCATATTATTCCACAAAGCCACCGTATAAACTTTGTAAACTAGGCGTTGTAAACTAGGCCTTTAATTGGCCGTTGGCCCACCGGTGGCCACCAATGAAAATAGAATTTTTTATTTTTTTAAAATCATTATTTGTTTATGAGTTTTTATTACAAAATAATATTATTAGTAAGAACAGTTGTATACTACCAAAATCTGAAAGAATTGTCACTGTAAACTTATAAAATGCGACACAAAAAAATTATGAAGTGACCTTTGTTTTTTTTTTTTTTAAACTTGGCCTGCCAAAGGTTAACACTCTACATTTGTGTTGTTTTTTAATAAAATTTGGTGACGCCACATTTGGCCCCCCAAAATTACAATTATTATAATTTTTTGCCTTATTTACCAATTTCAAACCTAAATTCGACTTCAAAAATACCTTAAATAATAAGTTCGTATTTTTTTGTGTGCATGTCGCATAAAAGTCCCAAATGCTCTCATCTGGAGCTAGTGAGACTATGGCATCGCCAATTGGGGTATGTTGTGAGGCTAAAGGTAGTGGGGAGGGGAAGGAGATGAGGAAAAGGAAGGTGGGAAAGTACCTGGCTTTTCAGATCTGGTCACCAAACACGGCTAAAACCATTTCAAGCAACGTTTTAATTCTGAATGGTGGTCTTACACCAGGGTGATACTGAGAGTATCTTTCACTCTGGTATGGATATCAAACAAATTTATTTAGAGTATCGAATTTTTAAACTGTATATAGACAATGAAAATATGTTTATTTTATTATGCGGTACATCCTGTCTGTGTACCCCTTCGGGGATATTTAGTTATATTTTGTGTAAGCAGGTTACAAAAACATGGAGTAAAAATAAACGATATTGTAAACTAATTCGTTTGATATCCGTACCAACTTACTATCGAAGGTATTTTTGAAGTCCATTTTAGATTTTATATTAGTAAATATTACAAAAAATTATATTTGTAATTAAATGTACCGACATCCGATATTAGTATCTTTAATTACCGTCTATGTGCGTAAAAGCAAATCATCTACTAATAAATAAATACGGATACATAAAAAAATAGTACAACTACAATAGTTAAACAAATAATATAACTATAATAGTACAACAAATAATACAACTATAATAGTACAACTACAATAGTTAAACAAATAACACAACTATAATAGTACAACTACAATAGTTAAACTAATAATACAACAATAATAGTACAACAAATAATACAACTATAATAGTACAACTACAATAGTTAAACAAATAGTACTACTATAATAATACAACAAATAATACAACTATAATAGTACAACTACAATAGTTAAACAAATAATACTACTAAAATAGTATAACAAATAATACAACTATAATAGTACAACTGCGATAGTTAAACAAATAATACAACTACAATAGTTAAACAAATATTATAACTATAATAGTACAACTACAATAGTTAAACAAATAATACAACTATAATAGTACAACTGCAATAGTTAAACAAATAATACAACTACAATATTTAAACAAATAATACAACTATAATAGTAAAACTATAATAGTACAACTATAATAGTACAACTATAATAGTACAACTACAATATTTAAACAAATAATACAACTATAATAGTACAACTACAATAGTTAAACAAATAATACAACTACAATATTTAAACAAATAATACAACTATAATAGTAAAACTATAATAGTACAACTATAATAGTACAACTATAATAGTACAACTACAATATTTAAACAAATAATACAACTATAATAGTACAACTGCAATAGTTAAACAAATAATACAACTACAATATTTAAACAAATAATACAACTATAATAGTAAAACTATAATAGTACAACTATAATAGTACAACTATAATAGTAAAACTATAATAGTACAACTATAATAGTACAACTACAATATTTAAACAAATAATACAACTATAATAGTACAACTACAATAGTTAAACATGTTCCAGGGTGGTAAATACTGTCAGTATAACCCTGCTGACAGATCACTATTCAGAAATAAAAGTTGCTTGAAGTTGCAATGACGGCATCCGTGGTCGAGAGGTAAGGCACTCGACTAGCAATCCGAAGGTTGCGACTTCAAAGCCCGGCGTGCGTAAGTAAATTTTAATGATTCATTTGTGTTTTCACAGTTTAATCATTTAAAATAATATAAAGTATATTTGCAGCACATTCCAGAGAGGAAGGTTCTCTCACTATCACCACCATTCAGAATTGAAATGTTGCTTAAAATGGCTTTAGCCGTGTTTTGGACCAGATACTCCAAACCTTCCTCTTTCTCGTGTTCTTCCTCCGAGACACACAACATACCACAATTGGGGATGTCATTATCTTACTGGCTCCAAATGATTGTGAGCAGTCGGGACTCTTGTGTGGTATTCACGTAAAAGAGTGGAATAAGCTGAGTTATTGACTCTATCTGAATATCCAGGTAGGTACTTTTCCTTACCCGCTTCGTTCTTATCCGCCTTACAACATACATACCCCGTGGGGTTTGACCTAAGAGTATGGATATTAGAGAGACGGCATGTGAAGTGTGCCCACGCGCTCCAAGTGTGCCTTTTCGAGAATTCTACCCACATGGCTGACATTGGCTGTCACCATGTAAAATGGCTGCTGTCGGAACGTATTGAACGGCCAAAAACCAGCAGCCAATGTAAGCCGTTTGGGTAAAATTCTTGAAAAGGCACACTTGGAGCGCGTGGGCACACTTCACATGCCGTCTCTCTAATATCCATACTCTTAGGGTTTGACATAAACCCACTGGCTTCGGACAGTCAGAAATAGCTGAAACTCTTGTGCGTTATTCACACAAAAAAGTTACGCCGTTCTTCCGTGGAGCTATGTTCAAGCAACGCGATTGCCGCTCGTCTGTGTTTTCCATACTATTATTAGTGTTTGAAAACGCCGCTAGGCGCAACACTAGCAAAATAGTATGACAGGTAGCAGTAGCGTCGATTGTAAGTAGCTACGTGGAAGAACGGCGTTAGCCTCTCAAAGTATTGCTTTTTAGTTTACACATACGATAAAGTTTGTATCCATTTATCTGGTAGCAAATAGAAAAAAGCCTCATAGAGGCAAAAAAATCTATAACTAATCTATAAATTAAATTGCCTTTGGGTCTGTCTGAGTAAATACGATAAAAGCTCGTGTATGGAACATGGCATAATCATCTACTTTATCTAATGAACAACCTTGTCATTCAATTTAGTTTATCAATATTTTTCCGACTATATATTAATATATACTGTACTAGTAGGTAGTGTGTATGTCTGGGTATTACTTTAGTGAAAATGTATCATTTGAATGTCGTATAAGGGTCACTTTCGCGTTCTTTTATAGAATATTTTATTTTTGTTTTATTTTATTAACTCCACGTCTTGGAAGACAAGAAGTATGCAAGAATGATCAATGAAGTAAGGACAATATATGTAATTGATATTATTCTATTAACATCCGAATAATACAAGACGTTCAGTGGAAATAAAGCGGGCGACAAAAGCGAAGTTCACATCTTCGCTAATTGTCGTTATTTTTCGTGACCGCTACGATCGCGATATCAGAAAAGTTATGCGACCCCCCCCCCCCCCCCCCCCCCTTCGACGTAAACAGGAGAGGGGGTCATTTTTAATACACGGAGCTGTCAAGGTGACATATCCAGTACAAAGAAATGATATTCTCTCGACCGCTTCTGATTTCAACTGAGCCCTTCTCCTGCCGTAGGAAGGAATATTTTATAACGTAGTGTGTCGGTAGAAAAGATACTTATAACGCAGTATCTTTTTGATGTGAGCTGCGAGTCTGTCGCTACCTTAAACGTTTTTGGTGGAGTCTGCTGGAAGAGCCATAACCTAAGAGTATGGATATTAGAGAGACGGCATGTGAAGTGTGCCCGCGCGCTCCAAGTGTGCCTTTTCGAGAATTTTACCCAAACGGCTTACATTGGCTGCTGGTTTTTGGCCGTTTAATACGTTCCGACAGCAGCCATTTTACATGGTGACAGCCAATGTCAGCCGTGTGGGTAAAATTCTTGAAAAGGCACACTTGGAGCGCGCGGGCACACTTCACATGCTGTCTCTCTAATATCCATACTCTTAGGCCATAACAAAGGCTTCCACACTCAGCATAACATACTGGCTTTGTAGTAATATATAACAGCACTCGCTCGGGTTCAGCGGTTACAAGATGCGTGCTGTTGACAAGGCTGTCAGCGGGAAAACGTTGATATTATTTAGACTGTTGAATGTTGGTCCATGCAATCTACTTTACTTACTATTTACTTATTCTATCCCCAGAGCCATCTGTGCACAATGACGAAAACTAAAATCCCAAATATCACAATATCCAGTTACTATGTATAGTATGTACACACTTCTAAATGCACTATATACAACACATTTTGTGATGTATGTAGTGCATTAGTGTTGGTATCTAGAGTAAATTTACTAGAAAATCAAAGACTTGGCAATGCAAAATGCATAACGCGTGAATTGAACAATAATCATGCCGAAATTTATTTCCTTTTTTACTTTTTACCTTTTTTCTCCCATTAAATATTCTGATCTTGGTGAAATCATCATCATCACAATTGGCGCTACAACCCTTGGTGGGATTTGGCCTCCTCGAGACTCTTCCTCCACTCATCTCTGTTTTGTACTAGTTCTCTCCAGTTTGGAATCTCCAAGGTACAAGTCTTTGAGGACATTGTCGTTCCATCTTAATTTTGGTCTTCCCAGGCTCCTTCGCCCTACAGGTCTAAATTTTAGCAGGGACTTTGGTGCTTGATGCTCTGTCATTCTTTCCACATGACCCAGCCACAGACGCCTTCCCAACTTTATAATATGATCTTGGTGATTATATTTCATCTTAAAAGTAATCAGTATAAATGTTGTATATTCTATCACTTTCTTCTAGACACAAATAGATCTATGTACCAATATAACTTGTACGCTTCTTCTATTTTATTTTGTACAATCTTTTAAATTCAATTTTATGCGTGAGGATTCTTAATTTTGGTTCACATTTTTATCTATGTATTTTGTTTTGTGTTTTTGTTGCAACCTTTTTTGTCATTATCTTTACATTTTTCTTTATTGTTTTAGTTTTTAAGTATTTACTTTGATACAAATAGCTTATAAAATTTTATAAGAAAAGCCCACTAGGGCATGTAATAAATAAATAAATGAAAACATTTCAGAAAAACACTGCAAGATCAAAATAATAAATGTAGCGTTCAGGAACTGAATTAAGATTCAGTATTCAATCTATCCTCAGTCCTACACACTGATGGTTGTAAATAAATGCGACACTGGTTCGTTATACGAGAACGTTCTTTATTGAATACAAATGGTTACAAAGTAAACGTAAAGCCTAGCCGGCGGTAAGATTATTAATGGAAGTCCGGAGCAGCGCTCGCTAACGCGCTGCCTTGAAATGACCCACTTCGGGTCGCAACTCCGTCAACGTTCGGGACGTTGCTCGGCGGTAAAGCCCGCCCATCTATCATAGAGTAAGAGGCAGTGTTGCAAACACCACAATAAACTATTTGAGAGTCGGATAAGCTAGGTCAGAATGAAATGACAGGAGAGCATATATGTGTGGTTAAAGCCAGAAGTATATGCAAAGATAAAACTGCATGTTAACTCCTGAGTAAATATGTCATGATTCATTTCCTCTCATACTGTTTCAAACTTCGCTAGAAAGGCAAGGGTCTTATTGTAAACAGACAGATTAAAAATAAGCTTTCTCAACAAACATGTCACCCATCCAACATTTCTGGGGTCCTGAACTGATAGAACTTGGACTATCTTTTGACCCCAAAACTAGGTCGGCATAGTTCAAAAACTGTTAAACAAACCGGGAATTCACTCAATTCATTTTATGAGTTGTTGAAATAAAGCACTTATCTTATTTTCTAAATGAGAATTTTTATCACTTAAGTGATGTAAATAATTGTGAACATGTTTGTTTGTAATTGAAGTGTTGTGTTTACAATTTGTCATCATTTCTTTTGTGTACACTAATCCGTCTAATCACTTAAGTTGCCTTGTCAACTCGGCCATTGGAACCTATTTATTGTTATTATTTATATAATATTGTAAATTCGGAATTTGAAACATGAGATGGACAGAATTGATAGGAAAAATATAAATCCCAATGGTCGAGACCGTTAAGGCACTCTGTCCTTGTAAGACAAGAGATCATCGGTTCGAGTCCCAATTCCGACCGTTACCATTTTTTTTTTCTGTGTTATGTTTTGTTTCATGTTTCGTTTAGATTTGTTAGTTTTATCTTCTTCTTCAAATACACATTACATTGATAGGTATAACCTTCAACAGTTAATCCAAAATCATTGAATTAAATATCAACGTAAGGACCTACGCAACATCAAAATGTTTTACTAGCCAATTACTTTAATATATTTAATCATTTCCTGTAGGCTCCAACAAGTACCCAGTCCCTATCCATTTAATTTAAACACAAACATACACGCAACCTCAACAAGTACTTTCCCAACCCTTAAACTTACCCACACTAACTTAGCACTAATGACGAGTCTTTCTAATGAATAATATATGCCTCCAGGGTTGATATTGTCCTTTTAGTCTTTTAGGTCAGGCCTCACTTCAAATTATCGCTTAGAGCTTAGAATACCACAGGGTCTTTCAATAAGGACGCTCGATTGAAAAATGTAAATAAAACAAGTTTTGTGTAAGATATCCACCAATTTTTTTTATTTATACAAAAGTATATTTTATTTGTATTTATTTGTATTTATTTGTAATTATTTGTATTTATTTGTATTTATTTGTATTTATTTGTATTTATTTGAATTTATTTGTATTTATTTGTATTTATTTGTATTTATTTGTAATTATTTGTTTTTATTTGTAATTATTTGTATTTATTTGTATTTATTTGTATTTATTTGTATTTATTTGTATTTATTTGTATTTATTTGTATTTATTTGTATTTATTTGTATTTATTTGTATTTATTTATATTTATTTGTATTTATTTGTATTTATTTGTATTTATTTGTATTTATTTGTATTTATTTGTATTTATTTGTATTTATTTGTATTTATTTGTATTTATTTGTATTTATTTGTATTTATTTGTAATTATTTGTATTTATTTTGTATTTAACGCCCTGATAGGCTTTTACATGTTTTTTTTTATTAACAAAGTACATCTTAATAAGCATTACAAACAATTCAAACAAAAGCATAAAATAAAATTATATAACAGAATCTAAAACAAAATTCCAAACAAAATCATGAAAAAATCAAAGTCAAAATTAAAAAAACAAAATCAATAACATAATCTGAAACAAAATCAAATATGAGTTAGATAAAATCACAATACCATACCATGCAAGATAGAGAAAGAAAAGGGTGGGATAAGTACAATTCGTAGGTTGAGCTAGGGAGAACTTTGTGGTATATTCAATTAAAATTGATCTTTGTTCCGATATGCATCTTATTATGAGGTGTTTATACTTAATAAAAAATTATGTGTCAGACATATCCGCAACGTCCTTATATTCATTTCCCAAATTCTGAATTCGGCGAATTGGAGTACACAATTGTGATTCCGTGTTGGAGTTTTCACAATAAAATGGAAGATATTGCCTCGATGTTGGTTTGCGAGGTATATGGAAAGAAATCAAGTATAATAAATAGTTCAGGGCTGTCAATTATTATTTTATTTTATGACAATAATTGTGAAATATAAAATCTTCGAAATGTCTACCGCGGCTTAGCTTCGTGGCACATCTTCGGGAGGTCCAATTTTCAATGACTTTGACCTACAAATTTAGCTGAATTTGCTGGAAGGCGTTTATGTTGACTTTGAGGACGTCAATAGTTTGCGGTTTATTTGCATATAATTTAAGATAGCCGCAAAGGAAGAAGTGTAAAGGCATTAAATCGCACGAACTCGGTGGCCAGTATACGTCGCTGCGTCGAGAAAACCATGTCCTCAAATCGCTCATGTACCACGAAGCAAAGCAACGGCAGACATTTGAAAAACGTTGTATTCCACACTCATTGCCATAAAATAACTTTCAAAGAAATTTTAAAAAATTGAGTGCATATCTCACTCATAGCTAGTTTTATTGGCATTTTTAAATCAAGAAGTAAGTCTAAATTAATGGTGTTTGAAAGAGAGAGTACGAAAACAGTGTGCAATATAGTTGTGAATAATGAATACTTAGAGCAAGTTGATGAGTTTGTGTATTTGGGAAGTATGTTAACGAGATATGGGAAGGCTGATAGGGATATTGAAAGAAGGGTAAATGCAGGTAACTTCATTACCTAATGGTGGACTGAATGCTGTTGGCGCCAACAAAAAGCTGTCCAAAGAAGCGAAGCTAGCATTTCACAATGGAGTGCTGGTACCTACCCTGATGTATGGTAGTGAAGCATGGAACTGGCAGAGAAAGGATGAAAGTAGACTGAATGCTGTAGAAATGAGATCCTTGAGGCGTATGTGTGGTAAAACCATGTATGATCGTGTGAGGAATGTGAAGATCCGAAAGGAATGCAAGGCCGATGTGGGCGTCATAAGTAAGATTAAGAAAGGGACGCTTAGATGGTTTGGACGTGTAGAGCGAATGAATGAAGAAAGGAGTATCAAGAGAATATATGACGCGAATGTGAATGGTAGAAGAAGTCGAGGATACCTGAGGAAGACATGGCACGATCAAGTGAATCAGATACTTGAGTCGGGCTATGTCAAGAGTCAAAATAATAGAAGAGCATGTATGATAAGATGTATGAATGTGAATGAGGCGAGGAGTGTATGCCAAGACCGAGTTGTTTGGCGGTCCGTCCTCTCTGCCTACCCCTGCGGGGAACGGCGTAATGGTTAGTTAGTTAGTTAGTTAGTTTAAATCAAGCGTCCTTACTGAAAGAACCTAAAGAAGGACGTGTATTGTTTTCTTTTATAAAAATTTACTTTAGTACATAATTGAGTTTCTCCAATTCGTTTGTCTCATAATTTATGTAGAGTGTTTTCTTGCTCGTATTTAAGTTATCTACCCAAAAAGATTCGTAGGTTTCCAAGGAGTTCTCGACCGTTGTATTAAATATTCAGCAGTCGAAAATCACGGCTTAATTCCTTGGAATTGTGTTCGGCAATCTGTTTAAATTCACATAGCCTTGCCATTGGATCAATGATTGAAAAGAAATTCGATTATTTGAAATGAATTAATTATCTGAATTCTAGGAAATGTGAAAATCGGGTGAAGTACGTACAATTTATTTATCACCAACGATTGTTAGATTTTCAAGGATTAGGTTTGTACAGGGTGTCCGGGGGTAAAGTGAAATAACTTCGGGAGGTGATTCTACATGATGGTAGGAGTAAAAAAGAAAAACAACTTTTTCCGAAATTCCTACTTTTTTCCCATACAAAAAGATGTACCCATTAAAAATCCTTACTGGTACAAACTTACTCAACTTGCTGTGAGTCAGCCGGGTGCGACTGTGGCGACGTTGGATGGTTGTGATTCACCCGTCCACACACACGTCCATGCACACGCCGGACTAATTTTATCTTTTTACCAACAAATTAGGTACCACTAAAAGTTGGAATTTCGAAAAAAGTTATTTTTATTTTTTACTTATACTATCATGTAGAATCACCTCCCGAAGTGAATGCACTGTACCCCTGGACACCCTGTATAGTACACCCCGAACTTTAAGACGGACCAGACGTTGATACAGAAATCATCATCGCAAAGGTGAGTTTAAGGTCCGAAGAGTGGTATGCCACTCCGCCCACGTCTTTTTCTGTCACACGTATGTTTTTTATGCATCTTTCTCTTTCGCTTTCGTCATTGTAAAGTCAGTAAAGTAAGTTGTACCTGCGCTAGAGTGGATCGTATCAAATTCAGTTAATATTCTATTTGAACAGGTTAGCATGCGAAACCAATATGGGGCCGACGGACTTAGCTATAAAAGCGTTATTTGGCTAGGCCTATTTCAGCATATCGCTCGCCATAGATTCTCATTGAAACGTACGGCGAGCGTTATGCCTAAATACTCCAAGCCAAATAACGCTGGCCTTTTTTTAGCTTAGTCTGTCACAAGTGTAAGCATTGAACTGTTAAGCCGGGTCTCCAGCGATAATATTACCACAAACATTGAACCAAATGTTCGTGCAAACATAAAAATTGGAACAAGGAAAGAATGTTTTTGTTTTCCGTGGCCGATGGAAATCATAAAACGGTATAGCCCCGGCTCAATGTTTTTGTTTATGTCCGATGTTTTGAAAACATTCGGTCGCTGGAGACCCGACATTATATAAACTTTTATGTGGTTTTGCGTAAAATCTATATAAGAAAGATACCTATATATTGTTTAAACCATCACCGTGAAATGCAATCTAGGTACAAGCAAGTATCTAAATCAATTTTAGATCAAAAATAAGCAGCAGTTTTTGTCGATATATGGAAGAAAAGCTATATAAATTTTACAGTGTTAATTATTATACCATCATTTTAAAAATAAATTTCAAGTCGAATGTAAGTTTAGTTTTTTTAAAGTTTTGTTATTAACAATATTATTTGCCATTTAAATATATTATTGTAATGGATAATTAAAAATATAAACTGTGCGCGTTTTTATAACATGAAGCAATATGAATTTACGGGTTGAATTTTTAAAAGGGGGCATGCACTGCACAGTTTCACAATGCGTTTATATCTCACTTATAATTAAGTTATTAACCCAAGAGGGTTATATTATAACGACGTGATACAGCTCCAGGCGAATGGAATATGACGTCACTTGGCGTCCTTACGAGCATTTGAGGGCAACAGTTTGAATAAAAAATATCACCATCGCAAAAAGTGGAGCGAACAGCACGGGAAAAGGTCGAAAGGGTTTGAATTTAACAAACTCTGACGCGAAAAGAAACATGCTAAAATATTTATAATGTTTACTTAATGTGGCATGAATTTAACCTACACATTTTTGAAGGGATACGAGTGTAAAGGGAGCGTGCTAGACAGATCCGAACCTTCAAAACATTATGCCCAGTTTAGGAAGATTACCTGTGGTATTCTGTTATATTTTCTGATAAACCCAACTTCTTAAATGATCGGGAGTTTCAATGGTTCGTTAGGTTACGAATCTGGTTTATTATAGTCTTGTTTAAAAGTTTACAAATAAATATTTAACTGGACTACTCTAAGAGTATGGATATTAGAGAGACGGCATGTGAAGTGTGCCCGCGCGCTCCAAGTGTGCCTTTTCGAGAATTCTAACCCACACGGCCGACATTCGAACAATAAATTTTATTTGATTAATTTGTGTTATTTCACAATTAATTAATTTAAAATAATGTATACTACATTTATCGCCCTGTTGTAAGACCACCATTCAGAATTGAAACGTTGCTTGAAATGGCTTGAGCCATTTCAAGCAAGCATTGTGTTGACTAGATCTGAATAGCCAGGTGCTTCTCCAATCTTCCTCTTCCCCATTTCCTTCTCTTCCCCGTTTACCTTCACCCTCATAACATACCCTAATTGAGGTTGCTATAGTCTCACTGGCTCCAGACGGGAGCAGTTGGGACTCTTACGAAATGTTCCCTATAAAATAAAATAAAATAAAAATGACAATGAATTTTAGTATTGATAATATAACAATGCTAAACATAGAAATTGTGATATTAAATTATGTTCGTTTATTATTATTTCGTCACTTTAAATGGTTTTCGTTATTGTAATGCTTACAGATCTTAAAAGCCAGGTACTTCCTCACCTTCCTCACCCCATCTAATTTCCAACCCCACTACCTACAGCCTCACAACATACCCAATTGGGGATGCCATAGTCTCACTGGCTCCAGACGGGAGCAGTTGGGACTCTTGTGCAATATTCACATAACAAAAAAATGTATAATCTTCCTATTTTAATCCGGCGCTGACGCGAAGGAAAAGTTCAGATAAAGCGAAAAAATATTTTTTTCTGACATCTTGTCGGAATAACAGAATAACTAAACAAACCCTTAAATAAATTCTGATTTGATATTTTGGGAAGGTGCTGGAGATGAGTACAATTGCGAACATCGTATTTTGGTTGTTATCTGAAGTTAAAATATTCGGGTTCGATCTCTCTGCAATAATTATGTGTCATTGAATATTCTCACAAACAAATGTATTCACAGTAAAGGGATACACAATTCTACGAAACACCTTTTGGCATTTGCATTATTGGTGTCATCCAATTTTCGTGCTAATGGTTTCCAATAAAACAAACTTTTCAATACAAATATATCACTCCCTGGATCAAAAGTCAAGATATTCACTTTATTCAAAACATAATAACTCCAAACCAAACATAACCCAACTATAAACAGTGTAAAATAAATAAAAAGGTTTTAAGAAAATGTACCTACTATTACTTGGAATATATATATTTTAGTTTTTGTAAAAGATCAATTGACAGTAAACATTAAAATTTAAAAAAAATTACCTTTCTACTACAATATATAAATACTTGTCACACTTAATCAAAACCACGTAAACACCTCAGCACATCTTCTCCTAGTGAGGTGTTTACGAAACATCCAATATTTCACCTTCTCAAACCTACTTTACACCCAACATAATAAAAGTTCAAAATATATTATGTACAAATGTTAATAATTAGGTGACCACTGTAATGTATAGAAATAAAAAAAAATAAAAAAATACAAAACCTATATTTTTTGTTTAATTCTTGCCTACAGTTAACAATGTTCACTGAATAATATATAACGCAAAGGGCAGTTACTTCACAGAATTTGAAATATTAAAGGTTAATTTTCAAGTTCTGTGAAAGTTCTATTAAAATCCTGTTTAGGTCGATTGTTTCAAAATACTTTGTAAATAACAAAACTTAAATATGACTTTCACAGAGCTTAAAATTTAACTATGAAATTTATTGATTTATACAGATTCTTTAAAACAGCCGTCCCAAGGACCAGATATTTCACAGAATGTGATCAATTCATTAAATTTCATGGTAAATTTTCAATTCTGTTTCGATCGGTTGTTTCAGAGTATTTTGTAAATAACAGAATTAGATAATATATAACTTTGAAGAACTTAATATTTAACTTTGAAAATTGATGAATTGTTGCATTTTTGTAGAACAGCCCGTCCGTCCTATGGAGCAGTTATTTTATAGAATTTGAACTATTCATCAAATTTCGTAGTTAATTTTTGAGTTCTGTGAAAGTTTTATTCAAGTTTAGATTTAATTGTGAAGTAACTAGCCCATGGTGAAACAATAACGTAACTTTAACAGATCTTTGAAATTAACTTCTAAATTTGATGAATTGTAAATTGTTAAAAATTTTGTGAAACAACCCATCCAGAGTATTTACTACTCAGGGGTTGAATTTAAGGGAAAAATAAAACACCCTAATTCGCCGTCATCTCACGTTATGTACCTACCTATCATGTTTTGGATTTGCATTTCGTCAGCAGAATTGTCCAATAAAAATATAAGGCGTAATTCAGAGATGGGTTGTTTTCCTACCCAGCCCTTGAATTACAAAAGACCCAATACGTTTTTCATATGTATGAAAATTCCTTATAATTATACACTGCGGATGGAGTCAATTCTATTTGTTTTGAAGGGTCTCCTTGAATAAGGTCCCGAACCTAAACAATCACAAGTCGGTGTAACGAGACAAACCAATATTTGCCTTCTGTAAAAGAATTTTCAAGACCTCTTTTGGAAGTTCTATAGGCAGTAGACCTCTGTACTGGGGACGTGGAAATATTGAAGGGCGCAGACTTTAATAGGACCGGGCGAGAAAAATACCGAATGGTTTTGTATTGTATTGTAAGGGCATCGGCAAAAATAATATTGAAAAGAGAGGAAATACATTTTCGCTGAGTTTTGGGTCGCCAATAATGGGGAGGTTAAGTGAGAGAAAAGAGTGAGGACCGAAGTGAGAGGTGGATTATTTGAAGCAGGTGTTTTTTTAGAAAGATGTGATGGCGGGATTTTTGGCGATAGCGGACGAATTGTCAGAAGATAAAGTAATGGTGGATGTTTTGAAATATACAGTAGGTGGACAAAGAAATATTGGGGGTGCTGTTAGATAGTATTTTTTCCCGATTGCCATCGAAAATATTATAAAATAATTGGATATATTGTTTAAAAACACTTCTCACTATGGACAGGTGGCTGCAGGGTATCCTAGCATTGAAATCTCGTCACAAAACATACCTAAAGCCATTTACATTCTGTGTACCTCTGCGAAGAAACTGAATTATTAATAAAAAAAGTTTATCTTAGGGTTTTCAGTACGTAGAAATAAAATTATTACCGGCTGCGCCAATATAATTTTTTGGTGTTTTATGTAAGCGGTGGGTAAATTAGATAAACCTTCTTTTCTTTGATTGATACACCGCTTTATTGGGCTACAATCATCTAACTTTTTGATTTGGGAGGCGGGTATGGGTACCGCCGCCAGGAAACCGTTTGTTGGATAACCAACATCCCTACCATAGGCCACCCCGAGTGGTTCGCTGTATTTGGTGCACGGGTTTATGGTGACGAGGTTTGTCTAGGTTTTGGCGGCGGATGTTTTGAATTGGTTAAGGGACACCTTTTAACCTCTCCAGCCAGACTCCTGCGATCCATCGGTTTGCACCGCAGTGGGAAGGATAGATTCATACGTCCATCACTTCAGGACAAACCAACCCCAGTTTCCTAACTACCTCTCACACATTTTTCCTCCTCAGAACTTCCTCTACTTCCTTTCATAAAGAGACCCCCTACACAGCATCCCCAACGATGATATAAGCCCTGTGGGGAATTATGTGTTCCTCAGATATTCCTGTATGGAGCAAATGTAAAAAAAAAACATCTGCATATCATTCGAAGTTAAAATACAAGTACCTACATAAACATTTTTTTTATTTGAAAACCTTCGATCGCAGAATCCTTAAACAAGCGTAAAAAACCCTTCAGGTAATGTAAAGTTGTTATCGGCAATTATATTCGGATCGATAAACAGGATCAGACGATTTGCGTGTAAATAACAATTACCGGTTATAAACGGTAACCGGTTTAAGCGGCGATGCACCACACACCCGTGCGGACGGGCCCTGAGGGAGACTACGATTTTTATTTCTAAAACGTATAAAAAAACCGGTTGAAGAGTTTACACGGCTTTCTGCGTAATAAGAAAAAACCTTTTTTCAACATAGCGAGAAGCAAATAATAAATATTTTCTCCTGAGCTGAACTTTTCGTAGTCCTTTTTTACATTGACATATTTACATTCACATGCACAAAAGATAACTATTATTTGTCTACATACTGTATATACCAGCATATAAGTAGGAACAAAACCACGTCACTGTATATACATATAATATAAATTCGTTTGATAACTAATGTATTTTTGAAGTCGCTTTTAGGCTTGAAATTTGTAAATAATATCTACACAAAAATTATTAATTTTACATTAATTATAACTTCTGGAGATCAACTGTCGAGGGTCAACTGTCGCGGGATCAACTATTGGGGTTAAACTGTCGGGGGATCAACTGTTGTGGGATCAACTGTCGGGGGTCAACTGTTAGGTGATGAACTGTCACGGGTTCAAATGTCAGGGGATGAACAGTTGGGGTGGTCAACTATCGGGATCAAATATCGGGGATCAACTATCAGGGATTAACTATCAAGGAATCAAATGTCGCGGTCAACTGTCAGGAGATCAACTGTTGGTGTCAACTGTCGAGGAATCAACTGTCAGGGAATCAACTGCCGGATCACCAGGAAATACATAGTTCGACAAAATTTAAGGTGATGAACTTTCAAAGGTTCAAATGTCAGGGGATGAACAGTTGGGTTGGTGAACTATCGGGATCAAATATCGGGGATCAACTATCAGGGATTGACTATCAAGGAATCAAATGTCGCGGTCAACTGTCGGGAGATCAACTGTTGGTGTCAACTATCGAGGAATCAACTGTCGGAGGATCAACTGCCGGAACACCACGAAATACATAGTTCGACAAAATTTAAGTTGATGAACTGTCAAAGGTTCAAATGTCAGGGAATGAACAGTTGGGGTGGTCAACTATCGGGATCAAATATCGGGGATCAACTATCAGGGATTAACTATCAAGGAATCAAATGTCGGGGTCAATTGTCGGAAGATCAACTGTTGGTGTCAACTGTCGAGGAATCAACTGTCGGGGGATCAACTGCCGGAACACCACCAAATACATAGTTCGACAAAATTTAAAATGTAGAAAAGAGTTTTGCAAAGCGTTTCATGAACAAAACAACTTGTGTACTTTTTCTTTACCTTCGGTTAAAATTGGGCAATGTGGGTAAAATGTTATATAACCTTTTAGTTTTCCTTAAACGACATATTTATTTATTTAATTTCTACGGTAAAATATACCATAAACAATCAGACCCATAAGAAAATATTAGCAATCATTTTAAATAAAGAATTACAAATTAACTGTGGCATTTGATTGTGATATGACATCAGAGATGTGAGAAAGACATGCAAATATATACAAATTCTATAGTATTTAAATAAGGTAAACTTAGATTAAATTAATATTGATTGTAAAGATATGATAGCATACTCTCTTGTACCTGCTTTCCGTGCAGTTAAATATATCCAATATAAATGTTTTCCGCGTTTATATATTTTACGAAAACCGTTTTAAAAGATATGGAGAAAGCAATAATAAAGTGTAAAAACTGGAAAGTATGATGGCGTGTTGTTGTCAAGTTAAACTAGTTGGCGTATTTAGAAAATGAGAAAACTTTCCGTCACTGCGCCATTTTGCAATAATGCCAGAAAAGAGGACAATGTCAAAGCCTTTTAATAGCGGAATAGCATGGACAACCGAAAGCCTTAGTATTTAGTATAGAGGAACGAATTAAATAGAAAATTGGTTTTCCAATCTGTTTTAAATGATTTTAATTCTGTCTGAGCAATTAAATATTTAAAAAGACAGACTTTCCGACTAGATCGATTAAATAAAAAGACTTTAATATTTTATTCAACACTATTGGACTTTGAATAGAAATTGCATGTGCAAAAAATTTATGAGATCTGAAAGTTAATCATGATGTGATTTTTTTTGTTTTCAAACTTCGCAAAATCACTTTGTGGCGTCTTTTTGAATTAAATTAAAACAAATAACTTTGTATTAAACCACTAATAATACAAAGTTATTTGTTTTAATTTAATGATGTGATTTCTTCATGAATGGCGTTGTATTATTTAAATTAGAAATGCTGTTACACGGAGAAAAATGTTATTCGAAAAAAACAATCATTTTAATAGTAAAAAGGGTTAAAAATGGGACTGAAGTTCTTACGAACAAATTAACAGTATTTCAATGTTTATTGGCGGGAAAATGTAAGAATAATTTGTTGGTATTCGTACGAAATTACGTATACCAACAAATTATTCTCACATGTTCCCGCCAATAAACATTGAAACCCTGTTAATTTGTTCGTAAGAACTTCAGTCCCGTTTTTAACCGTTTTTACTATTAAAATGATCGTTTTTTCGAATAACATTTTTCTCCGTGTAAAGACAAAAAGTTAATTGTTCAGGAGAGCAAAAAAATAAAATTCTTTTTCAAAATATCACATTTTCTGTTTTTGTAGATCTACAATGATCAATTTTTGTTATAAAGTAATAAAGAATAGATCATTCAGAATACATAGCTACGGACACACTTGCTCATAAATGAGTATGCTCATTTCCCCTTCCATCCGCAATGCTACCTAGTAGCAAATGTGTCACGCCCAAATGAGCATGCTCACAAATCAATTGGCTGTTGATTTGTGAGCATGCTCATTGATTCGCGTATGAGCATGCTATTAATGAGCATGTGTGCCGGTACCATTAATTTTTTTGTTAAATTTTTTAATCACACTATATATTTAATTTATTTTTACTTGTTAGAAAAAAATCCATTTAAATTGCACATAGTAAAAGTCGCACTAATTTTTTTAGAAATATTTCGAAGAAAAATGAGATAATTTATTTTTACTTGTCAGAAAAAAATCCATTTAAATTGCACATAGTCGCACTAATTTTTTTAGAAATATTTCGAAGAAAAATGTCCTTAACAGCATTTAAAATTTCCATGATCGTTATGAAGATGACCATTTCGTAATGCTGCTTTAAATTTAAAAGCCCTTTGAGAGGAAATTAAATAATATATTTTGACGTTCTTGCGACGTTCCTATCTATTAATGCTATCATTTGTTTTCTCCAATGTTTTACTTATATTCTTTAAATTATATTTTCAACATAAATTACTTAAAATTTTGTACAGCTAATCCCAATTGAAAGGATAGGCGTAGCAATAATATCTTAGACTATGGTTTAGTTTTATTGAACCAAAAGGTACAGCGAACGTCGAGAAAAGGCAGGAGTAAAAGGTTGTGTTATTATAATTTAAACAGCACATAGGATTTTCAAAAGTCCAAAATGTACACTGGTTTCCCATGCCTTTCTGACAAAGGGAACATAAATTCTTTAAATCACATTTCAACCCGTAAAATAACTTTAAATTCTTCTGAGTTAGCCGCCCCTCACTGCAGCTTCTCCCTCTCAAAGGACTGAGGACGGAGGACCAGGCCCAAGGGGTAGAAACTAGGGGTGTGTCTGAACTACGAGATGCAACCCCTTTGGGGGACTGATTACCATTCCACCCTCGTTCCGACGAGTACCGATCGACTACCGTATCTATTGTGCGGGCTCTATAGAAGGCGATAGTGCAGTAGTGACCTCTTAAAGTTGACACAAAGGACTATTACTCTGCATTTACTGGGGAACATTTATAATTGCATAACTAACGTAGAGACTGGTGTGATATTCTGTTACAATTATGAATAAAAATTCATTTTTAATAAGTCTTGCACGGTTTAAGGCTTTAAGAAGGCCTTCAAAAATAAGATAGTATGAAAGGGAGATATTTGTATAAACGAATGTTAGTGCACCAATATTAAAAAATTACTATAATAAATCGAAAATTGTGAAAATATTTAATAAAACACGACTTGTTGAAAATAGAGCAAAATTCAACAAAAACACTGAATTTTTTCATACCTATAACATGATAAATAAATTTTATAATTTTTTTTTTCCTTTTTGAGAATATGTTAGTAATCGGTAGAAATTGGGATTACAAAGATTAAAACGAAGAATTTTGAAAAAGGAGTTGCTTTTTTATGTGAAAACAATTACTATTTAAAAGTTATGGCAAATGAAATTCAGGACATTAATACCGTAAGACTGTTATTAAAAATCTTAATTGAATATAGGTATTTCTAGTATTCGTGACTTCTGTATCAATCGACAACACTCTTCATACTATAAAATGCAACAAAAGTGCGCAATTTGAATTGTGTATTTCACGAGGAACTGAATAAGAAATACGTAGTTTGGAGTAATGTTTTGCATTTATGGTTAAAGTTGTTTATGAATAATATTAATGTCATCTGTTGCATAAAAATACATTTTTAAATTGTTGATGGCTTCAAATTTGTTCCGACAGTTTTCCTCTGGAGAGGTCGATATTCAGGTCATTAATTCCGTAAGATTGTGGTTAAGGCAAAGAGTGTGTGCCAATACCGTATTGTTTGGCGGTCCGTCCTCTCTGTCTACCCCTGCGGTAAAACGGTGTGATGGTGGGATAGTTAGTTAGAAGCATACATTTATTTATATATTTTTTTTATTTGAAGTCTTGTCAACATTGATTTACATCATAGCTTTCATAAACACAATTACTATCACTAATTAAGGACAAACACAGCATTGATAACATAATATGCTTTACAATAATTAAGACAACATTCTGTATATCCTACACTAAACAAGTTTCTATCCCATTACATATATATGCATACATTACTATAATACCTTTTTAGATCAACATGGTAGGAAGCTTTAAAGCTTGTTAACAGATGTTTTAATGTGCACGGAGAAAAATGTTATCCTAAAATACGATCATTTTATTCGTAAAAACGGTTAAAAACGGAACTGAAGTTCTTACGAACAAATTAACAGGGTTTCAATGTTTATTCTTAAACACTGTTAATTTGTTCGTAAGAACTTCAGTCCCGTTTTTAACCGTTTTTACGAATAAAATGATCGTATTTTAGAATAACATTTTTCTCCGTGTGGCCAATGATGACATTGCCAAATAACTTTAAACTATAAAACATTAACCTAGAACATCTGGGAAGAATATCAATGCCCTACGTTATTTAACGATTTACCGGAATGAGTAAAAAGTGTTTTATAAAAATATAATATTTATAATTTTTTTTTATAAATTAACAAAACAAACTGTCAATCAACTTTACTGTTGATTTTTAGACATATTATTTTGCTATTTTGTAGGTATTATTGTATGTATTTTCACTTATTGTCCAATATTATTAATGTCTTGGATACAATATTTTTTTTAACAATACCTACTATTTATTAGCAATATTTGGTACTTTTATTATTTCTAAATAATAAATTTTAAGTAATGCTAAATAGAATAGCTCCCCAGTAAGCCCCAAGATTATTTCTCTACTAACTTTGTAATTAAAATAGTTACTGAATATTATATACATATTAAAAATATATATATATTCAAAAATCTGTTTCTGAAAAAATAAGAAAGTATACAGATTTAGGAAATGAAATTAAAAGAATTTGGCATTCTCAGACTATAAAAATATTACCTTTTGTTATTTCGGCTACTGGCATTATACCTAGCTCTCTTATTAAAAATTTAGGCATATTAGATTTGTCAAAGAATTTGTATATAAAAATGCAAAAATCAGTCATTTTAAATACATGTAGAATTACGAAAGATTTTTTAAATATTTATATTGAGGGATCAGTAGGATTTATCGGTCAAATTAGGAATTCCACAGAGCCGAACCCTCTGATATGAAAATATCTGGAGACGGTGAATTATATTCCCATTTAATAGTTTGGTAGATTAACGTGTTGTTCTTGTATTGTTTTGTATTAATTATACTTAGGTATATAATACACTTGCATAACGTGGATTTACTAGATGATCATTTATATGTAAAAGTGTATGAAAGGGTTTAGTTTTTCCTATGGGAAAAACTAAACCCGTTCCTGTAAATCTGGTGAAAAAAATAAAATTTATATATATTTATTCTGGATATTTCCTTTTTATTTTCCAATAAATTAAAAAATGAACACATCGTCGTTGCGTATTTAATATGAACAATGTGACGATTTTGACGAAAATTAGTTAAATATACAGTTATTTTAATTATTTTTTTCTCCATATTCTACAATTTGAGCCATGTAAAAATATCAAATATTTAAGAGATAGACAATAAACCACGTGACCAATCAAAATAGTACATATTAAAAAAATAATACATAATCATAATCTCTGCATATCACTACACAATGCAATTGCCTTGGATGTATGTACGTAATTTTACCATCATTTTTTGACGCCTAGCTGTCAAATTTGAATAAATTTAATTTAACTATTTTAATGTTATTGTGGTATTTAAAATTGTGACGAAAACTGTGCATAAATTATATATATATATATATATCAACACCATACAACAACCTGCAGTCCACCTCGGAACAGGAATACCTAGTGAGGAGGACTGAGGATAAAATACTTCACTTTGTATTCTTAATTTACTTAATATTGTATTTTAATTTTAATTTTGTATTGTCATTAAATAAATAAATAAAAATATTGAACCAAGTGAGAAAAACTGTACATAGAATATGAATCACGTGAGAAAAACGCGTTAAAATTCAATTTTCTGTCATAAAATAATTAATGTTTTCCATAAATATATTCTTATAATGATCGAAATATATTTTTTTAATTCGTTCATTAATAGAATTGTTATTTTCAGTTTTTTTATTTATTTTTTAGACAGTTTTTATCGATATTCTCAGAATATACTCAGTCTCACGTGGTTCATATTATATATGTGATGATGATAAATAATTTATTTGTTTTAAATGTAAGTTTTTTACTAAACACCAATAAAACTTCTATTTAAAATTTAAGTATCGAATATTTGAAAGCTAATACAATTTTATCCATATTTGGTTCTAAAACAGAACAAACAATTCAGGGCTTATGTCTTTCCCATAGTCAAATAACAACATCCCATAGTCCCATTGTTATCAACTTTGTCTGGTAATAATACGGATGGTAAAGAAAGTTACGTAGTACATACTCGAGCTTCTTCCTACGACGTAGTTCCGGGTTTTGTGATCGGTTCCGGGTTCAGTATAGTTTCCGGGTTTTACTTTAAGTTCCGGGTCGTATTAATGGAAATGTGGAATACTCAATGTGCAAATCAATGAAAGACAAACTTAGCTTTGAAGTGGGAATATATTCTTGGGTTGGAACCATGAGTATTTTTTTATGTGAACACTGCAAAACATCCCCACTGTTCGTAGCTAGTGGGATTATTAAATCCCCATTTGTGGTATGTTGTGAGGCTGATGGGGCGAAGAAGAAAAAAGATGGGGAAGAGGAATGTTGAGTATTCAGACATAGCCACCATACACGACTAAAGCCATTTCAAGCAACGTTTAGATTCTGAATGGTGGTCTTTCACCAAGGGAGATACTCAGCCACTTTGATCATCAAAAATACAATTTTAATTCGTGTATCCGTCTGTTTACTCTGTTCGATGAACTCTAAAACGCAGATTTGCATTGATTTTTGTATCACTTTTTAATATTGCAAGTTATTGCAATAAATCAATACTATGATCGATAATCGATACCTATAACAAAATATGTATTTTACCAGATTTCTTTTGTATATCTTTCTTTAGTACTTACTTTTTTCGAAATTAAAGAACCTATCTATAGTGTTTCTTTTTTAACAAAAAAGTATTTTAATAATAAATTCTACATTTGAAATATATATATTTATTTTGTCTAAATTTCTGAGGGTTAGTGCTTCCGCTCACGGGCAATTAAATAACAACAGTTTGCAACTCAACTCGCTATCCTGTGAATGTCAATGTGATGGTCCGCACACTACACAAGTTCTCAAAAACCCGTTGCCAATGGCAACGCAAGCAGGGTCTCGCAACTTGCCGTGTTAGTTGCCGATGCCGGCCATTGCCAGGTTGCCTGGTTGCCGTAGTTGCGCCACTTTTGTTGTCAGTTTTTAAGTTTTTTTATTCGCAAGCGCCAATATGACAGTGACATAATGGGGCCAACAGACCTAGCTGTAAAAGCTCAAATGTTATTTGGTTTGGCGTATTTCGGCATATCGGTTGCCGATCATTCCCAATGGGAATGTATGACGAGCGATATGCTGAAGTAGGCCAAGCCAAATAACGCTTGAGCTTTTATAGCTAGGTCTGTTGGCCCCATAAATGACTGCGATGACAGCTGAAGTATTCTTCGTCTATGCAACTCGCCAGTTTTAGATTGGTTTCAGTTTCCCCATGAACGGAGGGCTTTAATCTTGATAATTAAAGTTGAATTTCGTAATTTTCAAGGGTCTGTGCTTTTCCATTTTCAAGACAATGATATTTATTAATAACCACTAGATTTACTAACATAATATCCCGTAAGTTTTCACAGATCAGCGCTATTATCGTGTATTTATTAATTAAGAAATAGCACACATTATTTAATTAATTTAAAAAAGCAAATCGGGATTAGAATCGGTGACCTCAATTTTTGCACTTATCACAATATTAGGATCACAGAGTTGTTAGCCCGAAGTCATTGATTAGAGCATATACGCCATACGTATATTAAGTTTTATATCTAAACCAGTGCGGCGTCCGTTTATAAAGTGTTTTGACATATCTACCGGGTGGCTCTAAAAGTGTGGCAAAAGGCTCGGTGGCATTCTTTAGGGTCTCCAAGATAGGCGACCGCTCTTTACCGTCGTGTAATTAACTATTCATGTGCTTTTATACGCACTGCGGTAGGGGCCGGGCGCGGGCAATTCAAAGCCTCTTTTTTACTCAATGCCATCACATTTGGAGGGGAACTTTGATGTGTCAGCCATTATTTTATATGTCAACGGAGACGAAGATTGAAATTTCAACAAGCGTTGCAGTTTAACTACTCGAGCGCTTTTTGTCACATTATGGCACTATTTCTAAAACCTCGCATTGCTTTGTTGCCAAAATGTGGCAAATTTTCAAAATTTTCTTTTTTAATAAAACGACTATATAATATATTGTACATTCAAAATATAACATAATAAATATTCTCTAGATTCTTTAAAATGTTTTAAGGTTAAAGATTTAATTATATATTTTTTATAAATCCTACAAATATGTGATAAAAGATAAAAGATAGGGGAATTCATTGGCTATATAGAACTATAATCAGTTTTTATGTCTCCATATTTAAATTCGGAGGTATGATATAAAAATTAATACATGCTGTAAAATAAATTATACCTACAATATCGGAATCAATTTTTGCAAAACTTTGGATTTGTCTCATAGGCGTATAATATTGCGACATTGAAGAAGAATTGTTACAATATTACGATAGATTCTGTTTAGTAACTGTCCTGCCAGGAATTTTTATCACACTTATTAATTCGCAAATAACTCAACGTTTCGATAATTTCAATAAATTTTATAAGTAAAGTAGGTAGCCGTAATCTAGGCATTATCTAGGAATACCTATTCTAAAATGTACGTAGCTTAAAAAATTCTTTTGGATTCTTAATGGTTTTAAAATTCATAATTGGAATTGTACTTAATGTGACTCATTTCTTTATATGTGTTTTCTCTATAAAATATGAAAATACTACTTAGAGTAATCTATTTTATTTTCCTAGGTCCCATCGACGTTTATACCAAAATTCTTAACATATTTATTTAAAATATCTATAATTCTTGATTCCATTCAAAGTATTAGGCAAGTACTTCAAATAAATTTACTAATTTAAATATTTTCTAAAATAGAATTTTGATCTAACAACCATTGTTTTGCAAAATGTCATTCTCAAATTTTGACATTTTATAAGAAACAATTATTATTATTTTCAATACATTGAAAATAAATAGCTAGCTTTTTAAATTATAGCCTATATGTTCTTCTGATCTATGAGCTATATTATTGAAAAGTTTCACTAAAATCCATTCTGTAAATTTTGCGTGAAAGAGTAACAAACATACATACATCCATACAAACTTTCGCGTTTATAATATTAGTAAGATAAGTATAAGATTAATAAATAAAGAAATGTTAACCAAGGGGATAGCAATGAAATTATAGATAGTTAGATCCATTGTCTCCAAGTAAAAAAATAAATGCAAGTGCTGAAAAATTCTCATCATATTTTGAAATACATTGATAGTCGACCGACTTTCAAGTTGTCTACGTGGAGTAAGTACTGCTGTAGTTATTGTCCCGTTCCTTGTAGTTCCGGAAGGTATTATCGCTCCGGGTGGGTACCGGGGCTCCACGGTCGTTCCGGCTAACGAACGAGAACTTGCCGTCTCCAGTTTGTTCCCAGTTCTCATTGAGCAGCTCCTCGACAACAAATACGAAAGTTTCCCCGATACTTAGAAGTCAAGGATTAAAAAACATTAGAGAAAACGGGACACCAAAATAATGGAATCATGTCTTAAGAGGAAGCCACAAGCCAAAAATGTTTTTTATTCTTAGTGTGCCGTATATTGTCATGAGTACAGGTAATATGCATAAATATCGTTTGGCAGACGGAGTTTAGGGGTCACGACAGCGTAAAGATGTTTTTGATTTGAAACTTCTTTACGCACGCTTGACTTGGTGGGTAAGCTGACGAATGCGTGACGAGAGCGTTACGAAAAGTGTAGTCGGGCGAGGCGAACACATAAATATGTATCACACTGTAGGAGTAAGAGAGAGCAGTGCGCGCACACAATTTCTTTCTCTCTTCCTCTCATAGCCAGCGTAATTTCATTTCGTTCTTGAACAATTTTATAAATTAACATTTTGTTCAATACATACAATAGATGGAGCTAAAGAAGTTTTACTTCAGTCGTATGGTCTAAAGCACACTATTTTTTTGTATTATTTTGTGAATAATTTTATAAGAAAGAAAAAAAACTTAATCAATCGAAACTTTCACAGATAATTTTAGCCATAAAACTATATTTTTGTAGCTTTTTCTTGTATAAACAACCTTTTCACGCTTTACCCGGGTTTACGCTTGTTTTTTTTTATTAAGTAATGATTAATATTTTTAATTTCATTCTTCTCAATGGAAACGGTACGAAAAACTTAAATTTATCCAAACACTTTTTGTATTTATAGTGTAAACAAACTGATTCATAGTAAAGATCAATCTTAAATAATGATTTAGCAAATAGCTTCTCCTTAAATCCTAAAATTAAATTTGATTTTGACGTCTGACCAGCCTGCCAATGTTCCAAAGTGTTATCAATAACTGTGGTACAGCCAGTGACAAGCGACGTATTGTTTTGACAAAGAAAATTTTAAAATGTGAATCAGAAATATGTTTATTTGAAACATCTACTCTCGAATGGGTTATTATTATTTGTCAACATAACATTTATTAAGACTTTCTATCTTGCAAAGTCAAACCAATATTATTTATCTTCTCGTCTTTAAACTATTGATTTAATCTGTCAAAATCTATAACACCATTAACCACTGGAGCGACAGAGCAATTTAAATCTTTTTTCTTGGATTGCTGAAGGAAATTATTCCGCCCACATTAAAAAAATCATACCTCCGAATTTGAATATGGAGACATACAAACTTATTGTAGTTCTATAAAGCCAATGAATTCACCTATCTTTTGTCTATTATCACACATTCGTAGGATTTATAAAAAAATATTTTTAAATCGTTAACTTTAAAACATTCTAAAGAATCTAGAGAATATTTATTTTGTTATATTTTGAATGTACAATATATTATATAGTCTCTTTATTAACCACTGGAGCGATAGAGCAATTTAAAACTTTTTCTCGGATTGCTAAAGGAAATTTTTCCGCCCACATAAAAAAAATCATACCTCCGAATTTGAATATGGAGACATAAAAACTTATTATAGTTCTATATAGCAAATGAATTCACCTATCTTTTGTTTATTATCACACATTCGTAAGATTTATAAAAAAACATATTTTTAAATCGTTAACTTTAAAACTTACTAAAGAATCTAGAGAATATTTATTTTGTTATATTTTTAATGTACAATATATTATATAGTCTCTTTAATAAAAAATAAATATAAAATTCCGTATTTTGGCAACAAAGCAACCCTTGGTTGTGAAAATAGTGCCATATTCTGGCAAAAAGCGCTCAAGAGGTTAAATATTGTTGTAGTTCAACAATGTTGATGAAATACCCATTTTAAAACGTACAAAACGTAAGATTTTATCTACTTTACCTGATTTATTTACTTCACTTTAAACTTTACATAACAAATCTGCATTTTATACAGATCTTTCTCCTTCCTTCTGAGGTTTCACCCAATACGTAGAGAATCGTAACGACTGCACTTAAAGTTGTCATCCCAATATTGAAGTTTGTCAGAGTTTCTTCCGTTCTCGCCGTAATAAGTAATACGGTGCTATTTTCGATTGAATGCGCGAAAAGTTCCCGTTTGTTTCGAGAGGGTAATTTGTACGGGGCTAGGTGCCGCTTCCCTCATGAAAATAATAATATATACAAAGAGGCAACATTGTCACTCGGGAGCAAACCTTTCCTGGAAATAAATAAACGTGTTGTTTGAGTTGTGGAATCTTCGTTCTGGATATTAAAGAATAATTCAGCGAAAGTCTTGCTTTGTTTTGACGCCTTTATTATTTTATCCAACCGGGAAAAATCTCGGGTTTCCCCAAGGGATACAGATAGGTACCAACTTATTTTATCTTTTTTTTCCTTTATAAATACGAAAAATGTTTCAATTTTGAACAGCTGATCTGTGCGATGTTTGATTTCGATATAAGTCAATTTATTTTGCTTATCTTATCAGACGGCTGAAGTAGTAACTAACGAGCGAACGTATTTTTATTTAACCCATGTAATTTATTGTATCTACAGTGAGTAGTGGCGCCATTTATGACTGACTAGATAGAATCAAAGGGTCAATATGTCCAGGAGTGACGGACATATGAATCCATTCCCAATGCGGTGTAAGGCTCGAGAGAGTCCGGCTGGAGAGATCTAAATATCCCCCTCAATCAGTCTCTCCCGAACCGGCCAGCTACGCAACCCTGCTAAGTCACCAAATTTAGCGAACCACTTGGGATGACCTATGGCCGGGGTGTTGGTCATCTAATTAATGGATCCCGGGCGGCGGTACCCATACCCGCCATAGTTTCTAAAGCAGCTAAAACTACTGAACGGTGATTTTTGACGTCATGAACCTAGAATGAATTCTGCTTGGAGCCAATTGTAAATTATTTGTAGGTCACATTGTGCATTTTCTAGTAGTACGTTTAGATCTTTACACCAGTAGAATATTGCAGTATCATCTGTATATAGAAAAAAATTCACCGTTTATTTAATTACAAAATATAATTAATGTAAATTCGGAAAAGTAGTGGTCCTAGTAATGGTTCACCCGTGTTTTAACACTATTTTTAAGATTTTGTATTTTTTTAATTATCAATTAAAAGATGTGGAATAAACTGTATGACTTATTGTGTTTACGATAGAAATATGGTTGCCAGCTAAAATTATTCCGTAAATTCAGTGAGTGCTCATCGACTGAACATTGTTAGTATTTTAAAATCGGGCATTTTTTATAAATCTGTATGTTTCTGAATTGGTTCAGTTATAAGTTTTTTTTATATTACATCATTTTATATGTTCCTCATCATCGTTGAGGTTAAAGCACGTTAACATTTCAAGACAGCCAGGGCGCACAATTCCAGGATTTTTTTGCTACTTCAAACAACTTACATACAAATTTCTGCTTTAAAATGATGTCAGCATTTGACCCATCGACGACAAACACATCGACTTCAACTTATGTGCTTATTCAAATTATGCTCTGCATCTGAGTGGATTAATTCGATTCCGACAGTTGGCTTCCTGGCAAACTTAAACAATTTGCAGTCGGTTTAGGAAAAATACGGTATACCTACTTCCACAAAATATAACTAAGTATCCCGAAGGGGTGTGCAGATAGGATGTATCGCCGATTAACAAAAGGATAAAACATAAAACTAACTAACTTAACCGACTTAATATTTATGTTCAAAATTGTAAATGGTAGTATAGACAGTTCCGATTTAACTAACCTCATTGAATTTCATATACCTACGAGAGCAACTCGTTCCAAAGTTCTGTTTAAATGCAACAACACCAGGACTGAGTATTCCAAAAATTCACTTGTACCCTAGGTTGCATGCAGTTAGTAATAGATACGCAGATGTGGCGGATATATTTAACTGCACGGAAAGTAGGTACAAGAGGGCTATGCTATCATATATTTTCAACCAATATTAATTTAATCTAAGTTTACCTTATTTGTACTATAAAATTTGTTTGTACTTGTATCTCTTGCTCATATCTCATATGTCATTTCACAATCAAATGCCACAATTAATTGTTATTCTCTTTTTGGTTTTTAATTATTCCTAATATATGCTTTTAATGTGAAATGTAAATATTTATGGTATGTTTATACCGTTGAAATTAAATAAATAAATAAACTAACTAACCATCACGCCGTTTCCCCGCAGGGGTAGGCAGAGAGGACGGACCGCCAAACAACTCGGTCTTGGCATATACTCCTTGCCTCATTCACATTCATACATCTTATCATACATGCTATTCTATTTTTCTGACTCTTGACATGGCCCAACTCAAGTATCTATATTTTTTTTTATTGACAAAATTTTTTGATACATACATTTACAGGTATATACATATATAATAATGTAAATGAAGAGAGTAACAAACAAAATCCAAGGCGAAGCCTGTGCGTGGGCATTATAATATGTGGGTATTAAAACAGTGGTGGTTAAAATAGAAATATCTGATTCACTTGATCGTGCCATGTCTTCCTCGGGCGTTCTCGCCTTCTTCTACCATTCACATTTGCATCATATATTCTCTTGACACTCCTTTCATCATTCATTCGCTCTACATGTCCAAAACCATCTAAGCGTCCCTTTCTTAATCTTACTTGTTACACTCACATCGGCCTTGCATTCTTTTCGGATCTCGACGATCATACATGGTTTTGCCACACATATGCCTCAGGGATCTCAATTCTACAGCATTCAGTCTACTTTCATCCTTTCTCTGCTAGTTCCATGCTTCACTACCATTCATCAGGGTAGGTACCAGCACTCCATTGTGGACTGCCAGCTTCGCTTCTTTAGACAGCTTTTTGTTGGCGCCAACGGCATTCAGTCCACCTTTAATTGAGTTACCTGCATTTACCCCTCTTTCAATATCCCTATCAGCATTCTCATCTCTCGTAAACATACTTTCCAAATACAAAAACGGGAAGGAAAAAGGTATGAGGGGTGGATTGGAATTTGCGGTTCAGTGTGTCCAGATCAAAAGACGTAGACATCACCCCATGAACCCGGGCACCCTTGTTAAGTCACCAAACGTAGCGAACCACTTGGGGTGACCTATGGCAGAAGTTTTGGTTATCCAATAAACGGTTTTCGGGGCGGTGAAACCCATTCCCGCCTCCCAAATATATTCCAGCGTATAAGTACAAAAAATCAACACTATAAATAAATCCGTTTGATATCCATACACAAGTTACTATAAAATATATTTTTGAACTAGATTTTAGATTTGCAATTTATAAATAATTAATAATAAGTCGGATCACGGATAAATTTAAATAATTATTAATTTATTAACACAGGAAAATTTCAAAATAACAAATTAAACGATTCTAACATTCAGACAAATTACAAAAAAAAACTCAACAAAATTAACAGTACTAAAAAGAAGCATTCGTAATTCCGAGTGCTGGCCTATTTTAAATTTAAATTTTTCAAAATGAAATGTTTACACGTTCATTTTTCTAAATTCGCGAATGGCGTATTCCGCGAACCTTTATTTCTCTTAATGAAACCAATTTGTTTTTTTCCACCGACAAACCAGTCCTAAAATAATAAGGCCTCCCTACCTGTGGAGTCGCCTAACCTAACCTGATGTGTATTGGTTTATAAAAGTGTAACTCGGCATTTATTTCAATGTTGTCGTGAAGTTATTTAAAAAAAATGAGCGAGCTTAATGAAAATCGTTTATGAAAATAAACTTATTTCTAAAGGTTAAATTTGTTGGTGGGTTGAAATGTCAGCTTATCGAAAGATTCACATGACAATAGGATATTTAAAAAAAAAATGTTTTTTTTTAAAGTTTAAATTTCTCCGTCAGTCCGCCAAAAGGTTATAAATCTGGCGGGGTATGTACCTCGGATTTGTGGTTTGTGTGTGGGTTGAGACCATTTCATGTGTCAAGTGTCTTACCACTCGACCGTCCGTGGTCGAGGGATAAGATACTTGACTCCCAATCGGAAGGTCGCGGGTTCGAACCCGGCGTGCGCAAATAAATTTTATTTGATTAATTTGTGTTGTTTCGCAATTAATTAATAAAAAATAATATATACTATATTTGCGCCACGTTCCAGAGTGGAAGATACTGTCAATATCGCCCTGGTGTAAGACCACCATTCAGAATTGAAACGTTGCTTAATAATGGCTTTAGCCGTGTTTAGTGACCAGATCTGAATAGCCAGGTACTTTCCTACCTTCCTCTTCCCCATCTCCTTCCCTTCCCCACTTAATACCCCACAATAAAAAAAACACTGGTCAGCATGAAATAAATAAATCCCAAAATAAGTATTAAAAAAAATTTAAGGAAAATAATATCATTCAGCGTCTATTTCATTTTTGGGGATGCTGTAGAAGTTTTTTTAGGGAAAGAGAGGAGAAGAAGTTCTGAGAAAGAAAAAGGTTTGAAGGACGAGAGAGCCCGGCTGGAAAGGTCAAAAGGTCTCTGTCTCTCTCTTTCTCTCTCTCTCTCTCTCTCTACCAGCCGCTCCTGATGCGGAACGCCACGAAGTTAGTGGGCAAAAGCATCCGCCGCCAAGACCTAGATAATCATGTAATTTCAAGCAAAGTTTCGATGGTGGTCTCTCCCCAGGGCGGTACTGAATGTGTCTTCCATTCAAATACACGTCCTGTGGATTTGTTCTTTGACTGCCAGTGAGATCTCTTAAGAACGTCACCGACGTATATCCCTCTTTCTTCTCAAGAATCTTGTTTGAAAATGAAAAAGACAGAAGATACTAGAACGACGGCGTCACATAGAATCTCTCGCTGGGTCTAGTATACCCTATTATCGCTTCGGTAAAACATGCTCCCCTGGGAAGTCATTTTTACATTCGGTCGTCTTCTATTCGTGTTTCATTACTGCCATACATTAGCGCTCTACAAATTATCCAATTATTATCATTATTAAAAATATTTCAAAGCGATTAAATTTTCAAACCAAAACCAATGATTTTTATTAATAACTTCGCATTGCATCGTCTTAAATTTCATTTACGACTTAAAATAATTCGCTCCCAATTCGTGTTCCGAAAAACAACAAAGCTCACTGTTACATTTTGATGTAGCTTAAAAGGCGAAAGTCTAAAATTAATTTAAAGTTATGTTTTCTAGTTTTGTAAAAACATTCATTTGGCATTGAATAGATGGCTAATTTGTATGATTATTGCATTATCAACGGCAGGCACCATGTTATTATCTCAACTCCACCTTACAAAACTGACGAGTAAAATGTACGAATGTTAAATTAATATTCTCTGACTATGTAATTAATTAATAACAGGTTATAAAACATTTTCAGTTTTTGTTGTAAATGCCTTGTTTTAGACCTTTCCCAATCCAGTCCGACCTACAGACGTGGATGTGATAATTACTGTTTTGTTAGAAATACAGGATGGCGCAAAAGTTGTCACCTGAAGTTCTTTGACTGTAATTTTTTATATGAACGAAAAAATTTTGTTCTGTTTTTGAATTGTGTTTATTTTATGTCTAAATTTTTTTTTCATTAAGTCGAAAAAATGATATCGGTCAAGTGGCTGCCGCCAGAATTGTGACCATACGAGCCCGATTTATGGCGTTTTCCATCACCCTTCCGGCGATAGGTTCTCGTATTCTTGACGGATATTCACTTTGAGGGCTTCAAGAGTCTGAAATTTGTTAACATAGACTCGTGATTTCAAGAAACCCCACAAAAAGAAGTCAGGAACAGTTAAATAGAGCGATATTGCCGGATAGTGCAACTCACCAAACGAGAGTTTTGATGATTTGCACTGGCCGGAAAACAATAAAAAAAAAACACTTTTTCTGCGTTCTTGAGGGCTATAACGATTTTTTATCTTATTGAATTGTATTTTTTATCTGTTTACTTTACAAATGTCAAAGCAGAACTGACATTTGCCGTCATTTGCAACAATGAAGGCATCTTTTGATAGGGTGATGACTTTTGTGCCACTCTGTGTTAAACTATGTTGTGATTCTGGGTTGGTATTTTAGGATTCGTTAACACAGTCATTATTCGTTTGAAATTAACGTATCAATTTAAATTAGTATGTTTTTTTAGGATAGAACCAACCCTTATGTAGGTCAGTGAGTAGAAACTGGCAGAGGAAGCATGAAAGTAGAATTAAGGGGAATCCCGAGCGCCGAAAAATTTGAATAATAGGTATTTTATCAAATTGTTGCTGTCACTGTCACTATAACCACTCCTCCCCCCCCCCCACCGTTGAATACAGAGCGGAAAGAGAAAACTGCAGCTTAGCCTAATAACACCTAAATTAAATCGTCAAAATCAAGGTTTTTTTCCTCCACATAGATTTTTTTATTGTATTAAAATGAGATATATGTGATTTTCATAAGAACAACTATCTTTTTATAATTATTTATGTTTATTCCCATCAATATAATATATCGTTGAAGAAGAAGATAACACTAATAATAATTCAATGTTATATTTATCTGTAAATTTCATCTATCAATTATTATTTTATCTGTAAATTTCATTGTCATAAATTCCTTGTTATATTTATTACCTGTAAACATCATTATCATCAATTACTATATTATATGTAAATTTCATTATCATAAATTCATTGCTGCATTAACTGTAAACCTCATTATCATAATTTTTATATTATCAGTAAACGTACTTCATTACCTTAAATTAATAATCTGCATACTTTACCCGCCATAACACAGGGACATCCCTAGCATGGCGGGTGAAATAACACATAATCTACTCTATGTATAAAATTCTTTAAATAATAATAAATAAATCTCTAAATGAAAACACGAAAATGAACAAGACACAGAAAAATAAAAGGTAACGGTCGCAACAACGAATCAGCTGTCACATTTAAAAAAACAAAAATTAAAATACTTTATACAGAATTTAAATATAACAGTATAAAATCTAATTTTAATTAAACTTTCGAAAATTAATTGGAGTTCTACAAATTAAAACAAACAATTAATATCTTTACTTTAAAAAAACTACACTTGTCCAGTTGGTGTTGATAAAAATACGTTGTTGAAGGCGTTCAAACCAGGCGATTTTAAGGATTTTTGGAGGGTCTTACCTTATACAACAAGTAACTAACTAACTAAATAACCATCACGCCTTTTTCGCAGGGGTAGGCAGAGAGGATGGACCGCCAAACAACTCGGTCTTGGCACACTCTCGTTTCCTCATTCACATTCATACATCTTCTTATACATACTCTTCTATTATTCTGACTCATGACATGGTCCGACTCAAGTATCTGATTCACTTGATCGTGCCACGTCTTCCTCGGGCGTCCTCGGCTTCTTCTACCATTCACGTTCGCGTCGTAAATTCTCTATACACTCCTTTTTTCATTCATTCGCTCAACATGCCCAAACTATCTAAGCCTCCCTATCTTAATCTTACTTATTACATCAGCCTTGCATTCTTTTCGGATCGCCACATTCCTCACACGATCTTACATGGTTTTACCACACAAGCGCCTCAGGGACCTCATTTCTACAGCATTCAGTCTACTTTCATCCTTCTTCTGCCAGTTCCATGCCTCACTGCCATGTATCAGGGTATGTACCAGGACTCCTTGTAGGACTCCTTGTATTAATATACTCCTTGTATATATTATTGCTAGCTTCGCTTCTGTGGACAGCTTTTTGTTACAAAAAAGCAAAAGATGTGTACTCTACTGTATTTTCCCTAATCCGACTGAATATTGTATATGTAAGGGAGCCAACTGTCGGAGGATCAATTGTCATGGATGTCATTTTTTGTTATGACAAAGGTGGTGAATTTCTAGGTATTCGTGGCAGATAATATTATAAAACTCAGTGAAAATGTATATTTGTATGAAACAGTTACATGTATTTAATTGTCTAACGTGAGATCTGGAAGTAAGTAATTAGTTTCTGTATCTAAAAGGTTAATGACATGTATTCCTTTATGCATTATTCTTTCCTGGGAATCTATTATTTAATCGATAGAAAGTGATTCATTCAAGTATGAATAATACACGAGCGCAAAAAATGTAGATAAACCATCAATAGATACGATATTTCTTATTGGATTTACATTATTCGAAGCCTTACATCTCAATCTCTTTCTTACTGAGGCACAATCTTTTTACTATTGTATTACTACATCATAAAATTTTGTTTTTGCTTTCCCAAACACGTTTATTGTAGAACATATTATATATCGTTATTAAATATATACCAGGATTAAATTATAACATTTATTCCCAATGATGTACATGCAAACTGTATCTAAGTTTCTCTAAGAATAACGCCGTTCTTCCACGTAGCTATTCACAAGCGACGCTACCGCTCTCAAATTTGCTAGTGTCGCACCAAGCGGCGTTTTCAAACACTAATAATAGTATGGAAAACACAGACGAGCGGCGATCGCGTCGCTTGAAGGTAACTCCATGGAAGACCGGCGTAATAATAAACAGTGGTAGTCTCAAGTTACCTCCCAGGTAAGAATGGTCCTGTATATGTTCTATATTGGTCAAATGCATTGAAAATATTTTTTTTGAATAATAATAATAATATTTTGATGATTTGTATATCGCCATTTTTGTGAAAAATCACCTAAAGCTCGCTGTACAAGTTTATAATATATTTCTACCACCTTATTCTTCTACTTCTAACTTCTATCTGCAGACAAAGCAAACCATTATAACAAATTATAGCTAAAAAATCCACCGGTCCATCGATCACTGATACAAAATTATATCTGTACCAAAGCATTCGACTTAAGAACACTGAGTAAAAATGTGCGTATATTATTTTATTTATACTCTCTTCATGCATAAATGTACAGGACCATAGTTACCTGGGAGGCCACTTGAGATTAATACTGTTTATTGTTAATTTAGAGAAATTTAGATACCGTTTGCAAGCATAGGACATAACTGGGAAATTGTGCTCTAACTTAAGATTATTGTGCCATATAAGTCACCCACAAAATACAAGAGCAAAATCACACAATCAATTCCAAGTGCCTACAATTAAATCAACTTTTGCCAAAAAGCACGAACCCTACCTCTCACCTCTAATATTCAACACCTTCTTAAAAGAAACCACTTACTCCATCACTGATAAAAATATACAATGGCTATATAAACAATGCAACATTTGGCTACTACACAAAAAAGAAAATGCATCACCAAGTTAATCTCTTCCTAATCGATAAATCCTCATCCTTCATTTACACATGTTTTATTTCCAATTACAGATATTTATTCTTTCTTCTTATTGATTTATTATTCTTGCAACTTGTATTTTCATGTATATTTTCTGACTATTTTCCTGTTTTTATATTTTTTAATGTTCTAATTATTACTTTTTTTCTGTTTATTCTGTTTATTTTCTGACTATTTTCCTGTACACCTTTTATCTTTTTTAATGTTTTAATTATTACCCGTCTCAGAACAGACTACGTCTAGTGAGGCGGGTAACTTACTAGTTATAAAATAATGTATTATCTCAATAAACGCCCGGGTTGCCGGCAATGAAATTGAATTTCATAAATAAATAACGTATTCAGTCGGTATAAATATAACCCAATCAAACATAATATTATCCAACAATCCCGAATAATCTAAACCAAGGCAAAGCCTTGAATATTCACCAATTAGTCATTATTATTAGGAATTCCACTCTCCCGAGCAATGTGTATGTTACAAACAGAAGTTTTCCGACAATATAAATGAATAATTATTACCTGACTGCCTCCAGAACAGAACAGAACAGGTAATCTTTCTAGGGGAGGGACTTTAAAGGTTTTCGATTTAGGTTACGTCAGTTGTCTCAAAATTTGCGCAATTGGAAACAGATAGCGTAAAAAACCTGGTATATTATTTTGTTTTTTAATATTTTATACATGAACACCTACTCCCAACATTTTGGAGCCATGTAGAGTGAGTCTATGGCTTCCCATGCGTATCTTAGTTAAATAATGTTGTCATCGGTTTAAAGATAAAATGTTTCAACTAGGCGTACCAGGCACTCTTCTACGCTTCTCCAAATAGAAGCTAACAACAATAATGCAACAAGTAACTCACTAAGCGTGATTACAACATATACTAACTACAAAAAATTACTACACTTTTAAGAGCCATTGATTGACCAGCGGCTGAGAATAAAAGTTTAAAAATGCTTGCAACTGTACAGCGAGGTTCCGATGAGATAGATCGTTTATTCCCCGTTTCAAATGTTTTTAATTAAAAATTTAATATCGATTGATTTCATTAAAAACTTGCTTTAATATATACCTACATTCAAGTAAACAATAAAAATGCTCAAAACGCCCGATTATAAATTATTAAATATTGTATACTTCTTGTAAGTATTTTTTGATAATAAGTATAAATTATAATGATTTTTCAATAATGTCTAAACAAAATAAGTGTGTAAAAAAATCAGAAATATTTTAGTTTGTAAGACCTTAAATTAATAGAAAAAACTGAGGTATTTTCGTCACAAAACGGATTTATTTTTTAATGATTTTAATTTAACAAATGAAACAAATAACTTAGTTTTAAACCACTTTATTTTAAAATAAAGTGGTTTAAAACTAAGTTATTTGTTTCATTTGTTATAATGTCAAGCCACAAAGTGTTTGCTTTCTTCGATAATTTGATGATTTTAATTTAAGTAAAATTAAAATTCAGAAAAATGCGTTTACTAGATTATGTATCGATTAAATTTGTTGTATGAATATATGCTTTGAAGTTTGTGTTGTAATACAATATGTCGTTTGAAAATTGAACAAATCAGCCAACGACCAACGGTATAACCTTAGTATATTAAAAATAAACTTAGTTTTTCAAAATTTAAAAAGTGCGTTTACCAGAATAACAATCTTTCAAAATCAATTTATGTTTTTTGTAAAAAAGAGTCAATACGACTAGAATTTGATTAAAGACATTATTTTATTCAGACCTTAAGACATTTTTCATGATTCTTTGCTAACATATAAAACTTTTTAATAAAATTTGCTACCTTGATTTGATATAAATTATTTTAAAACTACTTACACATAATTTAAGTTAATTTTTTTTGAACAGTCAAAACATTTCGTCAGTCTGTAATTCTTGAATTAAATTAAAACAAATAACTTTGTTTAAACCACTAATATAATCACAATTACCTACATGTTTCAAAACCGATGGTTTCTTCGTCAGGGTATCTTCATGTAGGTAATTGTGATTATATTAGTGGTTTAAACAAAGTTATTTGTTTTAATTTAATTCAAAATGACGCCACAAAGTGATTTTGCGAAGTTTGAAGAAATGTAATTCTTGATTTCAAAATTTCTTTTTCTGTAGAAATTTTCTTTTCTTTTATTCGTATAATATATATAAGTTAGTAAAAATTAAGAACCGTTCTCATTCGAAACGAAATTACCAAGATATTGTATGAACATACATATTAGGTACTTTAACCATGTATAATTTTATATACTGATCACTTGAATAAGTAATTGTAAGAGCAGTAGAATCAAGTGTTGGAAGCATGCCCAGACAGCCCAGAAACCCTTGGTTTGATGAAGAGTGTGAAAGAAAGATAGCTGAAAAGAATACACTCAGAAAAAAGTACTTGGAAAGGTCAACAAGAAACAAAAGACAGGAGTACGAACAAGTGAGAAGGGAAACTAATAAGCTGATAAGGGGAAAGAAAAGAAAATTTCTTAATGATATACTGCTAAAAATGGAATAGGATATTGCTGATAATAATACTAGAGAAGCATATAGGGGAGTAAACTTCTTAAAGAAAGGATTCAAACCGAATACAACACTATGCAAAGACATTGATGGGTCAATTATTTCCGATAAGGAACGGATTAAAACCGTGTGGAAAAACTACTTCTGTAAACTTCTCAACCCTAATAGCGACCTGAGAAGCCACCCTACCAACATCCCCACTGAATCAAATAATGAAGAACAAGCAAATCCACCAACAATGCCAGAAATAAATGCTGCACTAAAGAGACTTAAAAACAAAAAATCGCCCGGGAAAGACAACCTGCCTGCAGAGCTGTTCAAATATGGAAATGATCACTTGAGAAATCTGCTACTAAATCTTATTACCAAAATATAGACACTGGAAAAAATCCCAGAGGAATGGCAAATAAGTATAATATGCCCAATTCACAAAAAAGTTGACAAATTAAAATGCGTAAATCATAGAGGCATATCACTTCTGTGCACAGCATATAAAATATACACCATAATACTGAAACAAAGAATTGAGACGTACGCAGAAAACCTACTAGGAGGGTATCAGGCAGGCTTCCGCACCGGTAGATCCACAACAGACCAACTGTTCACCGTCAGACAGATCTTGGCAAAGTGCTGGGAGTTTGATATATCAGGCCTCCAATATCTCAGCCCATATGAGACTCCTCAGGTTGAGATGGGCTGGACATGTACAGAGAATGCCGAACACACGCGTCCCAAAAAGAATTATGGCTGGACACCCAGGTGGAAAGAGAAAAGTGGGAAGACCCAGACTGAGGTGGGAAGACGAAGTAAGAGGGGATGCAGCACAGCTTCTCCAGATAACAAACTGGAAGTCAGCCGCTGAGGACAGGAGGAGTTGGAGGCGAGTGTTGCGGGAGGCCAAAGCTCGATATGGGCTGTAGCGCCATCGAAGAAGAAGAAGAAACAATTATCTAATATACTGTTTGATATGTAATATTTTAATATATCAGATAAAATACTAGATAAAAATATGCAACTCCTACATACATGAATTTCCAGAACGTGTGAAGAAAAATACAATTCAACAATACACTTAAAAGGTAAAGCGGATATTGGTAAACTCCATTTATAAAAGTAATTATCTTTGTTATGCCAACTTTTTATGATGGTTTTGATGAGGCAGAACAGCTTTTTAATTGATTTAAGTGCCTGATGTTTACAACGATGTAAATAAATATATAACTTTTCCTCGTGACGATAAGAGAAAATGATTTCTCAGTAGGTCGGTAATACAGTTTTCTATAGGCGGAATTGAAGCGATGTTTAAAGTGAACAAGATATTGGCGATAGTAAATATCTTCCTTTGTTTTATGTGGTAGTACATAATAGTGTTTTTCGATTTTTTTTGGAAATTCAAAATTGTGTGTTGAAATTTATAATTATAAATTTATAGTAATAATTACAATAGTTTTTAATTTAAAAAAAAAATAAATTTATAAACGTATCAGATTGTTTTTTGGTTATTACACAAAAATATATATCAAAATATAGAATAATTATTATTCAAAAAAAATTGTTTGATTCTTTTAGATTTGTCATTCCCAGTGCCATTGACACTAAATAATTCATATTTTTTTATAAGAAAAACTCTCTTTTTAACTTTTGAAGGTTATTCCCATCAATGTAATATATCATTGAAGAAAAAGATAACAATAATTATCTAATTTTTTAAAATATGAAAATGAACAAGACACAGAAAAATAATAAAAGATAACGGTCGCAATTGGGACTCGAACCCAGAACCTTACGTCTTACCGGGACATACACCTCTACCAATTGGGCTACTGCGATCTTATATGAGACTGTCGTAATTGTCAACTTCATATTTCAAATTTCAGAATTAACAATATTATCTTTGACTAATGTTTTTTTCCATATTATTGGCAGCTACCTTTATTATTGGAAACAAGTATTCAAAGAATGTATTTGTTACCTAGATATAAATATATATTATATTAGAGACACTATCTAGGTAACATAAGATCATATAAGATCGCAGTAGCCCAATTGGTAGAGGTGTATGTCCCGGTAAGACGTAAGGTTCTGGGTTCGAGTCCCAGTTGCGACCGTTATCTTTTTTATTTTTCTGTGTCTTGTTCATTTTCATATTTTAAAAAATTAGATAATTATTGTTATCTTCTTCTTCAATGCCTAAATAATGTATGAAATAATGTTAAAATTGTTAAAACTATTCAATTTTAGAACAAGTTCTGGAGAAATAAACCTAGCATTATAGTATTATTTACATACTTTAAATTCACATCCTATTATTTAAATTTTTAACTTGAAAAAATCATTTCATTGAAAAAAAATAATAGAGAAATTAGATTTACAAAGTAAATTACAAATCATTGAAGACAATATTAGCGACTCCCAAAAGTAAAATTTGAAACTGCGAAATCAGAAAAAGATTCAATTTATTTTCTTATTAAAATTTTTATTAGTCGCTAAATTGTCTTCAATGATTAAATACTACAATTAGAGGTTTTACTCATAAGTTATTCCAAAAATACGTGTAGTAAATTATAAACTTTAGGCCATTGGGAGACCTAAATGTTTTTGTATGCGGGTGCAAGGAGATAACATTTTATAAACATTATTTTTTTTATTTTTTTTATCAACATAAAATTTTATTAATAATAGATATTACCTAGTAACTACTGTTTTCTAGCGAAATGCCTACTTGTACCTCCTAGGAAGGTTTTTTTTTTTTATAGAAAAACCTCACAAGAGTCCCAACTGCTCCCTTCTGGAGCCAGTGAGACTATGGCATCCCCAATTGGAGTATGTTGAGAGGCTGAAGGTAAGTGGGGAAGGGAAGGAGATGGGAAAGAGGAAGGTGGGAAAGTACCTGACTATTCAGATCTAGTCACTAAACACGGCTAAAGCCATTATTAAGCAAAGTTTCAATTCTGAATGGGGCCTTACACCAGGGCGATACTGAGAGTATCTTCCACTCTGGAACGTGCCGCAAATATAACATATATTATTTTTATTAATTAATTGTGAAATAACACAAATTAATCAAATAAAATTTATTTGCGCACGCCGGGTTCGAACCAACGACCTTCCGAATGGGAGTCAAGTGTCTTACCACTCGACCACGGACGGTTAATTGTATTGGAAAACAATGAATTGAATTTGTGAAAAAAAATAATCTCTTACATGTTATAATCAGTGGCGGCTCGTGAGTATTGGATATTAAAGTGCTAATATTTAAAAAAAAAATGGCATTATTTGTGTTGTTGTAGCCCAAAAAAAAAATTTTTTTTTAATATTTTTTTTTTATGTAGATATTCAGGAAATTTTAGTTTTCCATGCGCCGCACAATTTTCCTGATAATCTTCATATAAACAAAAAAAAATTTTTTCGGCTACAACGGCAGCAATAATGCCATTTTGTTAATATTAGCACTCTAGCACATCAAAAGTCACGAACCATTACTTGTTATACTATATCTAATGAAGTAGCTATCGTTCTATACACATTGTTTTGTATAGCGCACCAATATCAATAATATAGTATCTCTGTGTGAAAATTAGCAACCGGCGCAAAATCGTAACAAAAAAAAGATATTTGTCCATCGTGCCCGTTATTTTTTTAAAGCTTTGACATCACAGGATTAAAATGACGATTTTCGCGTTTTTTACTAAAAAATTCACAGTATTTTTGTTTGTGTTATGCGTTCCAGCTGAACACGTTAAATATAAGTTGCTTTTAAAAAATAACATTTGACAGGTTTTTTCGCAATGGTTCCGCCACAATTTAGTTCACATTTTTCAACTTCAATTTGTTAATTTGTTGGATTTTTGCTAAACTTAAAAATAAATTGTTATGAAAAAATATTTGTTTCTTATTCGAAAATCTTTGAAAATTTTATAAGGCAGACCTTTAGAGGGCAAAATGGCCATTAACTTTTTACAATACCCCAAAGTATTTATTACCTTCCAGCATTTTCTTACGTTATATGCTTTTAAATGGGGCTATGATGACCCATGAAACACAGACCTTTAAATTTAACCTTATTTTTACATTTTTTTACCGCCACAATCGTTTTGCCTTGATGGACATTTATCCATTATAAGACATTTTGACAGCTTTCTTTTTATTAAAATTTTTATCTCAAATTGATTCCTTCTCCTGCAGACATTTACCCTCGGTTGAGTACGATTTTTTTTACCTTTTATTTCAACCCAAACGTTTATCAAATAAAATAAAATACATTTCGTTATCCTAAACCCACTAGACTAGAATCTAGACTGGCTTGGGTAATAATGTAACGATTGGTCAGTTGTTGAGTGGACATCGCGTTTGGGTCTCACTCAGGCGTTATTGGTAGTAGGAGATTTTCAAATGTTGTTTGGTTATTCGTAACCCGGGTATGTTTGTCTTTCTTTTTAAAACAGAAAACAGAATGCTTAATAATAAATACTTGAATTTCATATGAATTTACAGGAGCTTAATCCATTGCACAACCTCCGTAGAGTGGAAAACTTCTTGGCTATGCACGCAGGGGTTGTGGATTTGTTCAAAATTAAATAAATTATTTTCTTTGCACTTATTTACTAAGTGATCAGAATCATTCTTGTAAGCATATTCAGAGTCGAAACGTAGCGAGAAAATGGCGGGATTTGGCGTTGCGTTTTTCAGTTAGGTTAGGTTAGGTTGGGTTATATAAGGTTAGGTTCGATAAGGTTAGGTTAGGTTAGGTTGGGACTAAAAATTTCCTTTAGCAATCCGAGAAAAAAAGTTTAAATTGCTCTGTCGCTCCAATGGTTATGTACACAATTAATTTATGGTGATTTACAATTAATTCATTTAAAATACCGTAATATGATATATTTGAACTCATTCCAGAGTGGAAGATACTTTCAGTGTCACCCTGGATTAATCACCTTTCAGAATTGAAAAGATGCTAGAAAAGGCATTAGCCATTATTATTATTATCTACCTATAAGAGTTATTGAAATAAAAAAGTGGATATTATGTAAATATTGTCCTTATTTTGTAAATATTTACAAAAATCACCTCAAGGGCGCTTTACATTTTTCCCGTTAGTTGAGGATACCACCGAGTGTGCTACATAATAAAAAACAACCCTAAAAATCAAAGGAAAAAATTGTCAATGTTTGCGTTTTTACCTTATTTCTACTTTCACTACACATTCATAGTTTAAAAAAAAACGGATAATTTGACGTCTTTTCTTTACGCCATTTTTAACTTAATAATATTTTTAACAAGGTTTTTTCAGTCTAGTTTTTATCAAAGAAATTATTTTAAGGTAAATATTTTGGTAAAAAACATAATAATGTCCTCCAGGTGAAAAATTGTTTTTAATTTTAACAAAAAAACTATTAAAATCCCATTTTCCATTTTCTGAAACTGAAAGAAGGGATTAAGATTTTCACGGCCAAAAGTATTTTTGTTGTTTATTTTTGGGGTGTTATGCCGTGTTACGCTAACTCCTTCTTTAGCCGACGTTTCGGACAACGTTACATGTGTTTTGAAATACATTTGCCCTGATGATGGACACTGTAACGTTGTCCGAAAAACACATCTACCCTTATGATGGACACTGTAACGTTGTCAGAAACGTCGGCCAAAGAAAAAGTTAGCGTAACACGGCCTAACATCCCAAAAATAAACAACAAAAATTAAAGAAGGGTATTTATATATGTTATTTACATTCACCATGTACTCTTCACCAATAAAAAAACATAAAAAAGGAATTATTATTTATAAAATAACTTAATTAAAGCAATCACTTACCACCAGTATCGAAGTCAATTGTCTCCTAGATCCCCGGAGTCATAGCAATGCCACATTCACAGTACAACAATAATTATGTCACCCTTAAGATCACTTGTCACAAGTCACAACTTCGGAGATCACAAATCTGTTGTCAACCTTATCACAAATTCGATGTGAACTTCACAACTGTATCACCCGTCAACTGTTTCACCCAACATTGTTTCAAATTCCAAAACTCCCTATGTGTTCCTAGGCCTTTTGAATAAATTATTACGCATATATAATGCTTACGTATTGTCACAGGGCTTTCTAACTGTCACGGTAAACAATGCATCACTTTGTTCGTGTATAATATTATTATATATACATGTCACTAACAAAACTTATTAATGTATATTTAACCTCCGCTTGAAACACTAATAATTCATTCGAATTTAGTTAGGGATGGAGCACAGTTTTCACTTTGACGGCAATTCGCGAAAAAACATTTATTATGTATGAATTTCGAATGAAATGATCATCTTTGATAACAGAAACATCCATGTATCGTCTAATAATCCATCCACAAAGCCTTGCGTGTATAAATCCGGAACGCTTTTCCGGAAAATTCGTACGAATAAAATCGCATTGAGAAATCGGGCTCGTTCGAATGTTTGCACAATTTTAGATGATTCCCAGTCGGAAAATGATGTACTCACTATTGCAGTATAAACACTGGCCGAATACAAACAAGGAGACCTTTTGACGCGTCAAATTTACGATTATCGAAAGAAAAACGCGTCGCGACGCGACACAACCTCCGCGCGTGACGACTCGAAGCGAACTGAAATTTTACATAGCTTTCGTACGGGAGCTTTTTCGCGCCAAGCTCGTATCTATGTCTCGCTCGCACGCTTACGCACAGCTATCTCACCTCTCTTTCACGCACTACAAAAACGAAGCCTTCAAAAAATAGATTCTAGTAAGATTCTAATAAACACTTTTTTTTATTCTAACAATTTAAATCGTTTTACATGTACGCAAATACTGATAAAAAATAATTATTAAAAGGAATAAAATATTTACCCCGGGAAATTGTTAAACTCCTGGGATATACAATTTACCCCTAAATACGCTATCTCTTTATCCCAGTCTGTCACACTACTTCATAGATCTTATCTCTCTATCGTTCACGCCACAGCTCTGTCCCCCTTGTTCGCTCGTTGCAGTATATCTCGTTCTCGCCCTGCGGTTGCCGTCACTCTCTGCAGCGCACAGGGTGAATAAGACGTCTCTCTCTTTCTTGCTTCTCTTTCGTGTCCATTACGCTAAATCGTAAGGTTAATATTTTTAATGAATTTTCAATGGGTAGCAAAGTATTTTCAATTTCTGGCAAAGTGTAAGGCAATCAATTGACTGAATGGAGAAACGAGATGTTCCGGCGCCCTTCACAACTGCAAAAAGGTATACATATTTAACTAGACTGGCGTTGACGGCCTCCGTGGTCAAGAGGTAAGGCTCTCAACTAGCAATCCGAAGGACGCGGCTTCTAATCCCGGTACGTTAAAGTTAAAAAAAATTAAATGATTATTAATTGATTGATATTTTACAATTTAATCATTTAAAAAAATATGTAAGGTATATTTGCAGCGTGTTACAGATTAGTTACAGAGTGGTTTCAGAGTGGTTACAGAGTGGTTACAGAGTAGTTACAGAGTAGTTACAGAGTGGTTACAGATTGGTTACAGATTGGTTACAGAGTGGTTACAGAGTAGTTGCAGAGTAGTTACAAAGTGGTTACAGAGAGATTACAGAGTGGTTACGGAGTAGTTACAGAGTGGTTACAGAGTGATTATAGATTGGTTACAGAGTGGTTACAGAGTAGTTACAGAGTTATTACAGAGTAGTTTCAGAGTAGTTATATAGTAGTTACAGAGTAGTTATATAGTAGTTACAGAGTAGTTACAGAGTAGTTACCGAGTAGTTACCGAGTAGTTACAGAGTAGTTACAGAGTAGTTACAGAGTAGTTACAGAGTAGTTACAGAGTAGTTATAGAGTAGTTACAGAGTAGTTTCAGAGTAGTTACAGAGTAGTTGTAGAAGTAGTAAATGTTGCTTGAAATGGCCTTAGCCGTGTTTTTTGAATGGCCAGGTACTCCCCATATACATCCTCGCCATCTCCTTTCCCTCCACACTTAAGCCCCACAACGTACCCCAATTGGAGATGACATTGTCTCACTACCTCCAGATGATTGAGAGCAGTCGGGACCCTTAAAAAAAGCGTAGGGCCGTGAATATAATTGTGGAATTTGTGAAGTTGAAAATATTTATAATTTTTATACATGAATAACGTCTCTTCTGGAGCCGGTGAGACTTCGGCATCCCCAATTTTTTGAGACTGAAGTTAGTGGAGGGAGGGAAGGAGATGAGAAAGCTGAGCTGTGACCTTTTCGTCAATAGAACCAATCAGTAATCAAAAATGTGTACATATATTATAAAAAAATAAATTATTGATGAATAAACGATTTTATTATTATTAAATTATTAATACTTATAAAATATTAGCCTCGGAATCACATTGCATTTAAAAAATAAATATTGACAAAAATTTTCTTTATAAAGTAATATTTTTCGTTAGTAAAATTGAAAAAGCACCTGTTAAAAATTTAAACAAACTACATTTCGAATATACATTATTAATTAAATAAAAATAAAAAAAATGGCGCAAGACAGAATAGAACAAGGGGAGAAGGAGAAGAAGTAATAAAAATGAAATGATTTTCTGATTGATGATACTTAATAATTAACTTAAATTGACACAATCATCAGTTCCAATTTTTTTGAAATTTTCTAAGAAAATTTAAGTTCATTACGCAAGAAAATTTCTCATCACAGACAACTAAAATTAGTGTGTTTTAATAATTGCATTTAAAAAATCGTGCATCCTTTTGAATGCACGAAATTCTTGCGTATTCAATTCAGGTTCAGTATTCAATTCATTCTTGCGTATTCAATTCAGGTACGGGTTTAAACAGTTTTTGTTAACAAATGTGTATGATAATTTGTCAACAAAGCGGTTACGTCACAATTTTGTATTTATTTGTAGGGAAGAAGGCACATGTGAATATTTCACATAACTATCTTTAATTATGATCTAGAGCGGATAGTAAATGTTAATAAATATTCTTGTATTATTTTAAAACAATTTTTTTAAAGAATAAAACAAAATATGTTACAATTTTTGTTGCATCAACTTTATAAAGCTTAAATGAGCCGTAATTCAAGCTCATATTGTGTGCTCAAAGTTTTCAAAGCCTACAAATATTATTTCTAAGTTCCTAAATTATGTACTCATAATAAACAAACTCCTTCTTTGATGTTCAAACACCGCCATCGAGTGTATTAGGTAAATTAGTTTCACATCATTTGCATATAAAATGTCATTCAAACCGATCGAATTTAAAATGAGAATTTGAAATATCGTTAAATAAATGACGATTTAAAAAGTATTTAAAAGATGACTAACCCAAAAAATACCTTGATTAAATATCGTTTTAAAGTATTTATTAATGTTGAATTGAAGATTTTTAATATAAATTCAGCGTCAAAGACTGGTTTAATTGACTATAAAACATAAAATAAACAAAAATTAATAAAAATATCAAGATTTTTTAATGACCCTGTAGATGAACTTTGTAGTAGCAAGTTGTTAAAGATTTGTCTCTCTTTGACGCGTCAGAGTTCGTATTTACCACTCGTTCTAGCGGCACACTTATTTTGATGGCGTCTCTTTCTCACTTGCTGGTGTGGCATGCTGCGTTTCATTTTGCCAGTCATTTGTAGGCTCTCGACTTCGTGACTTTGGAACAGGTTATCATACCTGTTTTTTACGTTTTTTAAATATTTTCAGTACAAAGTGATATTTATTTCAACGGCTTAAATGTGCAGAATTGATCAGGTGAAACCTTCCTCGGAGGTTCGATTAAATAAATGAAATATTTTCCTGCCCTTAATATTTTATAATTTCGGGGGCGGTTATGGGTACCGCTGCCCTGGGAACCATTTATTGGAAAACTGCTATAGGTCACCTCAAGTGGTTCGTTACGTTTGGTGACTTAGCAGCAGGCTTCGTATTAAGAACAACTAAAAAGTTCAATTCTTTACAAGCCATTAAACTATTATACGTATGTCTAGTTAGAAGCCTAATTGAATATAACTCAGTAGTTTGGTACCCTTATTCATGGAGTAAGATTTGGTCTTGACGGTAGATGCTTCTGCCAATCTGGAGAGAATGGTTGATGGATACTTTTGATATTCGATACTTTGACGGCCGGCGTAATCTAAAGGCAAGCCTCTCGACTCCCAAACCGAAGGTCGCGAGCACGAGCCCGGCAGGCGCAAATAAATTTAATTTGATTAATTTGTGTTGTTTCACAATGAATTAATTCAAATTAATATATATTATAGTGTGTTTGAGCACGTTCCGAGTGGAAGATACTATCATTATCGCCCTGGCGTAAGACCACTATTCAGAAGAAACTTTGCTTGAAATGGCTTTAGCCATGTTTGGTGACCAGGTTTGACTAGCCAGAATACCCCACTTTCCTATTTCTCATCTTCTTCCCTTGCCCACTACATTCAGCCTCACAAACATCCCCCAATTGCGGATATCAGTCTCACTGGCCCCTGACTGGAGCAGTTGGGTCTCTGGTGCGGTATTCATATAAAAAATTATAAAAAGAACATGATAATGGTTTATATCAAAGTGCATCAGCAACTGGAATTATAAAATTACATTCTGAACACAAAACTAGTTTTGACTTTAGAGTCAATCTAAGAGTCCCCAGCTTTAATTAGAGTTACACACAAAACACGAAAATGGTTTTCCTACAATTTTTTGGAGTACATAATCTGCAATACAAATTTTATAACTACATTTGAAATCCGAGAATGGTTTCCTTCGAAATGCGTCAGCAAATGAATTCACAACTGGATTTTTTGTGCAATCTGAACACAAGACTGGTTTTAACTGAATAATAAATCTGCTTACGAGTCCACCAGTCCACCACTTCAAATAATGTAATTTCTACCAGAACACGTGAATGGTTTACCAACGAAGGTATTACAGAATATTAATGGGCTGCAACTAGATTTCTATATAATTTAACACGAATAAAATGTCTTCTTCAAACACAGCAAATATACGTATATTGCGGCACTTTTTTAATTCAAAATTAATAGATTTCTTAGTTTTAATCACGTTTATTGTTTAAAAAACTAACATGTTTCGTAAGCAATGCTCCCTTAATCAGGCTTTTCTTAAAACGAATTACAGCAATAGACATAGACTTTAAGGTGTCAATGGATAGGTGAGAGAGAGAATGGAGCATATGTTACAAAGAGGAAAAGTTTAATAACAGGTAATTTAACTTTTTTTTAAATATTTATTTTAAACATTTATAATATTTTAATTCATGTTTACTTTTATTGCGGACCTCAATTTTATCACCCCTGATTTATTGGAACAAAAGTAGAAATTTTAAGAAACAAACTCATTTCTTCTAAGCTAGTTAACATATTTTAATATTTCTTACACTTCATACAACATGTTTGAAAGCTTAAAAAACTATAATTGAAAATCGCATTTACAACTCAAGCTCATGAAATAAATATTTTTTTTTGTAAAAAGACATATTTTTAACACAAAGGAGATTCCTCCATATAAGTTTTCCTCATAATCCTGTTTGTTATTATAATACAAGATATATTGCTACTATACATGGAATTTTAAGCAGGCACCAACCTATGATAAAATGATGTTATGTGGCAAAAGTCTCAAATGCAAATACTCACAGATAGGAGAGGTACCTCGTTCCCTGGGGAATTCCGCGACAATCCTTTGAACCCAAAAACCCGAACAAAAAGGTTTTTTGTAATGAAGTTTACTGGAGTTTTCCTAACCGAGTAAACTGAGATTTTTCCTGTAAGTTACAACATGGCAGGTCGAATAAAATTAAGTTTGACGAACCGCCCTTGTTTTTAGAAAGGTTTTTCTTGGAATAACTACATCCTGAATTCAGAGAATAACAACCAAAAAGCATAATAAAATAAATTAAAAAAATTATGATGAATGAAATCTAGAAAAAATATATCTTTTTTTAATTTCCTTGGTCCATTAAGGGAGGACGTTAAAGAAAATGATTTTTAATTTCAAGAAAATTTAAGGGCACTTAAAACGTTTCGTATAAACAACAATAAACTAAATTGTTTTGGGGAAAACGTAATAGATATGAATCTCATTAAGGTGATACTTAAAATAATTCATAATCTGCTCTTTCATAAACGGCGCAATTTTAATTACTTTAAGAAAAACAATCTTTACAAGTTATGCTTTAAAATATTACGGTAAAGTAATTGTTTGCGCCCGAACATACTTAATATAATAATAATAATAATAAAAAAATAAAAAGCCTTTTATTTCTTGCAATTAAGTATGTTACAGAGTTGTGTAAAGTAAGAATAAGTGTAATTAATGCTATTTATATAAATGTAATATAGATATCTAAAGTTTTTCATAAGCAAGAACTTATAATAATAAATATTTTTATCCATAAACATACTCATATATATTTCAAGAAAGTGTAGTGTCGGTGATTCAATCCAATATTGTATTAGTAAGCCGCTCTTAAAAGATTTGGGTTTGTTTAAGGAAAAAAAACTATTTATTCGTATTCATATTGCTTGTACAAAAGGGTAAACGGGTACAAAAAAATATATTAATATTTTAAGGCATAGCTTGTAAAGTGTTTCTTTTTTAAATAACGCCATCTTCGAAAGAGCGTAATGTAAATTCTTTTTAGTATCACTGTAAAATAAACAAATCGTCTTGATTCAAGAGATTTGAACAGTATTAAATGGTCAACACTGTACTGTATTGGGATGTGGGTTTTAAAAATTATTTTAATAAAATGGATTTTACAGTGGATCGATAACGATCGATAGGATAACTATCGGAAACTTCTCATCGTTCCCTAGGACAATTGCACATCGCTAACTTACAAACAACAGTTGATGTCGAATATGTTAAGGACACTTAGTCATTGTGAACTGTCACTAAACTTATTCGTTGATGAGAAGTTACTGATAGTTATCCTATCGGTCGTTATCGATCGAGTGTGCTAGGGCCTCTGGACGCACACCTAGAGCCTGTAATTCACTTCACAAGCCACTTCTTTATTCTGTGGTTCTGAATAACACGTGTAAAGTTATTCGCCATTAATATTGTGTTTACGATAGAAAGATGCGTGCAAGTGACTAATGAATACAAGTGGTAATAACATGTAAAATATTCAAAAGCTATTTATTCCATTCAAAAAAAACTCTTAGGCCATAGACCATTTATAAATTGACTCGAATACTTTAATTTTTACAACCCCGGAAAAAAGAAGTCAATTTGCTGACTTAGTATGTTTACAGAAAATAGCAATATTCACATTAAAGTTCCTACTGGACGTAATTTAAGGAGTCATACTATATTCGATCTTGAATTATTTAATAACAATACTGTTTACTTCAATCCACTCTCTCTAATGTGTCGTCATATTGTACTATTGAATGTGACTATAAGGTATCTATGCAAACAGTCTCGCATACTTAAAAAAGCAATATATGTCAAAGATAATAGTTATATTCTTTCTCGAATGTTAATGGTTGTTAATTATTTTATATATTATTCTCTTTTTACACCATATTTTAATGTGTATGTTTTATTTATCATATCTTAATATTTTTGTTTGTCTTGTTATTTATAATTATTGTTGTAGAAAAAAAAATCTTAGTGCTCTCTGTGAACATTTTTAAGAGTAGATACATATATATATATTTTATTTTTAAATAATGAATACCTCGCAAGAGTCCCAACTGCTCATAATGAATACCTCGCAAGAGTCCCAACTGCTCCAGTCATATGGCATCCCCAATTGGGGTATGTTATGAGGCTGAAGGTAAGTGGGAAAGGGAAGGAGATGAGGAAGAGGAATGTGGGGAAGTCTCTCGCTATTAAGATCTAGTCACTAAACACGGTGAATGGTGGCCTTACACCAGGGCGATACTAAGAGTATCTTTTACTCTGGAACATGCCGCAAATATACTATATATTATTTAAAATAATTAATTGTGAAATAACACAAACCAATTCAATAAAATTTATTTGCGCACGCCGAGTTCGAACCCGCGACCTTCGGAATGGCAGTCCAGCACCCTACCGCTGGACTACGCCAGCCGTCATATATAACGTATATATACATATAACATTTTCGTGTCAATACTCTGTAAATATGTTATAAAACAAAATAAATAAAATATAGTGCGTGCATTATATAATATTATTTATTTTTAATTTTTATTTTAATTTTAAATCTTTATTTTTAATTTTAATTTATCTTAATCTTATGTTTTTATACACATGTCGTCCCTGGTCACTAAGCCAAGTGACCCAACCAACCCCTCATCCCGCCCCTAACTTCCCAATACCTACTGATTTTTATGGTTTTATTGAAAAAAAAAATCAAAAATGTCACCGGGTACCAAAATTTGATTTACATTTTCTACTTCAAATAATGTCAGGAATCATTGTTTAAAGTAAGTCAAGTAGGTTCCTTACCACCCTGTACATATTTATATTTTTATCCTTATTCACTAACATTATATTTATATACAGGTAGTCCGGGGATAAAGTGCATTAACTTCGGGAGGTGATTCTACATAATAGTATAAGTAAAAAAGATAAATAACTTTTATCGAAATTCCTACTTTTATGGGTACTTTTTTTGAAAAAAGATAAAATTGCTTAGGCGTGTACAGACAACACTATTATTTTCCGCTGTTATAATACGTAACAATCACATCTGCTACAGTCGCGCCCGGCTGACTCACAGCAAATTTATCGAGCGAGTTTGTACCTTACACTAAGGATTTTTAAATGGTACCTCTTTTTGTGTGGGAAAAAAAAGTTGGAATTTCGGAAAAAGTTATTTATCTTTTTTACTCCTACCATCATGTAGAGTGACCTCCCGAAGTTAATTTACTTTACACCCTGTATTAATTTTTTAAAATGATATGTATAATTTTTTTGATATATAAAATGGAGGCCTCAGCACGGGTAAACCACCCAGTGAGGCCAACATTATTGGATTGTGCTATAAAATAATGCAAAAATATTGTAACAAATAAAAAAAATAAAAATTATTTCATAATATTTGTAGTCAGAAGAAAGACTATTTTAGATTCCGTGGATAACTCGGCGACTCGGAAATCAATTACAGGATCTCTCGACAAGTCGGAGACGTGTTGTTTAACTAATTTAACACTTCGGACACCTTCTGAGAAAAGACGAAAGTTCGGAGTGATCGAAGGAGTTGACGGACGTAAAAGGGAAGGAAAGGTCTCAAAACTATTGAAAGGGCCAGGTGAAAGCTTAGGCTGCGTATACGTTCGCAAATGTATACGCAGCATTATATAACCAAATTCTACAGTCACTTCAGGTGTATAAGGAGCTATGAAGGAGCCGAAGCAATGCAAAATAGAGCATAACATTTTCTTCCAAGAAATCAGTTTTTTCGTAATTTGGGAGGCGGATACGGGCCTACAACTCTGCCGTAGGTGGTGCCAAGTGGTTTGCTACGTTTGGAGATTTAGCAAGGTTTCCGGGGTTCATGGAGTGAGGTTTGTCCAGGTCTTGGCGACGGACGCATCTGTCCACCAACTGCGTGGCAGGTCTGGTCGGAAGAGGCCTCTTCAAACGTCTTCTTCTTGACCATAACGACCCATCGCCTTGCACCGTAGTGGGTGGGATGGATTTCTATGTCCATCACTCCCCGTCACATAGACCCACAGATTCCTACCCACCCCTCACACCTTTTTTCCTTCCCAGAACTTCCTCTCCTTCCTTTCCATTAAAGATACTCATCAACCCCAAAGATGACATGGGACCTGAAGGTTTTTTTTCCTCAAGGTCACTGGCAGAGAAAGGATGAAAGTAGACTGAATGCTGTAGAAATCAAATCCCTGAGGCGTATGTGTTGTAAAACCATATATGATCGTGTGAAGAATGTGGAGATCCGAAAAGAATGCAAGGCCGATGTGAGCGTAATAAGTAAGATTTAAAAAGGGACGCTTAGATGGTTTGGACATGTAGAGCGAATGAATGAAGAAAGTAGTGTCAAGAGAATATATGACGCAAATGTGAATGGTAGAAGAAGTCGAGGACGCCCGAGGAAGACATGGCACGATCAAGTGAATCAGATACTTGAGTCGGGCTATGTCAAGAGTCAGAATAATAGAAAAGCAAGTATGATAAGATGTATGAATCTGAATGAGGCGAAGAGTGTATGCCAAGACCGAGTTGTTGTGGCGGTCCGTCCTCTCTGCCTACCCCTGCGTGGAAACGGCGTGATGATTAGTTAGTTAGGCAGCATCCTATGTGGACCTAATGAAAAAAAAAAACTTTTTTTAATAAGTAATTTTAAATTCTATTAGTTCATTTGCATGTTCATTTTAGTATTAGTTTTTTTTATAAATGCAATTATTTTTAATATTTCCATGAAGGGTGGCGATCCTCCTACTTCAAAATAATGTATCTCTTTTATCTAAAGACATATCAAATTATTCCGTGCTCTCAATCTATCTCTGAGTAACCTAAAAACCTCGCATCATGTTGCAATGAATAATAAAATAAACGGTTAAAATGCACCTTTGTATTTTTTAGCCGATCGAGCTTTTTTTTTCTTGCACGATTTTTCCCAATAATCAGATGTCAGTAAGTTGCACTAGCCAAAAGATTTAACTACTAAAATTTGGCACCAATTCAAAGTGCACAAATTCTCATGGTGCTAATTGAAGATGAATAATTGAAATGTTGTTCCTTTTTACAAAGTGCGTCTTGGCTCATCATTTTGCGTAAGATGATTTTTGTGTAGGAATAATTGCTTCGGATTAATTTGTCGAATCCAAAATAAGGGTTGTATGTTGTTAGAGTAAAATTATTTTTAATAAATTTCTCAATCAAGCGCTCTTTAAAATTCTGTTATAACTTATTTATGTAATAAAACTATTAAATTGTTACATAGGTTATTGATAAAAAGATTGCGTTGCAATGCCACTTAAATAAAGACATTGTTTCGCCCTGCGTGTCCTTTCCCATTCGAACCCGATCTTCTTCGGTCTCCTCTCCCGCACCATCGTTCTCCTTCAACTCCATCGTCTTTCCCCTCCCCTTTTCCGCTTTCACTCGTCCCGCCAACCCCCTTCCCTACCGCCTTTCGCCGCCACCCCTTACTGTAGCTAAACTACATGAAATACACTCATTTTCCTATTGTGCCACTTATTGTTATTTTTTTACACAAATTTAAAGATCCCAGAGCTCATTATTGTATAGAGAAAGATTCACGGGTGTGCACGTAATAACTCACCAAAGTTTCATCACAATCGGAAGATTGGTATAGGAAATAATTTCATAATACTAGAGCTCACATGCACCATACACAGGATTGATTCATGACATGTACACAACAATACACCAAAGTTGCATTGCAATCGGGTGAATTCTTTAAGTACCGCATAAGGGACAAACAAAGATACATTCATTTTTATATATTAAGTTATTCAGTTATTTTTCCTTATAGTTATGAATCGTATTGTAATAAAATTGTTTGAAAAGAAAATACTATTCCGATAATATTGGTCGTAATAATAATTATAAATATATTTGGATCACTTTAGCGTTATTTGTTTGAGAAGATTGCCTCAAGTGCGATTTACAATTAAATTTAGGCATTTTACGTACTCCCTCTCTATTAAACTTATTACTTCGATTTATTTCTAGTGACCTATAACTTAGATTTATAACTCGTGACTTACAACTATCCGCTATAATAAAACTAGTGACTTACAAGACCTATAACTTGTGACCTACAACTAAGACTTATAACTAGTGACTTAAAACTAAGAAGTTTATCTAAAACTAGTAACTTTGCCGTATAACTTGTCACTTACAACTAAAACTTGTGATTTAAAGTACATGTTTCAGTCAGTATTCTAGTTCATGAATAACATACTTATTTACATTTACAAATAATATACTGTCCTTCCTGGAATGAGTTACTTCCATATAATTGAAAGTACTGTTTTTATATTTCGATATTAATATATTATTAATAATCTTAATCATAAAAATTACCTGAAATAAACATAATATGAATATGTATTTTTTTGTTGCACAACCCTAAATAGCCTGCACCGGCACACTTATTTGCTGTGCATCTCTTTCCATCTTTTTACAATGAGATATTGTGGTCTCTTTTTCCCGACCCTCGGCGTCGGTGGTGCCAGGGATCGCAAACATTGGAATTTTTATTTTATTGATCTTTTAAGTAATTATTGTGCGTGATGCGATAGAATACATCTGCTTACATAATATTTGATATTTAAAAAAATTGCAAGACAATATACATGATAAAAAAAATAATAAAAAAGTACTACTTGTGTCCAATGGTACAAAATCATTGTTTTTGGTTTTTCTATAAACAATATATGTTTTTGTCTATTCTTAGGAAATACTTTGAGGGGGGTTTTTATCCTAAACTATCGTGAATAAAAACAGAGGATTTAGAGGAAGAAACTAATATATTTAATGAAACTAAGTCAAAACATTGCTAAACGAACTGAGTGATAATCAACATACAAATACTGTAAATAAAATGTGAAAACAAGACACTCAATAAAAACAGAGGTTATAGAGGAAGGCGGAAGAGGAAGGGAAATATTTTATACATAGATTATTAATTATTACTGTTATTATATTGTACAAGTTTGCCAAAAAAACAATTTCAAAATTTAACCGCTTGGGCACATAAGCTTGTTTTCACGACAATTTAACGTAGGTAGACATATGAATGACGTATATCCCGCACCTGAGTTATAAGTAAAAAAAATCTTCCCTGGGTTTACTCTTAGACACCTGCACATTGATATTATTTCAATATTTCTGTGGGTTGCTACTAAAATGGCAAAATATATATTTTTAATATCCCCACACAAGAAGCCCTGAGAAACAACAATTCACTTAAGGCGTTGGTCATCCATGGAGATTCTGTGGGTAGGGTCTTTTAGAGAGAGGAAGAAGAGGAAGTTCTGGGTAGGAAAAAAATAAAAGAGGTGGATCGGAATATGGGGGTTAGTGTGTTCAGGAGTGAAGAACGTATGACTCCATCTCTCCTTCTGCGGTACAAAGCGTTGGGTCGAAAGAGTTCGGCTGGAGAGGTCAAAAGTTGTCCCTTAAACAATCTCTCACAGGTGAGCAAAAGCATCCACCGCCAAGACCTAGACAAACCCCATGAATCATAGCACCTCTGCTAAATCACCAAACATAGCGAACCACCGGCCTATAGCAGGGGTGTTGGTTATCCAATAATTGGTTCCCGTGGCGCCAGTACGTCTCCCAAATAATGTCAGTTATACATATGTATTTCACGAGACTTATGTAGAATTTATTTTTTGTATAGATGGTTAATTTTAAGAAAAGTGATTATCTACTTAAACATTGGCCTCCAAAACGAACATTCTATTCTCGACAACGAAGTGTTCTTTTAGAATTCGCATAACAACTCAGTTTTTACTCACAAAAACTATATATAAAAAAAACTGTCGTTGACTATTTTAGAATCAAGCCAGTTTTATATTGTTCAGTTTTTGTTTAAAGAATCAAACACCAATGGTTCACGACTGCTTTCATGTTTTTAGAGCACACATGAGCTCGGTCCGGTGATATGAGTTGATCTCGACCTGATCTTTTCGTTCCTCTCATTTTTCCTTTATTATTGCTGCAGTTCTGTCCGGCCTCTGTTACCAAGCGCTATGCACTGCACACCACTACACTGTACAGTGCACCAATCAAACGGTAGGTACTGGGAAGCGAAAGGCGAATTTACAAACCTTTCCTGACCGTAGTTCTTAATTGTCAAAACGACCATTAGCAAATTTAATAGGAGGAGGAGGTTTTCTTTTATTATTTCAATGAAACAGTATGATAGGTGTTTAAGATGAAGCTATTTCCGTAAAGGTAAAGGTCTCAATAGTTTAAATTATTCTTAGTAAATTGATTATTTATCGTTGTTGATACTTTATTTTTAGTTTTAAAATGGTTATTGAAAAAAAAATATGGTCGTTTTTGACAATTAAGAACTATTTCAATGCATGGTCATCCTTTTAGGTGTGGTTTTTTAAAGATAATTGTGTAAAAAAATATAAAAAGACTTACTGACACGTTTGTTTTGCTGCTCCCAGCCGTCTGGGGCCGGTGAGACTATGGCATCTCAAATATTGGGTGTTATTTGAGGCTGAGGGAAGCGGGAATGGAAGTATATGTGGAAGAGGAAGGTGGAAAGTACCTGGCTATTCAGATCCGGCCAACAAATACGGCTAAAATCATTTGAAGTAACATTTCAATTCTGGATACTTGTCTTAGACCAAGGCTATACTGAGAGTATCTTCCACTCTGGAAGAGGCGCTAATACACCATACGTTATTTATAATTAACTAATTGTGAAATTAAACAAATTAATCCAATAAAAATTACTCTGTTTAAAGGGCAATCCGTTGTTAACAGGCTGATTGCCATCTCTAATGCACAGACGCAATGTGGAAATGCTGAGTCTGTTCGGCATAAATGTGAGGTATTTTAATTGAGCCTTCTCTAAGAGCTGGCAGCATTAATCCTCGGTGATCTTATGGGAGTGGAACACCCTTTTACAGTTGATATTGGCTTCATTAGAAAGGTTCGCCTCTTTGACTCGTTTTTGTGTAAGTTGTCTCGTATGTGGAACGAGCTAACGGAATCTATTTTTCTTCCCTCGTATAATCCGGGCCTCTTCAAGATCCTCGCTAAAAAAATCCTTCCTACAGCCCCTACCTTGAATCTCCTCGCATCGCTGAGCAACCGGGTGGCGACATGGTTTCCTTGCTTTAACACTGTACAGACAAGGGCGCCAAGAGAACGAAAATTGAAAATAATGTAAAAAACGGACTTACCTATGCATCGCGTCTATACTTAGATATATATTTTCATTATTGTGTGTTGTACTGAGCTACGGTTTGTAAATATCCCACCGGGAAAAGATTCCCGGTTAGCCTCCGTCAAACGGAAACCGAAATTAAATCACAGCAGGCATGCTTTTAATATATGCGCCTTCTTATTCCCGAACTCTTTAAAGCCAAAGCGATTGAACCCAACTCCTTTCAGGCTGCAGGTAATTGATATTGAAGGATTGAAGCCTTAATTTGCACAAAAAGGTAGGTTTATATTGGTTAACTTCTGGGGTGTTGTGTTACCTACTCCTTATTCCTTAAGCCAAAGTATTGGACCACTTTGGAGAGTCCATCAACTGCGCAGATACTTCAAATCACCAAAAAATAAGCGGGTTGAAACAAAGACAGCAATGTCCATTTATTTTTATTTTGAGTAATACGCAAAAATGCATTTGGCATTTTACACACTTTGGTTTCTTAGAACAGGCAATCTGCCTAGCTAGGAACTAAATCGACCTAAAACAAAGTAATAACACTTGTATTCATTTTAAATGTATTCTTTTTTTTTTAAACCCTTTAATAATAATTGGATGACTTGTATAGCGCCGTTTTTGTGAAAAATCACCTCATACACTTATTCATATAAATGATCATCTAGTAAATCCACGTTATGCAAGGGTATTATATAAGTATAATTAACACAAAACAATACAAGAACAACAAGTTAATCTACAAAACTATTAAATGGGAATATAATTCACCGACTCCAGATATTTTCATATCAGAGGGTTCGGCTCGGTGGAATTCCTAATTTGACCGATAAATCCTACAGATCCATAATAATAATAATTTAAAAAATCTTTCGTAATCCTACATGTATTTAAAATGACTGATTTTTGCATTTTTATATACAAATTCTTTGACAAATCTAATTTGCCTAAATTTTTAATGAGAGAGCTAGGTATAATGCCAGTAGCCGAAATTTTATTATGTAATATTATTTCTGTTATTTTGGCTTTAAATGTATCAAAAGTAAATAAATAAATAAATAAAAATAAAAATATAGCTCATACATCAGAATAACATAATATAGGTTATAATTTATAAAGCTAGCTATTTTCCATATATATATTAAAAATAATAATTTCATTGTTTAATAGAAAATGTCAAATTACGAGAATGACACTTTGAAAAACAATAATTGTTAAATAAAAATTCTATTTTAGAAAATATTTAAATTAGTGAATTTCAATCGATTTGAATCGAATCAAGAATTATAGATATTTTAAATAAATAGGTTAATAATTTTGGTATAAACGTAGAAGGGGCCTAGGAAAAGAAAATAGGCTACTCGAAATATACTAATTCTGCGCAGACGAAGTCGCGGGCAGAAGCTTGTTAAACATAAAAGTCAAATATTTTTTTAATCTGGATGATTTACCAACAATTGAATATAATCGACAGATGATTCCTATCGTGAAAGATTAATGTGCAATATTCAATTTCGATAATTTGATTAATGTATTCTTCATGCAAATGATACGTGTTATTGAAAGCATAATATTATGCAAAGCATTCGTATTTCAACAGGCAAAGTAATATGTACATTTTGTATGAGTCGAATTACTGCCCACTTGAAAACTGTCGGATGAAACCGTTAGAACATGTGTTTAATATCTTTCAGTGCATTATTAAAAGGAGAATATTTTTGTTTTGTTTTTTGTGTTGCACATGGGAAAAAATTGTAGAGCCATACATAAGTCATTTCTTGTGAGAGTTTGGCGGTTTGCGAATACAGTTGGGTTCGTAATTTTTTTTTCTCAGGACGATTTGTAAACAAACATTGCGATGTATTTTATGAATATGACGCATAGGACAGCTGATCTCAATTATAACATAAATACAGAAACTTCATAATATCCCACGTCTTTTCTTTAAATTATTAAAAACGTGGTACGAATAGAATCAAAATATTTGACTTCAAATGATAAATGATATATTATATTATTATATACTTTTTTACACGTATATTTTCTCTGCATACCCATTCGTTGACACTTATTTATATTATATATGTGTAGTATTCGTATTGTCGTATTTTGTTATTCGGCCGAGTAGCTATATTTTCTAAATATGTAGATATATTTTCTCGGCATATATTATGTATAAGTAGATATAGCGTATTTCTTAAGCAGACTGCACATATAAGTATGTCGTATTTTGTTATCCGGCCGTGTAGCCAAATTTTCACACTTATTTATATGATGTATAAGTAGATATAGCGTATTTCTTAAGCAGACTGCGCATGTAGGTATGTCGTATTTCTTTATTCCGCTGCATAACCTCACAGCATGCTCCTTCGGGGATTTGGAATTATTATTAGTAAAAATATTTTTTTAGAGGATTTACACTCAAGACGACTGCAGATATAAGTATATCGGCTATGGTTTTTGGATTTTTATATGTGAGTCTGCTACGTGTAAATAGTCCCAGATATCTCTGAACGTAATACCCAAAAATATATAATTGTGAATTTATTTGCACGATCAATAATATGTATATCACAGAAGAATGGTTGTCTATACAATTTCTATTGAAAAACTGAAACACTAACCTTTGATTGTCGTTCTCTGCAAGTATAAGAGGCCTCCCTTTTTATTCCAAAATTGAGGTACAGAATATCAGCACAATTCTTAATATCACGAAGACAACCTTTACACTTCGGAAATATAATTCACAATCCAAAAAGCATGCGTTCTCAAAATCCAGCAATGATGAAGGGAGTGTTTTTTTTTCATAATAACAATTTCCATGACGACAGTTTCAAGAGAGAATTTCCATGACTACAATACATTATATTAATGTTTCTATTATCGACAAACACTGTCAAACAGCCATTTATGTAACATAAAAATATTAAAATTATTTTTTCGAACAAACAGAACAAAACATATTATAATGCCTAACCAGTTGTACTGGCAGTATGGATATATTGCATACTTACTAATAGAAATAATCTTTTAGGGGATCAACTGTCCGGGTCAAGGTTGGGTAGGCTGTTTGGGTCGGCTCTTCTCGTTTTCAGATTATAACTTCTTCGGTTCTGGGTATCGCTTTCATCCAGGCCATTTCTCTGTAGTATTTTGAAGCATTTATTTATTTATTTTGTATTTCTCGCCCTGATGGGCTTTTACATGTTATTTTTTTTTTATTAACAAAGTACATCTAAATCAGCATTACAAACAAATCACACATAAGCAAAAAATAAAATTAAATAGCAAAGTACATCTAAATAAACATTACAAATAATTAAAATAAAAGTATAAATAGAATCTAAAACAAAATCCATAACAAAATCATGAACAAATTCAAAGTCAAAATCAAAAACAAAATCAACAACATAATCTAAAACAAAATCAAATACGAGTTAGTTAAAGCAAGATACCCTACCATGCAAAATAGAGAAACAACAGAGTGCGATAAGTACAATTCGTAGATTGAGCAAAGGAGAACTATGTGGTATGTTGAATTAAATATTATTGATCTTTTTTCCGATATACATCTTACTATGAGGTGTTTATACTTAATAAATGATGTGTTAAACATATCCGCAACGTCCAACGAATTGGAGTACGCAATTGTGATTCCGTGTTGGAGTTTTCACAATAAAAGCATTGAGTCATCCAGGAGTTCTTTGGTCTTCCTCTTGATGACGACTGCTGATGAAGCTCCATTGACATTGGCCTGCTTTACTGTGTGGTCTGGTAGTCTCCATCTTATGTGCCCATACCATCTCAACTGTCGTTCCTCCAGCTTACCTGACGCACAGGCTACGACGGATGCGTGAACTTTTAATCCTAGCTTTTAGTGATACTCCTGCCAACCATCTAATACCATTTTTCTGCTTGGGTTCTAGATAATATATATTAAATAGCATGTTTCATGATTTCTGTTCTACAAAATTATTATAGGTTTCTTAAAGCCCTTACATAGTACAATCATTTGGTAGTTTTACCTGGAAAGTTTTCCGGGAGTTTTGAATATTGTTAATGTTATAGATTTCAATGGGCTCTTTCCGAATTTCAACTTTGCCACCTTGGTTGTATCTTTGCAGCTCACGCCGCCTAAAAGCTGTGTTTTGACAATATTTCATGATAAAATGATAATAATGTATAAAATAAATGTACCTGCATGTACAAAATAAACTAGAAAAAATTTGTTTTGTAAAATCAATGATTTTGGCCGCAAAGCAATCTTTAATATGCGATTCGGCTAAAAACTCATTTCCACACCACATTTAGAGTAAGACGAAATAATTATGCAATTATAGGTTCAACCTGATATAATAACGAAAGCTGTTTTTGCATGTAATTTAAATAATCATCTTAATGAATCCAGTTATATATATAAAAATAATCTCGTGAGAATCGAGATGCTTCAATAAAAATATCAGGTATATTGAGGCTATTTCATTGAAATGAATGAGGCAATATTGGTATGTAAAAATATCAATTACTGTATTTACATATTGATATCTAAATGTGTTTTTTTTTTGCTGCCGAATTTTCATAGGAATATTTTAGTGGCGTTATTCCAAATGTAATTAGCATATCTTTATATATATTAAAAACTGTTTGTTCGAGATAAAATGACACGATGTTTTTTCGAGATAAACTCCGGAACTACTTAACCGATTTTGTTGAAATTTGGTACTGTGTGTAATTTGGTCCAACTTAAAAGATATGATAGTTTTTATCTTGATTATTGACCTCAATATTTACTAATGCGAATTAAATGTTCTTTAAATGTTTGTTATGGGACAATGCTTTGTAATTATTTGTAAGTTCCATAATTTTTTTAACAGATGGCGGTGTGAGTTAATTTATTGACACAACACTTGGTTGTCTTGATTAGGTAACCATCCAGTAGAGAGCGTTATGTTTCGTAAGCCACAGCAACGCATAACCGGGTCAGCTAGTAATACCTCACAAGAGTCCTAACTGCTCCCGTCTGGAGCAAGTGAAACTATGGCATCCCCAATTGTGGTATGTTATGAGGCTGAAGGTAAGTGGGGAAGGGAAGGAGACGAGGAAGAGGAAAGTGGGGAAATACCTGGCTATTCAGATCTAGTCACTAAACACGGCTAAAGCCATTTCAAGCAACGTTTCAATTCTGAATGGTGGTCTTACTCCAAGGCGATACTAAAAGTATCTTCCACTCTGGAACGTGTCGCAAATATACTATATATTATTGTTTTAAATAATATATAGTATATATATTTTTTTTTAATGTCTAATAACACAAATCAATTAAATAAAATTTATTTGCTCACGCCGGGTTCGAACCCGCGGCCTTCGGAATGGGAGTCTAACGCCCTACTACCGTAGTCAATGTCTATGCATACTACCTATATATTTTCTTTAGATTAGCTCCACACAGGAGGCCCTGAGGAGGAAAAATCAAACCTTTTAAGGAAAATCAACCTGTCTCTCCCGGTCCGGCCTGCCAAACAGTTGGTGGGCAGACGCATTCGCCGCTAAGATTTGGACAAACCTCACCCCATGAACCCGGGCACCCCTGCAAAGTCACAGGTCACTGCAAAGGCCAAATCCAATAAATGGTTCCCGGGACGACGGTATCCATGCCCTCCTCCCAAAATGAAATATAATAAAAATTAATACATATAAGAATAGACAAACAACTACAGATAAACAAGTACCTATAGACAAATAAAATGTCGATTATTTTGATCAAATAGTGGTGTATACAAGGTTATTATTTTGATCAAATGGTATCTAATGTATACAATTTTATTATTTTGATCAAAGAGTGGTATATACAATGTTATTATTTTGAAATAGTGGTGTATACAAGGTTATTTTTCAACTTTTCATTTATTAATTACGCCACAAAATAATTATGCGATTATTCAAGAAGTCATGTAACTTTGTTTAAACAATGCTGAATACATTTATGTCTGGCGTGGTCGAGTGGCAAGGCTCTCGACTCTCAATCCTAAAGTCGCGGGTTCGAACCCGGCGTCCGCAAATAAATTTTATTTAAAAATTAATAAAATAAAAATTATATATAGTACTACATTTGCGGCACGTACCAGAGTGGAAGATACTCACAGTATCGCCCTGGTGTATGACCACCATTCAGAATTGAAACTTTGCTAGAAATGCCTTTGGACGTGTTTGGTGACCAGATGTGAATAGCCAGGTATATCCTTACCTGTCTCTTGTCTCCATCTTCTTCCCCTCCCCACAACCTTCAGCCTCACAACATAACCCACTTTAGTTTCATTGGCTGCGGACGGGAGCACTAGAAAAAAAAACGCTAGATCCCCAACTCAAAAGTCAAAAACTTAGAAAACAGGATTAGTTAGGTACTTACCGACGATATTGAGTTCTGTAGCCAGAAATGAACATCGACGTCCCTGTAGAATGTACCTCTCAAAGGTCCCGGTTGACAATAATCCCCTTTGTCCCGGTTGAAACGGGCGATATGACGTGATTGTAGCAACTTGTACAAAGAGCCGACCTCCGATGTCCAATTGCTTCTGTACTTTGCTCATCCTGAACACACTCTAGGAAAAGCTACAGTCACGGAGACAAATAGTGCATCCACATTAAATAATTATGTTTTTCTTTATAACATTTAAAACTTACTCCTATATAATTTGAAGAAAAGGTTTTGTGGCTATCTGTGAGTAATTTGTATTAGTTATGAAGTAATTTAAATGAGTAGATACCAAATTGAATATAACTAACCTCTTTTGTCACCGCATTGTAAAGTTCACTCAGAGTATATTGAAAAAATATATGTAACACACAAGGGTCATCCGTAAAGTAGTACGCCGTGCGGAGCGCTGGCGAATAGAGTAGCCGCTAGACCAGACCAGTACTAACAGTTGTATTTCAGCTGTATGTGTGCAAAGTCACATCTCGCTGGTATTGACTGTGAGTGTTTACTTGTTCAAGAAAATAGAGAATGCCACCAGTTGTGAAGTTAAAGTTGTGATTAAATTTCTCAATTTATTATAGGACATTTACCTATATAAAAAATAATAATTTACTCCTATTGAATAATTAAACAATATAAAATTGAAAAATCTAAAATTAACAAAGCTGTCCGACAGAAGATATCTGTTGTCATTTTAATTTTTAAGATCATTATTTCCCTCTTTTACAGCCCTGCGATATTGCAACAGATTTCATTTCATGTTTCTAATAGAGTCACAAGAACTAAAAATATCTTTCGAAACAACAACAATATCAATAACAATTATTTTAAGCTCCCTTATATCTTTAAAGCATATTTCGCCCACACTTTCTTTCTATTAGAGCACATATTAGTGTTTCTAAAATTAAATCTTATATTTTTTACAATTATTCACCGGTGCCAGTAAGACTATCAGACCAGGGGACTAAAGATGAGGACGAGGAAAATAGGGAAGTACCTGGCAATTCAGATCAGTTTTAATAAGTAGGCTGAAGCCATTTCAAGCATGGTTTTGAATCTGAAAGGCAGTCTTTCAGTAGAGTGATATTGAGAGCAATTAATATGGTACTGTGAAATTTGCTTAAACGATAATTATTACAATATTTAATATACATAATGTATCAATAAGAAATTAAAATTCTACTGTAAAATGCAGAACTGATCGCAGAATTTTTTTTTTAAAAGTATGGTACGGCACACCATCCTCAAAATGCTTCCACGTGCTTCTACTTCCTTATTCTACCGGTATTTCAATGTAAAATGCTCCGAGGAACTAGCGTCATTGATCCCCTCGGCACCGGTGCATTGTCGGGAAACACGTCAAACGCTCGCCCAACATATGTACACGGTTGACATTTGTCACATGAGAACTGGTCGCTTTAACGACTCGTTCTTGAGTTCAACAGCTCGGTTGTGGAACTATTTGCCGGCCTCTGTGTTTCCTCTTTTCTACAACATGGATCTCTTCAAGACCCATGTTCACTCCTTCCTCTCCTCAAAAAGACCCTCCACGCAGCATCTTCAAAGATGACATAGGCTCCGAGGGAAATTATTTTCCTCAGGGCCTCCTGTACGGAGTTAATATAAAAAATAAAAAAAACATGTATGCAGAAGCGCGTAAATACGCACATAAACACATACATCCACACCCATACACACACAAACACACACATATTTAAATACATATATCATCCTAATTTGACTGCCCTAAAACGGAATTTTCCTAGTTGGGCAGCTAAAACATTCTATAAATAATGTATAATATATGTATAAGAAAAGTAAATAAATAAATAAAAATAAAAATATACATACCCAAACACATATGTATGTGTACACATACATACACATGAAATCACACATAAATACATATATACACATACCAACACATACACACACATATATATATATATATATATATATATATATATATATATACATTATAAATACACCTATATAACCACGTCCTCACACATATAAACAATATATACACCTCTGTAAGAGAAACAGGCTACTAACACTGTCACATTCACTCATCAAAAAGTCCCCGAGCGCCTTCCTGAAACTGTCGTATTTGGCTATGGACGTTATTTCTATTGTTAAATTATTAAAGTTTTTAGGAGCAAGAAAGTTAAACTGCGTCTGTACCATTGAGGTTTTTGTTGGGGGAATAGTATAATTGGACCTTGCACATATTAGTGTTTCTAAAATTAAATCATATATTTTTTACAATAATTATTCACCGACGCCAGTAAGACTATCAGACCAGGGGACTAAAGATGAGGACGAGGAAAATGGGAAATTACCTGGCAATACAGATCAGTTTTAATAAGTAGGCTGAAGCCATTTCAACCATGGCTTTGAAACTCAAAGGCAGTCTTTCAGTAGAGTGATATTGAGAGCAATTAATATGGTACTGTGAAATTTGCCCAAACGATAATTATTACAATATTTAACATACATAATGTATCAATAAGAAATTAAAATTCCACTGTAAAATGCTGAACTGATCGCAGAAAATAAAAAAAACATATAGTACGGCACACTATCGTCATAATGCTTCTAAGAAATCGCCAATGTAGTCATTTTTTAGACCCCATACAGTTTCTCTTTGCATGTTCAAATACTGTCGAGTCAAAGACATAAAATGTCTGTGAAAGATCAACCAACATAATATATTGTCGTTCCTTCATTGAGTCGTTATTTTTATTCGTCATTTTTACCAAAACAGAAATGGAATTGTGGCTATTTTTATTGCTAAATAATACCATTATCGCAGGAACCCCTGCAAAATAAGTATATTTATTCTGAACTAAAAGACATTACAACTGATGTTTTTCATATATAAAGCTAGGTGCACAACATAACATGACACTTAGATTTACAGCACTAACTTTGATGTCGTGGGGAGAATGTTGGAATAGTTGATCGGTGTTGTATCAACATTAACAATAGGTACAAATGTTAACATTCCTAAAATGCACTTTATACTAAAATAATGATTTTTTTATACTGTACCTACTGAAACGTAGTCCTATTTTATAATTTTCATTAATTTGTGATTCAAAAAACTATTACCTATTCCCCTATTGACGTTATTACGTTATCTTCATTTTGATTCAACTTTGCAAAACTGCACGAGAAAAGTGACCATAGGTGTTACTTTAAAGAAAGTTTCAAATTTCATTTCTTTTTGAAAATTCAAGAAATAATTTATGAGTAGTGGAACGTTTGTTGGACTTGGTAAATGGGATACATAGGTTTAAGGCGGATTCAGACTGGGTCGACGTACGTACGCATCGCTACGCCAAACAATGCTTATCAACCATACATTTTCTATAAAAATGGCCACAGACATCGCACGTCGCGATGCGTGTGGCCAATGTGATTCTAAAACATAAATTTTCATTGAAAATCTACGGTTGCTAAGAAGCCCAGATATTGTTAGGCGTAGCGATGCATACGTACATCGACCAATCTGAATCTACCATTATACATGTAGTTTCAACATTCTTCAACAGATGTCATTAGTATAGTATATATTTATAAGTGTAGTTTTGAGGTGTTTCAACAGATGTCAGTTGAGGAGCATCTTAGAGGAGTGGCGGCTTTCTTTTCTAATGCATTGTATACATAATTGAACCGGTCAGTGATTGAGTTAACACCGAGTTTGGATCCCACCCAGGCGTCGCGTTTTCAATTCCTCGTTAGCACAATACAATAAACAATCTAATGCAGAGTTTGTTTCTAATGCACGAGTAGTTATAGAGATAACCGTTGATGCACAATAGATAGTTGGACTCTCTCAGTAACGGGTTCTCTGGCTTCAGAATTACTTAGACTTAGAGCATCCAATAAGACGGACGTCTGGTACTGTTAATTATTCAATATAAATCGTACTTTAAAGTAAATAAAGTAACGGAGTAGTCATCTCGACGAACATAGTATTGGAGTTTCTGGATTAAATACATTTTATATATATATAATCTCAATCGGAAAATATGTTTTTAACGACATTCGTATTTATTTTTGAACTTGCAAGATTATTAGGATTTTTTAAGCATAATTTTCAATTAGGTAATTAACGAGACTATGAGGTAATTGACAATTTCATTTAAAATGGAATTATGTCAAACAACCAACAATTTCTGCATTTTTTAAAAACGGTGTACATTTTATTTGGTCCGGGACTGTAGCTCCTTCTGTCAGTTTCAAAGAGATTACGTAGCATACTGAAACAACAGATTAGCCGTTTTCAAGTCTGGCAAGGATCAGGACATTTCCTGCTACTTGCACTGTTACTCTGTTACTCCAGTATTACTGCGCTTATGTCATTCTCAACATTCAGACACGGACTTTTGTGAAATGACTGGTTGTCTTGGAAATAATCCAAAATGTTAATTTACTTCATAAATTCATATAAACGCTTAAAATAAAGATAGTAAAATCATAATTCATTACAACTTTTATTCAGAGTTAAAAAAATATATACAAAGGTTTTGTGACAGGATAGTAGCCGAATAGACCCCGTCTGTTCTGTACTCTGCTAGCGAAGGTCTCCATCATTGAACAAGCAGGGTTTCCCACATTCAAGATGAAACCCGGTGGTGGAGAAATTTGAAAAATAGATTTTAATAAATTGTTGCTGTCACTGTTGCTCTTACTCCACCGGATATTGAGCGAAAGGAACAATGCACCTCGGGCTACTAATACCTAACTAAAATCGAGGTTTTGTATTTCCCACTTTTCTCCTCCAAAATTGGACTGATTTTCATTTTTTTTACCAACTACATAAGAAAAAACTATTTTATGTCTGTACGTTTTGCTGTTTTTAAAAAAACATTGTGTAGTTTGTATACTAAACGTCTTTTGACGGCGTTTAAACCTGTCAATTTTATTGATTTTTTGAAGGTCATAACTTCTATAAAAAGTAACTTATCAAAAAAAAATACAAAAAGTACCGACACGCTAGTAGTTGATATCTATTTTATTTAAAAATAATATTTTCTCTAGGGTTAAAATCCAGAGAGATAAATAGGGAATACGTTAACCCCTTATACTTATACGGTATCCCCTTAATGGTGAAAATAGGAGTAATTCAACTATGGTGAGGTTATACGTAATCCGGAAACGTATATCTCACTTTTTAAAATATAATGAAATAAAAAAATATATATATAATCATTATTTTTTTAATACAAAATTATGTATTAAATCCATGAATTTATGAATTTTTTAAATATATTTTGATTTTTTAAATATGAATACTACACAAGATTTCCAACTGCTCCCAAACCCCTGGAGCCAGTGAAACTATGGCATCTGCAACCGGGGTATGTTGTGAGACTGAAGTTGTGGGGAGGGGAAGGAGATGAGATAGAGGAAGGTGGAAAATTTGTTCAGATTTGATCACCAAACACGTCTAAAGCCATTTTAAGCAACGTTTCAATTCTGAATGGTGGTCTTATACCAGGGCGATACAAATCAATGAAATAAAATTCCAGACATCGTCGAGAGAGGCGGTTAAATGTACTAACATGCATTTGTAACTATATTATATTATTTCACCGCGGTTGCCGGCAAATTATCTTTTAAAACGAAAGACAGTCATTCCCGGGTTACGAATAACTAACTAACCATCCCGCCGTTTCCCCGCATGGGTAGGCAGAGAGGACGGACCACTAAACAACTCGGTCTTGACACACACACACCTTGCCTCATTCACACTCATACATAATCTTCTATTATTCTGACTCTTGACATGGCCCGACTCAAGTATCTGATTGGGCGTCCTCGGCTTCTTCTACCATTCACATTCGCGTCATAAATTCTCTTTACACTCATTTCTTCATCCATTCGCTCAACATGCCCAAACCATCTAAGCGTCCCTTTCTTAATCTTACTTATTACGCTCACATCAGCCTTGCATTCTTTTCGGATCTCAACAATCCTCATACGATCATGCACGGTTTACCACACATACGCCTCAGGGATCTCATTTCTATAGCATTCAGTCTACTTTCATCCTTTCTCTGCCAGTTCCATGCTTATTTATTTATTTATTTATTTATTTATTAGGAAAAGTTGACAGCAAATCTGAGATTATACAATGATATTATTAATAAGATAGTTAATTATGCCAATTATGAACTTTCCACTGATAATAATAAATGATAAAGTGTGACATTGTAGGGTTGTTTTCTTAATTAAATTATTTTCTAGTTACAATATGTGAAAAGGAGTTACTAGTTACAATATGAAAAAAAAGGGGGAGGAGGAAACATGGGATTGGGATGAAGAGGCAAAGGGCGGGGATATATAGGGAGTGAATTTCTACTTAGAGTCATGTTGCTTAGTGAATTTTTCGTTTTATGTCGCGTAAAGTCGAGCTAAAAATGTCAATGTGGTAATAATTTAAGTTAAAGTTAAATTTAAGTTTAAGTAACTGCCGTACATCAGGGTAACGACCAGTACACCATTGTGGACTGCTAGCTTCGCTTCTGTGGACAACTTTTTGTTGGCTCCAACGGCGTTCAATCCTCCATTAATGAAGTTACCTGTATTCACCCTCCCTTCAATATCCCTATCAGCCTTCCCTCTCGTAAACATACTTCTCATATATACAAACTCATCCACCTGCTCCAAGTATTCATTATTCACAACTATATTGCACACTTTTTTGTACTCTCTCTTTCAAACACCATGACTTTAGACTTACTTACATTCATCATTAATTCATTCTTCATACATACTTCGTTCATCCTAGATACGAGAGACTGCAGATCTTCTATACTGTTAGCAATCAGCACCGCCTCGTCAGCATATAACAGGTATTTATAACAGATTATTCAATTTCGCGCCCAATCCCGCCTCTTTCAATTCTTGCCGTAACCTGACAATATTTGAAAATCTCCCTCTACCACTACAAAGGGCGAAAAATAGGAGTTTGATAGCCGAGGAATTGAACACACGACCCCTGGGTGCTACCCAAACGCGATGCCAACTCAGCCGGTCAAAAGCCAGAAAATTCAAAAGTCAAAAACCGGTCAATAATAATCAAGTAGATTCAGTATCAAAACGATTGCATAAGAGAATAATACGTTGAACCCGGAACGATTGACTCTGATTGGCTACCATAAGACGGGCATTGATTGGCTCTTGACTGCACAGTCACAGCGGGCTATAATAGTAATGCGGATCACAATTGGGGCGATTTCTCACACGACAGGACCAGAAAAACAAACGGGGATTTGTGTGATAAGGTGAATCGATGCGGATGACGAGTTTTGTGGTTAAAAATATGATAAAAAGAAAAAGATTTTCGGTAAAGCTGTTAAATCAGCATCACGGATAATAAGGAATATTCTTCTTTTTACATGTTCGTAATAAGCATTAACTTTGTGGCTCGCCATAATTTACAATGAGTGGCTTAATTTATGATCTCTATCTTTATTGTTTTTTAATAATTTATATAAGTTGTTGTTAGTATAGTAGGCATTTACCAACTATGTTGCAATGATTGTCCATCGTTCTACATAGGTAAGTCAACCAGAAATGTAAATATTAGAATTACAGAACACTTAAGATGTTTAAATAATAATAATTTTTCGGAGTTTGCCAATCATTTTATTTCCACCAATCATACTTTTTATAAGGACACAGGGGTTAAAATTCTTCACCGTAATAATAAAAGCAAAAAATTAGATAACCTGGAAGCACTTGAAATTAAAAAGTCCCTAAATAATAGCGCTAATATTTTGAATAACCAAATTAATTTATCGTTTAATCCCATTCTAGATATGTTTCCAATAATCCGCTCTGTTATTGCTGGAATTCCCGTAATTACCCTCCCTCTCCCTTTGACCTCCCACTCCAGCACCTAAATGTATGGTATATATCTATCAATATTTTGTATCATTGGTTAGTTTTAATATTCTCCTGATTAAGGAAGGGTTCTTCCGAAACCGGTAGAGGGTAATTAAAATTTAAAGTGGTCTAAAACAAATCTATATATTTTATTGAATATAATTTTTTTTATTAATAGACAAGCAAATACGACAAATTTGTCTGAAACAATAACGTTGTATATTAAATTCATATCAAAACTAAAATTCCCGGTAATACTTTTTATCTATGTGATTACCGCAAAAGAGTCCCAATTGCTCCCGTCTGGAGCCAGTGAGCCAATTGGGGTATGCTGTGAGGCTGAAGATTGTAGGGAGGAGAAGAAGATGTGGACGAGGAAGGTGAGACGTAACTGTCTTCTTAGATCTGTTCACCAAACACAGCAAAGTGTGATTTTATAGCAACGTTTTAATTCTGAATGATGGTCTTACACCAGGGCGATACTAAGAGTATCTTCCACTCTGGAACGTGCCGCAAATATATACATATATCCTATATATTTTATTATTAAGTAATTGATTGTGATATAAATCAAATGTGTTAATTTATATAAGTTTTTATTGCATACAGTTTTTATAGTGAATACCTCACATGAGTCCCAACTGCTCCCGTCTGGAGCTAGTGAGACTATTGCATCCCCAATTGAGATATGTTATGGAGGAAGAGGAGTGTGGGGAAGTTCCTGGCTATTCAGATCTTGTCACTAAACACGGCTAAAACCATTTCAAGCAGCGTTTGGTGGTCTTACACCAGGGCGATACTGAGAATATCTTCTACTCGGGAACGTGCCGCAAATATAATACTTATATATTATGTGTATTAATTAATTGTGAAATAACACAAATTAATCATATAAAACTTATTTACGCACGCCGGGTTCGAACCCGCGGCCTTCGGAACGCCCTACCGCTGGACCACGCCGGCCGTCAAATGCAGTTAAATAAATGCAATTATTACATATTCAAAACTATTTTTATTTTATTTCGTATAATTTTTTTATAATATCTACCTTTAACTAAGTAATCACCCCAATTTTTTTAATGTTTTATTTGTCTTTGGGTACATTTTGTCTATTGAGGAATTGAGACAATTTGGCGCTAATGACATTTAAAAAAAGTTCGTATCTTTTACTATTTCTTTACTTTACGTTTTGATTGTGTGTTTTCAAAGGAGGGTATTAAAAATAAATATATGTTGTTTACCAAACTAAATAAAGATCTACGGTAAGGTTACGTTGTTTTCCAGAGTTTTCAACCAATATTTACACCGAATAACGAGTCCTTTCGTCTATGCATATTTACCGCAAAAACTATCACTACTTCTCGGAAAGGAGAATTCTCTGCGGAAATTTACTTTGAATGGATAAATATATTTAAGGATGAACAATTTTTAACCCTTTTGAAGCTTAACGCCTACGGCAAGTTATGAATGAAGTAAATTGTGTGCAAGTCTTAAAAATACTCTTTAGGATAGCATGAACCTGTACCTGTAAAGTAAATTAAATCTTTTATTTATTATTAATTAAAAATAAATACTCAAACATTTTTCGGTTTCATGATTTCTAGAACAGGGATTTGTTATAATAGTATATGTAAAATATAAAATTATATATAAAATTGGAACTGGTAATTAAGACGATTCTGACAAGCGTTAAAGTGAAAAAATGAATAAATTAATTACAAATTCTTATTTTTAATTAATTAGTTCACTTTAACCTCAGACATCCTGTATATTAAAGTAAATTTTGAATGTTATAAATCGATATTAAATTTTTAATTTAAAAAATTGATACAGGGAATAATTGATCTTTCTCGTTGGAACCTCCCTGTATAGTTGCAAACATTTTTAAACTTTTATTCTCAGCCGCTGGTCAATCGCTCTTAAAATATGGAATTGATTTTCACTTTCCTAATAAAAATACCTTATTATTAACAAGCACCAAATTGTTGTTCTTCAAACGTCTCAAGAAAAGTCATCAAAACAACTAATTACCTCCGGAAAATCATCAAATCACCTTTAAAAAAAACTCACACACAAAGAGAAGCTCGGGGCGAGCAAAGATTAAAGGGCGGGCGGCAGTAATTCACAAATTGAATTTCTCCGCCGGAGAAAATATGTCAATTGTTTTCTCCGGCAGAGAAACCGAGAGAAAGCAAAGCGCTCTAGGCGGCCGGGGATTTAAAAACATTTTTTTGTATTTCACCGTCAAAGGCGGCTTCAAAAGAATTTCCACATTTTCTTGTGCGGTGAGACGCAGGTGGGTGAAAACGGATACCTTAAGGGATGCAACAGTTCGAAAACAATTGCAATGTTTGCGCTGAAATAAATGTGAAATATTTCTCAACAGAAACAAATGAAAGCTCAAAAATTTTTGTTTATGATTTGAGATTTTCAAAAATGACAAAAGTTTGTTACATTCATATGTGTTGCTTTTTTACAATTATTACAACTGCATTTTTATACTTAATTACTGTAACCAATGTATAAAATTTTCATGTAAAGGTCCATTAGGGCGTGAATAAATAAATAAATAATTTTAAAAGAAATAAAGCAAATTACTTTGGTAATACCACTATAATCACATGAATATCTACATGTTTTATAACTGATGGTTTTTTCTTCAGAATATAATAACATGAATAAAATTAACAAAAGAAACACACAATCATAGACAAAAAGAACAATAGACAAAAATATTAAAGACAGAGGTGAATAATTACACAAAAATATCAACAACAAAAAAATTACATAAAATTAACTATAAAAATTATTTTAGAAAAAAGGTTTACATTACATTATAATTCTTTTTTAAATTTTAAAATTAACAAAATGTAAAGAATTATTATACATAATCAGTTATTAAATAATATAATTAATTATTATAAATATAAAACTAAAATTATAAATATAAACAAAATATAAAAAATTATTATAAACGTAAAACTAAAATTGATATATAAACAAATTATTATAAATTAAAACTAAAATATAAATATAAACAAAATATAATAAATTATTATAAAAATAAAACTAAAATTTGCAAAAATTAAGAAATAAAGTTTTATTTGTTAATTTCTTGGGTTATTATGCCCCGTTGAGCTTCATCTTTCGTTTATAGCAACTTAACGACGTAATAACCCAAAAATTAATCTCAAAACGATTTATTTATGTTTTTTATTAGCTACTTATATAATATATCATCGTAATGCACAAGTTTCAACAGGAAAAAAATATTTTTCTAATACCACCCGTGATTATAAGCCATATATATTGTATACACTTTTTTTTTGTTCATAATTACCTACTCTTTTTTAGTTGAAATTTAACCACTTTTAAACGCTACAATATAAATTTAAGCATTTTATCAAATAAAATAAAAATTATAGGCGGCATACTGCCAGCTTCCGATTTATTCCTAATAAATTTAAAGAAATGCCTTAAAATTACTTCGTGGGAACTTTTTCGTGATAAAAGATTTTTTTATTTGTTTATTAATACATAAACAGTACCGTCGTCGTCTGGGTGAACCGACACCCTCTTACGATTTTTTTAATGCCACAAGCTTATTTTATAAAAGATTATGAAAAAAAAAACACGTTAGCCACACACTAAAGGCACTGAGTATAAAAATTCCCTCAGGGCCGATGTATTCATTGGGGATGCTGTACGGAGGGTATTTTTAAGGAAAGGGAGAAGATCTAATAACAGGACTCTCCAACTGATAATAATTTTTTATAAAAGTATAAGGTCAATTTATTTTCTTCTGAAACTTAACTACAACAATTTCAATGAATGTAATAAAAAATCATAGTCTATTTATTTTTAAGCAATTCCAAGATCAAAATATTTTTTTAAAAATTGCCCTTATTGTTTAAAAAATTCTTTTTTTATAATATTAGCGTGATTTTTAAAGAAAGGTGACTAAATTGTAGAGTTATATTCTAGAATGCCACTAACAAGAGAGATGTGAACAGAAATTTTAATGTGTGATTTGTTTTTTAAATCATTGGAAATTCTTACCATAAAACCCAATATTTTCATAGCCCTGTTAGCGATAGAAGTTATCTGAGATACAAAGCAGAGTTTCTGGTCAAAAATGATGCCTGGGTTAAGTATTACATAATGAATAATATATTCTTCATCATCATTACTTTTGGCTCTACAACCCCTGGTGGGTCTTGGCCACCTCAAGAGTCTTCCTCCACTCATCCCGATTTTGTGCCAGCTCTCTCCAGTTTGGAAGCTCCAAGGTAGGTAGTTCTTTAAGGACCTTGTCGCTCCATCTTAATCTTGGCCTTCCCGGCTCCTTTGCCCTATCGGTCCCTATAGTTCAGCTGGGACTTTGTTGCTTGATGTTCAGTCATTCTGTCCACACGACCCAGCCACCGAAGTCTTATAGTCCAGTTTTATAAATTTTGTGACAATAAATCCATTTTCTAGATATTTATACATTTCCGAAGATAAGCCTCAAAATTTTCCTTTCTCATCGCTCGCTCATTCCTCTTAGTTAGTACTTCTAAGCTGCATACATGAGCACTGAGCACTGATCTATTACATGTTTTGTACACTAATATCTTGGTGTTTAATCATATATTTTTGGATATTAAATTAATTAGGAACACATAAAAATAAATTTGTCTCTATAGAATGAAGTAAAATTAGGTCATCCCTTGACTTCCTTAATGTAAATTAATTTTCATGAAATTCCGGCATAATGTGTGTGTGATAAAAATATAAAAGGTTTTACTTGAATATTGTATGTTATGTAGAATCGATGAAGAGGGTGCGTCTTTTGACTAATGGTGATATTCCGTTCTCCTTGGGCATTAGTAATATTATAAGTAATGCCTAGCCAGGCGCGGATTTTTATATTGCGATTTTGAAATAGGGGTGGAATCACGCGATGTTAAATATTGTTAAATGCATATTCAAAATTGATTAAATCAATGGTTTTTTCATCAGGATACCATGTCCACTCCCTAAGAGACTTGGTAAATCGTTAGGATTTCTGATTAAATTGAATTGATTTTGTTAAGATGATACCCGGGTAGTGGAGAAATTTGAAAAATAGATTTTACTAAATTGTTGCTGTCACTGTCGCTCTTACTCCACCGTATATTGAGCGAAAGGGACAATGCACCTCGGGCTACTAATACCCAACTAAAATCGAGGTTATGTATTCCCCACTTTTCACCTCTAAAAATGGACTGATTTTAATTTTTTTTTTACCAACTACATAAGAAAAAACTATTTTATGTCTGTACGATTTGCTTTTTTTAAAAAAACATTGTTTAGTTTTTATGCTGAACGTCTTTTGACGGCGTTTAAACCAGTCAATTTTATTGATTTTTGGAAAGTCATAACTTCCATAAAAAGTTACTTATCAAAAAAAAATACCAACACGCTAGTAGTTGATATCTATTTTATGAAAAAACAATATTTTCTCTAGGGTTAAAATCCAGAGAGATAAATAGGGAATACGTTTGTATGGAAAAATCACCGCCAAGTATCCCCTTAAGAACTCCCCAAATAAAGTCATTTTTTGTATTTCAATTGAGTATGCAGTTATGTGTAAAACTGGTACCCTATATCTGGTACAAAACTCAGGGTATTCATAAATATCACCAAATCAATTATAATTCAAGAAAACTGAAACACACAAAAAATTATGTTTTTGGGATACCAGTAGGAAATTCCGAAACTTAATACTAATATATGCTTCCCGGAGTTATTTAACAGCATATTAAATGAGCTATGTCTTAGATTTTCACAGGCAAAAGGTTTATTTTTATTTTTATTTATTTAATATTTGCATGTTTTTACAATAAGTATACATTTTTTACCTACCCTGATGTATGGCAGGGAGGCATGGAACTGGCAGAGGAAGGATGAAAGTCGACTGAATGCTGTTGAAATGAGATCCCTGAGGCGTATGTGTGGTAAAACCATGTATGATCGTGTGAGAAATGTGGAGATTCGAAAAGAGTGCAAGGCTGATGTAAGCGTTATGAGTAAAATTAAGAAAGGAACCCTCAGATGGTTTGGGCATGTAGAGCGAATGAACGAAGAAAGGAGCGTAAGGAGAATATATGATGCAAGTGTGAATGGTATAAGAAGTAGAGGACGTCTTAGGAAGACATGGCACGATCAAGAGAATCAGATACTTGAGTCGGGCCATGTCAAGAGTCAGAATAATAGAAGAGCATGTATGATAAGATGTATGAATGTGAATGATGCCAGGAGTGTATGCCAAGACCGAGTTGTTTGGCGGTCCTTCCTCTCTGTTAGTTAGTTAGTTAACACTTGAATCAATTTAAAAGCAAAACGAAGAGGTCATTGAACCAGATTTACAGACGGAAAATTATTTTAGTCAAATAAATTTTTGAATGAAGTTAAACAATTACCCAAGTAATAGTCGTTACTGTCCTTATTAACCACATTTTTTTCAGAAATAAGAAACTTTTTCTTCTTAAATCGGCTCATTATTGCTAAGGATGGTGACCCCCAATCCAATTTCAAAAATAGAAGAGTATGTATGAGACGATGTATGAATGTGAATGAGGCAAAGAGTGTGTGGCAAGACAGAGGTGCTGGGCCGTATGTCCTCTAAGCCTACCCCTGCAGGGAAACGGCGTGATGGTTAGTTAGTTAGTTAGTTATACATTTTTTTACATGTACACGTACAGTGTTGGAAAAGAATATAAAAATAGCCTTTCCTCATTATAAAGAGACAAGGCTCTTCTGTTTGGTGAGGGTATTCATGTTCAATTGTATGTAATCATGTAAGTAATTAAATATTTCAAATAATAGCAAAAAGATAAGTAAGAAAAACTCAACACGTAAAGAAAGTTTTGAATATTTAAAAAAAAAAAAATAGATATAAAAATACGAGTGTGCTTTATACCACACGACTGAAGTAAATACTTATTTTGTAATCTAATTTTCTTCCTGGCATCGAATAAAACCATTCCAATCATCAGTGTATAAGAATCTATATTGAAAATTCGTTTGGAATGTTACCAATCATCGTGATAAATCAGTCGTTTCAATGCACTGAGTTCGCACACTCTAAACGAAAATTTTATTAATTTTATTACGTGAATTACGCTTAGAATGGGATTGTTGATTTAATGCTTACAAAAGTTTAAAATAAAACTTTTTTGATGCGGATTCTAGTTCTCCGTTTATTCACATTTGCAGCAGGAAATTCAAAAAAATCCAATCGAAAAAGTGCTAGTTATTAGTTAGATTTTAACGTTTAGAATGTGAGAAACAACAACACAACTATTGTCACCATAAATGCCAGCACCCATTCCAAACGTCATCACTATGGATTTGAGCACTGTTGTTACGATTTTATTGTGAGGAATGAACCTCAAAATTAATTTTAATTTATTATCGTTCGCCTCCGTAACGTTCGTAACGCCCGTAACGTTCGGATATAACGCCATTCGTAACGCTCACGCCAGTTTATCCCCAAGTCAAGTGTGCGTAAAGAAGTATTTACTTCAATAATAATAATAATATTTTATTTTTATTTTTGGGGTGTTATGCCGTGTTGCGCTACTTACTTTAAAGCGCCCTTGAGGTGATTTTCTCACAAAAACGGCGCTATATAAATTATCCGAACATTATTATTATTATTACTTCTTTAGCCAACGTGTCCATCATCAGGGCAGATGGCTGGATTATAACTGTTGTAACGCTGTTCGAAACGTTGGTTAAAAGAGGTAGCGCAACACGGCATAATTCCAAAAATAAATAAAATAAAAAAATTGTTAATGTAAAACACAAACACCTTTAAACAATATTTGATTATCTGAAAATGTTTGTATTTGGAGATTTCCGACTAACTGAATGATCGATATATGGATATAAAATTATTTTACATTTAATTTACGAGGGGAAGAGGAAGAGGAGTCGGAGGGGCAACGGGGACGAATGGAAAAAAACACGAAGGGAGAAACAATTTATTTATTTAATTGGCATTTCAACACATGCCGGGTATCAGTTAGTATACCATAAAGAATAGTTACATTTCACAGATAAAATATCAGAAATAATTAAAAAAAGAATAACAAATTATTGTGGCATTTGATATATCGCTAGAACAAGATTACAGATTTCTAAGAGCTAAGTATTCCTGAATTCATTTCCGAATATAGTTGTTTTCGTAGAATTTTTATTTTTAAGATCGCATCGCGGGAAACGCCATAAGCTTTCGACTTCTGCGAAGGACTGTCTTAACTGGCTCATACCTATATCCCACGTAGACCGTAAAATTGAATAGATATCTGCTTATACGTCCTATACAATGTCTACCTCTACCTTATATCGTCAATGATGAAATATTTCTACGAAATATATTATAGGTTATATGTGAAATTTGGCTTCGTCACTGTGAAAATCTGTTACTAAGATTGTCACGGATAGATATTAATAATATAGTTACTGAAAGTATCTCTTAGGTTGTTATTAAGAATGTCCCTGATGTTATCACTGATTGTCTCTCCTAGCTTGTCTCACTAATAAAACTGTTACTGTATCTAAACCTGTCACTAATACTCTTACTGAAACACATCGGCTGATAAATTCACTGAGATTATCTCTTGGGTTATTATTAAGACTGTCCCTGGTGTTATCACTTATTGTCTCACCTAGCCTATTTCACTTAAACTGTTAATGAATATCTAAACCTGTCACTAATACTCTTACTGAAACACATCGGTTGATAAATTCACTGAGATTATCTCTTGGGTTATTATTAAGACTGACCCTGATGTTACTTATTGTCTCACCTAGCCTATCTCACTAAAACTGTTACTGTATCTAAACCTGTCACTAATGCTCTTACTGAGTATTTGTGACAGGTTTAGATTGATAAACAAGGTGTCCGGGATAAAGTGGATTAACTTCGTAGGTGATTCTACGCGATAGTGTAAGTAAAAGAGATAAATAACTTTTTTCGTAATTCCAACTTTTGGGGATTCTCTTTTGGTTAAAAGATAAAATTTGTACGGCGTATGCGCCTAGCACTATTCGGTATCCGCTGTTACGATACGCGCCAATCAAAAACAACGTCGCCACAACGCGGCCGGCTGACTCACAGCAAATTTATAGGAAAGTTTGTACTTTACACTGAGGATTTTTAGTAAGTAGGTACTCTTTTTTGTATGGGAAAAAAAAGTTGGAATTACGACAAAAGTTGTTAATCTTTTTTACTCCTACCGTCGTGTAGAATCACCACCGAAGTTAATGCACTTAACCCCCGGACACCCTGTATAGTTTTAAGTTTAGAATTTAAGAACCTTAAAAAAATATGTCAAAGCTAAGCTATTGTAAGTTATCGTGTTGTTGCTGTGAATCCCTTCCAGTTACTTGCCAGCCAATTTATACAGATGTGTTCACTTTAGTTCGTAGTTATATATATTTATTATTAAATATTGTTATTTTTGCTATTGTGTAGTGAAGATAAATTTTACAATAGAGTATGTTTTGAAATTTAGCTGGTTTTAGGTATATTAGTTACCTTTAAATTGTTATTTATTTGTGTCCTTACATCTTCTGTTATTTTTTATTCAATATTTACAATATTGTATTATTGTGAATATGTCAACCCACCGGTACAGAACCCTTAGTTTTTTTATTATTATTACAATTTTAAGTTATGTGAATATCTGTTATTAGATTTTAATGTTATTATTAAGTTTATTGTAATAGATGTAAATATTCTGTTGATTTTCCTAAATAAATAAATAAGGTGATATGTAGTCGGTTGTATTAGGTTGATATATAGTATTTGACAGTCTTGATAAAACCTAACTCTTAGGTTGTTATCAAGACTGTCCCTCATATTATCATTGGTTGTCTCACCTAGCTTGGCTCACTAAAACTGTTACTAGCCTGTCACTAATTCTCTCACTGAGACATGTAGGTTAATAAAGTCACTGAGATTTTCTCATAGATTGTTTTTTAAACCTGTATTACTGAGCCTGTCTCACTAAAACTGTTACTGAGGCATCTAAGTTGATAATAGTCACTGACATTACCTCTTAAGTTGCTGTAAAAAAAAATTAAACTAATTATATTGTGTCAATTGTCTCTCTATGCATGCCTCTCTTGTTTTTTAAGTCTCTTGCTTCTCATTGTAACATGTATTACTTGACAATCATAATGACTGAGCTTGTAATTTTATCACCAGATTTTCAGGTCTGGGTTTAGTTTTACCCATAGAAAATAATTTTGTATTTTTATCGGTGAAAAATGACATTTGGTGTTTTTAAATTTAAAAAATAACCATTAAAATGCACTTTTTTATAAATTCATACATAATTTAGTATTTTTATTTGTATTTTTATTGATGTTTTTGTTTTGTAATTGTATGCACCTGTATTAAATTATATGTAATTGTAGATTTTTGTAGAAACTAGCAAGTATTTACACCGCAGTTGAAGATCCAGTAGGTACCGGTAAGTACCTTTTTGTGAAACACCATTTCATTTATTTTGGACAGACATAACCGCATCGATACCCATAAGGCGCTCCGCCCACTGAGGCAACTGAAAACCAACTAAAACCGGCTGTTTTCTCTGTCTTGATTGGTCAAAAAGCTTGTTTAACCATAGATGAAGAACAATCAGCTGACAGCTCGCAACTAGAAACGGCCGCCCAGGGCAATCAGCCGTGACAGTCGCAAGGTCGTCGCAAGTCACCGCTTGCGTTACCATTGACAACGGGGTTTTGTGTGATTATGAAGTGTGCGGGCCATCACATTGTCACACAAAGACAGTTGGCAGTTGAGAGTTTTCAGTTGCCTCAGTGGGCGGAGGCGCTAACCATTCGGGTTCCATTTTGACCCCTGTAAGATAGTGCCGCAGCGTGCTTACCGTAAACTTACTGAGACATATTTTCTGAGATTTTTCAAAGAGCTTGTAGCGGATTATTTCAATGAAGCTGTCAACTCAGTGGTGTTCGAGCTATGAGGCAGGGGAGGCAGTGCCTCCTCAAAAAACAGAGTTACCCCTTTTAAGATATAGGGAAGTTGAGTGAAAAATATTTTTACTTATAAAAAAATATGTTCATGTAGATGACATGCAAACTTAAATAACATTATTTTTGTTTTTTAAGTCGTTTTCGTAATTAAATTAAGGGTATCTTACCGCAAGCGCAGCATAATTTGCGGTTTTTGATGCAGTTTTTAGAATATTTCTATATTGTTTATCAGAAAACAATATTATGTTTTGAACCAATAAATTATTCTTCTAAAAGATGAAATAACAAAACGTGTTAAAATGTTTAAAACTATTGTATAAAAAAATATTTACAGAACCTCTAAAAATAGCTTAAAGTTCGATTATATCATTTAATTCTAAATACAAAAGAATTATTAAAATATACTTTATCACCACAACAATGTTGTCTAAACGGCTGGACAATAACATTATTTTAAAAATCTTATACACATTGCTTAAATAAATAAAATACAGTTTTTCAATGTGATTACTTCACGCCATAATATAAACCAAGGCGCAAGCTGTTTTCCGTCAGTATGCGAGATGATTTCGAAGTGAGAGGTTGTCAAATTTTATAAACAAATGTGTTGGCGTAAAACGTAAATGTGTTGGCACATTAGAAAAGAGGTCATACTAAACGTTAGTTGTTATGTTATCATGTATTATTTCACAACGAAGATGACTTTTCTACTCGCATTCACAGTACTATTGCCAGCCGGTTTTACCAGCGGCATATAATAGTCTAGGTGGTTCCTTCTAGGCCAGTGCAATTAGCGATCCGCGATCGGAATTACTCCGGTAGTCCCATTTTTTTTTATATGTTTTATATAGTCATCTCTTGATATAAAATCTGAGTTTTCGACCTTGGGGCACTTGAGCTTTCGCCGCCATTTTGAAAAAACAACCGGTTTCGCCCCAAAATCTAGTTTTTCGCAAATATCTCATTTCCAATACAAATATCGGCTAAAGTAGCTTAGTATGTTTAGTAGACCATAAAATTTTCTACAACTTTTATTTTAAAAAAAAAATCTATCTCTAATACATATCGAGATATGCAGTTGTAAAAATGTGTAAAAGTTTATAAAAACAGGTAAATTGCACGACTTGGTTTGGTTGTTTGTACATATCTTTTTTCCAGTACAATTTTGTGAAAAAATTACTGATATCAATTTTGTAGAGAATAAAATTTCATAATAGATGCATAATAGGTACACGTTAAACGTTTTTATCTCAATTAGGTATCCAGTTTCTAATACAAAAATTAACCAAAAATTAGGTCAAAAACACCACTACTGCGTTGGATCCATAATGATTCTTTATATAACTGACATATTGCTGAAAAATTATTGAAAAAAATTGAGCACGACCCCATAAAACTTTGTGTATTAAATATCCTCCATCAACTACGAGTATTTTACTGCTTCCCAGTTCTGTGTTATTTAGTAGAGGGTTGAACGATGTGTAAAATGTGGACTTGGTTCCTTTGCGCGTGCCTTCCTCTGAGAAAAGAGACAGTGGGGCAGGAGATAATTCATATTGGAAATATTCTTTAAGATCAATTTCAGACTTTTTGGCAATCCACATACGTTAATGGATGTATTGTCACAGTCACCCCCTTATTTTTAATGCTGCTGGTCACCGCCGCAAGGCTAATGGTGACAACTGCAGGGAACCAATTAGGGAGGGGGGGAAGAGTGGGTTAGAGGGAGGGAGGGAGCCAGTGAGACTATGGCATCCCCAATTGGGGTATGTTGTGAGGCTGAAGGTAAGTGGGGAAGTGAAGGAGATGGGGAAGAGGAAGGTGGGGAAGTACCTGACTATTCAGATCTAGTCACTTAACACGGCTAAAACCATTATTAAGCAATGTTTCAATTCTGAATGGTGGTCTTACGCCGGGGCGATACTGAGAGTATCTTCCACTCTGAAACGTGCCGCAAATATAGTATATATATTTTTTTATTAATTAATTGTGAAATAACAGAAATTAATCAAATAAAATTTATTTGCGCACGCCGGGTTCGAACCCGTGACTTTCCGATTGGGAGTCAAGAGTCTTACCATTCGACCACGGACGGCCGCCTTGCTTCTAGATTTAGCGATACTTTACCACCTCTACAATTATTACAGCAGGTAATTTATACACCGGTATATACCCGTCTATCAGTGGCGGTCCGTGAGGTTTCAGTGAGCTAGAGTGCTAGGTTTGAAAAAAAACGACGTTATTGATGTTGTTGTAGCTGAAAACGATTTTTTTTGTCAAAATTTCAACTTTTTGTATGAAGATCTTCAGTTGATAAAAAGTTGCATTTTATGCTTTTTACATTATACCTACATAATTATTGTTTTATATAACTTTTTGTCAACAATGGTAATAAATATTCAAAATAACCGATATTTATATATTCAGATATAATTATGATCACGTATTATGAAAACGCGTAATTGAATACCGTATTGTTTTGACATCTTCTCTCAATGAAGAACTTGTTGATTATGAGTCATGTTTCGAGCCTACCGTCTAGCAGTGTAGTTGATTGTATAGAATAATTTTTCAAACAAGTTTGATCGAAATCTGATAAGAACCATAAAATCATGAGGTCCTTTTGCAACAAATAATGTTGCTATCGAAATTTACCAAAAACATGCACATTCAACTTAACAAACATAATAAGGAAGTTGAGTCCTTTTTTTAATTTTTTTTTATCAACGTTCACAGGCAAACTTAAATACCACCTTTTTTTTAACTTCGTTTTCATAATTAAATTAATTCTACAAATTTGAATTTTATTAAGCCCGCGAAAACGGCGGCAAGGCCATAATACCGTGCGCGCAGACTTCGTGACGTAATCCGGCCCTTGCGTGTGTGAAATATAAGGGAAAATCTTTACAAAACCGGGACACGCTTAATATGGACGAAAAAATAAATTAAAAAGTTGTAGTGGTTAGAAATTTACTAGTACTAATCAATTCAGTTATTGGAATTTCGAAAAAAGTGCATTTTATTGGTTATTTTTTAAATTTAAAAACACAAAATGTCATTTTTCAACGAAACTTGCAACAGTTCCTAACATAGCGGTCGGTGAAAAATAACATTTCGTGTTTTTATATTTAAAAAATAACCATCAAAATGCATTGAAAATCCGGTAACTGAATTGATTAGTACTAGTAAATATCTAACTAATACAACTTTTTAAATTTATTGTTTTCGTCCGTATTAAGCGTGTCCCGGTTTTGTAAATATTTCCCTTATATTTCACACAAGCAAGGACCGGGTTACGTCACGGACTCTGCTGTGCTCTTGCCGCCGTTTTGGCGGGCTTTAATAAAATTCAAACTTGTAGAATTAATTTAATTATGAAAACGAACTTTAAAAAAAAATTTAAAAATACTGGTATTGAAGTTTGAATGTCATCTACATGAACATATTTTTTATAAGTCAAAATATTTTTCACTCAACTTCCCTATTTTAAATATGCCCATTATTAAGCGTTTCATGTTCAACCCATACTCAAGGGTACCATCTAGTGCTCTGCTGCCGCTGCTCTCGAGTCGCCGCGTAGCAGTTTACTTCATACCTCTCCGCCCCGAAATATGATTTCGGTCATCGCAAATTCCCCCTTAATTCTACAAGTTTGAATTTTATTAAAGCCCTGAAAACGGCCTGTAAGAAACGGGAGATTGTGTGTCGTCGTCTCACATCATCCGGTCCCTTGTTAACTTACCGGAATTTCGAAAAAAGTGCATTTTAATGGTTATTTTTTAAATTAAAAAACACCAAATGCCATTTTTCACCGACCGCTAAGTTAGGAACTGTTGCAAGTTTCGGTGGAAAATGACATTTTGTGTTATTAAATTTAAAAAATAACCATTAAAATGCACTTTTTTCTAAATTCCGGTAAATGAATTCATTAGTACTGGTTAATATCTAACTACTGCAACTTTTTAAAATTATGTTTTCATCCATATTAAGCGTGACCCGGTTTTGTAAATATTTTACCTTATATTTCACATAAACAAGGGACCAGATGACGTCACGAACTCTCCCGCACGGTATTATACTCTTAGCGGGCGTTCGCGAGCTTAATAAAATTCAAACTTGTAAAATTAATTTAATTATGAAAACTAACTTTAAAAAAAAAATATACTGGTATTTAAGTTTGCATGTGAAAATTGAAAAAAAAGAAAAAAAAGACTCATCTTCCTTATTAAACCGTTATTCTTCATAATTATTAAAAAAAAAATCGATAAGTTGAGTTTTCTCAGAATTTTCGTTTCATTTTAAAGCTGCATCCATGTGGAACTTATACAATCCAAAGCTCCACTCACTTAACAGAGTACAGGATGGTCCGGAAGTCACGCACCCCGTGGGTCAATCGATTTTCCTTTTTTCCTCGTAGACGGAATTTTATTAGTGTGAAATTAGGTTATTGGTTATGCCGAAGTATTTTGACGGCCATCCGCATTTTTGTAGCGGGTTTTTCTTTACTTTTTTTTATTACATCTACATGTTTCGTTAACTTGAATTAATATTCTTTGGTGGTTTTTCCAAGTTCATGAATACCCGTGATGTGGAAGAATTTATGTAATTTATTTGATTTTCCTTGAAATGCTGATAAAGTTCTGAAAGGCTGTTAAAGAAATGAATGGGAAAATATTGTAGATTAGATGTTATCTTTTGTTGGGAATTTTCTAGACCACTCTATCGTAATAATTTTCTTGATTCCTGTCTCCCTCAATATAATAAATTTCACTTCAAGGTGATCTATATTTTGAGGTATGTATTGTATCTCTGGAGGTCTGCAATCGGTCGTACCTATATCTAGCTCGTTGTATGACTCCTTTCGTCTTCCAAAACAAGTGGATCGATCGCAGAGCAACGATTAAGGTTATACTCGGAATGAAACAATTGTGTTAAATTATTGGTCTGGGGCCTATGTCATCTTTGAAGATATGTTGGGCGAGCGTTTGGCGTGTTTCCCGACTATGCACTGGTGCCGAGGGGATCAATGAGGCTAGTTCCTCGGTGGTGGAGTGGTAAGACACTTGACTCCGAATCGGAAGGTCGCGGGTTCGAACCCGGCGTGCGCAAATAAATTTTATTAGATTAATTTGTGTTATTTCACAATTAATTAATAAAAATAATGTATACTATATTTGCCGCACGTTCCAGAATGGAAGATACTCTCAGTATCGCCCTGGTGTAAGACCACCATTCAGAATTGAAACGTTGCTTAATAATGGCTTTAGCCGTGTTTAGTGACTAGATCTGAATATCCAGGTACTTCCCCACCTTCCTCTTCCCCATTTCCTTCCCTTCACCACTTACCTTTTGGGACTCTTGTGAGGTATTCTCTATAAAAAATAATAAAAAATCCTACCGTTTTTTCGTTGTTTGTTTTTGAGGTGTTATGCCGTGTTGTGCTACCTCGACGGATCTGCCGGATCTGCCCTGATGATGGACACTGCACCGCTGTCCGAAACGTCGGCTAAATAAGGAGGTAGTACAACACGGCATAACACCCCAAAAACCAACAACGAAAATGCTTTTGGCCGTGAAAATCTAAAAACGTATCATTCCTACAGTTATTTGCTTATAAAAAGTTCAGATAAACTTGCAATAAAGGTTAAATTGTTTTAGATGCCGGCTAGAAATGCAATGATTGAATTTTTGCAAAAAATTGATGACAATAGGCTTCATGACAATAGGCTTGACACTTTTGCTCCTCGGGGAAGCATAGACAAAATGATGCAAAGATAATTTTGGTATATAAAAATGAAAAAAAAATGTGATACAGACGTTAAAATGAGAGTAAAAGAGTCCGTAGATGAAAATCAATCAAGATGAATTTAAATATAAAATGATAAGTATAAAATGAAGTGAAATATTTCAAATAGGACGACACAACACTTCCCATATATGTTATTTAGTTCGTCAATTAACTAACTAATCATCACGCCCTTTTACATTGATACAACATGATCTGAGTATCTAGCACAGTCGATCGATAAAGGTTTTATCGATAATGTCGGTAACTTCACATCGTTACCAAGCATAACTGCAGATCACTAACAAACAACGACTAAGTGTTCTCAATTTATTTGACGTGAACTCTTGTTTATACGTTAGCGATCTGCAGTCCTGCACGGGAACGATGACAAGATATTGACATAATGGATAAATCCTATATTGATTGATTGTGCTAGATACCCTGGGTATCTAGCACAGTCGATGGATATAGGTTTTATCGATAAAGTCGGTAATTTGTCATCGTTTCCGAGCACGGCTGCAGATCACTAACGAACAAACAATAGTTCACGGCAAATAATGTAAGAATACTCAGTTGTTGTAAGTTGTAAGGGTGACCGGATGACTAAGAATAAATTCAATTCAACACCTACTTTTTGAAAAAAAAATATAACCGTTGTGAGCTGTTGTTTGTTCGTTGGCAATCTACACGGAAAAAATGTTATTGGAAAAAACGATCATTTTAATAGAAAAACGGTTAAAAACGGAACTGAAGTTCTTACGAACAAATTAACAGTATGTCAATGTTTATTGGCGGTAAAATACGACTAGTACGAACTACACAGTATTATATTGTACTGCACAGCATCACTATATATTTAAGGGTATAAAATTATTTAATAAATTACTCCTAGATTAAAATTAATTAAATTAAAATTATCTAATACCACCTCATAACTTTTCTTATTGTTTGATATTATATTTCTGCTTATAATTCCTTTTTATCATTTATAACTTACAAATGCTTTGATTACTTTCATTGTATTTTCTTATAAAATTACTAATAGTTTTTGTAAAAATATTCGAAATTTAAATAGATGTAAAAATATATAGTTGCCATTTCCTAATCACAATCATCTGCTTTATAAGAGAGTGATTGAAATATTGTATTATTTTATGTTGTAAATATTGTAACACTAAACATGTTTAGTGTTATATAAATGGTATAGTTGTTTCCGTTAAAATCCGATGAAAGGGATTTCTAGTATTTTAATTTTTATTCTATGCTTTTATTAACCAGCGCAGAACCTATGAAAAATCACGGGGTAAATTTTTAAAAAAATATATAAAAAATCAAACGTATGAGATAACGGCGTGGTCGAGGGGCAAGAATCGATTCGCAATCCGAAGGTAGCGGGTTTAATTAGTTTGTGTAACACAATTAATTAATTAAAAATAATATATATTATATTTGCGACAAGAGTGGAAGATACTTTCAGTATCGCACTGGTGTAAGACCACCATTCATAATTGAAACTTTCCTTCTCTTTCTCCTCCCTTCTAAGCCTCACAACATACCCCAATTTGGGATGCCATGGTCTTACTGGCTCCAGACGGGAGCAGTTGGGACTCTTGTGCGGTGTACATATAAATCTATAGTAAATATGCAGTACTCCGTTTACCGGATAATACGGAATATTTCTTGTCGAAGTTCGATACACGGATAATACGGGGCGTTTCTTTTTTAATTAATAGACAATCAAACACAATCAAATATGACATTTGCCGAAAGTATTAACCTTAAAAAATAAATTCTTGTCAACGGATGGAGGTACTAATTACTGGTTGATCTTATTAACACAATGTAATCGTAAATTTAAACACTTATAACCTAACCTAGATTTCGAGTTATCAAGTAGTTTAGCGGCTACGCTAAGTTTGTGTAACATGGTTTATAATACAAAAGAAAGTGTCACCTTTGTGACGCTTGCTCGCGTCAAGATAAGAAAAACATCACAGTTTTCAAGTGGTTTAGCGGCTACGCTAGGTTTGTGTAACGTGGTTTGTGATTCAAAAGAAAAAGTACCCTTCATAGCGTCTGCTCGCGTCAAGGCAAGAAAAGCATTTCAGTTTTCAAGTAGTTTAGCGGCTACGCTAGGTTTGTGTAACATGTCATACAAAAGTGAATGTATTATTTATAAAAAATAATTACTGTCATTTTATTTCCAAAACTCCGGAAAAGTTTTAAATTACGAAAAATTAAAGAGTTATAAATTATCTAATACGCCCAGATTTTGTGGTATCTTCATAATTTTCTAACCATTATAATAATATATATAATTTATAAGAATCATGAATATATTTTTGCGGTATGGCAATCTTTTTTAATATTTGAGCTATTTGTACCGTGGAAATGTGAAGAATTGGTCCAATTGCTTGTCTATGAAAATGTAAATAGAATATGGCCAGGAGTTCTTACACCGCGTAAGTGAATTAATAAAAAATTAAAGAATTGTTAAATGCATATTTTTTGCATGTTTTTTTATCTCCCCCGACGTAAAAACTCACTTTTCGTATCTAATAATAAAGCAAAATTTCACTGTTTGAATAAAAAAAATCCATATTAACCAGTAGGGGGAGTACGACACTATTCATAAATCTATTTATTTATCTATTTTCACATGTTCTTTAAAAACTTTTTTTGGTTTGTCTGAGATTTGACTCTTTCTACCCATGAACCGGAGTCGACCACGCTACCAACTAAGCCCCGTTTGGTACGACTGACATTTAGGTCGTATGTTCCAATGTAATGTTATCGAATTTCGGAGAAATGCTAATGTGAATTAGAAACGTAAAGTGTTCAAAGGACATCATGTTATAAATCGGTAAAAAAAACATGTCCTAACGACATATTATATTGAGAAACATTGAAACAAAGTACTCTAACGGCATCTGTTGAGAAATATTAAAACTACGTGTATATTTAGAAATACTACTAATACTAATAATAACCATTCATTTTTATAATGTAGATTGTACAAATATAAATTATTATTATATAAATTTTATATAATGTTATCTCAGCGAATGATAATTATTAAGCCAGTGAACAAAAAGTAACATGATATAATTCAAACGAAATTAATTAATTAACAAAATTGAACAAATTCTATTATGTTTGTTTCCAGAATTCTGTCTCACTAGTTCACCTTGTTAAATATTTAATAAGTTTCCAACTGTTATTTAGAGTTGGAGAAAAGTTCGCAGACGAACGTAGTCGTGAATTTCATAGTGACGAAGATGGGCATATCAAATCATTGACGAAAGTAATATAATATTTAGGAATTGTGAATAGTTGCCGACAGCAAATGATTAGTTCTAGTTATTCAAGTAAGTTTTCAAATATTTGAGTTTGCAAACAACCCACTATGTTCTTAGAAAGATGTTCGTCTGTTGAATTTAAAGGCTCCGTCAAACAGGAGGCGTACTTACGCGCGTCAAGGCGTTAAAACGTCCCGGACGTATAACGCTGCGTTGTGTTGTACTGAACATGCCTAAATCGGTCAAACAGAGCGAGCGTGTAGTAATATGCGAAACTCTGCCGCCGCCAGAACGCCACGTTGTATTTTTGTTACAAAATTTCCTTTGACGCCGGGAGTTCTTGCTTGACAGTGGTAAAAATGGTTGCCGAAAAGTTAATTGAATGTGTCCAAAAACATCCTTGTTTTTATGACACGAGGAACAGTGCATTTTTGGTGCATTTGCTTATTTGGTGATGCAGAAGGAAATGCAATTCTTCGAAGCACTCTCGTGACATACGTAGATAAGTATTGAAAGAAGCGATCTTCATGTGATGAAACCTCCCGGAATAAACTATGATATTCTCCAAATTCTTTCCTCTTCTTATTAATATCATGCACCCATATTCATATATAATGCACACAGCAGTAACAACTTATGTTCATCTGAATCGCTGGACATCGTGGCGAAGACCGACTGACAGTGACTGACGCCGAACGCTCTGGCTTGCGCGTCTAAGCCGTTCAAATATAGGGTCCGCCATCTAAAGTTTTTTTTGAAAAAATTGGACCGATCGTGTAGGCTACTGCATGGCCAGCCGAGGCAGCCATTTGAATGAAATTATTTTCCATTATTAACCGGAAGGATTGTACTTATAAATAAAAAAAGAAATTTGAGAAAATATTCAGTAGTTTTTTTTTATAGCATTTTCAAAAAAAAAAGTTATTTGGCGGACCCTATAGAAAGTAAGCGACGTTACGCTGACGCCTTGACGCGTCGTAAGTACGCCTCCTGTTTGACGGAGCCTTAAGAATATAAATGACTCATTCAAAAACTTGCTTAACCCGGCGCGGCGGCATAGGGGAGGAAATATGATACATGGGGTTTGGGTCATCATGACCCACTTATTCAACATCAGGTATATCATTAAATTTATGCTTTTTTTCTTATAGCTATATTCACTTTACTAAGGAATTAAAACATGAAGTAATAACTAAAATAAAAATAAGAATTAATAAAAACATTAAACAATTAAGATTTCAATTTGGGAGGCGGGAATAGGTACCGCCGCCCCGGGAACCATTTATTGGATAACCAACACCACTGCCATAGGTCACCCCAAGTAGTTCGCTACGTTTGGTGACTTAGCAGGGATGGCCGGGTTCATGGGGTAAGGTTTATCTAGGTCTTCTTTGGGAGGCGGGAATGGGTACCGCCGCCCCGGGAACCATTTATTGGATAACCAACACCTCTGCCATAGGTCACCCCAAGTAGTTCACTACGTTTAGTGACTTAGCAGGGGTGCCCGGGTTCATGGGGTAAGGTTTATCTAGATCTTCAATTTGGGAGGCGGGAATAAGTACCGCCGCCCCGGGAACCATTTATTGGATAACCAACACCTCTGCCATAGGTCACCCCAAGTAGTTCGCTACGTTTGTGTGACTTAGCAGGGGTGCCCGGGTTCATTGGGTAAGGTTTATCTAGGTCTTGGCGGATGATCTAGACACACTGTACCCCAGATTCCTACCCAACCCTCAAACCTTTTTCCTTCCCAGAACTTCCTCTCCTTCCTTTCCTTAAAAATACCCTCCACACAGCATCCCCAAATATGACATAGGCCCTGAGGAAAATTATTTTTCTCAGGGCCTCCTATGTGAATCTAATGTAAAAAAAAAAACTTCAGTGGAAACCTTTTATTGGTTAAATGATTTACCCATGTTTTATTATACTTTATAAAATGTTATAATCGTTGGTTTTCCAAATAAAATAAAATAAAATGACATTATTTCGACTAAATATATATTTTTTTTAACCAATAAAAGTTAACAAAATTAGTTTTCTCTAGCTTAATAATACTGAATGTTTAAAATAATACTGAAATTTTTATTGTGATTTTAATTTAATTGACACTTTTAGGAACTTAATCTTTAGAAAACATATCATAAAGTTAATTCGAATCGTCATTATTCATTATGAATGCAGTCGGCGCAAAAATGGGTCAACGGGGAAGAGTCATATTATTTATTGTTTTTGTGTTTAATTCGTAGAACTCCATTTAATTATTTTTTTTTTTTTTTAAATAATAGTAGGTATAACACTTGCAGAACTTAATAATAAACATTATTAAATTAAATTTAAAAAAAAAAATAAGGGTCATGTTCATGTTTTTCAGCTTTTGGCACGTGTAACTCCCGTATTGATCGCCGTCCGACTGATTTCTCATTAAAATCGTAGAAAGTCAACATCTCCTGGCACTGAGAAGAGTTATAAAACTACATGCAATTGAAAAACATGGCGGGTCATTTTGACCCATCCCCCACGACCTCCAAAAACATCCCCCCGGATTAAAAAGATTAAAAATGTACGAGATTTTTGGTTTGTGATGGTGGAATCCATGTGATTAAAAATGATTTGAATTTAATGATTATATGTGAATTGGGGCAACATTTTGTCTAGTACCTAGTACGATTGAAAGAGAAAAATATATATTTCACGAGCTTAGAAGCAACATTGAAAATTGAACTATAATTTTTTAAATATTTTAAATATTCAATAATAATATGGTATTAGACAGTTTGACAACGCCTTCGGAAGGCGAAACAACTGTCACGCATAATAATAATTACATAACAGAACTTCTTTATAAATAAACTGTTTTTTATAAATTAAATCGTAATATTATCGAAAAAAAAAATTAAAATAAAATGGAGTTCTGCAAACTAAACTTGATAATAATAAATAAACAACCATAACAATAAAAATTATGTAATATAATATCAGGCTCCACTTAAATGATTAGCCTTCAGATCGTCTTAAGTCATATAATTCCTTGTGAAACTTTCAGTTCAGTTTTTCAGTTTCAGTGCCGGCAACCCGGGCGTTTATTTAATATAATTTGATTGATTTATAATTTTCTGATCTTTTACCTGCCTCACTATACAAAGTCTGTTCCGAGGCGGGTAAATAACAAAATAAGTATATTTATTTAAACATTATAAAATTACAAATGTTATAAAAATAAAAATAAAACTAAGAATAAAAATAAAAATAAAACTAAGAATAAAAATAAATGACTTTTTTTTTTTTTTAAACGATTGTTAAATTATTTGTGTTAGCTTAGGATAGCTCACATTTTTTTTCATCTTTGTTCTTTCTAAATTAATAGCATAATATATTGCACTTTTTGGGGTTGTGTCACAACCAAGTTGTGACCTTTCTCCGTATGTAACCCCCACCCTTCCTTTACCCCTCCCCCTATCGCTCCTTCTACCCCTTCACCAACCAGTCTCTGAAGTTCTCTCCCTCTTCTATATGCTTTCTCCTTCTATCATATTTACCTGTTATTTTTTCTCTGTACTATGATTCAGTTTATATATTACTGTCCTGATGATGATTGAGTTCAACCGAAACAGGTCGACCAGTATTTATTAAAATAAAGTGGTTTAAAACAAAGTTTTTTTTTTTCATTTCGTACTATTTATATTGTCACACTACTGCCAATTTTTCCTTCAATAGCTAGAATTCATAAGAATCAGAGAGAAAAACGGGTTAATGTTCATCATAAAAAATAATAGAAATCAAAAGATTCAACTAAAATCTTTAGTTAAATCATACAATAATCAACAAAACATAACAAAAACCTGTTGAACTTACCTTATACATTAGTAACTAAAATGAACGGGTGACGTCTGACATTTGACTTTGCGTTGACGTTTTAAAATGTTACTTCCCTCCAGAAAAGATTTTAGTTACCCGTCGTACGCCGCTAAGGAAGTCTTACTTTAAAAAAAAAAACTACATAAAATGTTGAGTTAGAGACTACATAGACCCACTGGCTCTGGTTTGTTGTTACTCTTTTGCAAAGTTTAAGCTAATAAAAAAAAAATTATTAAAAAAACTCTCTCATTCATTCATAAAAAAAAAATCAAATCGTTTAAAATATCGTCATAAAACTTAATATAATAAAACATTTTTAAATTTATCCACAAAATTTTGGGTCGAGATTTTGACCAGTTCATTGTCCCTTATGAAACGGATGAAGTCGTTAGCACCCTTCTTGACCATACAATGTTGTGTCCCTCACAATATAATCTTTCATTTTCAAAATGAGGCATCTACACCAAAGGGCGGGGGTGGACCACCCTTCATAATTCAATATTTGGTCTGGGCCGGCCCTAACCGATGTAAATTTCCCGGACTCAAATCCTTTCAAGGCAGGTAATTAATTCCTAAGACCCCGGTATAAAATTAAGCTCCCGGGACAGTAAAAGTTCAATGTGACGTGAAGAAGACGCTATCTTTCGGAAGGGGAGAGCGAAGCTCGGGTTGCGAACGTAGACTTGAACATAACGATGGTTCAGTCAGACATCTTCGAAAACTCGAAATTTTAGTTGTGTGTGTAAAATTGGGTTCCACGACAACTCAGACTCTATCAATTTAAATACCCCTTTTGAAATGTCATTAAGAGGGTATAACCAGAGAATACCGGAAATTAGTCCTTTTTAAAACAAATTCTAGACGAATTGTCTCTTCTAAAAAAACAGAATTTGTTTTCGAAAGATTGTTATTTTATCGGTTTTCATTTTTTAAATTTTGAAAATCGAGTTTATTTTTAATATAGTAAAATTATACCGTTGATCGCTGGCAGATTTGTAAAAAAAATTATTTTACGATATTCATTTTTTATTTATTTTTGTGTGTATGTTGCACAAGAGTCCCAACTGCTCCCGTCTGGAGCCAGTGAGACTATGGCTTCCCCAATTGGAGTGCATTGTGAGGCTCTAGACAGTAGGAAGGGGAAGGAGATGGGTAAGATGAAGGTGGGGAAGTATCTGGATATTCAGATCTGGTCACCAAACACGGCTAAAACCATTTCAAGCAAAGTTCAATTCTGATTAGTACACCAGGGCAATACTGAGAGTCTTTCACTCTGGAACGTGTCGCAAATACACTAGATATTATTTTTTATTAATTAATTCTGAAATAACACAAATTTATTTGCGCATGCCGGTTTCGAACCCGTGACCTTCGGATTGGGAGTCAAGAGCCTTACTCCTTCACCACAGAGGCCGTCATTCATTTACTCCAAATAATGTCAGGAATCACTGGTTAAAGTAAGTAAAGTACATCCCTTGTATATAATGCTATAATCCTTAAGTGTAATAGTTTGTTATTGGCGTGGTAAAATATTATAGAAAAAAAAACATTAGTCGAAGATAATATTGTTAATTCCGAAATTTGAAATATGAAGTTGACAATTACGGCAGTCTCATAATAGATCGCAGTGGCCCAATTGGTAGAGGTGTATGTCCCGGTAAGACGTAAGGTTCTGGGTTCGAGTCCCAATTGCGAACATTATCTTTTATTATTTTTCTTGTTCATTTTCATATTTAAAAAAATTAGATTATTATTGTTATCTTCTTCTTCAATGAAATAAAAAATAAAAAACTTACTTTTTAGGTATACATATTTGATATGATTGAAATTTTTTTTTATTTCTAATGAACTACATTTTACTAATACAAATAATATTAACCCTAATTATGGGCTCTGCAAGACTCTCAGAAAAGTTGGCTCAATGAGGTGTACAAGCGAAACACAGGTCAATTATCCAAAAGTAAAAAAAATAATTCCATCGGCCGTATATAGCATACACGTCTACAGTCAACTTGTTAGAATTGTCATATAATAATATTGGCGACAAATTACGCGCTTTATATCTCAAGCACTAGAGTCACCTTTGTTATTCATTCTTTTTCATTATATTCAATGGTTCCCTATCACTGCCAAATTCCCTCTAGAGATCTTGCCTGCGCGAACAACAATACCTTCACAATTGCCAACATAAAAATAATGTTTATTAATGCAATAAAGATAGCTCGGGGACCTACGGTTGGGAAAGGGGAATTTTTGTCAGCATTTCACCTTCTCCCATCATCCTTTTCGACACTTTTTTCTTCAGACACTTTCTACAGATTTGCGTTTTTTCCATGATTTTTAAGGTCAAAAATAGTTTATTCAACCGTGCGGAAGATCTGAATCGTAAAAAGAGAAAAGAAAATCATTTTGATGAGATGTTTGAGCGGATTTGTAGAATTAGGATAGGAGACCCTTTGGATGACATCTAACCCAAGCGACCTTACATCAGTGAACACAATATTATTTTGTTTTACTTCTTTCTTTATCTATAAGGGTTCAGGTCTGGGTCCTATCAGGTCAGGTCGTGGCCTTGGTCAATCAGGTGTACCTACTGCAACCTTCGATGTCTGTGTTAGTAGAAGCACTTGTCTTTGTTCGGAGAATGCCTCAGTTTTCTTTTCTGTTGAATTCTCTCTCGGCTGCCCCGGTCGATTCTCTTTTGATGTTCGCCTTTAGAGGGATATCGATAAAATGAAAAGAATAAAAAATCTCTCTACACAATTTGATAGCAGCTCTAAGTCCATCAGTAAAATACTACAATACCTTTTTAACGACAATAAAACATTCAATTATTTATAAAAAAATTATATACCTACTTAAAAAACTACGTCGATCAAAATTTTATTTCGGTACTTAATAATTTATTTTATAGAAACATTTTTATTGATTGCAGTGTGATGACAGAGTTTACAGATATTAAATAATATTTTATGTTGGGTACCTTTGATATGTTTATTTGTAATGTCTTGAGTGGAATGTATAATTAGTGATGTGCGTAGTGTGTGAGTGCGTGTGTATGTGTGAGAAGTGGTGATCTGTGAAGGGATATGTATGCGCATTAAACAGTTATATCATTGACATGATGCTCCTTTTAAATTTGGGCAGCGAATCTGAGAAAATGTCAATATTAGAGTTTTGACAAACATTATTGAATGTATGAAGAGCACGGTTAATCGTCGAATTAGTTGCTGCATTACAAGAAAAAATATGAAAAAATCATATGTTACTATAATTTTAATTTCTTTTATATAAATTTCTGTTAAAATATGAATAGATCGGTCCCTATTTCACCATTTGTATGAATTCTTCACAAATCTGGTTTGAATTTTGTAAATGAGACTTAAATTCATTAAAACAGATTTTTAGATTCATTTTCAGAGGCAGGTATGTATGGTGAACCAACACCCCTGCCGTAGGGTTCCCCTAGATGAGGTTTGCATAGGTCTTGGCAGTGGATGAGTTTGTCAACCTACTTCATGGCGGGCCTAATGGAGAGTGATTGGGGTAGACCTTTTGACCATTCCAGCTCGATTCTTACGGATATATATGGTCTTCTATTTTTAAAATGTCTTTAGATAGAAACATCTTCCGCTTAGCGTGGTGGTAGTAGGAGATTTTCAAATGTTGTTGGGTTACTCGTAAAATTGTAACCCAGGAACATTTGTCTTTGTTTTTAAAAAGAAAGAATAAAATATCTTCTTTTGAAAAGTATGATCCATAGGCACATATATTGGCACTAAATACTAGTTTCACAAATCCTACACTTACTTATTTATTTATCACGCCCTGGGTTTTTACATTCTTGTTTACAAGTTGAGAGTTAAACAAATCAAAATTTAAAAAAATTAAAAAACTCAATAAAACACCCTTCTAAAACACTGTTGATTTATCATGGGTCTGCACTACTTGAATATATTTATGTACCTATCTATAAAACATAGTTGAGATAAGATAAGATAAGATAAGTGTGTTATGTAAATCATATTATATTTTGTAAACTAGCATAATATTAACCTATTGCTTTTTTTTTCATTTGCGAATAATAAATCTTCATATAAATGTCACGAAGACAATTGGTATTCAAGTTGTCTGTTAAAAATGAGAGTCTTTTTTTTCAAAACTTCTCGGAAAAAAATATTTCCGAAAATTTCCAAAGGAAAACTTTAAAAGGTGAAATCTTGTTTGACCCGGAGTAAATAGCAGAGGTTATTGTTAAGCGCCTGGTTTAGTCAATGTCTCGGGGAGGTCAGGGAATATAACGACCGAGATATTAGGTTAAATAATAGACATCTAAGTAATTATTACTAATTACCATTCCGTTCTAAAATATTGTCCCCTGGAAGGAATAATTTTCTAAAACGTCTTTGCAGAACTGAAATGTAGGTATATATTTATACCACGACCACAAGACCACCATTCATTGAAATCGAATTGAAACATAGTCGTCTTTGGTGACCAGATCTGAATAGCCAAATTCTTCCTCACCTTCCTCGCTCCCACTTCTTTCCCTCCACTTCTCTCACAATTCACAATACAGCCCAATTTGGGATGCCATGGTCTCACTCACTCCAAATGGTTGGTAGCAGGTAGTACTCTTGTGTATATATATATATATATATGTATATATTACCGATTTGAAAGAAAACTCATGTCGCCAGTTTACGTAATAACTTTCAACTCCTAGTCCCCAAATAGGCCAATCATTTTTATAAGCTGCTTTAGACATAATATGATCACTTTCACCAGAAGGACGGAAAAAACGCAATTTCGTAGAAGAGCCAAAAAGAAGCACGAAGATACAGGAAGAGAAAAGAAGAAGCAAGAAGAGATAAGCAGAGATAAGAAGAGTTGAGAAGATCCAAGACGAGCCAAGAAGAGACAAGAAGATTTAAGAAGAAGCAAGAAGAACCAAAAATTGAGAAAAAGATCCAAGGCGAGCGAAAAAGAGACACCACTTTCCCAAACCGTTTTAAGGACCAGATGGGTCCCTCTATCGGTTCTCACGTCAAGACTCTACTTTGTTTTTAAAAGAAGCAACTATTAAATGATTCTTAAAGCCCCCGACTGTCCCTACACGGCACAATATACATTTATACACAGCAAAAACTTGTATGTGTTTCATCCGAGGCAGTTTGTTCTTGTTCTTAAAGCTAGTGGAGAGACATGAGAAGAAGAGACCAAAAAGAGACAAGAAGATCTTAGGCGAGTCAAGAAGAGACAAGAAGGTCGAAGATGAGGCAAGCAGAGCCAAAAATCGATAAAAAGATCCAAGGCAAGCCAAGAAGAGACAAGAATATCGAAGAAGAGGCAAAAAGGGCCAAAAATTGACAAGAAGAGCCGAGAAGGGGTAATAAAAGTGAAAAATTGTCAAGAAGAGCTGAGAAGATGCGAGAAGAAGGAAGTCATTTATTGTTTCATAGTGCTTTACAAAGGAAGAATTGATTTCCGTCTAAACTTAAACCATTAAGAAAGGAAAAAATAACGCCGAATCGATCCTTTATTTTCTGACCATCATAATATTGGCTTATTAGGTTGCCGTGTATACCGGTCGATTAAACTCCAACCTCCTTCCCATCCTCAGAGCATGTGTACCAAGTTATAACAAATCATTGCCCCGTGGTATACCGGTCTCACTAGTACAGAAGTGCCACTGGTATAATTGCCAAGTGCCAAGTGGTACAATCATATCTGCGATTATAACAAAATTTCATATTGAAGACATCGAACTCAAAACTTCTCATCCAGATATCTAAATAAATCAAATAAAACTGTAAAAATTCTAAAACGAATAGATTGATTTCTCAAAAAGTTGTGCGTGTTAAAAGTTTGATTTCAAAAAGATATCTTGTCAATACATTTTCTACGCTAAAACTATGACCAACTGAAGATCAAAACGTGTTTCTATTATTCATATTCAACTTCGAAAAACGTGTTTTTCCGAGTTGATTGTCAAGTCGTATTTCAACGGTTCGTACAAAATTTAACAGACCTACAAACTATTAGGCACATTCGACAATGTCACCGTAAAAGGTTTAATCAATTTATGAAGCAACGTAATGATTTCGGAATCCGTTGTTTTATTTTTGAGGGAATTAAGTTGTCACGATTCAAAATTGTTATTTTACGATCAAGGCTGGATTTGACAATTCATTAAGTGATTAATATAATTTATACACACAGTCTTTAATAACTGAAGACGATAATTGTTATTACATGTGACAAATACTAGAATGTGACAATAATGTAGAAGCGATTTGCAAAAACATCCCTGTTTTAAATGTTTTTAGTCTTGTTTTAATACCAGTTCTGGGGTCTAGGATGCTCAAATCGTAAATTTAACAATATAAAATCGATAAGCCTAACTGATGACAGTTTTACATCGATTTCTCGAGCACGGTTTTCCCTGTAATTGCACGTTCTCACCTGAATGTGTTCTGTGAGTCTCTATGGTCAATTTATAGTACAAAGTACGGGGTGGCGCAAAGTTGTCATCCGATATTCTTTTGCTGTAATTTTTTTTATGAATAATTTTTTTTAGTCTGCTTATGGATTGTGTTTATTTGATGTCTTATTTTTTTTTTCATCAAGTCGTAAAAATGATATCGGCCAAGTGGCTACCGCCAGAATTGTGACCATCACTCTTCCAGCGATAGGTTCTCACATTCTTGACGGATATTCTCTTTGAGGGATACAAGAGTCTGATGCTTGTTGACATAGTCTCGTTATTTTAAGAAACCCCATAAAAAGAAGTCTGCAACGGTTAAATCGGGTACGCGGGGAAATATAATATTCTAAAATACGATCATTTTATTCGTAAAAACGGTTAAAAACGGACTGAAGTCCTTACGAACAAATTAACAGTGTTTCAATGTTTAGTGGTGAAAAAAAAAGGTAAGAATAATTTGTTGGTTTACGTACGAAATTACGTATACCAACAAACTATTCTTACATTTTCCCACCAATAAACATTGAAACAATGTTAATTTGTTCGTAAGAACTTCAGTCCGTTTTTAACCGTTTTTACGAATAAAATGATCGTATTTTAGAATAACATTTTTCTCTGTGTGATCTTGATCTCTCACCAAACGAGAATTTTGGTGATTTGCACTGACTAGTGTCAATCAAAAAAACATTTCTTCGCGTTCTTAAGGGGTTGCCGAGTATTTTGTATGTGTTTACTTCAGAAATTTTAAAACAGAACTGACGTTTGCGGCTATTTGCAAAAATTATGGCATCTTTTGATAGAGTGGTGAATTTTGCGCCACCTTGTAGAAGTACATTCAACTTTGGGTTGTGTTCCATGGAAAAGCCAGTTCTCACTGGTCTTTTTCATAGAATCTGCGAAATAGATCAAGTGTGAAAACAGCATTAGTCAAGTCGATAGCCAAGCCGATTGATTGACAACGAAATAAATAAGAACTCTCCCTACGATGTCAACGCCGGTGAATACGGACTATGGATATTCCTAAATGTAGACTCATGGAAATACGAATAAATGAACAATGCCGAATTGAAATAACTCACTTTAATATGCATTGGCAGTCGGCTTGTACTTTTTGGCACTAAAAATGAAATTAATTGGTCATGAGGTCTTTTGCCATAACTCGTGATATTCTGAACAACTTTCTGAATTCCATTTCTCAAATTTAGAATGGATTCAATTGATTGAGTATATGACGTCTTTCAATTCTACAAGCTTTTTTAATCTATGTACATACACACATACATTCATGCTCGACGGCTTGGCTCGATCAAACATGACTTGGAACTATACTCGTCGTTACGTCCACATGCTAAAGTAACTCAACACAAATCGCCAGACATGTACCATTAAGACACGATTTCTGTCGAACATCGAGCAAGAATGACGGAATTTGAATCTTTTGCATTGGCTCGATATTGAACCACTCGAGAACCACTATTTCCAAAACCTCAAATTGCTTTGTTGCCAAAATGTGGCAAATTTAAAAAAAAAAAAATTGTTAAAAAGACTATATTATAATATATTGTACATTCTAAATATAACAAAATAAATATTCTCTAGATTCTATAAAATGTTTTAAGGTTAAAGATTTAATTATATTTTTTTTATAAATCCTACAAAGATGTGATAATAAACAAAAGATAGGGGAATTCATTGGCTACATAGAATTATAATCAGTTTGTATGTCTCCATATTAAAATTCGGAGGTATGATTTTTTCAATGTGGGCTTAAAAATTTCCTTCAGCAATCCGAGAAAAAATATTTTAATTGGTCTGTCGCACCAGTGGTTAACAAAAAAGCATCGAGCGAGATGTTCGAGACATGTTCGAGACATGTTCGAGACATGTTCGAGACATGTTCGAGACATGTTCGAGACATGTTCGAGACATGTTCGAGACATGTTCGAGACATGTTCGAGACATGTTCGAGACATGTTCGCGAAATGCTTGGCTTAAGTCTGCCTCCGTTCATTAATGTGCCAATAATTTTACATAAATTTGAACATTTTATATCAGGCAAACATTGCATAACGCCGCCTAACAAAAAAATTACGAGGGATTTAATCAATTTCGTATTGATATGCGGTTTTATCAATCGAGCGTGCTGGGTTCATTAGATAGTACGGCTCTTCCGAACCCCCCTCCTCCCCATCTCTTCAACGAAGGAGTTAGAGATCAGTTATCTTACTGGGAAATGAACAACCACTTCATTGAAATTTATTTAAAACTGCTTCGATTTACAAATTTGCCGACGAAATTAATAATTATTTTTTTTATATTAATACTGAACAAATTAAGTTAATACCAAAGTTTTTTATGACAAACTAGCTGATACCCGGCATGCCTTGCAATGCTACTTAAATAAGTAATTTTTTCTCCCTTCGTGTCATTTCCCATTCTTCCCCGTTCCCCGACTCCTCTTCCTCTTCCCCTCCCTCGTCCCCTTCCCCTCCCGCGTTCTCTTTTCTCTTTCCCACATTCCCCCTCCCCTATCCCGCTATCTACTTTCTCACGAACCCCCCCCCCCCCCCCCCCCCCCCCCCCCCTCACGCATTCCGCTTCCACCTTCTTCGTCTTCTCCTGTCCAACGTCCCCTCTCCAGCGAAGCACCCGTCCTTAATTCCCCAACCGACCCTCCCGCATACCCCTCCCCAAGCCTTTTTTCCCTGCCGCCTAACTCCATAAAGTACACCCAACACTTCTGCCATAGGTGGTGACCGGATAACTCAGAATTATGTTAGGTTAGGGTAAGGGCTATTTTAAAGTTTTTTTTTTCATAGCTTTTAACGATTTATTTAAAGAGGTGTTGAGTTGATTCTGAGTTGACATGGAACCGCTATAAGTCGCCCCAAGTGGTTTGCTACGTTTGTTGACTTAGCAGGGGGTGAAGGTTGTCGTTTTCATTGGGGGTGAAGGTTGTCCGGGTCTTGACAGTGTGTGCATCGGGTGTGATCGGGAGTGACTGGTTGAGGGAAACCTTTTGATCTCTCCAGCCGGACTCTCCCGGTACATCGCCTTGCACCGCAGTGGGAGGGATGGATTCATATGTTTGTCATCCCTAGGGACACCGACTTCCTCTCCTTCCTTTCCTCAAAATACCCTCCACACAGTATCCCCAAAGATGACATAGGCCTTGAGGGGAAATATTCTCCTCAGGGTCTTCTGTGTGGAGTTAAATTAAAAAAAGAAAAAAAAATAATTATAATGCACAAAACTTATAGCGAATTAAACAAAATGTTGATGTTTTCTTGGTCACTAGTTGGATATTTCAAAAAGTCATTGATAATATAATCTTTAGTAAAATACCAAAGAAACACTTCGATAATACGACTATAGTTCTTGTTCTCTCTCTGTTCTTTCTTTTTCTCTTTCTTAGATAAGCCCCGCTGAATGGATAAAGTCAACCCTCATGTATTTCCCATTGACTGGAGGAAAACTTTTCCTTCCCCTACATCGCCATCTTTTCATTCCCTCCCTATCTCACGGAATACATCTACATCCCGTTTTAACATCATTTTCCCAAAATATAAAACCTAATGCGTTTCCCATATGGGGAAATGTGGATTCCTGCAAACACAATACCATCTCGTTCAAATTCCAACGCTATTCTTGTACAAGGGAGTAGACAATATGTTTTTATTAAGGTTTTCGTAATAATTTAAAAACAATTATAGTAAAAATCATCATTTTCCCAAAATATAAAACCTAATGCATTTCCCTGGGGAAATGTGGATTCCTGCAAACACAATACCATCTCTTTTAAATTCCAATTGTTCAAGGGAGTAGACAATATATTTTTTTAAGGTTTTCGTAATAATTTAAGAACAATTATAGTAAAAATCATAATTTTCCCAAAATATAAAATCTAATGCATTTCCCTGGGGAAATGTGGATTCCTGCAAACACAATACCGTCTATTTTAAATTCAAACGCTATTCTTGTACAAGGGAGTAGACAATATATTTTTATTAAGGTTTTCGTAATAATTTAAGAACAATTATAGTAAAAATCATCATTTTCCCAAAATATAAAACCTAATGCATTTCCCTGGGGAAATGTGGATTCCTGCAAACACAATACCATCTCTTTTAAATTCCAACGCTATTCTTGTACAAGGGAGTAGACAATATATTTTTATTAAGGTTTTCGTAATAATTTAAGAACAATTATAGTCAAAATAATTTTATCATGAAAATAATTCCCCTCAGGGCCTATTTCATCGATGGGGATGCTGTGTGGAGGGTCTTTTTATGAAAGGAAGGAGAGGAAGTTCCGGTAAATAAAAAAAGTTTTAGGGGTTTGTAGAAATCTGTTGGTCAGTGGGTCAAGGAGTGACGGACATATGAATCTATCCCTCCCACTGCGGTGCAAGGCGATGTTTTAAAAGAATCAGGCTGGAGGGGTCAAAAGGTCTCTCTCAACCTGTTTCTCACGATTCGACCTTCCCACGCAGTTGTTGGGCAAAAGCATCTGCCACCAAGACACTAAAAACCTCACACTATAAACCGAGCACCCTGCTATGTCACCAAATGTAGCTAACCACTTGGGGTAACCTATGGTAGCGGTGTTGTATATCCAATAAATGGTTTTCAGGGTGGCGGTACACATACACAGCGGAGACCCGTGAAAAATCCCGGTTATTCTAAATTCTCGACAAATCAGCTCCAATTTTGAAAGTTTTTGTTAAAAATATTTATAGTAGATAACCGATAAAATGACTATCTACAGTTATACTGTAGATATGTATTTTATCGCTTATCTAAATTTTCCAAACAAACACTTGGTTTGAATGAAGAAAGGAGTGTCAAGAGATATATGACGCCAATGTGAATGGTATAAGAAGTCGAGGACGCCCGAGGAAGACATGGCACGATCCAGTTAATCAAATACTTGAGTAGGGCCATGTCAAGAGTCAGAATAATTGAAGAGCATTTATGATAATATGTATGAATGTGAATGTGAATGTGAATGATGCGAGTAGTGTAAGCCAAGACCGAGTTGTTTGGCGGTCCTTCCTCTCTGCCTACCCCTGTGGGGAAACGGCGTGATGGTTAGTTAGTTAGTTAGCACTTGACTCAATTTAAAAGCAAATCGAAGAGGTCATTGAACCAGAGTTACAGACGGAAAAGTATTTTAGTTTCAATCAAATCCAGGACTTTTGATAATTTTTGAATTAAGTTAAACAATTATCAAAGTTCTAGTCGTTACTGTCCTTATTAACCACATTTTTTGCAGAAATAATTAACGTTTTCTTCTTAAATCGTTTCATTATTGCTAAATTTGGGAGGCGGGAATGGGTACCGCCGCCCCAGGAACCATTTATTGGATAACCAACACCTCTGCCATAAGTCACCCCAAGTGGTTCGCTACGTTTGGTGACTTAGCAGGGGAGCCCGGGTTCATGGGGTTCATTGTCTAGGTCTTGGCAGCGGATGATCTAGACACATTGAACCCCAGATTCCTACCCAACCCTCATATCTTTTTCCTTCCCAGAACTTCCTCTCCTTCCTTTCCTTAAAAATACCCTCCACACAGCATCCCCAAAGGTGACGTAGGCCCTGAGGGAAATTATTTTCCTCAGGGCCTTCTGTGTGGACCTAATGTAAAAAAAAAAAAAGGATTGTGACCCAATCCAATTTCCCTTGTGTATAAGGCTCCTCTACTCCTCGCGGTTCTGCGCTGCGAAGAGTGGAGGAGAGCCAAGGACACTGCCGTTACGGACGCAAGTAATACTTGGTCACTCCCTGAGAGTATTGATATTAGAGAGACGGCATGTGAAGTGACCCGCGCGCTCCAAGTGTGCCTTTTCGAGAATTCTACCCACACGGTTGACATTGGCTGTCACCATGTAAAATGGCTGCTGTCGGAAAGTATTAAACGACCAAAAACCAACAGCCAATGTAAGCCGTTTGGGTAAAATTCTCGAAAAGGCACACTTGGAGCGCGCGGGCACACTTCACATGCCGTCTCTCTAATATCCATACTCTTAGGTCACTCCAGTGTTTTGGTGAACTTCCCACTCTTCTTCTACCTTCCTCTTTACTACATTTGTTTCGTAACGCCTAATGGGATCGTGTATGGTTTGTTCTGTTATCCTGAGTATAGTAGGCCAGTAATCCTAGTCTTGATTGGATTTTGCACAATCGGTACCTACCCTGACCATTGACTAGCTCTCTGACAGCCGCATGCACCAGTCTGCTTTGTTCACCATTCATAACGGGACACAATCACACAGTCATCCTCTAACCTCTAACGTATCGTTATCGTTTATCATTAACTACCGGACATTAACGCAGTTAATGTGCGCGACTAAATCCTCACCAAATAACCCCTTATCGAGCGCCTGTGATTCATCCAACGAGAGAAGAAACATAATCAGCCGTGAATAAAATACTTTTTGTGAATACCATTGCTATCTGGATGTAGAGGAACTTACCCATAAATCGAAATCCACAGGCATTGTCCGTAAAAAGTGGCCCAACACGGCCATTATAACCCTGTTTGCTCAGCGAACAACCTTCATTTTAGATTGTTACGTTAAAATTAGTTGATTAAATACTTACTAATTTAACTTTTCTTCTTTAGTTGGTTCCTCATTGCTTTAAATTGTGATCCCTACTCCGAATTACATGGTGGACAAGGTTCCTCCACTCGTCGAGGTTCTGCGCTGCGTAGAGAGCTGCGGACACCGATGAACCGGACACCAGTGATAATTGGTGTCTCCAGGACATCGGTGACCTTCCTCTGCTTCTCCTGCCTTCCACTTTACCAGTGACTGTGCGTTTCTTCGTTGTGCGGGTCTTCGATAACGTGTCAAAAGTATCTTAAAGTACATTTAGGCAGACCGTTGGGGAATTGTGGATGTCCATCTCTTCCAGAATGACTGGCTGTCCTTGGAATCCTCAGCATTTTTCTTCAGCACTATAATCCGCTTTCTTTCACTGGTTCTATCCATGTTTCCACACCGTATAAAAAATCCAAAGCCATAAGAAACGAGATGATAAACGAAGCGAGACAAAAATGGTTGTGTTGACCAAATAAAACACAAAAGAAAAAGTTGTACTAACCTTTCACACATCGAACCGATCGATAGTTTTTGCAGCTTCATAAATATCTGCTTTATAGAAAAATGTAGATATTGCTCATACACATTCACGTATATTTAAAATAACCCCGCAAATTTTCACACAACTAAACTTTCTAAATCTATACCCGCTAAGAGCTGCCTCGTTTTGTAACCTGATACCTGGCAAAGTTTTTGCTATGCAAACATTTCGCCGCTGAAGTTACAACTTTGAAGTTGACGAATTCAACTTTCAACTTTGCCTTTACCTGTCCTTCTGGCATGTCCTACCCTGTCTAAAATTTTAAACATACCCCAACAGACCCTCGCCGTGTGAATTGAAGAACATTTGGGGGGAGTTATTTACAGTTGTTTGAAGTTGATTCTGGATACTAGCAACTTATTTAACTTTTATTTTTAAATATAATTTAATACTGTTAGTTAAATGAATAATACAAGTTCTTACTTGTTTTGTTTAAAGGCATTGCATTTTTGTTACTTTTCCGTTTCAATTATAAGTTCCCACCAATACCACATCACCAGAAGTACCAGAAGTACAAAAGTTGAGATTTTTTTAAGTGCATTCTGGAACTGACTACAATAGTATGTTCTCCTCGTTGCCTGGAATGCAAATCGTGGGAAATGATAATAACGCGATGTACCATAGATATATGCATATTGCACATACATAGACGAGAACATAAGGGAGAGGGGTACAACTCAACTGTAGCGGGACGCAGAAATGTGAATTGACTGTAATTCTATGTGATTCGTCAATAATTCAATCTGACAGTATATAGGCTTCTCGCATTATAATATCACCATTTAGTTCTTAAAAGTAAAATCTGCTTTTGAATGAATAGACCTTTTTACATGGGAGCGTGAACTGTTCACCACGGTTTAAACAATCTTGCGTAATCCATATTCAAGGAAGAAAGGTTCACATGTTTTGAGAGTCGAATATTTTGTTGCTGTATTTAGTTAAGACACTTTTAAAAATGTTTCATAATTTACTTACCCCAGTAAACAGCAAAGAGCACACGACGGGACCGGGAATTCCAAGTTGGCAACGCTGCATGTTTCTCGGTGTGATAAAACGATCATATTATATGATGTGAATAAGCTTAAAAATAAAGACAAATAATGCCTACCTATGGAATGTAATACGACAATTGGGTTTATATTCTTCTTCACTTCTATTTTAGCACAAGTTACCATTTTTGCCGTGTTATTTCGTAAAATTTGACTACGTCACATTTTCTAGATTCACGCGAAGCTATACGCCAGCCCAGCCGGTTTCATGGAACCTGTATTGAGGAGGGGGAAATAATACGCTTTTATCACTTAGGGCAGGTCTAGACATATTCATATGTCTATGCAATGTACAAAGTTTGTCGTCAATGTCCAAATACTGCCCGAAAATCCTAAAACAAACTTAAATCAGGCCGCTCTACATTAGTTTTCTACATTTAATATTTTAATAAGATTTTAGTTACCGTCAGAGTAAGCGAAAAATGTTGCTTGTGTCGTGACGGAAAACTTAGCCAGCCGAGAACTTGAACATACGACGCCTGGGCGGGACCCAAACGCGATGCCACTCGGCGACTGACCAGTCACTGCAGATTACTGTAGAATGTACGAAGCATACGCAGTACGATTAAATCTTTCAATTCGTTGTAAATCACTAAAGTAACTTGTCCTGTAAATGTGAAGGGACATTAACAATAAAAATTCAATAGAAAAGGGGGATTCTGTTTTGGGATGTGAGTGTTGTCAATGTCGTAATTATTTTTTTTGTAGCCAATTTCGGAAAATTCTACCTTTCGCAAAGCTAATAAATAAATTCTTCTGGAATGGCACTCACTACCTGGACCTACGCATTCGAAGTCAAATATTTACTTTTAGCCTTGGCTATAAAAATAACCGTTTAACCCACATACTCTGTTGAAATTTTTTGGTCTTATTTTCTTATGTAGGCACCTACGTATAAATTTATCTTTTCTGCCAATAACAATAATAATTTATTATGTTTGGACGAGCTTAATGAGTAAAACCTAAAATTGTAATATTTAGTCAAGATTATATTAAGCGAACCTCAAACGAAAATTTTAACAGAAAAATCAGATAAAAGTTTCGTTCGCTTCTTGGAACTGAGCCCAGTTTTTAATTATTATAATCATCAATTATTTTAATAATTTCGTTAGTATAGGTAGTTATATATAGAATTAACAATATTATCTTCGACAAATGTTTTTATTCCATATTATTGGCAGCTACCTTTTTTCATTGGAAACAAGTATTCATAGAATGCATTTGTTACCTACCTATATACTGTCTCGGATAAATATATCCGATTTTATTACTTTGTATTAATGGGAATAACCTTCAAAAATTAAAAAGAGAGTTTTCTTGTAAAAAAATTAATATTCATTTACACTTTTATAAAAAGTCAATAGGTTATACGTAAAAATTAAATCGGACATAGTTATCCGAAACACTATCTAGGTAACAAATACATTCTTTGAATACTTGTTTCCAATGAAAAAAGGTAGCTGCCAATAATATGGAGTAAAAACATAAGTCGAAGATAATGTTTTTATAATAATCGAATAAAAGTTTAAAAATGCTTGCAATTGTACAAGGAGATTCCAATGAGAAATATATCGATTATTCCCCGTATCAATTTTTTTAGATTAAAAATTTAATATCGATTTATTTCATTCAAAACTTGCTTTAATACATACCTACATTCAAGTAAGCAATAAAAATGCTCAAAACGCACGATGATAAATTATTAAATATCATGTACTTCTTTTAAGTATTTTTTTTGATCATAAGTATTTATAATTTTTTAATGATGTCTATTTATTTATTTATTTATTGGCTCGCCAACAGAATATATCACATAATTTTTACAGTAATTTACATTTATACATGGTTGTAATGATGTTTCTAATTATAGGTGAGCACAACACTCATCTCAATATTCTTTATGTAATAGTGATTGGTCAGTTACAATTGTGATAAATTTAATTTCAAATATGTATATAAAAATAAACAAAATAAGTGTGTAAAAAAAAATTTTAATAATTTAGTTTGTAAGACCTTAAATAAATGGAAAAACTGAGGTATTTTTGTCACAAAACAATTGGATTAGGATTTATTTTTTAATGATTTTAATTTAACTACTAGATTACGTATATATTGATTTTTTTTGTATGATTATATGATTTGAAATGCGTGTTGTTTAATAAAATCTATCGTTTAAAAATTAAACAAATCTGCCAACGACCAACGGTTATAACCTTAGAATATTAAAAATACACATCATTTTTCAAAATTTAAAAAACTGCGTGTACCAGATAAAATAACAATCTTTCAAAATCAATTTATGTTTTTTCGTAAAGTAAGAGTCAATACGTCTAGAATTTGATTGAAAAAGGACTAAGTTCCGGTATTCTCTGATAATACCCTCATAAGTCCAGTTTTTAACGCCCGCCCGTAGTTCTCTCTTACCCCTCTTACGGTAGATCTACGATACAGTTACCGTTACACAAACAGGGATCTCTTTATTGGGATTTATCTGTAGATACCTGCAAGTTATAAAAATAAAAAAAAATTAAAAAAATTGTAACCAGCTACGATTAATAGCTAGTAACTTTTACAAATTAAAATTTATTTTGCCTCTTTGCACCCTTAAACTCATATATTTTTCTATGGTCGAATCCATCCTTAGATATGGAATTCGAACCTGGGGACAGGCAAGCACTATTTACTTTAAATATATTCAAAATTTACAAACTGCCATAATAAAAAAAATTGTTACACCAAATATTTACAGAGAGAGAAATAACTTAAAACTAGTATATGACTCAGAGAGCATACTTACAACAAAAGGTCTCCTTTAGTTCATTACTATTATGGATAACGCGGGGGAAAGCTCATATAAACACCCAATGGTACATAAACATACCACAAGATTTAAAGAAGGAAAGGGCCTAAAAACTCCTCGAATATTAAATAAATATGGAAGCCGTACTCTTGAATACCAAATACCAGTGATTTTCAATAAAATAAATAAAAACTTAAAATTTGAAAAAAATGACAGATTATGCCCTAAAATGATAAAAGTGTGGTTAATTAACGAAAACTCCATGTATCTTTAAATATGTTGAATTGATTATCTTAATGTAGCTGCCTATATATCTTATTATTAGGCATGTACATTGAAATATCTTATAGATGTAATTCAAATAATCTAATATTATTATGTGATCTTTCCTAATGTCTCTTTAAAACTATATAATGTGTATTAACAAATATTTCCTTATGTATAATATTAAGAGTGATTAATTGTAGAACCTACAGACAAGCTGCGATATGACAGCTTTGTGGGACTACCCTTATTTTGTACAAATGTATTTTTGATTAATAAATAAATAAATAAAAAAATAAAAAATTTAAAAAAATAATATGATAAATATATACCTAATATTGACACTACGAGTATTTTCTTATCGAATATCACACTATGTTCAATGAAAGCTTCTCCCTTAGAATCTACACCCTTCCTTTAGCTTCCCCTTCAAAACGTTCTTCAACCCTCGTATGAAAATGCAATATTTTTATACCGAATCGCTTTTAGGGCACTTTATATACTTTAGAAGGGAGGTTTGGGTTTCAACTCCGTTATAAATACTGGAGAAACGCAGTGACGTCTAAAAAGCACTTATTTGATTTTTTATCTGTACACGGAACAGCGGCTTTCCAAAGACACTTTGCAAATGCAGTGGGGCTGAAGGAAGTGCAAGAAAGGTAGAAGGTGAGAAAGATGAAGGTTCGGATTTAACTGACTATTTAGATCTGATAATTACATTGTTCGAATTTTCTAATATTAAGTAGGGTGTTAGACTCCCAATCGCCCGGGTTCGAACCCGGCGTGCGCAAATAAATTTTATTTAATTGATTTGTGTTATTTCACAATTAATTATTTAAAATTATATACAGTATATTTGCGGCACGTTCCAGAGTGGAAGATACTCTTAGTATCGCCCTGGTGTAAGACCACCATTCAGAATTGAAAAGTTTCTTGAAATGGATTTAGCCGCGTTTAGTGACTAGATCTGAATAGCCAGGTACTTCCACGCCTTCCTCTTCCTCGTCTCCTTCCCTTCCCCACTTACCTTCAGCCTCATAACATACCCCAATTGGGGATGCCATAGTCTCACTGGCTCCAGACGGGAGCAGTTGGGACTCTTGTGAGGTATTCACTATAAAAAAAATGAAAAAAATGTTATAGTTATGATTCCTTCTCATTCATTCCTTCTCACGCATCTTGTTTGAAGAAGTTGCTAGAGCGATGACGAGGTAACGTACGATCTCTCGCTGGGACATGTATAAAATTATATGTTGTTATGGGTAACAACCGTATTGCCCAGCTAAGGCGCTCCGCTGACGAGGCAACTGAAACCAAACTAAAACCGGCTGATTTCTATGTCTTGATTGGTCAAAAAGCTTGTTTATCCATAGACGAAGAACAATCAGCTGACAGCTGGCAACTGCTGGCTATGGCAATCAGCAGTGCGGGTCGCGAGTCACCGCTTGCGTTACCATTGACAACGGGGTTTTGAGTGATTGTGTAGTGTGCGGGCCATCAAAATGTCATACAAAAACAGTTGCCAGTTGAGAGTTTTCAGTTGCCTCAGTGAGCGGATCGCCTAATTTGTTCGCTTTTTGAAAGAATTTAAGTCTCGTAAAAATCGTTGTATCTCCCTTATCGTCTTTAGAAATATGATCTGAATTGTGTTAAAGATAGAAAACACCAAGCTTTATATTCCAATTTAAAAAATAATACCAAATAATTCAAATGTACACGTTTGTATAACGAAAGCTACCGACTAAACTTTAAAAAAAAGGTCTTTTAAGATTTTTTTATTAATTATTTTTAGATGAAACGACAAGAAAGTGAGTTGACGATAACGTTTTGCTTAGTTATTAGTTATTTTGGATTGAAAAGGTGTGATGTGAGCCATTTTTAAAACTTTTTATTTATTGTTTGCATTTAAAATTATTTTTACATTTAAAAAAGTACCTATACGTTTATTTCGAGTTATCAATGTTCCATTTATTTGTAATTTATAGCACAGCAAAATTATTTTAATTTTCCGATAAAATAAGACAGAGACTGGAGGGGTTAAACATTTATATCTTGAAAGTAGGTACCTTAAAACGTTAAAATCATGAATAATTTCTAACAAAAAAAGTCTAAAACACTTTTAGGAGATTATGCAAGTTACAAAATGTGGATATTTATTATTATCAAGTTTAATTTGTAGAACTCCATTTTAATTTTTTTTTAAATGTATTCAGTAATATTATTATTTAATTTATAAAAACAGTTTATTAACATAGCAGAACTTGTTTAAAAACAAACTGCTTTTATAAATTAAATATTATTGAATATACAAAAATATTTTTTTTTAAATTCTTAAATCCTTGCAAATTTACTTTGTAGTATCATTTTATTTAAATGAAACAAATTACTTCTGTGTAAACCACTATAATCAATATAATTTCATTTTATATAATTTTTTTATGATATTTTTGACTGTTGTTATTTGTTTGTTTCTTTTGTTATTTTTATCCAAGTTTTGAGACGTGTAGATATTATAACATTAATAATAGTGGTTTACATAGAAGTTATTTTTTTAAATTTAAACAAAAATATAACAAAATTAATATAATAAATATTTTAAAAAATTTAACAAAGTGTGGAAATTACTCAAAAAGTATTGACCGTGAGCCTATCGCCAACCTGTCTTATTGCAAATATCGTCATCAAATTATTAATATTACAGGTTTACAATCTCATATCATCATTACGTGTGTTCCAAACAGGAGGCCCCGAAAAAAAACCTCAATAAGGTCTATTTCATTTTTGGGGACGAGGTGTGGAATGTATTTTTATGGAAAGGACGGTGAGGGAGTTGCGGAAAAGAAAAATGTATGAGCTCTGGGTAGGAATCTGGGGTCAATGTGTCCAAGAGTGACAGACATATATATTTTTTTAATTGATAAAATTTTTTGATACATACAGGTAGATACATACATAATAACGTAAATGAAGAGAGTAACAAAAAAAATCCCACAAAGGTGAAGCCTCTGCGTGGGCATTATAATATGTGGGTATAAAAACAGTGGTTGTTAAGATAAAAAGATTAAAAATTTAAAATATAGTACATATGTGTAGAGGTAATTGATTTTGCAGGAATTTCTGTGAAAAATTTTATTAAAATTTTAATAATATTTTATTATTCTTATATATATATGTATATACATATACATACATACATATATATGTACTTATACATACATATACACACACGTAAATATACACTTAATTTAATGATTCGGAAAGACATGGCATACTGTAGTTACTTAAAATGTAGATAGTACAAAATTATAGAAAAAAATTATTTACTTCCATATTTTTACCCAACTTTAAATATATTTTTTATATGAGTTCAAGTTTTGGCATGTGTTGATGGAATTAAGTAAGGAATTGAACAATTTTGGTGCAATACAGTTAATCTATTCCTTCCACTACGGTGCAAGTTGATAGGTCTAGCGACCAAAAGGTCTCCCTCTACCAGCCTCTCCCGATTCGGCCCACCATACTGCAGGTGTTCAATCCTAGAAAAACTTCACCCAACGGACCCGGGCAATCCTGATTTCACCACACGTGGCGAACCACTTGAGTGACCTACGGCAGGGGTGTTGGCTTTCCAACAAAGTGTTACGCGGTACTCATAAACGCCTTCGAAATTGTGTTTTTAAAAAATTAACGAGCAAGTATTTATACAAAAAAAATATACATGTAGATTAGAATCCACGAGCACGATTGATAAGGATTGTATCGATATTCATATTTTTTATTAGAAAACTCTCTTTTTAACTTTTGAAGGTTATTCCCATCAATGTAATATATCAATGAAGAAGAAGATAACAATAATAATCTAATTTAACAGAAAAATAATAAAAGATAACGGTCGCAACTGGGACTCGAACCCAGAACCTTGCGTCTTACCGGGACATACACCTCTACCAATTGGGCTCTTGTTTATTTTCATATTTTAAAAAATTAGATTATTATTGTTATCTTCTTCTTCAATGATATATTACATTGATGGGAATAACCTTCAAAAGTTAAAAAGAGAGTTTTTCTAATAAAAAATATGAATATTCTAGGAGACACTATCTAGGTAACAAATACATTCTTTGAATACTTGTTTCCAATAATAAAGGAAGCTGCCAATAATATGGAAAAAAAAACATTAGTCGAAGATAATATTCTTAATTCTGAAATTTGAAATATGAAGTTGACAATTACGACAGTCTCATATAAGATCGCAGTAGCCCAATTGGTAGAGGTGTATGTCCCGGTAAGACGTAAGGTTTTGGGTTGGAGACCCAGTTGCGACCGTTATCTTTTATTATTTTTCTGTGTGTTGTTTATTTTCATATTTTAAAAAATAAGATTATTATTGTTATCTTCTTCTTCAATGATATTGTATCGATAGCTTTCGGTAACTTCTCACCGATTCCTTGGATAACTGCAGATGGCTATACTAACAACAGTTGACGTCGAATATATTAAGAATACTTAGTCATTGTAAACTGTTATTTATTCTTCAAATGTTGCAAATTCACTTTGTAGCACCATTTTATTAAAGAAATAATTAACAACACAATTATCGTGGTAAAAACAACGTGTTTTTAATTATTTCATTAATGTTATTTATTCGTTGGCGATCTGCAATCATGCGTGACCGAAAGTTATCGATACAATCCCTATCGATTGACCAAGGGGCCAGCAGACCAGGCAAACGGTATTATGGCAGTAAATACCAAAGTAATTACTCGATTAAAGACTCCCCTATTACCTTTGCGTATTATATTCGTCGTGGCAACATTGCTAACATAATTTAATATATCATCGAAAGCCTCGTGAATTCGATATTATGTTCGGTATTATGTATTTGGAGGACATAAACCATGAAGGGTAGAAGGGTGTGGGATGTAACAGAAGTGGCTACGTCATGTCATGGCGTCATCACTTGGAAAGGAATCAAGCCGCTTTCAAAGAAAGAGGGGGTTATGTGGGGTGTGGGGAGTAGGGGAGTGTAGGTAAGATATAATGTATAGAGTGTGTCCTGAGAAGTTCGTAGGTTATTCAATTATGACTCTTAATGAAATAAAAATAATCTCATACAAAATTTCAGGTGAGTGCAAAACTATTAATGTATCTAAATCGTGAATTATTTTATTAAGATTTGTTGAACTCCTTAAACTTATTAATAGTTTTGTTAAACTCCTCAAGCTTTTTAATAGTTTTGTTAAACTCATCAAGCTTTTCAATAGTTTTGTTAAACTCCTCAACCTTTTTAATAGTTTTGTTAAACTCCTCAAGCTTTTTAATAGTTTTGTTAAAATCCTCAAGCTTTTTTATAGTTTTGTTAAAATCCTCAAGCTTTTTAATAGTTTTGCTAAAATCCTCAAGCTTTATAATAGTATTGTTAAACTCCTTAAGCTTTTTAATAGTTTTGTTAATCTTCTCAAGCTTTTTAATAGTTTTGTTAAACTCCTCAAGCTTTTAATAGTTTTGTTAAAATCCTCAAACTTTTTAATAGTTTTGTTAAACTCCTCAAGCTTTTTAATAGTTTTGTTAAACTCCTCAAGCTTTTATTAGTTTTGTTAAACTCCTCAAGTTTTTTAATAGTTTTGTCAAACTCCTCAAGCTTTTTAATAGCTCTGTTAAACTTCTCAAGCTTTTTAATAGTTTTGTTAAACTCGCCAAGCTTTTTAATAGGATTGTTAAACTACTCAAGCTTTTTAATAGTTTTGTTAAACTCCTCAAGCTTTTTAATAGTTTTGTTAAACTCCTCAAGCTTTTTAATAGTTTTGTTAAAATCCTCAAGCTTTTTTATAGTTTTGTTAAAATCCTCAAGCTTTTTAATAGTTTTGCTAAAATCCTCAAGCTTTATAATAGTATTGTTAAACTCCTTAAGCTTTTTAATAGTTTTGTTAATCTTCTCAAGCTTTTTAATAGTTTTGTTAAACTCCTCAAGCTTTTAATAGTTTTGTTAAAATCCTCAAACTTTTTAATAGTTTTGTTAAACTCCTCAAGCTTTTTAATAGTTTTGTTAAACTCCTCAAGCTTTTATTAGTTTTGTTAAACTCCTCAAGTTTTTTAATAGTTTTGTCAAACTCCTCAAGCTTTTTAATAGCTCTGTTAAACTTCTCAAGCTTTTTAATAGTTTTGTTAAACTCGCCAAGCTTTTTAATAGGATTGTTAAACTACTCAAGCTTTTTAATAGTTTTGTTAAACTCCTCAAGCTTTTTAATAGTTTTGTTAAACTCCTCAAGCTTTTTAATAGTTTTGTTAAAATCCTCAAGCTTTTTTATAGTTTTGTTAAAATCCTCAAGCTTTTTAATAGTTTTGCTAAAATCCTCAAGCTTTATAATAGTATTGTTAAACTCCTTAAGCTTTTTAATAGTTTTGTTAATCTTCTCAAGCTTTTTAATAGTTTTGTTAAACTCCTCAAGCTTTTAATAGTTTTGTTAAAATCCTCAAACTTTTTAATAGTTTTGTTAAACTCCTCAAGCTTTTTAATAGTTTTGTTAAACTCCTCAAGCTTTTATTAGTTTTGTTAAACTCCTCAAGTTTTTTAATAGTTTTGTCAAACTCCTCAAGCTTTTTAATAGCTCTGTTAAACTTCTCAAGCTTTTTAATAGTTTTGTTAAACTCGCCAAGCTTTTTAATAGGATTGTTAAACTACTCAAGCTTTTTAATATTTTTACCAAGTTTACAATGTTTTCGGCGTATTTTTAAAATGCTTTATATTATTTTTTTACTTTTCGTGTAAAAAAATACTTTTTATGAGTATTTAAATTAACGCTGGATTTGATATAAATCTTGCAATCATAATTAAAGACTGCAGCCAATAAAATATGCATAACGAATTTAAATATAATTTGTAGAAGTATGAGTAAAAATGGGTAGAATTAGCTCAGTGGTAGAGCAGAGCCCTGGCAAGTCGTGGGAAAACTCTCATTATGTGTTTCAAGTTTTGGTTTGAGAGTCGCTAATACTTTCTTCGATGATTAAATAAACGTTCATAATTTTTAATAACAAACATGATATTAAAAAGTGCTGCCTAAAACACTTACAATGTTTATTCTTTCTTTTTACTCCAAACGTAGAAAACTTTGATGAAAAAACACTACTTTCTTCTTTTTTTATGTTAGCTCCACACAGGAGGCCCTGGGGAAAAAAAATTCCCTCAGGGCCAATGTCATCTTTGGGAATGCTGTGTGAATGTGTTTCTAAGGAAAGGAAGGAGAGGAAGTTCTGGGAAGGAAAAATGTATGAGGTTTGCGTAGGAATCTTAGGATCAGTGTGTCCAGATCAGAAAAAACTCACCCCATGAACCCGGGCACTCCTGCTAAGTCACCAAACGTAACAAACCACTTGGGGTGGCCTATGGCAGAGGTGTAGGTTATCCAATAAATGGTTCCCAGGGCGGCAGTACCCATTCCCGCCTCCCAAATTGAAACACATTCCCTTTCTTTAGGGAGTGGCTTTAGGTAATGACATGTTTTCATCACGTTCATACAATGAAAATATTAATATTATTTAAATTATATGAATTAATGCAAATACATCTTTTTTTAAATTGCATATAAATAAAGAATTAACAAAACGTAAAAAACTAAATGTAGGTCGCATAAAATATAATCTTGTTATTATAACTTAATATTTTTTTAGTTGTTGTAAGTACCTATAGTGTTTAATTTTTAGATACATAATACAATATTATAATGAGGAAATCTATAATTGGTTTCTCAGTTAGGTAAATTACACTTGCATAAATTAACTACATTGTGTTGATTTTTCTAAAATAAAATAAAACTTTTTATATGAAAATATCACAATGTCCGTCTAAGGTAAACTACTTAACCGAAAATTCATAATGAAAAAATATTTATGTCTTTTTATTTACTATTTAATTATAATTAATTAGGGGGGCGGGAATGGGTACCGCCGCCCCGGGAACCATTTATTGGATAACCAACACCTCTGCCATAGGTCACCCCAAGTGTTTCGCTACGTTTGATGACTTAGCAGGGGTGCCCGGGCTCATGGGCTAAGGTTTGTCTAGGTCTTGGCGGCGGATGATCTGGACACACTGAACCCCAGATTCCTACCCAACCCTCATACCCTTTTCCTTCCCAGAACTTCCTCTCCTTTCTTTCCTTAAAATACCCTCCACACAGCATCCCCAAAGATGACATTGGCCCTGAGCGAAATTATTTTCCTCAGGGCCTCCTGTGTGGACCTAATGAAAAAAAAGAGTTGGTATAAACGTAACTAGGTAGCGCTTTTAATAAAAATATGTTTTTTACAATTTTATATATAAATTGTTTGAATAAAGTTTTGTTATGTCTATAGAACATATTTTTGTCGAAAAAAAATAATGCTCCTTTTGAAAAATTCAACGGAAAACCCCCCTAAAGTATTGACATGAAAAATACAACGGAAAAACCCCCTAAAGTATTGTCATGAAAAATACAACGGAAAAACCCCCTAAAATATTGACATGAATCATTGTGAGTACACATGACTCCACGTGTTTGTATTGAATCTGCAAATAGTTACACGATACACATGAAATACGAGTATACCTATTGCATTTGAAACTGCATACGAATTATACATCTTCTGGCGAACTTGTAAATGAACTGTAAACACTTTGATTGAAATAGCGTTTGATGGAATTAAGTGATAGTATATGTAGGATATAAGGAATCAAGGGGAAGGGAAGAGAGATAGGGTTCGTAGAAAATTCAAAATATATTTTCTACGATCCTTGGTTTCCAGCTAGAAAGAGATTATAGTTAGAGAAAGGTAGGAACCAGGCATATTGGATAATAACTATTTATTGGATAACCATTTATTGGATAACCATTTATTGGATAACCAATACCTCTGCCAGTGGTTCGCTAAGTTTGGTGACTTGGGTGCCCGTGTTCATGGGGTAAGGTTTATCTAGCTCTTGGCGACGGATGATCTAGACACACTGAACCCCAGATTCCTACCCAACCCTCATACCTTTTTCCTTCCCAGAACTTCCTCTCCTTCCTTTCCTTAAAAATACCCTCCACACAGCGTCCCTAAAGATGACATAGGCCCTGAGGGAAATTATTTTCCTCAGGGCCTCCTGTGTGGACCTAATGTAAAAATATATATATCTATTCTAATTTCAAGGCCAAATAAAACCAATATAATAAGGTGTGAAAAAAAATATATGTAAGCATTAAAATTTAATTGATACCTACTGACTAACTTACCAGAAAAGGGTCGTCTATTTCAACGTTTGCAAGAGTAAGAGTAAGAGTAAAAGATATTGCTTAAGTAAATTTCACCAAAATGCGTTTTCAATCAAATCAACCGCCTGTTTTAACTTTTGCTTTTACTTTCTGAAAAACCGATAGTTACTCCGCTATTTTGCTAATCTTCGACTCTGTCTATGGTACGAAATAGCGCGCAATATGTCAAGCAGCGAAAACCATTTTTTTAATCCCTTGTTTATAATATGGTTATTTGGGACGTTGCCGAATTTTTGACGCGGAATCCCTTGACAAAAAATCTCGTAAAATTTGTGACACATCATATTCAAGGAGGTATTACAACGAATGGAAGGTGAATTATTTTTTTCCGTGTAATAATTATCGTATATTATTTCGGCTACTGGCATTATACCTAGCTCTCTTTTTCAAAATTTAAGCTTATTAGATTTGTCAAAGAATTTATACATAAAAATGCAAAAAATAGTCATTTTATATACATGTAGGATTACGAAAGATTTTTAAAATATTTATATTGAGGGATCAGTAGGATTTATCGGTCAAATTAGGAATTTCACCGAGCCCAACCCTCTGATATGAAAATATCTGGAGTCGGTGAATTATTTTCCCATTTAATAGTCTGGTAGGTTAACATGTTGTTCTTGTATTGTTTTGTATTAATTATTCTTATATAATACACTTGCATAGCGTGGATTTACTAGATGATCATTTTTAATAATAGATCGTCATTTCATTTTAAATACTAACGTAAATATTTTTATAAGAAGAAAGCTATCAAATCACGCGAAGACGCGAAACCAAATATAGCAGGATATTTTGAAAATTATTCTGGTTTTGCAATTTAATTATTGGTGTGGTGCACCGAAAAAGCGCGTGGTCCTATTTAACATCCTTCTTACTTTAACTGATGGTTAAAATTTAAATTTATCTCACGATTTAGTTATATGTTGAAACATGGAATGAGTACTGCAGCCCCGGGAACCATTTATTGGACAACCAACACCTTTGCCGTAGGTCACCCTAAGTAGTTAGCTACGTTTGGTGACTTATCAGGGGTGCCCAGGTTCATGGGGTGAGGTATGTCTAAGTATTGGCCACGGATGGTATAAACACACTAAACCCCAAATTCCTACTCACTCCTCATATATTTTTCCATCCCAGAACTTCCTCTCCTTCTTTTCCTTAAAAAATACCCTTTACACAGCATCCCCAAAGATGACATACGCTCTGAGGGAAACACTTTCCTCAGGGCTTCCTATATAGAGCTAATTAAAAAAATAAAAAACAGACAGCCCTAATATTGATGTTAAATAACTCGATTATGTTGTAAAAAGTTATGGGATTATTCTACAGTCGCTATTTTTGGAATATGTAGCATAATTCTATAAGATATTATCTATAGAATTCCTATAAGATATTATCTATAGAATTCTTATAAGATATTAGCTGAAACTAAAAAAAACATATAAGATCGGTGTTTTTTAAAATGATTATATTGTAAACAGATAATGAATTCTTCAACAGGTGTAATTTTTAGAATGTGTTGCACATTTCGCATATTTGAAGAACTTCTACAAGATCATATTGCACCCTGTATCCAGCAAAATCCCCACCCACAGCACCTAGATTCACCTTACGACAAATTCCTCTGGCTGACGTACGACGGTGGGAATTCCGAATTCTGACGGGGGGAGGCAGGGCGAAAAATTAAATCGCATCACGTCTCCCCGGAACTCGCCTGTAAAAAGTGTCAAATTGTTTTTTAGCGCGCTTCCCGCCTCCCGAAACTCTATTCCCCGGCATCGAGCAAACTGTGGAGGCCCGCGAGGAATTTTTATTTCAGGTGCACAGAACGCGGAAATATGTAGACAAGACAAGGCAATAAATAATAATAGTACCTACCAGGGAAATTTTAAATAAATAGAAATAGGCTCTCCTAAAAAAAACCAACTAAAAGACACTTCGGACTTTAGACAGACAAAATGTATCCAGATATCTATGTTTAAAAAATAATAAACTCATACATGCAAACTTAGAACAGCTCACGAAAACTTCACATTTAAACACGATTTACACGACAACATTACAACTAAAAAATAACATACATTTAAACACCATGCATGCACGGTATGGCAAGCAATCCATTGGCTACGAAGGGAAAAAATATATAAATGCCTTCCATTCGACTTTTCCACCCATTTTTCTAGAAAAACCACAAATATTTTGTAAAACGGCACAAAATATTTTGAGTTACATTAGAAACATCGGTTGTTAATTTCGTTTCCATTTTTAATAAATCAAATATATACCAATCGATAAATAACCTCAAAATAACCCATTAACCCAATAACAATCACAACGGCTCCCTGACATCGATGAATTCTGACGAATCACAGCGCACTTATTCCATTTCCGAATGAATTCTGACGCTTAAATATTACGATTTTCTGGGTTTACATTTGGATTCATTCTGACCAATCACAACGGCTCCCTGACATCGATGAATTCTGACGAATCACAGCGCACTTATTCCATTTCCGAATGAATTCTGACGCTTAAATATTACGATTTTCTGGGTTTACATTTGGATTCATTCTGACCAATCACAACGGCTCCCTGACATCGATGAATTCTGACGAATCACAGCGCACTTATTCCATTTCCGAATGAATTCTGACGCTTAAATATTACGATTTTCTGGGTTTACATTTGGTTTCATTCTGACCAATCACAACGGCTCCCTGACATCAATGAATTCTGACGAATCACAGCGCTGTCTGGCATCGATTCCATTTCCGAATGAATTAGCGCCTCCGCCCACTGAGGCAACTGAAAACTCTCAACTGCCAACTGTCTTTGTATGACAATGTGATGGCCCGCACACTTCACAATCACACAAAACCCCGTTGTCAATGGTAACGCAAGCGGTGACTCGAAACTGTCACTGCTGATTGCCCTGGGCGGCCATAGTTAGTTGCCAGCTGTCAGCTGATTGTTCTTCGTCTATGGTTTAACAAGCTTTTTGACCAATCAAGACAGGAAAAACAGCCGATTTTAGTTGTTTTTCAGTTGCCTCGTCGGCGGAGCGCCTCACATCGAGAAGCGAGAGTCGATTGTTCAAGAATAGAATTTATCTATGACATTGAATCGAAATATTTCGATGGTTAAAAAGATCGAATAAACATCGATAATACTCGTACATCGGATTGTGCCCATCATTATGTGTTATTCGGACTACGTTTGGTAAACTGTAAGACATCCCATCTAGATATGTCTACGTTCTATGCATGAGCTCCTTTGCTGGGGTGACCAAATAATTGTTTGCCTTTGCAATTAATGAGTACCTACCTACGCACAAAAAAGTCTCCAGCCTTTTAATGTCTTCGTCAGAGAAATGTCGCCACGTCACGCTTCCTCCGGAACTGCGTAACAGCATTTTATATAACTTCTTTATTCCACATTCAAATGGGGTGAAAATTAAATTTCACCTTTGAAAACACCCTTCGTTTGTCGTTTTCCGACTAATTTTGTATCAGTTAATACCCGGGTTACGAATAACCCAACAACATTTGAAAATCTCCTACTACCACCACACTAAGCGGAAGATGTTGCTTGTGTTGTGATGGAGGACTTAGCCAGCCGAGGAATCGAACACGGAACGCCTGGGTGGGACCCAAACGCGATGCCCACTGAACCACTGACCGGTCAAATATTTATATTTATATATAAAAACTTATAGGTACTATTCATCCGATTTGGTAAGTTGTTTTGAACACGCCAGAGAAGGTTTCTATATAATAATATCTCTATTTTGGTGAGTTCTGGAGTTGTGAAATTTGAAAAAAAAATATTGCAATAAGGGAAGGCGGAGAAGGTGGAATTCAAGAGGAGGGAGGTTAGTGAGAAAAAGGCGGAAGGGGGGAGGGGAGGGAAATCCGGGAGAGGCAGAGGGAAATAAGGATGAGGGAGGGGGAAGGCGGAAAAGGTGGAAAGGGAATTCTTGGGGTAAGGGAGGGGGAGGTTCGCGAGAAGGGGGACAGCGGGAGAGGGGAGGGGGGACGCGGGGAAGAAGGGGGCAAGGGTGGGGAAGAGGTGGCGAAAGGGAAACGGGGACGAATGGGAAAGGACACGGAGGGAGAAACAATTTCTTTATTTAAGTGCATGCCGGGTATCAGCTAGTGATCTTAATATATTAAAATTAATGTTTCTTTGTTTATTCGGAGGACTAACGTCCTTTCTGATTGAAAGCTGGTTTTGTCTGCGGAGCTCTAGAATTATAATGACTCAGCACATCTGTCTTCCGTTACCTTAGGCACATCTCGGAAACGAGATCATGTGACACGAAGAGCCCTTAGACCACTAAAGTAATGTGAGAACTAATCATATACTTATTATGTTACATTACAATAATTTATATTGATTGTGTAGGAACTTTGTGTAGGAAAATTGACTGTTTGTATTTTTAGCGAGGTAAAATTTACTTAAAATGAATTTAGTCTAAATTAAAATAATATTAAACAAATTTACTCACCGTCTTGTCCCAGGACCCTGGCTTCGCAACCTAACCTCGTTGCCAAAACGTGTTCAAAATGGCCGGTCACCACAGGGGGTCACTTATCTAAACCATTCATATATAATCTACACCTACTATATGTAAAATACTACTACCATGAGTGGAACTACGGTGTCCTCCTTGAGAGTCTCAAGGGGGATATTGTGCTATCACTTATGACGGCATAATAATATAAGCGAACACCTCAGCACAGGTTATCCGAGTGAGGTGTTCACAAAACATAACTATGTTCGTTTTAACCATTTACATACAGTTGCCGATCATATTTCACTCTACTACCTACTATGTCGTTATTAAACATCGGATTATATGCAATAACAAAATGCCAAAATATGCATGCAAATATGCACTAAAAAACTCTTGATATGCCCAAAATATGCGTAATGCAAAATCAAAAAACCATTTTTATTTTTATATATTTTAGTTAAAGACGGTACAAAAACAGCGAAATATTCTTAAAATTATGCATAGTTTTTGTGACCATATACAATTAAGTATTCGGTCGCAAATTTGTGACGTTTGTCACCCAGTATTAATTTTGTACGCCGAAAACAACCTCTCTACGGCCAATTGTCATCATTTGTCAAAATTACAAATTTGGCATACTTCTGGAGATACCTGTTTAGGCAGGGTATGGACCTGTGCCGTTGATGTAGGCATTAATGTTCTTCATGTCTTCAAGACACTTTTTACGAATCTTTTCTAATATTGAATTACCTAGGAAGGGCGTTGGTGAGTACGACCATTGTTTCCAATATTTCTATTGATTTAAAAAGAGGAAGATTATTTGTTTCTAATTTTTTTTTATGGCATCTGGTAATTTGTGGAAATGTGTTGAGATGAGGGCGATATTCTTCGGAAGCGTAAACAAATGCTAGCTTGCTTGACTGAATTGCATATTGTATAGGCCTCAGAACTGTCAAAAAAAAGCCTAAAATATTCATTAACGCTGTAATTAGAGAGTTATATGCATTTGCATATGCAAATATGCAAATGCATGTATTCCGATGTCTAGTCGTTATATTTATAAACTATATGTAAGATCATATAAATAAATAAATAAAGTTAATGACAAATTAAAACACTTTGTTTTTACCACGATAATCAATGATTACGTGGTAAAAACAAAGTGTTTTAATTTGTCATTAATAATATGGTGCCACGAAGTGAATTTGCAAAATTTGAAGAAATAAATAAAGGGTCGCGGAAATATATAGAATAACACACTTTGAGAAATGTTTATTATATTTATTTAAATATCACAAAGATGCGCAACAAAATTACAGAAGGATCACAAATTTTTTCTGCAAAGGGTTAGACTGTTGAATTCAGAACGTCAAGCTTCCTTTCGGGCACTGCGCAGGCAGTATTCCTCGCGTAGGGAATATACAAAAATGTTTATCTCGCTAAAAATACAGTCGATTGCCTTTATATATTTCCAGATAAGAAAGTGTAACATTTCAAAACGTACTTTACCGATACGATTACATTTCCCTGATGATAGTCAACCTATGATAGTGATGGGCACTCGCAAATGATTAATAAAAGCCAGTCTTCCTTATCAAAGCAAAAAATCGTCTTCTCGTATATAAAACTGTTTTAAACATTTTCTTCGTAAAAATTTGGTCACCCGCCGAAAGCATTTCCGATATATCCTTATTTTTGTTTTTTAGTTCCAGAAACAATAGTGTTTACGCTGGGGCATTCTCGGGAATCAGCGCGGTGATATGAATTTGAATTTTATTGTTGTCAAATACCCTATCTCAGCTTCTGTTTGCCTATAAGGGCTCGCAACAGGGGCTAGAGTGCTGCGTGATACTTGAGCCCTTGGGAGATAATACTGTTATTCTTTCTATTGTTTCAAGTAAAAATACAGGTAAATCGAGGATTCGAGAATGAAAACTCAGGTGTTGCTCTGATTGGAAGAGTTAAAGAAATGATGTAAGGATATTTTTTGCTTCTTTCGAAGCCTAAATAAATCAGAAATGGATTTCCGACTTTTTGTGTGAAAGATTTGACTTTTTTACGGATGTGTAGCAAATCTAATTATTAAGTATTCAATCTCGAATACTCTCATTGCTGCATCGCTTCGTCTCTTACCAATTTGATTTCCGTATCTTTCGTCCCCACTTAAATCACAAAGATTCAGCCGCGTACTTCAATATATTAATTATCATTGGAAGATCGAAGAAGCTCGGCTGATGTCCTCTTTCTACAGAAAATATCCAGGTCCATCGTAGATTGCCCGGAACTCTTACAACAAATCCAACTACGAGCTCCCAACAAACAACCAGACAAAACCAACCAACCAACTATAAGCAACACTCCTTCATTTATCGTGCATCACACACTTTCAATACATACTATACACAATTTGACATTTTTAACTCTGCACCACACTCCTTAAAGTCACACAGGCAATATCTCGATACTTTATTATAACTACTTACATAACTTACGTACACCCTACTAATTACACAGAATACATCCATCCCTTTCCCTTCCCTCCCACCATCCCATCCCCATAGGCTAATGTAACTATTTTTCTTTGTTTACACTAAAAAATTAAGATACTTCAGTGGAAACCTATTATTGGCTAAATGATTTACCCATGTTTTATTATACTTTATAAAATATTATAACTGTTGGTTTTCCAAATAAAATAAAATAAAAATAAAAATAAGGGGAGAGGGGCGCTACTGGTTAGATGCCACAGATGTCACAGATGGTCTGACCGATATGAGCTCATGTTTTAGCTCTAAAAAGTTAAGTTTGCCTCCCGTTCTGAACCGCACAGGAAAATCTCTGGCAGGACTGAATCAAAGAGACGCGTTGGTAAAGCCATCTACTTGTGAGTTCAGCTAACCTTGAGTGAGACTTGACTCGTGTAACCATTTTAAAAGGTTAGATTTCCTTTGGGTTATTGTTAAAGTATTGTTAAAGTTTTGTAATGTCTTACTATTATTGAACCACTTGTGAATAGATTGTACCTACTCCAAATAAAGCCTAATTGTGTTTACAATAAAATAATTGTGGATTTTATTTAATTATCCCGTTACAGATTCTTTTATTTGTTTTAGGCGGATACAAAACTAACCATCACGCAATTTACCTGCAAGTATAGCATAGGTGGTAAAGCAGTATAATGTTAACTTTATTTTTGGACTCGAAGTAATTTCACACTATTACTATTTGCATATTACTAGTAAGAATTTTACACTGACTTATATCGCGCTAATGTTGACTTTAATTTAGTGTTAAAATTACAGGCACCCACGGAGAAAAATGTTAACGATCATTTTAATAGTAAAAACGGTTAAAAACGGGCCTGAAGTTCTTACTAACAAATTAATAGTGTTTCAATATTTATTGGCGGGAAAATGTAAGAATAGTTTTTTGGTATACGTACGAAATTACGAGAAAAATGTTAACGATCATTTTAATAGAAAAAACGGTTAAAAACGGGACTGAAGTTCTTACGAACAAATTAATAGTGTTTCAATATTTATTGGCGGGAAAATGTAAGAATAGTTTTTTGGTATACGTACGAAATTACGAGAAAAATGTTAACGATCATTTTAATAGAAAAAACGGTTAAAAACGGGCCTGAAGTTCTTACTAACAAATTAATAGTGTTTCAATATTTATTGGCGGGAAAATGTAAGAATAGTTTTTTGGTACACGTACGAAATTACGAGAAAAATGTTAACGATCATTTTAATAGAAAAAACGGTTAAAAACGGGACTGAAGTTCTTACGAACAAATTAATAGTGTTTCAATATTTATTGGCGGGAAAATGTAAGAATAGTTTTTTGGTATACGTACGAAATTACGAGAAAAATGTTAACGATCATTTTAATAGAAAAAACGGTTAAAAACGGGACTGAAGTTCTTACGAACAAATTAATAGTGTTTCAATATTTATTGGCGGGAAAATGTAAGAATAGTTTTTTGGTATACGTACGAAATTACGAGAAAAATGTTAACGATCATTTTAATAGTAAAAACGGTTAAAAACGGGCCTGAAGTTCTTACTAACAAATTAATAGTGTTTCAATATTTATTGGCGGGAAAATGTAAGAATAGTTTTTTGGTATACGTACGAAATTACGTATACCAACAAATTATTCTTACATGCTCCCGCCAATAAACATTGAAACCCTGTTAATTTGTTCGTAAGAACTTCAGTCCTGTTTTTAACCGTTTTTACTATTAAAATGATGATTTTTTCGAATATCATTTTTCTCCGTGCATATCGATCTTCTAGTGACTTGTCCGATAAGATTATTTTTTAACATATTATTTTGTGTTATATCATTTAAAATGGTTGTCTGTCCTCTGGGTATGTAATGTATTGTCCCCATTAAAATGCACACATTCATGTCAGAATGTGAAATCAGACGTGTTTAATATTAGTTACTGTTATTTAAAAGATTCCATAATATCTTGATATAGCATATTCTTATAATGTAGGAGCTGTTGCACATATTTTTGTATTATTTCTATTTATCTATAATGTAAAAACTTGTTACTCTCTTTTGTTTTTCGGTATTGTAAACTTTTTCTTGTATTACTCGTCTGTAAATTTCTAATATTAACTTACACTATATATTATGATTTTTATGCCATCTGCAATTTAAAAACTGGTTCCAGTTTAATTTATTTTTACTTTTTCTCTTTTATTATAATATAATATTTTTTACTTACTTTTATACCTACCATTTTTATAATGTTAATTGCTATAAGTTTATATTTCTTATTTAAACATTATTATCACTGTATTATATATATATATATTACATATATATCACTGTATTATATACTTACTATGTAAAAGCCCATCAGGGCGTTGAAAATTAATAATAAATAAATAAATAAACAACAGATGGTATGCAATTGTCCGTTTGAGCAACAATTTGAATTTTCAAAGAATGTGTTATTGTGTCAAGAAGAACTCACCTAAAATTTAAAGAGTGTGAATTTTACTCTCGTCGGATCAACTTGGGAATCCGGATTTGTTTCTCATCAAATAATGTTACATTGTAATTCTGTAAGGCGTCATTTTAAACGTGGGACTGTTATCTGAAAGAGCCGCCTTTGCAGGAAGGTGTTCGCTTTACACGTTAATGTCAGTTTTATACAGTTGGGCAATTTCGGAAAACAATTTTTATATATATTTTTTGTACGCGAAGTAAGTTTATAAATCAACATATTTAGGAATATAATGCCCATCTAGTTTTGGGTCTATTTGTACACCCCAAGCTTATACAATAGATAAAGAAAGTAAACGCCACAGAGTCACATCTTGACACTCCTCTTTCTAATTCATCTATCGTCTGTTATAAAAATCCTAGACAAGTAATCAAATATTTGATTTACTCGTTGGTGACATTTTCCTGGGACACCTTCGATGACTTTTTCCATTAACTAGTGCATGAGTCATCTGCCCTATATGACAAAAACATCGAGGCGTCCCTTTCTTATTCTCTTTCACTATGCTGACATTGGTCTTGGAATACGTTTCGCATCTTCACATGATTTACCTACATGTTAAACTAATAAGACTATTACAGTAATTTACAATGTGTTGATGTTGAGTTCTTTAGTGTTTAAACTACAGGCGCACATTTCGCACATCCTATAGAAAAATGTTGTTTGTCTAAAAAAGAAAAATTTACGTTAAAGTGAACACAAATGATGAATAATTTACAAGCGGTCCCGTCACAAAGTGACACTAGCGATATTTCGTGGGGATAAAGTGATTTAGCATAAATACGGTGTTCGTGAGGCATAAGTAAACATAATCTCTTTACTATTCGAGATTGGTTTTTTGTGTGAAACAATCATATGAATGACTTTTTATATGCAATTCTTTATCCTGACAACTTGCATATGTTGAGTATATAAGCATATATTTTATTGCGTTAATAATAATGCCATTGTCTTGGGACCATTTAATTATGTTATATAGGTCTGCTTGCAAAATTTCCTAATTAAATTCTTTTTTTGATTTCTGTCAGTACATATAATGCAAGTATCGTATGTTAAGCAGATGTGAAAAGTAAGGTTCTCTCAACCTTCTCTCCATTTTTTCACCCTTAAATCTCTAAATGAGTATGTTATAGTCATCATAGATTGAACCTCTTACATGGTCCTTCCGTTTTAAAAAAGCTACAAACAATCATTTTCTTTTGATCCTTTATATTTCCGTTGAAAGGAAAAGGTCCCCTACATTCTACAACACTGGATCTTTTTGAGCTTTTTGAGCTTTTGGAGCCGTTGGTATTTCTTCATGCGAATTTTAGTGTAAAGAAGCTCTTCTGACTCTTGCCGTCTCCGTTCGACTAATGTGATTGGAAAGTATTAAATAGCCTATCACAGCTCCGTAATAAAAATGTTCGCAGCATTTAAAACAAAGCGACTTGTATTCCAGTGCGTCCTTTGAACATTGATGTTAAGCTATTTCATTGGCAATAAAAGCTTCAGTGTCGTGACTTTAAATTCTTGCTTTGTTTTTGAATAAAACTCTTTCAAACATTTTTTCTTAACTTTTGTCAACAACTTTACAAAATAAACATATATGTTTTTTTCTAAAAAAATTGAATTACGAACCTTCCCAAACTACGAACAACCAGGCAATATATTTTATTTATTTATTTTCGGACTTAGGTACGTCCGATTTACAAAATGATGACATGAAATCAAATAAAAATGTAAAGGTGGCGTATGAAAACAAAGAAAAAACAGATATAAACATAAGTCAAGTCAAGGTTTAGCTAGAAGTCTATTTATAATATTTATTCACTAGTTTAGTGAACGACAAAATTCATTTAGACTTTTAGCAAAAAAATTAAGGCCTTGACTTGGGTTGACCAGTCTACACATTCTGGACAATAGTGAAATAATGTCCATAATTATTTGAGTTTAATTGAGGAAGCATTATTTCTGAGACTACAGAAAATTATATTGAAAGGGATGAGTTGTAGTAGTGTAGGTGAATCAATAATACATTTAATAATTTTGAAGAGACAAATGAGAACAGTTTTTTTCCAACGGACTTCTAAATAAGAAAGTAAGAAAATTAAACTATCTTTAATTTTACTAAACTAAGTTTAAATTAAGTTTAATTTTTTGATCATGATGAATGATGACGCTTGTATTAAGAGGGTATTAACAGAGAATACTGGAAATTAGTCCTTTAAAAATCAAATTCTAGACGTATTGATTCTTTTTTTAGAAATAAACAAAAATTGATTTTGAAAGATTGTTATTTTTTCTGGCACACGCAGTTTTAAAAATTTGGCACACGCAGTTTTAAAATTTTTAAAAATAAGTGTATTTTAATATACTACGGTTATACTGTTGGTCGTTGGCAGATTTGTTCAATTTTCAACCGATAGATTTAATGTAGGTGAATCAATAATAGATACATTCAATAATTTTGAAGAGGTTTGTTTTTTTTCTGTTTTTTTCCGACGGACTTCTAAATAAGAAAGGAAGAAAATTAAAGTAGCTTTCATTTTACTAAACTTAGTTTAATTTTCAAATTAAATTAAGTTTAATTTTCAAATTAAATTAAGTTTAATTTTCAAATTAAAGTAAGTTTAATTTTTTGATACTGATGAGTTATGACTTATGACGCTTGTAGTAAGCGTAAAAGTGGTATTAATAAATTAAATAATTTTCGTGATTATAAACAAAGTAGATAATTGTTTTATTTCATTAAATATGTCAAACCACAAAGTGAATTTTTTTTTCGTTAACGCACTTTTCGTGGCTTTTAAATATGGATAGTAAAAATTTCACACTGTTTATTGTACATAACTGAACTGCTTCAGTAACAACATTTTGTATTTGTTTAGTAAAAAATTTAAGATGTCCACTAAATTGGCATAATTATTTCCCTCTTAGTATTCTGGGCAAAGAGGAATATGTAGTCCTTACTATACCATAATATGTGGTACTTAATACCATAATATGTACCATGGTATGTGGTACTTAATTCCAGAATTTCTCCACTGACTTTTACTGACCAAAAAGGCTTCTTATTAGATACCTCATTCTACTTGTACTACTTTAGGGTAATCACAATCCAATTCAACCTCTCATTACTATTCCTTCTACAAAGCGAAGTACTTTGTAAGGTTTCGCCTTCTCTTTATTCGAATTAACTTTTCCACTAGGATATATTCTACTTTCTGTGCGCTTCTAAGAAACTTTTGTAACCAACCTGCCAGAACGTCTAAGAACCACCTTTTTTAGTCGCTAGACCACTCTCTTTTAGGCAAATTTAAAGTGTATATTTTACTGGATGGTTATCTAACATCTTGTTTTGGATAATTTACAATGGAAGGAATATGCAAAACTGAGTAGATAAACTTATTGTTTTATCTTAGAAAGTTGTTAAGACGAAGAAACGAACTTGCGAGATGTTTGTAATATAAAGCATATTATCTCAAAATTAATAAAATGCTAAATTTTAACCACTTTTGTTGTTTAAAAAATAATATATTTTTAGCGACCATATAAAAACTAATTGTACATACAAAATATAATAGTGAATTATAATTATAAATATTGTATTTTTTAGTTATCCTCACTAGGGAGTCCTGTGCCGAGGCGGACAAAAGTTATTTAATTATAGTTTATTTGTTTTCTATGTAGTTTTTAATGTCTTTATTAGGATTTTTTTCATTGTCCTTTTTCAGCCATGTTTTATTCTTGGTTTGTACTCATACATTTTTTTAATTAGTTTTATGTCTTGAGGAAGGATTTTGTTGAGTTTTGTTTGCAAAGTAAGTAGTGTCGTTGTCCAAATGTGGTTTAATAACTTGGAATGTAAAAATTAAAAAAAACTTTAATTATTATTGTTTGCCGTGGATTGCCAATTAATTTTTTTATCTTTGTCCTTCATAAATTAAAAGTTTATTCTCTTGTCTAAATCATTTTATCATCTTGTCCTGCTAAATTAATAGAATAATATATTACGTACGTATATTTATTATTTTATCTAAGTCCTTCAAAATTCAAATCAACTATAGTCACCCTACTTTGTTTACATTGTAATGTGCCAAGCGCCTTTAGCTTACCCATTATCTGTGTAACAATTTTGTTCTTTGAAGTATCATTTTTATTTTATCAATATTATTTTGTGTTTTTTGCTTTGATGTAATCAAAGGTTTTTTAAAGTCAAAAGTATTATTTTTGATTTTTCTTTTGTGTTATTTTTGTTACTTTAAGTAAATAATTGTTAACCTCAACACAGGCTTGTCCTAGTGAGATTAAAATTGTATTGTTAACTGTTATACCTAAAATTTGAAGAAACAATAAATAATAGATAAATTCGACCGGTCAGTGGTTTAGTGGGCATCGCGTTTGGGTTTCACCCAGGCGTTCCATGTTCGATTCCTCAGCTGGCTAAGTCCTCCATCACAACACAAGCAACATCTTCCGCTTAGTGTGGTGGTAGTAGGAGATTTTCAAATGTTGTTGGGTTATTCGTAACCCGGGAATGTTGGTTTTTCTTTTTAAAAATAAAAGAAGAAAAAAATTCTATTTTTGGAAGAAGTTATTGCAAAATTAAGGCCGATATTTTTGGTCAATTTTCATTTTATGTCCGCCATTTCTGCAATCAACAATTTTTTTTCAAACTGAGGTTCATGCGCACGCGACATTCATACTATATGGATTTTTTTTTTGAATTTCATGTTTCAGATAATTTTCAAGCACTCCAATATTTTATTTATTTATTAAAAGAATTTCATACATAGTGTAGATATTGTGTTATTTCGCCAACCGATTTGATTGGACCCTCCGCTGGCGGCCAATATATCTATGTAAATAGAAATTCAAGGCAAATTTTCCGTAGTGTTCGTTGTTAAAATGTATTTATTTATCATGAAAAATAGTACATCCAATTACATTTCACAGATTACAGTTTAACATGCATACGTTTATTTACATTGGAAAGTACATCGATAATATGAGATGGAGCCTTATGTTAAAAAATATATTTATTGCGATCTTAAAGTCACTTTTGTTTAAATTGAAAATGTCTTTCTCAGAAGAAATGCGTTTTAACAGAGTAGTCATTTTCCCCAAAGGCATGATCATTGGTAGGTGGTCCTGCCTCTTGGAAAAATTAACAGTCTGTGCCGTCTAGCTCTGATGAAGAACTGGGGACTTCGTTGAGAATGCGGAATTCGTTCCAGAATATCAGAATTGCAAATGTGCCCATTTACCACCTTATGTGCCACTAACATTTTTTTTTAATTTAATATTTAAAGGTTTTTATTACAACAAAATATTTAAAAATATTCAAAACCCTAACTTAACGTAACCTATTTAACCATTTTTTATATATTTTCTATTCACTTTTCTTAGTGACTTTTCAAAGGAGTTTTTGATTTGAATTCATTCTGAGTTATCCGGTCACCATTTTTTCAGCGGTCCCCCAGCGCCTGGTGCCAACTGGTGACAACTGTGTAGTATTCTTTGTACACGCCCACATTATTTGTGTGTACTTTGTACAGACCAAATTAGCCACAGAACAGAGAATAATGACCCTTCGGCGCACCGCCATTTTTTTTTTATATTCGAAAATATTGATCTTTATCATATCTTATCTTACTAATATTATAAATGCGAAAGTATGTATGGATGTATGTGTGTTTGTTACTCTTTCACGCAAAATTTACTGAATGGATGTTAATGAAACTTTACAATAATATAGCTCCTACAACAGAATAACATATAGCTTATAATTTATAAAGCTAGCTATTTATTTTCAATATATTGAAAATAATTATTATTGTTTAATAGAAAATGTCAAAATTTGAGAATGACATTTTGCAAAACAATGATTGTTAAATCAATATTCTATATTACAAAATATTTAAATTAGTGATTTTTTTAAAGTACTCGCCTAATACTTTGAATCGAATCAAGAATTATAAATATTTTAAATAAATAGGTTAAGAATTTTGGTACAAACGTAGATGGGATCTAGGAAAAGAAATTAGATTACTCGAAGTACTAATCGATAGGATAAATATCGGTAACTTCTCATCATTCCCTAGCATGACTACAGATTGCCAAAGAATAAGTGATAGTTCACAATGACTAAGTGTCCTTAACATATTCGACATCAACTGTTGTTTGTACGTTAGCGTTGTGCAGTTGCCCTAAGGAACGATGAGAAGTTACGGATAGTTATCTTATCAATCGTTTTCGAGCGAGTGTGCTAGGGCCTCAGGAAATCTTAAATGAGGACACATTTCTTATTTTTAGCAACTTGCATAGGTCCATTTAAAGCCACGATGAGCGCTTCTTCAAATAATTCCTTCACGTTGTACAGATTCTTGGCTGAGCACTCGAGCTATTTTATAGCACCCATCTCCCGAGCCTGATTTTCCCCTTCCTCTGGTGACACGGACTTCCTGTCCATGTTATGCTGATGTTGTTTGTCTTCTCTTAAATCGATATGTGTGCCCACCAAGATGAAAGGGACACTAGGACAGTGGTGAGCTAGCTCAGGCAGCCAGTTACTCTTGGCATTACTGAACGAGTTGGGCAGCACAACAGAGAAGCATAAAAGAAAAACATTTGTTTCATGGTACGAAAGAGGACGCAATCTTTCGTAATCTTCTTGACCAGCTGTATCCCAGAGTGATAACTGGTGCTCTCCATCCATAACTTTGATCGTAGCGATGAAGTTTTCGAGGTATACACGTGGGTAGGTGTATGTATGGCTGAAAGTCCCTTTCATATAAGTCATCAGTAAAGTTGTTTTTCCTACTGCACTATCCCCCACTACGACTAGTTTCAATTTTTCCGACATGATCACTGATTATTTTGTAACACCATGTAAAGTAGAATCGTTCTTTGTGTATTTAAAATTCCATTGTAAACTTGTGACTTATATGACGAATATCTCTGTAATGAATTTATTAGCGTTTTTAGCAAATGATAACGTTTATCTGATAACTTCCAAGTAGTAGTGTAATAATAAGATTAAAAATATATTAAATAAATAAATAAAAATCTCAATACTCATCCTTATTATTTGATAAATATATATAGCTACAGTATCGGCATGACTATTACATCAGGTTGTTTTTTATAATATTGTTGGATTTTTGTGGTAACACGTGAAATAGTAACAGACCAGAAAGTCAAGCATTTAATACGATAAACACCACAAATATCCTCGCAGTCAAAGTATTTTACAAGTAAAACAACAAGGAAAACAGAAAGCAATAGAAAAGTGAAATTAGAAGGTAGAAGAAAAATGGAATATTGTAATTATCGCTTATCTTAGAAAGTAAACACAATGCTCCCCACTAACCTAATATAACCCATTGATCGATCTATCATTTGTTTGAGACATAAAGCGAAGAAATATGTTACGCTTTTGTACGTCACCAAAGCTTCCAACGCTTCAACGCCGAACGACCGGAAACTACAAAATCCGGTCTAAGCGCAATAGGGCCTCTAATTGAACAGGTCTATGAACTAACCTAGCCTCTCGGAGAAGCTTAGTGAAACCCAAGATAAACATCCATATCAAAATCACAATTTTTTAAGGGTTTTCTTATATCCAAACTTTGCGTATGATTTTTGAAAATTTCAATAAATTTTTATCTTATGTAAATTTACATTTGTAAAAGTTTTGCCTCGCCAGTTGTGAAACCCCTATGTTGAGATAGACATATGACAAAAATCACTTGATGTACGTGGGTCGTCTTGAAACCAACTGCTAGTTTTTTTTTAATGTTAATGCCTCACAAGAGTCGACTGCATGGGAGTATGGTATCCTCAACTGGAAATGGTAAGGCTGTTGAAAGTGGGGAAGGAAGAATATGGGGAAAGGAAGGAGATAGAGAAGAAGAATGCTTGGAAAACCCTGGCTGTTCAGATCTGGTTACCAAATACCGCTAACGCCATTTCAAGAAACGTTTAGATAAAATTCTGAGTAATAATCGTTCACTTGTATGAGAGTGTCTACCGTTTTGGAATGTGCCGCAAGTACAAAGTACAATATTTAATACTAGCTGGAGTCCGCGTCGTTGGACATTCCTCTTCTTTTGAACGTCTTCTTTTCTTCTTCTTCTTTTTAAAGAAAGACAAACCAACCCGGGTTACGAATAACCCAACAACATTTGAAAATTTCCTACTACCACCACACTAAGCGAAAGATGTTTCTTGTGTTGTGATGGAGGACTTAGCCAGCCGAGGAATCGAACACGAAACGCCTGAGTGGGACCCAAACGCGATGCCCACTCAACCACTGACCGGTCGTGTGTGCAAACCTTCACCAAGCATAATATTTCTGCTTTGAGAGGTGGCAGGGAGAGTGGCGGGTGGGCGGGTGGTTTACAACACCCATTTAGACTTTCCTCCTGTTTTGAAAGTCATGTCTGCAAAATTTCATCAATCTCGAAATAAAACTGTAGACTGCAGATTTGTATTAAAGCAAACCCATACAAGGACACTCTGGTTTATGCAACACAACGTAAATAACCTATTCAATACAAAAATTATTCAACACAAAAGAAATAAAATATTATCCAACACAAAATAAATAAATAGATTCTCCCTGCATGTCCTTCCCCATGGGTCCCCGATCCCACCCACTTTCCCATTTCCCCTCCCGCGTTTCCTTCCCTTCCCGCTTTCCCTTCCCCTCCCGCGATTCCCTTCCACCTTCCCTCCTTCACCCTTCCGCGTTCACCCGTCCGGCGAACCCAACACCATCCTTCGCCCCCCACTGGATTCCCCTTCTAATTTTCCCGCGTTTTCCCCTCCCTGCCTTCCTATATTTTTTTAATAAAAAATTCATAACGACAGAGCTCACCAGTATAGATAGATACCTTCACGGGCGTGCCCATAATAACTCACCAAAGTTACTCACCAGACAAAAAATAATTATAGATTATTTGCATGTGAAAAAAAAACACATCATTATATATCATAATAATTAGTCAAATTTATTCGCATTTTGATTGAGGGACTGTGATTTAAGAGCTATTGACCAACAGCTGAGAATAATAATTTAAAAATGCTTGCAACTGTACAGGGAGGTTCCAATGAGAAAGATCGATTATTCCCTGTATCAAATATTTTAAAATTAAAAATTCAATGTCGATCTATTTCATTCAAAACTTGCTTTAATACATACGTATATTAAAGTAAGCAATAAAAATGCTCAAAACGCAAGATGATAAATTATTAAATATCATGTACTTCTTGTAAGTATTTTTTTATCATAAGTATTTATGATTTTTTAATAAAGTCTAAACAAAATAAGAGGGTAAAAAAAACATGAAATATTTTAGTTTGTAAGACCTTAAATAAATAGAAAAATTGAGGTATTTTTGTTACAAAACACGTTCTCGGATTTTTCAAAATTTAAAAATGCGTGAATCAGATAAAATAACAATCTTTCAAAATCAAATTATGTTTTTTTGTAAAAAAGTGTCAATACGTCTAGAATTTAATTTAAAAGGAACTAATTTCTGGTATTAAAGACAAACGCCTGGTTACGGTATCCGTTAGGCGCTCCGCTGACGAGGCAACTGAAACCAAACTAAAACCGTCTTTTTCCTATGTCTTGATTGGTCAAAAGCTTGTTTAACCATAGACTAAGAACAATCAGCTGACTGCTGGCAAAAATCAGCAGTGCGAGTCGCGAGTCACCGCTTGCGTTACCATTGACAACGTGTTTTTGAGTGATTGTGAAGTGTGCGGGCCATCACATTGTCATAAAAAGACAGTTGCCAGTTGACAGTTTTCAGTCGCCTCAGTGAGCGGATCGCCTTAGAAGTTCTATTAAACAGTTGTTCAAAACAAAGCCCAACGTAAAAAAACACTCAAAATGAGAATTGAGGCACCTATTTCTTTTTTTGCTTCACAAGTTTTGGTGGCGATCCTGCAATTTGAAACTTGATAACCCTACTCCATACAATAAACTTTTCTTCAATGTCCCCAACTAAACTTGGCTAAATAAAGCGGGACTGTTATTGTTGAAGTCGGTATGATGATTAATTAATTCACAAGGACCGCCCAGACGTAGTTGATAATAATTTAAAAAGAGATAAGGCGCCGACGAGCATTTAAATTAACTGATAACACATTCGTTAATTGATTTAAAGTTCTCTTTTATCTCAACGTCTCATTTTTTTATTAAGAATTTAAAATACTCGATTGAAGCTGACGATATCAAAAGGAAGTGTATATTTTTGTTACTCGACTTCAAAACGTGTTAGAAAATTATATATTATATATTTTTTTTTATAAGTTCAACTCTTATCATTTTATTTTTTTTGAATCTCTGCTATAATGTTCCGGAACCCTTACGAGTAAATAACATTCTTATTTATTCTTTGTTATTTATTTGTAACACACATAATTAATATTGTAAGCGTATATGCACACACTTGCTTTATTAAGTTGTTATTAAGAGGGTATTACCAGAGAATACCGGAAATTAGTCATTTTTAAATCGAATTCTAGGCGTATGGACTCTTTTTTACAAAAAAAAATAAATTTATTTTTAAAGATTGTTATTTTATCTGGTACACGCAGTTTTAAAATTCCGAAAAACTAATATTTAATAAACTAAGGTTATACCGTTGGTCGTTGGCAGATTTGTTCAGTTTTCAAACGACAGAATCTATTAAACAACACAAATTTCAAATCATTTAATCATAAAAGAATCTAGTCAACACAGTTTTAAAAATTTAAAATTTCGTTAAATTAAAATCATTAAAAAATAATTCCGAGAACGTGTTTTGTGACAAAAATACCATCAGTTTTTCTATTTATTTAAGGTCTTACAAACTAAAATATTTAAATTTTTTTTACACACTTATTTTGTTTAGACATTACTCAAAAATCAAAAATACTTATGATCAAAAAATACTTACCAGAAGTCTATATTTAATAATTTCTCATCGTGCGTTTGGAGCCTTTTGATTGCTTACTTGAATATAGGTATACAGGGTGTTAAGGTACGTACTTGAGTTACTTTAACCAGTGATTCCTGACATTATTTGGAGTAAAAAATGTAAATGAAATTTTGGTCTGTCGCAAGTCGGTCTAATTAAATTGCTCGAATCTTAACAATGAAACAATAACACCTAAACACAGTTGTAAATAACTAAGTTATGGTTTTTTATTTGTTATTCTACAAAATACAAAATGGAGTTATACACACAAACGCAACATTTATGAAAAGGTCACAAATACACAAGAATTATATTAGACAACATAATAAACTGTACACAAATACTGTTAAAACCAGTGGCGGCTCGTGACTTTTGGTGAGCTAGAGTGCTAATATTAACAAAAATGGCATTATTGATGTCGTTGTAGCCGAAAAATTTTTTTTATTTTTTTTTCGAAAATTTTTTTGTTGTATGAAGATTTTTAGGAAATCTGTGCGGCGCACGGCAAAACTGAAATTTCCTGAAAATCTTCATACAAAAAATAAATTTTCGAAAAAAAAAATATATATATTTCGGCTACAACGACATCAATAATGCCATTTTTGTTAATATTAGCACTCTAGCTCACCAAAAGTCACGAGCCGCCACTGGTTAAAACTGAAAGTGGCAAGAGAAACATTGGCCACGAGGGTGTTCAAATTTATAATCTCCTTTCAGACTCCCTAAAAACGGAGAAAAAAAAGTGTAAATATATTGAAACATTTGTGAACAAGGTCAAACAATAGCGATTTATGTGCACACGTACAGACACGTTCAAAAACTATAATAAAGTCATTCGTTTTCAATGTGAATACCGCACACGAGTATATTATTTCGTTTGGTGACTTAGCAGGGGTGCCCGGGTTCATGGTTTTAAGTCAGTCCGGGTCTTGGCGGCAGTTACACTTGTCCACCTAGTCGGTAGAGCATGAGACTCTTAATCTCAGGGTCGTGGGTTCGGGCCCCACGTTGGGCGCCAAAATGTAACGTATATTCTTTGGTAGAGCATCAGAATCTCCCTCAGGTTGGTGGGAAGGAAAATACAGTTTTATCTTCAGGGATTTTTTAAGAAATAAAAGAGTATATAGCAGTAACAATATTTTCTATATTTAAGATATAGATACAAGATGTCCTTCAAAGGGACAGGAACTCAACATTTCCTAAAGAAATACCAAAATACGAACTTACAAGAAGTCTTAGCTAGATTCATATAACTCATAAAAAGAGAGCATACCTGTGGACCATTATGAAGCTAAATTCTATTGACCTAACTTGGCGCGAACCACTGTTATTCGGCGAGCATTATCGAGGTCCAGGAGCACGCGGGATCTCCATGGACAGGAACCAGGAAAGGTCCCAGAGGATGGGGTCTCCTCACCAGGGAACAGGAACCGGGAATAGCAGGACGCGGTCAGTCAGAAAGCCAGGGCTCCGGTTGAGTGTACCAGAGACCAGGCCTAAGCCAAGTATGGAAATGGTTAATCATCCGAAGATGACCATCGGAACTTCATCCATCAGAAATACGGGTAGCCAGGGCCGTAAAAGGCCACACGGGTTATGTCTCACAATGAAAGACACCATCCGGATTACGGATTACGTAGGTAAACTACAATTGAAGCATGAGGTAGCCATGCGCAGGTCACATTAACGGCAAGCGATTACGATCGAAAAACATACGTTGGGCCGTGTTAACTTTTCAAAAATCTTACATCAAGATCTGGTTCGCGTTTCGCGACAACAAAATAAGGTTATCCCATCATAAAAAAACACAGAAACTCTCACATAAGTGACTCGTCGAATTGCCCCTCGGCTCCCGTCACGGCGGACCTTCAAGAAGTGCGGCGGATCTAGATGGCGCTAGTCGCTAAAACTCAAATACGGCGATCGAAATAAAAGGTTAACAGCCAGGTGAAGTTCAAGACAATATTTATTCAACCAAAATAAATATTATCGTGACAACCTGACTGTATTGACTGATTGAGGGAGACCTTATGACCTCTCCAACCAGACTATCTCAACCCATCGCCATGCACCGCAGTGGGAGGAATGGATACATTCATGGAGGAATGGAAGATACTCTCAGTATCGCCCTGGTGTAAGACCACCATTCAGAATTGAAACGTTGCTTAATAATGGCTTTAGCCGTGTTTAGTGACTAGATCTGAATAGCCAGGTACTTCCTATTCCCATCTCCTTCCCTACCCCACTTACCTTCAGTCTCATAACATACCCCAATTGGGGATGCCATAGTCTCACTGGCTCCAGACGGGAGCAGTTAAGACTCTTGTGAGGTATTCTCTGTAAAAAAATAAAAAAATACTTATGTCACTCCTGGACACACTGACCCCCAGATTCCTACCCACCACGTATATTTTTTTCCTTCCCAGAACTTCCTTTATATAAAAAAAGGTCCTCCACACAGCAGCCCCAAATATGACATCAATGGAAATTGTTTTCCTCAGAGCTTTCTGTGTGGATTTAATTTAAAAAAAAAAAAAAAAAATCCATTTTTTTTTGTTTCTTGAAAAAGTCAAGAAGTTCTCGGTTCACGCCGGGTTGGTTGAGTTTGGACCCCACGAAATGACTTCTCCCCCAAATCACCCTAAGCCCTGAAAACAGTTAGCGACCCCTATCTAGCGCCAGCAGGCAGGGGGTGGCAAATGGACCCCTGAAATCTGAAATACGGAGGATTTTGGAAAAAATAATAATCCCAAGAAAGGTGAGGTGCTTTGAATGCGTTGAATACTTTTCACGGCTTTTTATGGCCGACAGGTAATTTGATTTCAGGTGATATAAAATTATTATTGAAAATTTATGCAGCACCGCTTATTTATTTACTTATGAACATCCCATAGAAAAGTGGCTTAAGTAAAAAAATTCTATTTTACGTTATATTTCTGAATAGTAAATTGATTGTGATTATCTATGCGCCACGAAAACGTATTTAACGTTGATCGCTCCGTCTCCGCAAGATGTCGCTAGTATCGCTTTTTGACGGGACTGCTTGTTTAATCATCATTTGTTTTCGCTCTCTTGTAAAATTAATTAATTTAACTTACGACACTTTTCTATGGGATGTGCAATATAATTTTTCTATTCTTTCGACAATTGACTTTGAAAGTCTGTCCTGACGGCATATGCGTGGCGGACCGGATCGCGGGAAACTGTTTTGGGGAGACCTTTTAGCCTCTCTCTGCCGGACTCTCTCGACCTATCACCTTGAACCGCAGTTGGGGGGGATTTATGCGTCCGTCAATCCTGGACACATTGACCCCCAGATTCCTACTTAATCCTTATATCTTTTTCCTTCCCAAAATGTCCTCTCCTTCCTTTTCCTAAAAATACCCTCACACATATTCCCAAAGATGACATAGGCCTTAGGGATTTTTTTTCCTCGAGGCCTCCTGTGTGGAGCTATAGTTCAAAAAACAGTTATTTATTGTTTTTGTGTTTAATTCGTAAAACTCCATTTAATTTTTAAAAATTTAATTAAAACTAAATTTAATAATGTTATTTTAAGTTCTGCAAGTGTTGAAGTATTATAGATTTGTATTTTCGATACCGCTGTTTCGGCTTACAACTTACGGCAGACATTTTAAAATGGCCTCGAATGCCGAAACAGCGGTAAAGCTGGTAAAAAAAATCAGACGATTCACTCGAGGGAAGGTTTCCGCCATGTTTTTTCGGCCTAATCGTCCATTTTGTTTCATTCCATGTTCACACGGCGCTATAGAAATAAGCGTTCACTCGTCCATTCCGACCACAGCGTCGCCGAGCGAGGTCAACCGCGCTGGAATTCGTTTGTTTTCCAGCGCGGTCCGGCCCCGAATTTTAAGGAAAAACAATGTCAGATGCATCGATTTTTATGCAATTTTGTTGACACAATTAAATAAAAAAACAGTATTTTGTCGTCTTATAAACCTTTTTATTTTTTATGGCATAATAACACAATTTGATTTCACTTTTTTTATTACGAACATTTTCCTACAAATTAATAATCTTACATATATTAAAAAACATATAAAATACATGGATAATAAGGGAGACCCAAAAATTTATATGAGAGGTGTTCCAAAAAGCAAACAAATTAGCCGAACGAATACCATTTTGACGTTTTGCGTGCGATTTGATAGCGTCCCTTCATGGTCCTTCCCGTACAGGACGCGAGACAAACTGATTGAGAGTTCACTCGGTGTTCAGACGATTCACTTTGCTCTCTTCCGCGCGCATGCGCGCGCGAGTGAAGGATGCCGAAGGAAAATATCCAACATTGTTGGATCGGTTCACTTGAAGATTTCATTCGGCAGTGTTCGGCACTTTCGATTCATTTCATGTTCAGACGTGTCATTCCGAGTAAACTAGGCCGAATGAAATGCGGAAATGAGCGATTAGTGAAACGTCTGAATGGCGCTTAACTAAAGTACAAATCTATAATACTTGCAGAACTTAATAATAACATTATTAAATTTAATTTTTATTAATTCAAAAAACAGGTCCATAAAATTAAAATTTAAAAATTATTCATGAAAGAAAAATATTACGTGCAAAAAAATAACGCATCATCATGTAGAGACTAAGTAAATGTTTGTATTTGAAATCGAACACGCAATATTAAGAAAAATTCGCACTTGCAGTCTTTTTTACATTTGTCATTGTCCGAAGAACTTCGTGGGAGATATCCTGGAGGTCTGGTCATTAAAACCTTAAATCAATAATACAATATTGACTAAATCCACCATCTATAGTCAGTTGTCAATAATTGCGAGCACGGCCAACAATTCTTAAGAGATATTTATTTATTTATTAAAGAATTTTATACATAGTGTACATATTGTGTTATTTCGCCCGCCATGCTAGGGATGTCAAATTATTATTAATTAAATTTTTATCAAAAAATTCAAACCAACGATTGATAAATTTTGGAGCGAATGTCAGATAAGCTGTTTAAGTAATGTCGTCCGTTATGCAAAATAGCTGGCTTATTAATAAATGGAGGTGAACTAACAAAGCTATTAGAATTGAAAGAAATCGTAAACTTACTTAATTCATTCATTCATTATAAAAAGAAAACCTTTAAAAAATAAGGTGATGAAATGATGGTGGTTATGATTAAAGACCTCTTTAACTAATTATCCCCCCCCCTTATTTAGCCTCAAAGAGAACATGCGAAATGTTTGAAATGGTCTATTTAGTAGTATTTTTAATTTGTACATAGCGTTTGATGTTAAGGAAAGTAAATCCATATATTGATCATCCAGTGTTGCCATCGTATATCGATTTCTTATTTATTCCCTGTTAATATTGGTCTGGCTATCAACAGTGCGGCCGTGCTCGGTAAAATGGTATAAAGTGAGCGGTAGTTACGCCTACCGATCCGAAATTGTAAAATAATCGATTTCACCGTGCTAGACCTACAGGACCCCTAGTATGGTCGATCGATAAGGATTGTATCGATAACTTTTGGTAATTTCTCATCGTTCTAGCGTATTGACGTACACAATATTTATCGCAGATGCCTAGATTCCTTAATATAGTATCGTGAACCCACGGATCGTGATAAATATTGATGCTTAGACTCCACGTTCAATATTTATCATATCAATCGATATTTGAATCTAGAAACCCTGTGATCTGTCAATAAGCTAGCGTACACGTTCAATAAATATCACGATGCATCAATATGGATCGTGATATGATAATATTGAACGTGAAGCCTACGCTTCACATATATAATTAGTAATTACACATTATATATGTGAAGTGGTTAAGAATTGAGCTGTCCTAAAATACCACATCCCCTATTTTTGACACACTGTTGATATACGGTATAATTTGTCACTTGTAATGGACAAATGCAGCTTTCAACATTAACAATTAACAACATTAACAACAACAAACACAGGCTGGCTAAGTCCTTCATCACAACACAAGCAACATCTTCCGCTTAGTGTGGTGGTAGTAGGAGATTTTCAAATGTTGTTGGGTTATTCGTAACCCGGGAATATTTGTCTTAAAAAAAAAAAAAAAATTAACAAGCCATTTCAATTAGACACAAAGAAACACTCTACAAACAATGTATAAAACAACCGGAAGACATAACATTACAAAAACATTTTAAGGCTTATAAAAAAAAACTTGCATATCTAATAAAAAACACAAAAGATAATTACTATAAATACTTACTGAAAATGATAGCAAAAGGACTTGGTTCATTATAAACGAAATTATTGACAAAAAACCATTCAAAAATAAAACAATCAACAACATCAACCATCACAATTCTAAAATTTGTTGTAAAGAAAATCCCTTTGAAGCCGCTAATGTATTTAACGATTTTTTTGCAAATGTAGGGAAAAACCTTGCTAACAAAATATAAAAAGACCCGTGTCTCAATGAACCCAACTCTACAGTAAATAATGAGCATAAAATTAAACTATTTCAACCAACAACACCAGAAGAAATCGAACAAATCATTACAGGTATGAAAGCAGGTTCGGCTCCAGGTTTTGACGGAGTCACAGTCCCAATATTAAAAAGCATAAAATCACTAGTATCAAAACCTTTAACTCATATCGTCAATACAAGTTTTCAAAGCGGAGTATTTCCATCTATATACAAACAATCTGTAATTATACCAATATTTAAAACCGGCAATCCGGAAGAAACAACCAATTACCGCCCAATTTCTTTACTATCTAATATAGCAAAGATTTTTGAAAAAATTGTAAAAAAAAGAATAAATCACTTCATTAAGACTAATGACATAATTCATGAAAACCAGTTTGGTTTCATGGAAAACAGAAGCACAAAAGATGCTATTGCCAAATTATATCATACTATACAAGACGCATTAGATAAATCTTTGAAGTGTATTGGTATATCTGTTGATCTTCAAAAAGCTTTCGACAGCATTTCTCATGTCAAATTAACACAAAAACTAAACGCTGTTGGTTTTAATGGCAGAGCCTTAAATTGGATAAAAAGTTATCTTAATAACAGATCACAAGTGGTAAAAATTAACCATACATTGAGCAAACCTCTTACAAGTGATTTTGGAATACCACAAGGTACTGTATTAGGGCCATTACTTTTTATCATGTATGTCAACAACATTTTTAAACAAAACCTCAGTGGATGCGGTATTTCTTACGTGGACGACACTATCATCATAGTTAAGGGTCAGGACTGGAATACTCTAAAGAAAAATGCAAACAATGACATGCAAATAAAAACTGGTTCGACACAAACCTGCTCTCAATTAATGCAAAAAAGACACTTTACATTCCCTTCTCAATAAATAAGTTCAGAACTCACCCAAACATCGATATAATTATACACAATAATAAATGTAACAAAACTGTCTGTAATAGTTCATGTAATAAATTAAATCATACAACTGAAATAAAGTACCTCGGTGTAATTGTAGGCCAACATATGAAATGGAACAGACACATATGTGAACTTGTTAAGCGCATTAGGAAATGTATTTATATATTTATTAGATTAAGATAAATTCTAAAGGTAAATACTTTTAAAAAGGTGTACTATGCACTAGCACAGTCAGTAATTGGAATTATTGGATGGGGAAGTGCATATAAAAAAATTGTAAACCCTGTAAATATGGTTCAAAAACTAATTGTTAAAGTCATTTTAAAAAAACCACCTACATTCCCTTCTGCAACATTGTTCAAAATTTTCGAAGTTCCAAAAATTGAAGATCTCTATAAAAAAGACTCAATATTACAAATATTCAAAGATAAGACATTAAAAAATAATAAAGTTAACTCATCATTAAGACGTAAATATAATATCCAAATTCCATTATATTCAACTCAACAAATGCAAAATAATTATGTATATAAAGGGATAACTTACTTCAATAGCCTTCCCGAAGAAGTAAAAAAGAGATTTAGCATTATTCCAGAAAAAGATCAAACTATTCTTAAAAAACTGTATGCAATAAAATCATGTGACCTCAATCATATAAATCAAACCATAAAATATTGTATAATGTCTTCCTTAATCTAGTCCTTGATATTATATTAATTATGGACTAAAAATTGTATATTCTTAAATAACTCCTACACCAAGCTCAAGAGCCAGTTCTCTTAATTGTTGTAGAAACCAAAAAAAAAATGATGTTTTCACCTTTTTGTTATACCTTTTTATTATATTTTTGTTTTTATTTAGTTAAACAATGATTAAAATTGTAAAATTGTTGTGTGTAAGAGGTGAAATAAATTGAAATAAATAAAATTAAAAAAAAAAAATATTAAAATAAAAAAAAAGTATTTTTACAGAAGAAAAGAAGCAGTGTTACAAATATGTACAACCATCTATTAAGTAGGTCCTTGAAACACCTTCCTCCTTACAGATCACCGGTTTCCGTGTATCATAATTCCCCACTTTACGACAATAACTATTAACATAGGCTCACAAATAACTAACGCCGACCAACACCAACAATACGGGCTACAAATTGTGGTAGAGCCGCTAAGAACATCTTTCTTTGTTTCATTCGTTGTTTAGGAGAAAGGGGTTGAACAGATTATAGCGGAGATACATCAGCACATAAACGGACTGCGGCAAAACAGAAGTTTTTTTATATATATATGTTTTTTTTACAATAGCTCTATACAGGAGGCTCTGAGGAAAAAATGACTCAGGGCCTACGTCATATTTGGGGATGCTGTGTGGAGGGTCATACGTCCGTCACTCCTGGGCATAATGTCTCCTAAATTTCAACCCACCCCTATACTTTTTTTTTCCTAGAACTTCCTCTCCTTCTTTTCCTTAAAAAGACCACCCACAAAGCTTAATTTGAAATGCCTCAGGGCCTCAGGAAAATTATTCTCTTAATGTTAAAAAAAACATAGTCCCACGTCGCCACTGATCATACAGCCACACGTCGCGACGGGATCTCTTCGAAGGGAAGCTCTTCTCTGTTACAGTTCCAATGGAACGAAGCGTGACCCGCTAGACTAGACTGCTGCCGACTACTTTTTTGCATGGAATTTTTTTGTTTTGTTTTTAATTGAAAAATATTTACCAATGTACATAGATCTCACACAATGTACCTACTCACATTTGATTATTCTTTAAAGATATCTAATCTAATTAAAGTACGCCTACGCATTGTGTGCACAGAGGATACGACAAAAACCACAACCCATTTAAAATATTATAATTTAGTTATCACAAAACTTCAACGGAGATTTGAGACCACAATAACCTAACAAAAGATTAAACAGTATTTAAGCCCATACAACTCAGCAATCATAGTCATTCAATTTTTTGTTGTTTTACTATCAACATTATAACTTTGAACTTTTCTATTAAAGAAATACTGAATCTTAAATCTTTTATATAAACTACTTGATTACATTCTAAACTACTCATTGTGCATTCGTCACCTGAAGTTAATTCCCAAAGCTGCCTCTTAACCTTCGAAATCTAAGAAACCTCAGAAGGCGTATGAAGCTAAAGAATCAAACCTATATCTATAACTGATTTAGACACCAAGACCAATGGTGTCAGAAGTGGGATCTCAGCATTGGTGTTAGAAGTGATATTTGATATCAACCAAATCATCGATTTCCTGAATACCAACCAGCCGAAGTCTAAATTCGAAGATCACTGGAATCCAGCTGAACTTCAAATCGAAGCAGACGTTTTTAAGAGGACTACAACTACACGGTGCAGTTCCTGATTCGAAGTCACCAGGCCTAATCTGCTAGGACCTATTACGAGAGTTACCTAGGAGGGACCATCACTCTCCACGGAAGCAACTTCTATAGAATCAACAAGCCGACGTCTAAATCCGAAGATCACTGGAATCTAGCTGAACTTCAAATCGAAGCAGACGTTTTCAAGAGGACTACAACTACACGTTGCAGCTCCTGATTAGAAGTCACCAGGCCTAATCTGCCAGGACCTGTTACGAGAGTTACCTAGGAGGGACCATTACTCTCCACGGAAGCAACTTCTATAGAATGCAATTAACCATCTAACTGTAAGTTATTCCACAATTGACAATTAGTACAACAGAAGATATAGTATTCGCAGATACGAAAACTTTAAAATCAAACTGTTTAAATTTAAAGTCATCAAAAACCAGAAGAAAGAAAATCTCTTGAATAAAAGTAAAATATTTGTGAATATTAAAATCATTATCAACTTATATTAAATTATCACAAACATTAAAAAGAATTTTTCGCTTAAATTTCAGGATAAAGTATACACAACAAAATGGAAACCATCTCCTCTGTAAAAGGGAGAGAAGCTAGTTTATTCATATGACTGAAGTGAATTTCCCCACTCGATGGAAACATGGATAAACAACTCCATTATTATTGGATTGTGAAAGAGGGATTCAACTGGTAGAAGAAAACCAAAAGCAACTTTTATTATTTTTCATTTCATCACAACTAACTAATGGGGCACAAACGGCATATTCTAATAAAGTCATTGGAAATATCGATCAATCAAAAGAATTCTTAAGAACTAACTTTGGAGAAACCAAAAGTCAAACACACCTAAAAACACACAAACACATCGAACTCATTTGTACTTTCCACGATAGTGTAACCAGTTTACATTATTTTTAAAAATCTGTAATTTTACATAATAGCAGCATAAAGTATTTAGTGTTTTGCATTTTCTTTAAACAGAAGTTCTGACTATTATACAATTGTTTTATAATGAATATTAATTTTAGAGCTATGTTAAGAGGTTATGTGTGTTTATTCGTATGTGGTTACTTTGTTATGTATTTTGCATTTATAAATTATTTATTGAAAACTCACATCGTATTATTATTTTATGTTGTATTTTATGATATCTGCAGTTCAAAATCTGTGTTTTTTTTTTTTACTTTATCATTTATTGTATATTATTAAAATAAACCTTTATTTGCACCTTTACACCTACCTTTAAACTTGTTTTGATCTGAATGCACTAAATCATAGAAACTTTATAAGTATGTAAAAGCCTCTTTGGGCGTTGATGGTTAATAAAATAAACTGAAAAATAAACATCTGCTAATAGTTTCTTCAATCTTTGCAAAATTACTTTGTGGCATCATTTTAATTATTTTTTTTTTTTTTTTTACAAAAGAAAATCATAAGTCTTTAATATTACATAATTCTTTGGCTAATTACAATAAAAATAGTTTTTTTAACGAAATCTACCCAATTCAATAAAGAAAAACATTTCTCGTGTTTGAATTGGGGAGTAGTGCCATTACAAAGGTAAGAAAAAAAATAAAATAGAAGAAAAAATTTGAGGTAACAAAATACATAAACTAATATAGGATGTTAACAAATATACATTGATAGTGGAATTGAGTATCATATCAGTTATTAAGTTGGATATACAGAAATAGATAAGTATAAGTAAAAGTAAATGAAGCAAATTACTTTGTGTAAACCACTATAATTACATGATATAATATCTACATGTTTCAAAACCGATGGTTTCTTCGTCAGGATACTAACATAAATAAAAATAACAAAAGAAACGAACAATTATTTTTTTATTTTTGTTTGCAATTATGTACTTAAGGAATAATATGAACTAAACCTGTCAATTTGTCTGTCCTGGAACGGGAAACTTTCCTAGTTGGACAGGCAAAGCTTCCTAATGTGTAACTTGTACTTTCTTTTGTATTTATATATAAGTAAATAAATAAATAAATAAATTATAGGCAAAAAGAACAACAGACAAAAATATTAAAGAGGGGGGTGATTAATTACCTAAAAATCTCATTAAAAAAAAGTTATATAAAATTAAATATAAAAATTATTTTACACCATGTTTACATTACTAGATATATATTTTAAAATTAATAAAATATATTCAGTTTGTTAAAACAACAAAAATTTGGCTTACTGTGTGTAATTTGATCCAACTTAAAAGATAAGGTAGTTTTTATTTCGATTATTGACCTCAATAAATTCATTGCATATACTGAAAATATACGAATGGCTAGTAGGAATTTATAATATTTGGAAATTTACTGTGGGAATGAGTACCGCCGTCCCGGGAACCATTTATTGGATAACCAACACCTCTGCCATAGGTCACCCCAAGTAGTTCGCTACGTTTGGTGACTTAGCAGGGGTGCCACACTGAACACAGATTCCTACTCCCCCCTCGTATATTTTTCTTTCCCAGAACTTCCTCTTCTTAATTTCCTTAAAAATACCCTCCACACAGCATCCCCAAAGATAACATCGGCCCTAAGGGAAATTATTTTCCTCAGTGCCTCCTATATGGAGCTAATGTAAAAAAAACACAATCGAAATTATATTGTTGATTAATTAAATACTATATTATTATATACCTCGTTCAAGAGTGGAATATTGAGGAATTGTGAGACCATCAATCGAACGTTTTGCGCACGCAGAAGGTAGATGTACTCCTTGTATCAGCCCTGATTGTAATTCTCAGGATGGACCGACCAAGTGTTCTCTTTTTCGCTATCTCACAAATGACAACAGAGTCCCGCGAGAGCTTTTAATACCAGAATTTGAAGATTGGACCTTACCTTTGTCATCCCGGGGATTAGAACCGACAATAACGGTTTAGCGAGCCTCCGCCGGGACCACTAGACTAGCGGGCCTTGCTTTGCATTACCTGGTCCGCCTGGTTTCGAGATAAAACGTTACTTCTGAGTAATAGTTTTGAAAATCACGTAAACAAGATTCAGATTTGTCAGAAGATGAGTCCCACTGGTTGAAACAAGTGGTCTAGGAAAGGTTAAGGGGTTAGGTTAGGGGGGATTTTGTGGAGGGAAGGTAGCTAGAACCAGGCTAATTAGATACTATGTTGTCCAAGAGTCACAAATATGTTTCTTGATGTAAGTTAATACCTCCCTAATTAAGAATAACTCATGTTTAGGAAAGGAATTTTTTTAATAATTTCGGGAATGTACCTATAATGAACATTATAGATGTTCTAAATTGATTAACATACATGCACTTAAAAATTGTTATTTTTTTGTATATTGCATAACCTTTATGAGAATGTATTTATTATTCCTTTAATCTTTGGAAATTTATTTGTATTTCTTGGGCATTAACTATGTAATAATTTTAGACATTTTGTTTTGAAGAGTTTTAATTTTCAATAAATAAATTTTAATTTTAATTTTTCTGCTACCGGTTTCGACACATCCGTGTCATTCACTAGCAAACTTAAAACTAAACTTAAAATTTAAACAAGTACAGAAATGAATTAGATGTTATTAGGTGGGGGTAGTGGGAGGTGTGATTTTGGGGAAGGGGGAGAACAGTGGGCGGGGTCAATATCACATGGTAACATAGTCAAAAGGGGAGATTATTTTGTTAACTAAATTAATTTTTGATTTAATTTTTGTGTTTATTTCTAAAGTTTCTAAAGCGCACAAGTTAAAGTATGAATTTATGTTTATATGTTTAATTTTGTTTTTTTCCTTGTTGAAGCTATGGCCTGTCTCTATTAAATGATTTTTTTTATCTATTGTTATTTTTGTCTATACTTGTTTGTTTCTTTTGTTATTTTTTATCATTTAAAAAAAAAAATTGTAGTGAATACCTAACAAGAGTCCCAACTGCTCCCGTCTGGAGCAAGTGTGACTATGGCATCCCCAATTGGGTTATGTTATAAGGCTGAAGGTATGTGGGGAAGGGAAGGAGACGAGGAAGAGGAAGGTGGGGAAGTACCTGGCTATTCAGATTTAGTCACTAAACACGGCTAAAACCATTTCAAGCAACCTTTCAATTCTGAATGGTGGTCTTACACCAGGGCGATACTAAGAGTATCTTCCACTCTGGAACGTGCCCCAAATATACTATACATTATTTTAAATAATTAATTGTGAAATAACACAAATCAATTAAAAAAATTTATTTGCGCATGCCGGGTTCGAACCCGCGGCCTTCGGAATGGGAGCCCAACGCCCTACCGCTGGACTACGCCGGCCGTCATGTTATTATCCTGACGAGGAAACCAACAGTTTTGAAACATGTAGATATTTTAACATGTCATTATAGTGGTTTACACAGAGTAATTTGTTTCATTATTTTATTATTCCTTTAAAAAGTGAGAAAATAATAGTTTTGTTTGTTGTAATTGATTTACAAACTGTTGTTTTATTCTTAGATATTGTTGTACACCAGTATTGATTGGTTGGTATTTATTCTCTGTAATTTTTTTTTTGAATTTTTTTTATGTTAACTTCTGTTTTTTGTGTATATTAAAAATATATTTTTTTAAATTCCATAATTCCACAAGCAACATTTTTGGCTTATTATGGTGGTCGGAGGATTTCAAATATTTTCTGAAAGTACATATATTGCATATTTTTGACATCTACGAGTACGAAGCTTCTGTACGTACGTATTTATTATGTCTCATATTCAGGGTGTTAAGGGAGGTTACGTAACCAGTTATTATTTAGAGTACAAATTTAATATAAATGAATTTTTGGAGACCAGTGACTTTTATAATTTGTTTTTTTTCAACTAAAAACATTAGATAATAAGAAGAAGTTGGACAGATAGGGGAGGGGTGAAGGGATTGTATTCGGCTGAGTGACAAGTGACGATAAGTGGAATAAAAAAATTAAAAAAAAAAAAACTTTAAAAAATCACTGGAGAACAAAATTTCAATAAACCTTTTTTCCTCCAAATAATGTCAGGAACCAATGGTTAAAGTAAGTCAAGGACGTTCCTTAACAACTTCTATGTTTACCCTTTATTTGAAAACCCTTCGAGGAACCAGCTTCATTGATCCGTTCAGCACCGGTAAATACGTATAGACGGAGAATACGCTAAACACGAGAACGGGTCGCTTCTACGACTCGTGTTTCTTGAGGTCTGGGTCTCTTTAAGACTCGTGTTCACTCCTTCCTCTCCTCAAAAATACCCTCCACACAGCTTTTTGAAAGATGATTTAGAACCTCAAATTTGCTCAGGGACTCCTGTGTGGACTTAATATAAATATGTTATTGTCTATTATGTCGGTTATCACCCACGGTATGATTGGTTGGGGTGGTGCTGCTAAGACTATCATGGACCCTCTCGTCAAAGCGCAAAAAGCCTTAATTAAAGTTATCACAAAAAAACCTTATATATTCTCTACAATACAGTTATTTAAGGACTTCGCAGTACTGAACATACAGCAACTGTACATCAAAATTATATCTATACATTACCAAAAAGACAAGCTAAACCAACATACTGTACAACACAACTACTGTACAAGACATAGACATCAACACATGACTCCGAAGATAAATACCACCTATGGACAAAGACATTACCGTAATCTGGCTCCAAAACTTTCAAATTTAATTGAAAAAGACATTAAAGAAATTAAGACCTGATAAAAAGCGTAAATCTAAAACACAAAATACATACATGGATTGTAAACAAGGGCATTATATACTGCGGACATATGATAACTTCTTCAATATAATAGCTACCTGTATTAAATTTTATCTCTCTTTTTTTTCAAATAATTTAAGTTCTTTATATCATCTCTTCTCCATTTTTTCTTTTGTTTTCTATTTCTCTTATTAATTTTCATTTCATTTTATGTTTATTTTTCAAAATTCTATTTATTAATTAATAATTTATTTTATTCTTTCTTTTGAAAATGATATAAAAAATATTAAATTACTGCCACCTCGGAACATTCTCAGCCTAGTGAGGTGGCATATACCTAAAAGAATGTACATAACATGTATTTTTTGGTTAATAAATAATAAAAAAAAAAAATTTAAAAAAATATATCAATTTTCAAACTGTCACAAAAAAAAATTGTAACAAATGTTTTTCTACTTTTGGAATCAAACCCATCGTCCAACAATCAAAACATTCGCCTATATTCCACAAGAGTCGTTATTATGTATGATTATCCATTAAGAATATCCATAGAATCTTAAAGAAAATCTAACATCACAATTGGCCGAATCCCACGTCCTTTAAGAACCCCTTGAAAGGGTTGAATAAAAACCATCTCGCATTTCCATATATTGATAATAATGTGGAAAATATTTTATCCTGGCAAATGCAAGGGGCTACTTTAGTCCTGGTTGCAAGGAAGAAATGCTGATTCCTTCCAAATCCATTGTTCTTTTACAAATAATATTAGTACATCATTGTGTGGAATAAAAACTTATAGACGATACGTTTTTTTTTAAAGTATGTTTTATTTAGTTATAAAATATTACATTTTATATCTAATATATCCTATTCTAAGACTACTATAATATTATTTACTAGGTACCTACTTACTGAAATTTGGACTTCACAACATTGAAACATAATCCACGTTAACATTGGCAATCGCAACATTATTGTAATGAGTAATGAGTGACCGGAAATAATTTAAATTTAACAAATAAATAATTTTTTTTTTTTCACCAAAAAATGTAGGCATACTATGTCTCGATGCCATCTAGTGGGATTGTTAGCACTTACATGCCTTTCCCATATAAAAATAAAGTTAATTGTTTGCAGGTGAAAAAGTGTAATAAGCAGTAATTGTTGAATGAAACACTAGGTATATATTGAATCATTTGGCGGGTAGGAGGTATCCCGCCGTAGCTTAATGGTAGAGCACTTAACCAGCTATCAAAAGGGTGCGGGTTCGAGTCCCGTCGGCGATATGTATCTTTTCTCGGAAGATTCTTTCAATATTGATGAGTGTTTCAGGCTAATAATTATTGCTTATAATAATTGTTACCCTTTGTGCTATGCATAAAAAATATTGTCAACAATTATAATTATTAATTGAGTACAGCGTAAAGACTTATTTGATTTATATTTCAATCCATCATGCCGACTACACGTAAACAAGTGTCTTACCACTCGACCGTCCGTGGTCGAGTGGTAAGACACTTGACTCCCAATCGAAAGGTCACGGGTTCGAACCCGGCATGCACAAATGAATTTTATTTGATTAATTTGTGTTATTTCACAATTAATTAATAAAAATAATATATACTACATTTGCGGCACGTTCCAGAGTGGAAGATACTCACAGTATCGCCCTGGTGTAAGACCACCATTCAGAATTGAAACGTTGCTTAATAATGGCTTTAGCCGTGTTTAGTGACTAGATCTGAATAGTCAGGTACTTCCCCACCTTCCTCTTCCCCATCTCCTTCTCTTCCCAACTTACCTTCAACCTCACAACATACCCCAATTAGGGATGCCATAGTCTCACTGGCTCCAGACGGGAACAGTTGGGACTCTTGTGAGGTATTCTCTATAAAAAAAAATTAAAAATTTAAAAAAAAATCATTCCCCCGCAGACGCAGGTTTACTATATTGGCACATTCCTTATTCAAACCTTTCGAGGTGAGTTTTCACAAAACCGACGCTATACTAATCATCCAAGAATTTTTATTATTATGGCTCTACCGCTGAAAGCTCCACTGTAATTCATATCTTTGAATTTATGCGTCATTTATGAGAAAAATATTATTTTCAAAGAAAAGCTGTTTTCTCAACAGTTATAATACATTTTTCGGTTATGCCAAAGAAAGCTCCTTTATGCAAACTTTGTCCTTCTTTCGTAAAATCCGGGATTTGCGTTGAGTTGCTCCCCTTGTCCATATAACTTATAACCGGAGTAAAGACACCGTTGGAGATTTAATAATGATGTATAACCTAAAGGGACACGGACTCCTGAATTCCTTTGGTTCAAAAATAAAAACAAAATAAACAACATAAGTAAATACTTAGCTTTTTTATTTTCTTATAAATATTTAGGGAATTGTATGTGTATTGCGTGTGTAAATCACAGTAACTAATAAAAAGGGTTATTAAATATTATTCAACTCCATAATTTACATTTATATAAGATTATTCATCAGAAAGTAGGAAGCGAACCCTATATAATATAATAACCCTATAGTTATTCGCGAACGATTGAGTCGACGGCAATTAGAAACAGAATGAATTGCATTTTTAGCTTGACACCACGTCACTGGTGTCAAAAGGGTCCGTGTCAGTTGGTGGAGTATGAGCAGCCAATAGGCGGTAATCACGTCGAGAAAGCGCAGCATTGTTCGCTTACTGCAAATATTTAATAACTCAGGTACGGGGCATACGTCATTCCTATGTCTCCGGCAAAGTGATGTCTACCTACGTTAAATTATCGTGAAAACAAACTTATGTGTCCAAGCGGTTAAAAACAACATAAAAATATAAATTAGTAAACAGGAAGATGGGGAAATTATAAAAATATGAAGACAGAATAAGTATAATACCAACACAATAACCTACAGTCCGCCTCGGAACAAGAATCTCTAGAAAATCAGAGGACTGCGCATAATTATAAAACAAAGAATGACTGACAGAGACCAACATTATATATTGGGAAAAGAGAGCAGCTAAATTGGATTCCAGTTACAAAGAGACTGTTATTTAACGTGTTAATTTTTGTCCATAAAGTCATGAACAATCAAATGCCAAAATATTTTAAGGATGAAATTGTTCTTAATAAAGATGTACCTACATAATTACGAAACCAAAGCTGTAAATAGAATAAGATTGCCACATATGAAGAAATCCAAATCTCAGGTACAGAGGACTTAAGATGTATGATGAAATGCCTGAAAGTCTGAAGAATGAATGTATTTAAAAAGAAGTGTTATCGTACATTCACAGTTAAATTAATTGGTTGAAATCTGGGAAAACGCATATGAAACATATATAAATTAATTACAGGTAATAAAAAATAATGAAATAAAAAAAAACTATTTCACTTCTGATCCAGAGCAACTACAATAAAAAAGGTACATTTAAATAAAGCTGTTAACATTATATGAATTTAATGCATGTCTCCTAATATATAAAAAAATTATATATACAAAAACAGAATTCAAACGTTGTTTAATGGGAATAATTGAAAAAGTGATTCTGTTGAATAGTAGATTTTTTAGGTTTAACTTTTATGATGATCCTTTGCGAAACTTTTATCGTGTTTAGATTGTTTTTGTAAGAACCTCCCCAACCTATAATTCCGTAGGTAAGCAGCATTATTTTTTATTACTTTATTACCTACAAGCTACTGCCCACGACTTCGTCTGCGCAGGATTAGTACTTCGAGTAGCCTATTTTCCTTTTCTCCTCTTTCCTACGCTTATACCAAAATTCTTAACGTATTTATTTAAAATATCTATAATTCTTGATTCGATTCAAATTATTAGGCGAGTACTTCAAATAAATTCACTAATTTAAATATTTTCTAAAATAGAATTTTTATTTTCAATCATTGTTTTTCAAAATGTCATTCTCGTATTTTGACATTTTCTATTAAACAATAAAATTATTATTTGTAATATATGGAAAATAGCAAGCTTTATAAATATAGCCCATATGTTATTCTGATGTATGAGCTATATTATTATAAAGTTTCATTAAAATCCATTCAGCAGTTTTTGCGTGAAAGAGGAACAAACATACATACATCCATACAAACTTTCGCGTTTATAATATTAGTAAGATTTAATAAAAAAAATTACCGATATTTAAAAATTCACATATTTTCATAAGTAAGGGCAACATCGTTGCTTCGTTTTCTTCGTGAAAATTGTACACCTGAAAGTGTGGTGAGAGCTGATAGAGAGGCAGGCTGCAACGTTACTCCTTAGACATTAACCCCGCGAGAATTCCGGAAAACTAAAGCAATCCCGCCGGCAAAATTATAAAGAAAATCCACACGGTGCATACTGATGAACTTTGTAAAGTGGAGGGAAAAGAGTACAAAGGGCTGGCACGCCGGTTATCAATATTTTTCTATAAACAATGGATATTAAAAATAGACAATGAACAACAAAAATGTGAAAACATGGATTCTTACAGTCGTTATTCCCAACTTTTAAATCGATTATGAGTCTCCGATCAGCAAGTGATTTGTCTAGTAACGCTCGATTCGCCTATCGTTCTCGGAGAGTTACGTTGGGAAGATGGTATTTGTACATTTGACGAGTGTTGAGCCAAAATTTCGGCTCAACAGTTGATCAGTAGAATTAGTAACAACGGCCGATAAAGCCATCGAAATAATGCGGGTATATGCCCTCGATACGTAGTGACAATGTGACCACAAACCATTGACCAAAGAAGGATACTTGGTCGAAGCCACAAGACACAGAATACAATTTTATTGCTTCTACTTAGTTCTGTGGAATCATGAAATATGTCAGATCGTGTAAATTAAAAAAAAATACTTTAAAGTGGGTTATTAACGGATAAAGGGTAAATAAAGGATAACTTTTCTAAACAAAGTAATGTCTTATAATGTAGTGATTTTTAAATGTCCAGGATTCCATGGACAGCCACACGCACAAATGAGTGCATTCTGAAAGCGCTAGGCATGCTCTCAACTGTCTGCCTACAGTGCCTATAACGTATTTTAAGATACTTTATTTTATCTACTTTACTGGAAACTTTACTTAACAAACTGAGAATTCCAACTTGGAGTAACTGTTACTGACAAAGTGGAGGCAGAAGAATCAGAGAATGGTCACCAATGCGCTGGAGTATCCTTAGCTCTCCATGCAGCACAGAACCGCGAAGAGTGCAGGGTGCAGGAGCCTTATCCACTATGTAAATTGGAGCAGGACTAACTATCCTCAGCAACGAGGAACCGATTTAAGAAGAATTTAAAAAGTGAAAGTAACATAGAGTATACGTAAAAATAAGGACGACAACCGACAACAAAATGAGGTCCAGTGTTTAATAGGCCTCTCTGATTTTCCAATCTGCTTTATATATGATATATGCTTTAATGAATTGCGTTAAATATGAACAACAGAGAGTGACAATGTGACCACATACCTATCGAAAGTTTAGAATGTAATTGCTTCTTCTGAGTTCTGTGGAGTTTCAAGAATCATAAAATATTGCAGATCGTGTAAATTTAAAAAAAAAATACTTTAAAGTGGGCAATATTATTACAAGTCATTATTATTTTATTTGTTATGTGTTTCAATATAATTATATAATTTTCACTCATCAAAATGTAATACTGTACTATCTATGTCTGTGTAAAAAAAAAAAACTTATTTATGTAAATGGCACTAGTGCCGTAAATTCTAAATAAATAAATAAATAAATATAAAGGATAACTTTTCTAAACAAAGTATTGCCTTTTAATGTAGTGATTTTTAAACTGCATGAAATTTACATATTCGTAAAAAGCATTAACTTTGTGGCTCGCCATAATTTACGATAAAAAATATATGAATTTGTTTTAGACCACTTTAAATTTTAATTAAACTCTACCGGTTTTGGAAGAACCCTTCAAGAACCAGAAGAATATTAAAACTAACCTAACCTATCCTAACGATACAAAATACGATACAAAATATTGACAGATATATACTAAAAATTGAATGCATGAAATGTGTTTGTGTTTAGTTATGATTTCATAAAGAAACAGAAACATAAGCATATTCGAAATGATGCTTAAAGTATTTATAATTTATTTTGTTAGTTTGCCAAAACCGGTGCCCACTCCTCTATAGGGTTCCAGATCATGTTGTCTTACTATAAAAAAGCGTTATCGAAACGTGAGACCAGCACAATGCACGTAGTACGTAAAGTTCCTTACTCGGAAAGTGTTTGGTGTGGTTTGTTAGTTAAACTTTCAATTTATGTCGTTGGCCATTATTTTTATACTACCTTAATTAAAATGAAGAAACATTTAACGCTGTCCGTAAGAAATAGGAAGCGCAAAATGGCATATTGTTATGTCTGCCTTATCCACGTTCAGTCATTAGTAATTGTGTTGGTGCTCTTAAGTGCTCTTGGGGAACAATAAGGTTATTTTCCAAGGTGGTTTATTATTCATCTTTACGTGTTTAAAACATATTATATTCTGGGTCACCAACCAACTCTAACCACTGGAGCGATTTTTGGCTTATATATGCCCAATTTTAAATGTCTATGATTGCTTTTTGTACAAAGAAAGCCAATTATCTCATGATTCGGAAAAATAAATATTTTTTAAATATTTGTAGCTCCTACATTTGTTATGTTGGTCTTAAAACGAAGCTATTAAAATGCTTTATCTATTTAATTTATTATAATCGTAGATGTCGCAAATCTGAACTTCATAGACTATTTTAGAACGTTGTTAAAAATATTTTTTTATTTTTTATTTTTTTTATTGAAAAATTTTTGATACAATGGTACATAAAATAATAAAAGGTATATAACATACTTAAATATAATATTGTATGAACAAAAAATTCCACAAAGGCAAATGCCTGAGCGTGGGTATAATATTGAATTTATTATTATTTTATGATTAATAGGAGATTTAAGAATTTAGTTTATTTTTAGGTATAAAAAGAGTAAAAGTAAAAGAGTAAAAGTGCCCTAAAACATAGAGCAAAATAACAGCCTTTGTTGTTAGTATTGCATTTGTAAAATTTAATGAAGAATTAATTAATTTTCGCGCAGAATTTATGATCAGCTGTTTACGATTAAAATTAAGTCATTTTTTCCAAAGGTATTTATTTACCTTTCATTATCAAGTATAACCACAGACAACATTACAGAAATCGAAAATATTCTATGTTGACTGGAATAAGTACCTCTGACCGCCGTTTTAATCAAACACGAAGGATCCGCGAGGTTATAAACTTTACGATTTTTTTAATACATTATTTTATAAATCGTACAAATATGAAATAAACGGTAAAATAAGGGTTAATTCATTGGCTATAGCACTGTAATAATTTTTTATGTCTCCATGTTAAAATTCGAAGGTACGATTTTTTTAATGTTGGCGAAAAATTTTAAAAATGGTCGTCTAGAAATCTCGAGCAATCGAGGCAAATTTATTTATTTCGCGTGGTCGCTCCAGTAGTTCTGTCAAAAAATCGAATCTGACATTGATAGCGATTGTCGACCGATGTGTACTGCTCTTACTACTGGACATCTATCGGAACTTAACATAAGCTCTAAGCCTAACGGCATCTATTAAAATCAACTGAAACTGCGTGTCTTTCAAGGACCCTACTAACCCAAAAATTAAAATCGATAAAACAAACAATACCATCATAACAACCGGAATAGTTTATGAGCCAATGATGGAGGACTTAGCGAGTTACCTGACGGTTTGTACCGCTCGATAATCTATTGGTTTATGGCGGGGAAGTTGCTTTATATTAGTAGTGATTTGAGGGGATGGCTGGAAGAAGGAGTAGTAGATAAGAACTTTAAGACGGACCGAAACTTCTACGAAACTTAGAAGTAGCATTTGTGCAAACATCTGCAGAACATACTCATGGTCCAGGCTCTACGAACAGATTTGAAAGAATTTCTTGTATAGGAAAACTAAAAATTTTATAATAAGTATTTAATATTTTTTTTCTTATTAGCTCCACACAACTTGTCATCTTCGGGGGTGTATGTAGAGCAGGTATAGCCCGCGAGTGCATTTCGTGTGGCCCGCGAGCCTTTTCGTATTGCCCACTTGATGCCGTAAAGAATATTCAACGGTTTCTGTTCTGTTTTGCAAAAGGGCTTAGCAGAAAACGTCTGTCTTTCTTCAAAGTTTTCAATCAGCCGCTCTAAATAATAATTTTTTTCTTAAATATTCTTAAATTTAAAATTTTGTGGTTAGACATTTGTAGAAAAAAAACTACCTTTGCCGCGTAGCGCTTTTGGTTAAGATCTACGTTTGATGCACTTTAAAGGCTTTTGTTTGAATACAAAAAAGTTTTCATAGCTAAATTTGGTTTAACTTTCCGAAAGATAAAAATCAATAGATTCCCTGAATTGCAAGAAGGTATATTTTCCAAATATATAATAGCTTTTATTTAAATATTACTATTTTATAAAATGCAAAAAGGTTTGCGACACCTTCTTCTTCTCATGCCCTGTCCGTTCAACGGACGTTGGCTATCATGTTAGCTATGCGGACTTTGTTTACTGCGGCCCGCAAGAGCTCTACAGTAGACTGGCCAAACTACTATCTCAAGTTTTTCAGCCACGATGTCCTCCTTCTTCCAGGGCCCCGTCTTCCGGCAATCTTTCCCTGCATTATGAGATGCAAGATCTCGTACTTCTCCGGATGTCTCATTACGTGTCCTAGATATTGAAGTTTTCGGATTTTTATTGTTTTAATAAATTCTTTTTCTTTATTCATCCGAACCATAACATCTTCATTCGTAACTCTGTCCATCCAGCTTATTTTGAGTATTCTTCTGTAGATCCACATCTCGAATGCCTCAAGTCGCCTTATCAGTTCTTCAGTAAGTGTCAAGGCTTATTCCATAAAATAATACTGAAAACACGTAGCATCCGACCATTCGCATCCAAGGTTGAGATTATCACTGCAGAACATCTTTTTCATGCGGATAAAGATTGCACGAGCTTGCTCAATGCGGCAATTGATTTCAACCGAAGGATCCCACCATTTATTTAAATTGCAGCCCAAGTATCTGCGACACCATCGACAACAAATTTAACATTGTTAAATTGTAGAAAATGGATAAATTTAGAAAGAGGTTGGTCATCACTGATATACAGAGTCTTTTGAGAGAATGGAGGAGAGAAGGTACTTTAAGTGGGTAGGAATCTAGGGATCAGTGGGTCCCGAAGCATGAATCCATCACTCCCACTGCGGTGCAAGGCGATAGGTAGAGAGAGTCCTGTTGCAGGGTGAAAGGGTCGAGCACCTCTACTAAGTCACCAAACATAGCGAACCACTTAAGGTGACCTACGGCAGAGGTGTCAAATTAATGCTTCCCGGGGGTGCGGTATCCGTACCCACCTTACAAATTTAATATTTTATTTAATGCTATTTTCTCCTGTTTGGCACCCTAAGAAAACAAAATAAAAAGTACCAAAAGACGTATTAGTTTAAAAAAGTGGACAAGTCTTTCCCTTGACAGATTAATAAGAAAAAGAAGACAGATTGTAAGAAAAGCCCTCCTTTTAGTTCCCGGAGATGTCAATAGGTGTCAGCGGCGGCGGGAAAAGTTCCCCTTCAAGAAAAAACAAATGGGTGATGCCGCACCGTTCTTTTTTAAAAACGTCTATTTTCCAGTAGGAACTTTTCGAATGGATGCATTTATTATGATAAAACTTCAATTGAAAGGATTAATTCAAATAAATCGCAATTCATCACACTCCTTGCATCATTCATCTTCTTACATCGTCTCATACATACTCTTCTATTATTCTCTTCTTTTCACATGATCCGACTCAAGTATTTGGTTCACTTGATAGTACCATGTATTTATTGAGCGTCCCCGAACTTCTGCTTTTATGATTCCCTCGGTTACGGCACGGTGACAGCACAAAAAAGGCAAAAATGAACGTTCGTTTTCACAATAAACACTCTAAATAATACTGAGACATAGGATGATACAAACGGTGTACGGATGTCTGCTTCCTCCAAAGGAAAAAAGGAATCGTTTTCATCATCTCCCTCACTCGCATTAAATAAATGAGATACCGCGAGCTGTTACCTTAGCCGGGGCCGTGCCGTTTCCACGGGAATAATAAAAGCAGCCATTCGTGCTGACTTCCTATAATCGGCTTATGCTCCTTTCTTTGCTCATCCGCTCTCAATGCCCAAATCATCTAAGCGTCCCTTTCGTAATTTTTGAATCATTACGCTTTCAGCTTTCATTAAAAAGTGAAGAGTGAAGAGTGAAGAGTGAAGAGTGAAGAGTGAAGAGTGAAGAGTGAAGAGTGAAGAGTGAAGAGTGAAGAGTGAAGAGCGGAGAGTGAAGAGTGAAGAGTGAAGAGTGAAGAGTGAAGAGTGAAGAGTGAAGAGTGAAGAGTGAAGAGTGAAGAGTGAAGAGTGAAGAGTGAAGAGTGAATAATGAAGACTGAAGAGTGAAGAATGAAGAGTGAAGAGTGAAGAGTTATAAGTAAAGAGTTATAAGTAAAGAGTGGAGAGTGGAGAGTAAAGAGAAAAAGTAAAGCGTAAAGAGTTAAGATTTACGAGTTAAGAGTTAAGAGTCAAGAGTAAAGAGTCAAGAGTTGTTTATGTTATGGTTAAATAATTTATTGATACTATCTCTAGATGGGAGGACCAAAACTACTTCAGTTCAGTTTTCAACGAATTACCCTTCTATTTCCGAAATCCTTTTGAATTTTTAATGTCTTGTTTTCAACATGACCAAGAAACCTACTTTAACATAAAGTTCTCTAATGTTTTCCCTGGGAGGTAATCTTCCCATATCAGTTTAGTTTCCTTCTGAAAGATAAATAATGGGTTCAAGAAAAGACACTCGGCCATCGTTCATTTATCTCTAACTATTTCCACCGCAAAGTTATTTTTCTTTCTTTGAGAATTTTAAAGTTTTCTTTGTCTTTCATTCTCTAAATTTCCTTCAGATATTTACCTTCTTCCCGCAGAGTCCGAGACTTTATACGACTTCGTCACAAAAAGACGGAATATAATTGCCTTTTTATTTATTTTTTGACGGCTGGAGTAACTCTTGGAACTTTTGTATCTTTTTTGATATTTTCCGTCCGATATTTTTTTACTTTATTTACTTATCAAAATTTCGTACTACAACTCTGGAATCATTATCGTTTTATTTTTATTTTTTAATAAAGCAGGACTAAGGGAATATTGCAATCCCAGATTGCTATATTATATGTCACCCAAACGATTATTACATGTTTTTATTAATGTCTTCTTTGTTAGAAACACCGCTATCTGTTAGAAACATATAGAACTTACATATAATTGTCCCATAAAAAACATTTAATTCTCGAAAATAAACATTGAGGTCATTAATCGAGATAAAAACTACCTTATCTCTTAAGTTGGACCAAATTGCACACATTAAGCCAAATTTCATCAAAATCTCATTTCGGAGTTTACTTCGGACGAACATTATGACGCAAGATTTTTATATATAAAGATAATGTTCATTGCCCAGTCTATGTATTCTCTCCATAACAGAAATTAAGACGAAATTATTTTATAAAATAATACATTACATCTGGTATGCTTCGGAGGTACATGTAAAGACAAGAATTAATTACGTCAACGCGGTGAAATCATAAATTAACAATTTTAATCAATAAAAGAAAATCAAAAAATTTTGCCTTTCAGAAAATTTTGTTAAATTGAGTCTGCTTCCTAAATTTACATAATTAATTTAATTTATAGCAATACCAATTTTGAAATTAATAAATTGAATTTTTTAGAATTGTAAGCAACGAGAAAAAAAATGAGGAGACCAAATGCATTAATTATATTCCACGTGACTTCTAAGCAGAGATGTGTTTAATAATTTTATGGTTTGTAACTTATTAAATCTCTTGTAATCCTTTACTGGAAATAAAAATAAAAATTTAAAAAAATACTATTAGTAAGTAATGACAACATAAAACTATAACATAATTTAAGTAAACTAAATTAATGAATCGTCCTTCAGGAAGATCATTGCATCATGATGCATCCATTGCTCGTTGAACGAAGAGCTAACCCACTAGGAATTAACAAAAATAATATTGTTTCATTATCTTCCTATTTATTGTAACAAGGCTTACATTTACTATTTCATGTACACCTATTTTGGCGTATTCCATAATACGACAATAGGTGTTTATGGAATACGACGTATTCCGTAATATGTCATATAATGGAATATAAAAGGAAAGGAAAAACATACACACAACACAAGATTTAGCCAAAATGAAAGTACGGCCATTCCAAAAATTACACGGGCATCGAACTTTCACTTATCCTGTACCTACTATATTTAATAAGATGCCAATGCAAATACAAAAAAGCCTTAACTTTCACTTATCCTGTACCTACTATATTTAATAAGATGCCAATGCAAATACAAAAAAGCCGTAACTTTCACTTATCCTGTACCTACTATATTTAATAAGATGCCAATGAAAATACAAAAAAGCCTTAACAGGCTGCCTGATTTGGTTGATTCAAAAACATCACCCAAACGTAGTGTTTTATTTTTTTTATATTGTGTAATAAAAACACAAATAATGAAATGTTTTCCTAATCATCCTGTAAATAACTTCATTTGCCTCATTACACAAAAAACCATAGAGCCGCAATTTTGGTTTGGAAAAATGGATATTCGTGTACATATTTATGAGATACGCATAATAATAAATTAATCGTATATTCCAGGAATGCACGATTAAATAGGAAGGCGGTGGGATGTTTGTTTTCTAAAATGTTCATAAAACATATAACTTGTATCTTTATTGTAATAACAAATGTGCTATTTCATTGGGTGGGTATTAGGTTTCCCAATGCGTGAATCAATAACGTGCATGAGAAATGTTCCAAGAGTATATAGGTCTCGGAGGATGAGATGTGAATTGTTCCAGAAACGTTCCATTTCCCAAAGTCTCGCCGATTGTTTTCCATTGGCAATATTTTCAGACTTTATGGCATTCCTATCCTCAGCCGATGAGATTTAAAACAAGCACTTGTGGCACATTGTAACAAGATGAAATATTTTAATAAAAATATTAGAACATTCGAATTGTGTGTCTTAGAAAAATAAATAAGGAAAGGGGCTACTGACGCGACCAAGTAACGAAACATAAAAGTAAACATTTAAACACACACGTGTTGTCCAAGAATCCTAATTCAAAGACGTTATTTCTCAAAATATGGCAGCACTGAAGTGTATGTAGACTTTTTCCTCCAAAACCGGAGGATTTGGAGGAAAACGTCTACATACCGGATCCGGCTCGGTAGCTGCTTCAGTGCGACTTTTGCATCTGGGCGGAGTTCTACGACTAAGGAATCAAGGCCCTAGTGCCACTGCTCACCAAGGGCATCTTTCGTAACGGTGATGTATTGGACGTAATTGCGTCCCAAAACGGAAAAATGGTTTTCTGACCACTCCAGGAGAAGAGAGCTAGCATTACGTCATATCTACTCGCCGGCCGGGGAAGATTGAGCAAGGAGCGCGCTAGAGATGCTGTATTTACGTCACATCCCCTCTTCTTCGCCCTGCTGTACGGTCATGCAACAGACCGTCCAACTGACCGTGGCCCGCTGATTGGCCGAGGGTCGGATCGGGCGGCAAGGATCTCGGACAAGAAAGATATCTCTTTATTTGTGCAATTAATATTAGATTTGCGCGAGTCTAGCCATTGTTACACCAAATAAAAATACACAAATTAAAAGGCTGGACTCGCGCCAATACTGTTAAATAAAAATTAAATACCTTCATGTTTATATTAAGTAGCTATAAGGGGTTATTCAGAACAATGTCGGGCTGAACACCCACTCTTTCAAATTGTACCTTTTATATTGAACTTAATAAACATGCTAGGAAGAAGCAGTTTATATGAGATGGAGCGGGAAAAAGAGTACCGTTGCATAAATAATTTTATATTATCATGTAATTCTCTCCGAGAATACACGAGGCTGCATAAAAATGCATCTCTGAAAAAAGGGCTCTACTGACAAAACACAGCCCCAATGGCGCACAGCCACGTTGCGTCACATAAATAGGGGCTAAAACGAACCCAACACGCTCACTCTCATCCACACTTCGAACTCGCAACACTACTCTGACCGCTTCAATCTTCTTGGACTGCTTCTTCCGGCTTCAAACTCTACAACCGCCTTTGACTTCCGACCTTGCACTTCCTTGGACTGCCTACTTCTCTCTCCTTGGAACTACTACTTCGCAGCATCCGGAACAGGCCCTGAACGCACAGCAGCTCGCCGACTAGAAACCCAGCACCCGTATTTTACAGTCAATGTAAAGGACATCTAAGAACGTTCGATACAGGTGACTATGTCGAAAAATAGTGGGGATATGTACCTAAAATGTCATACATTTTTTTGTATAAATAAATCTCTCCTTTTTTAAAAAAAATATATGTCTTTTATTCTTGGAATACACACTTAAAACAAGATTTAAAGAAAAATACCCGAAGGAAACAAAGAGATCTTCCAAAAAGAACACATTAGAAACTTGGCAATTAACAATCATTAGCATTAATATATCCATCGCCCGTATTGGTGCCTAGCATTCATTTTGTACCTTTCCCAAATTATAATTCTACCCACAAAATACTTTTATTCCCTACCCACCTTGCCGACTGAGTTACAATCATATGTCACAGTGTAAGTTGAAATTTATATCTCATCCTATCAACACATGCTGTCGTTGTTGAGAACGATACTTATGCGTTGAAAATTATTTAAGAATCCATTGTGAGCTAGTGAATTCAGTGGGAAGTGAAAACCGGATTCAACAAGCGAAGGAAAAAAAGCGGGTAAGTCTGCATCCTGTCTTCCCCAGTTTTCCTTCCGCTTTGCGGGTACTTTTTTGTCCCCAACAAGGTGAGTTCTACAAAAACGTCACTATAAAAATGTGATGTCGCTACTCCGTTACATCACCATCCTATAGTCATCCACCAAGGGCAATAATAGTACTGTCTTGTATTCTGGGCGCGCAACGGATTTTAAAGCGTTGCGTCATGTGATCGAGTCAGTGCCATAAAGCAACGATCATTTTTAAATGGCGGCGATTGTTGTTGATACTCGTTGTTAATAGTGATTTCGTAATTTAAAACGTGCCGATGGGATAAAGTTTGATCAATAAATACATTTTTCATTACTTTGCTAGGTATTAGGGATAACTGTGTTATCGCGGGTGAGAATGAAAATTTAATAAAAAGTTAAATTCCCTTCTACTTGGAGCATTTTCAATTCCCGCCCCACAGTTCGACTCGAGCCTTAGTTTATTTCCTAGAGCGTAGCGGAATATTGAACAAGTTTGCACTACTTATTTCCGATTATCCGTGCTCCGGATTATTCACGCTCGATCTACTTTGCAACGACTGTTAAAAATATTTATAAGATGGAACGTGTGTAAGAAAACGCTTAGATAAAGAACGCCTCTTGACTATTCCAAATAGATTGTGTTTTACTTAATAAGGTCAGTAGACCCGTTCATAAGGTATAACTTAAGATGGCTAGAAATGCTTTCATTAAAATCACACATTCTATTTTTACCCAGTTTTTGATAAAATGCCACACTCCGTTCTTATAATGAAACTAAAAAAAATAGGAATAAAAAAAATCCCGGAAATTTCTCTTTTTTAAATCAAATTCTTGACGTATTGACACTTTTTCTAACTTAAATAACTCCATATTTATTTTTGTAGTTAGTTTTAATAGTTAAAATAATTTTCAAAGTTTTAATTTTTCAAGCCACCGTACCTATGGTGGATCGTGTGACGTCATCACTCTCCAAAAGTTTTATTGTTTTTCAAGAGGTATTGTCATTTTGTATGGAAAAATGAAAGGAGGAATGATTTTAAAGTGTCAAAAGTCGAAGCGTTTTTTATTCAAGATTAACTGTTTTTAATACAGAAAAACATTAGGTAAAATGTCAACATGTTATTATTAATGTATACAAATACATAATAATTATTTTTATTTATTGCAAATACACATGACATCGTTAGCCGGGCTTCTAAGTTTGTGTTCACTGAAAATAGAAGAGAATAATGCTTATAAATAAAACAGGCCTACAACCTCAAACAGGCCAAAGAACGACTTTACCTATTTCATTCATCTTTTTTTTTAAATCTTCTAATACTTTGCAAAAGGTTCTTACGGAAATAAAAATTAAGAAAATTGGATAATTTCAGAAAACTTAACGTCTATTTTAACTTCGTACGTTTGACAGTTCGCGCGTTAGATGTATTTAGAGATATTTCATATCCATTCATCCGATTGCGATAAATATTTGGTGAATTGTTGTGGACATGCCCGTGAAGATTTCTATTTAGCAATATTTCTATATTGGTGAATTCTGGATTTTGCGGGAGAAACAATTTCTTTATTTAAGCGGCATTGCAACGCGTGCCGGGTATCAGCTAGTTATTTATATTTATTCCATGAAATTCGGTACTTACATAGTCCGTAAATGGTCCGTATTATATTTGAAAAACGTGATCATCATTTCAGAATCAACCACCGACAAATTATCGGATTGCCCGCAAATATATCGCCTTTCCGTCATCATTTTAATTGTTGGGGGCCTAAATAATGTTTCAATTAACACAACAACTAAATTATATGCCTAAATCTCTTTAAACAGAATGTAAATAAACCCATAAACAAACGAATAACATGTAATTCTGATCATTTCACTACAACTTCAACGAAATTCAAAAGGCGAATGGAGAGCAGTGACGTCACCACTAGCAAATCAGTTATACCAACTTGATAATGCGTTTTAATGACATTATTAAAAATGGCCTTTTTAATAATTTTTTTTTAAATTCAATATTATTTAATAAAAATTATATATTCAGTATCAGCGTATTTACATACATATTTTTTTAAAACTATAATATTTTTCACTGGAGTTCCTTATTGTTATTTGCATAATCTCATTGTCTTCAGATGGTTGGGAGCTGTTAGGTCTATGGAGTCGGAACCTACTGAAAAAAAAAACAATATTTCGGCTTTGGTTGGACTCAATTTTTTGGAAAAATTCAAAGAAATATTTTACCACAAGAAAGTTTTACAGCAAATTATAATATAATATGATATATTGAAGTAGGTAAGCTGCATGATATATTTTAGCATGTCTGCATCACAAAAAATATTCTTTAAATGGGTTGGTATGACTAATGTGACGATAATAAATGTCACAGCACCAAGAAGATTTTTTGCCCAGGGATCGATTTTATAACCACAAGAGCTCTAAGCATTTATTGCTGGTATACCAGCACTCTCTACACTCATTTAATGCTCTCAGTTTTTATATGCTAGCCCTAAGGCCTCGATAACATTTTGTAAGAGGGAAAAAATTTTCGCTTTACAATAAAATCCAAATAAATGTAATATTAACTTACACTATATATTATGATTTTTATGCCATCTGCAATTTAAAAACTGGTTTCAGTTTAATTTATTTTTACTTTTTCTCTTTTATTATAATATAATATTTTTTACTTACTTTAATACCTACCATTTTTATAATGTTAATTGCTATAAGTTTATATTTCTTATTTAAACATTGTATTACATATATATCACTGTATTATATACCTATTATGTAAAAGCCCATCAGGGCGTTGAAAATTAATAATAAATAAATAAATATTTCTATAATATATCCGAAAACTAAAAACTGTTTTTGAAAAGTAATAAAATACGTTTTAAAAATTAATAAATTAAAACCAACATACAATTTTTGAAATATAAAATTTTTGCATGAAAACATAAAAATGTTTTAAAAATGACTCAGCTTACGTTTTTTCCAACTAAAATTACTGATAACAAAAAAAAAACACATTTATATATATTATTAGACAAATGTACCATAAACGTTATTGTCGCCTCATTTTTTTGTCGTTTCATGTATAAATAATTAATAAAAAATTACCAAATTTCATAATTCCGGTACGCAATGCAGCTCATACAGCTGTTGTGCAGCTGCATCCACCGTCACCGATAAAGATTACCCCATGAAGCCAGACACCCCTGATAAGTCACCAAACGTAGCTAACCACTTGAGGTGACCTATGACAGAGGTTTTGGTTATCTAATAAATGGTTCAGGGGTGGCGGTACCCATACCCGCCTCCCAAATCAAAATTATTTATAAATCTGGCAAAGCTGTCTTCTAAATTCCATGTATTTTGCACTTATATATTAAGAAACCACATCATATTATTATTTTATATTAATATAAGCTATTTTCAGTTCAAAAAGGGTTTTTTTTCTCTTTTTTGCATATTATTACAATATAGGTACATTTAAGTACACCTTTATACCTACCACGTGTTATAGCCATTTTTTGTTAACTAAACCATTAAAACTATTTTTATTCCTGTATGCACCAAATCATTTATTTTTATTATTTTATAGAGTATACCTCACAAGAATCCCAACAGCTCACGTTTAGAGCCAGTGAGACTACGGCATCCCCAATTGGGGTATGTTGTGAGGCTGAAGGTAAGCGGGGAAAGGAAGGAGATAAGGAAGAAGAAGGTGGGGAAGTACCTGGCTATTTTATATATCAGATCTAGTCACTAAACACGGCTAAAAGCCATTTCAAGCAACGTTTCATTTCCGAATGGTGGTCTTACACCAGGGAGATACTGAGAGTATCTTCCACTCTGGAACGTGCCGCCGCAAATATAGTATATATTATTTTTATTAATTAATTGTGAAATAACACAAATTAATCAAATAGAATTTATTTGCGCACGTCGGGTTCGAACCTTCGGAATGGGAGTCCAAAGCCCTGCTACTGGACTACGCCAGCCGTCAATCATGGAAACTGTAAAAGTATATAAAGACCAATATTTTTTCTTATATACAGGGTGTTAAGGTACGTACTTGAGTTACTTTAACCAGTGAATCCTGACATTATTCGGAGTAAAAAATGTAAATGAAATTTTGGTCTCCGGTGACTTTTTTTTTGACAATTTTTTTTTTCAAATTTTTTTTTCTTCAAAATCAAACAAAAAAAATTTCTTCCATATGACTTTATTGGTCACTCAGCCGAGTTAACGCCCCATTACTTACCCCGCCCCAACTACCCTACTATTACTACCTACTATTTTTAAATTTTTGTAGAAAAAAAAAAAAACATCATAAATGTCACCGGAGATCAAAATTTCATTTACATTTTTTACTCCAAATAATGTCAGGAATAACTGGTTAAAGTAACTCAAGAACTTACTTTAAGAGGCTAGACTTTGAACGACACGCGGAACACCCGCGTATGTCATTCTGTCCCGCTCACAATAATCTCACGCCCACTTACAATACATGCGAATGCGAAATGTGCGAATGAGACAACGCTCAAATTTACCTACAGAAATCGCTAGAAAAGGGGTTTACGGAGAATACACTTTTCTACGCCAAAACTTTCACGAAATTGAAATTTTAAAAAATATATATTTTTTATAAAGAAGAAGCTACGTCGGTAGCTTTTTATATTTTTATAATTCTTTATAAGAGTTGAGTTAGCAGCACTTTTTCCTTAAATAGTATTTTTTGATAAATCGTACATGTTTGACAGTGAATGTTTACGTTAATACGAAACGCATCGAAAATTCGAAAACATACCGACATTGTTTTCACCCTCTAAAAGGCAGTATAAAAAAATATATTCATTTTGTGCAATTTTCAATGTAGAAAAGTGTTTTTTCCCGGGCGTCCTTTTTGTATGGGCCGAAAAGCGAAGTATATCGTCTTAACACCCTGTATATTAACTCACTATGTGCTATGAATATTGGAGGTATGATATTATCATTTGCCGATGACACTGTTCTAATATTCGAAGATGAAACATGGGAATCGTTAAAGATTAATAAATAAAATATCAATATCTCTCGATTATCCGCCTTTCGGGGTTCGGTCGTTCGGGAGTAGTGTATTTCCTCATTTCCAGTAAAACATTCTGCCATTTCCTTACCGAGAAGAAACTTGTTTCAACTTTGACGTATTGTTTGTTCTCTGTACTTTGGCTGCATCTATCAAGTCTCGGCTCTCAGTTCGCCTGCCATCTGCTCAATACATTTCTCTAGAAATACCAAAGGAAACGCTTTCTTTTTCTGCTGCCCGGATACATTGATCGTTTTGTTAAGAGGTAAAATCAATGTATCATGGTTATTTCTACATACTGGTTGCCGAAAACAACTTTTATGACTGAAAATTAAGAGATATATTTATGAAATTTGTTTGACCACCGTAATAAAATAAAAAACAAAATTATTTACTCTATTAGAGTTTTTAATTTCGAATATTTAAAGTTCAACAAACCTCACACAAAAATTCCCCAAGCGAAAACATTATCCTCAGGGCCTCTCTTCTCTGGGGAGTTGTGGACATTATTTAAATGTATTATAAACATTATATTTTATTTTTTTATAAGAAAAACTCTCTTTTTAACTTTTGAAGATTATGCCCATCAATGTAATATATCATTGAAAAAGAAGATAACAATAATAATCAAAAAATTTTAAATATGAAAATGAAAAAGACACAGAATAATAATAATAGATATATATAGTCGCAACTGGGACTCGAACCCAGAACCTCAAGTCTAACCGGGACACAAGCCTCTTTTGAGACTGTCGTATTTGTCAACTTCATATTTCAAATTTCAGAATTAACAATATTATCTTCGACTAATATTTTTTTTACATATTCTCGTTCATTTTCATATTTTTTAAAATTAGACTTTTATTGTTATCTTCTTTTTCAGTGATATTATATTTTATTTTAATATAACGAATATGTACCTATATATTATATTCTATTAAATATTATATTTTAGGTCATCATTGGTCATGTATACCTTATCAGAAAAGAGGAACTCTTGTACCTTATAAGAGAGCCATGATTCTTTACAAAGATTGTATGTTACAGGTGATTGTCAAAAGAATTCATATTCTACTCTTTCGTAGATGGCGCGACTATAATATTTTTACTTATAAACGCTTTTTACAAGTTATGCTTTGAAATATTAAGAAAATATAATTGTTCGCGCAAGTACACAAGCAATACGAATATTAATAAATATTTTTGTCAATTAAAAACTCCAATCTTTCAAGAAAGGCTAGCAAATACAATGTTGCATCGGTGATTCTATCCAATATTGTATTTGTTAGCCTTTCTTGAAAAATTAGATTTTTTTTAATTGACAAAACTATACTTCAAAGTATAACTTGTAACAAGCATTAATAAGTTTAAAAAAAGTACTATACGCGCGTTATCTACGAAAGCGTAGAATATGAATTGTTTTAACATTCACCTTAACAACTACTAACGTATGAACTTCACTTTTTTATTTCTTGTAATGCGTATTTTTATTAGTATACATACTATTCCTCTACTGCACCGATCCCCCCATCCTGACCTCTCCCCATTCCCAAACAACTTGTGATCTTTCATTATCATTTTTAAAATCATTGCACTTATACGTAATACCAAATTAAAGGTCCAATTTATGTAATTTAATTAATTATGCTTTGTTAACATTGCAAACTGTTAGTCTCCCGAATTCAATTAAATTAAATATTTTTGTAAAAACATATTTGTATATTCATTTTTTAAGTAATTTATTTTTTTCAAAATATAAACATAATTGAGTAAAAATGTGTTGTATAATATAGAAAATATTTCGTATTAATAATTATTTTTTTATCTATTTAAAGATGTACTTGTTTAAGTTGATTTAGTATGTTGGCTTTTTGCTTTATTTTTGGCAATTATCTGCATGTTTGTAAGCTCCATAGCTCATGATCGAGATGATCGTGGTCATCTGGACATTCTAGAAATAATCAGCTGTAAATATTATAAAGCCACAAGTTCACCGTTCGAGTGTTTTTTCAAGTGAGTGCTTCAAACAAACCACCTTGGTTTAGCTTGATGGTCGCTAGAGCCTAAAAACCATGTACATCTAAAAAAAGAAAATAAATAAAAAAGTTTAAAATATTTCATCGTTCTGCTTTAAATAATAAATTAATTACAAACAAACAAAATAAAATAACCTGAAATACTTTCATATCAATCTCTCCCAGTGATGCGATGTGTCGAGACAGTCTTGCTGGAGAGGTCAAAAGGTCTCCCTCAACCAGCCTCTCCCGATCCAGCCCGCTACACAATAGATAGGCAAACACATGTGCCGCCAAGACCTTGACAAACCCCTAATCACAAAGAGTAGCGAACCACTTGGAGTGACCTATGCCGGGGTGTTGGTTATCCAATAAATGGTTCCCAAATTGTAGAATTGAATATTACATTATATTTAGTAGTAAAATAAATAAAACAAAAAAAAACTTACAATTTATTCTACAAAATGTGCACATTTCGCAAACAAATATATATTTATTATGGTTACCATCTGTTAAATAAATATTGCGAACGTTACCAAGTAACCAGAATTCACACAACGATTTAATAAGGTACAATATAGGTACAATCATATTAAATGGTTACGAAACGAAAGAAAAATATTACACATTTTTCTTGGAAATCCACTCTTTTTTCTCTATTATTCTCGTCTGTAGGTTTTCGCTTTGAAAATTTCCAGTAATTCTGCAAAAGGAATCAGATTTATGTGAAGCTTTCATTCGGGCTTTTACAATAATAATATGTGAGGACCTACACGACATATTATATTATATTACAATATAATAATATAATTCATTTTTCTCGTGAATGAAGTTGAACCTGAAATGTTTTATTTTCATTTAATCCGAACGTAAGGTCAGATTATTTCATAGTATGTGGGCGGGAATTGTACTGGCAAGGACGTGTTTTCGTTTAATATTCAGCGGTTTGTAATACAATGAATTCATTTCTTTGAGAACATTTTTCGTCAATAGTGACAATGAACTAGGTCCTTAGACTGAGCTTAGTGTTTAGCTTAGTGAGTAGGTGTTCTTATATCTACAACCCTTCTACTTTCCACTATTATATAACCCTTAGATCACTAATATAACTGATCGAAGAACCGGAGGATGCAATGTTTTAGCCATAAGTTTTTTTATATTTTTTTCTCTAGTCTATAGTTAGAAGTATGATTGCAGAAATGTATTAAAATTTATACAGCGCCTTTGAGGTGATTTTTCACAAAAACAGCGCTATACAAATTATCCAAATATTATTATTATTAACTACTCAGGAGTTCGCAACAGTCGAGCTTCGAATTTACAATATAAAAAAATCGATTATCCTTTGTCGATCCTGAGGCCCTAGCACGCTTGCTCTATAACGATCGGTAGGATAACTATCGGTAACTTCTCATCGTTCCCTACGACAACTGCAGATCGTAAACGAATAGGTGACAGGTCACAATGACTAAGTGTCCTTAATATATTCGATATCAACTGTCGTTGGTACGTTTGAGATCTGCAGTTGTCCTAGGGAACGATGAGATTGTCGGTAACTTCATATCGAGCGACCGTGCTAGCACACCAGGTGTAGTTTATTTATTATAAGGGAATACTCAACTTAAAATTAACATATCGTAAAAACTTTCGCTGAATTCTTTCGACATTTGTAATGTGATTTTTATGTTGAGGAGACCAAACAACGGAATTATGTTCTAATTGGCTACGAACTGATGAAAACCATCAATTTTTCTATTGATTCTTTTTACTGATTTATTTTTATCAGGTTTAATTTGTAGAACACTATTTAAATTTTATATAGGTTTTATTAAATATATAAAAAAACTTTTAAAAAAAAAAGTTTGTAAAGGCTCTTAGAAACAATCCTAATTATTTCATGGTATTTGTTGTTTGTAATTTGAAGTAAAAATTCTAGTTTTTCATAAAATATGGCTCCAAGGTCTCTTGTTTTACTTAATATCTCCAGTTGTATATTGTCTACCGTCTACCGCATAATTGAATAGTATTGGAGATTTGTTTCGACATAAAGTTATTCAGTCCACTATGCCAGTGCGGTGTGGAGAAGGAGACTCTTACCCATGTCTTCTTCAATTGCAAAAATCTTTCCTCCTTCAAAATCATATATTGTTTGCTTATTAAAATCACCCAACATTATCCCCTTAGTATTCCATACTTGCTGTCACTCAACAATTCTCGCGTTTTTTCAGTTCTATATAAGTTCGTAGACTTGAATGACTACAATATTTGTCTTTGTCCTATCTCCTTATAGATTTTCCTCAAAGTTGTAACTGTCTTTTATTTTTTTTACAAAGCTCAACACAGGAGGCCCTGAAGAAAATAATTCCCCTCGGGGCCAATGTCATCTTTGGGGATGCTGTGTGGAGGGTTCTTTTTAGGAAAGGAAGGAGATGTGTTGGGAAGGAAAGGGGTATGAGGGGTGGGTAGGAATCTGGGGGTCAGTGTGTCTAGGAGTGACGGATGAACGAATCAGTCAGTCGAGAGTCCGGCTGGAGAGATCTAGGATAGGTCTTCCTCAACCAGTCCCTCCGATTCGGCCTGCCACGCAATTGGTAAAATTTTACATAACTTTAACTGCATAAAGCACTCTTTTAGGATGAAATGCCTTTTTCAAAAAAAAGTAGGTTCTGTATACTTTTACACTTTTTTACACTCATCGCATTTTCAGATAAGGCTTGTATTATTTTTCACATGACTTATAATAATATAATGGTGTGAATAAAAAAGTTAAAAACATACATACCATTTTTCACATGAGCATATTTTTGTATGCGACAGAATAATAATCTTTTCCATAATAAAACGAAGAATCCGTTTCGTGTTGTCTTTTACCACCTCTCTATGGACCTGTTTTCTTTCTTGGTTGAAGAATTCTTGGCAGGAATCCATTGGACAAATAAGGAGAAAATTGCACGATACAAAACCAAACAAGGAAGAAAACTATAACTATTTATTTGTCGTGAAATACTGAGTTTACATATTTGAGGAATCGTTTTAAAGGTCTGTTTCGAAGAATATTGGTAACGAAAGATTTTTTTACAGTACGTAGTCAGTTTTTTTGTGGTATTGTAGAACATACCAAATGCTCTGAGCCAGTGGAACTATGAAATTACAATTTTTTTAATCTTGTGAAGATTGAAGAAGGAATAAAGGAAAAATCTGATTATTCAGTTTATAATATTTTAGAAATGTGTTTGAGATCTGAATTACTTTTATTTAAGCAAATTAATATTTTTATATCGATTTTTTTTTCTAAACCAAATAAAGAAATATATATTTTTTTAATGCTGTTTTATAACTAGATACTTTTGTACTGATTTTTCAACTTTGGTAAGTAATAACTTATATAAAATAGTATTCGTGTGTTTTTGTCTAATTAATAATCAATATAACGATAATTCCGAACTGAGCACACCAAAAACGACTACAAATAAAATAAGATAAAATAAGGTTTGTCTAGGTCTTGGCGGCACACGCAATATACTGCATGGCGGATCGGATCAGGAGAGATCGGTTGATGGAGACCTTTTTACCTCTCAAAGCGGACTCTCTCGACCTTAAGCAGGGGTGGATTCGTACGTCCGTCAATTCGGGAAACATTTACCCCAAATTCCTATGCACTCCTCATATCTTTTTTTCCTTTTCTGAACTTTCTATCATGCCTTTCCCATAATGGATCCTCCATACAATATACTTAAAGATAGAGCTAATGTTTAAAAATATATATTTTGGATAAAAATAATATAGGTCCTATATCAGATCCTTGTGGAACACCATAATTTTTAATTACATAATATAGTATTCTGTATTCTTCACGACGCCATAATCCAAGCCCCTGCATTATTCCCCATTTTTTCTGTTAACAGAGGGTCCTTAGCCAAAAAGGACGACAAAATAATGCTGACTGAGCCATTTTCAGTAAAAGGATATGGATTACCACAAAAACTTTTCGTTTCACACTCAAAATACCGTTTCCTTTTTGATTTTCTTTGTATAGTTCATCACGATGTTTTCAAAAATATTAATTAAACGATCCATTAAAAGCCCATTGCTTTAGTATTATTAATAAACGATCCTTCAGAAAATCATAACTATAAATCATGAAATTTTGTGAACTACAGCAGCAAAAAAGGTTCAAACTAGCGATTACTGTGAACGTAATATTTGCACAGCTTCCTATTTTAAACGTCCGTTCAGAAAATCACAATAAAGAAGCTTGAAATCCTTCTTCTTCTCCCACAGACACTCTTTTTTTGTGATTACTAGGGCAGATATCATAATTATAATTATAGTATTGTGAATCTGTGTATTGAATAAAAACATATTTGCTTCGCTTTAGAGACAATGAGAAATTTGCCTTTCGAATGAATACTTTCAATAAAATATTGAAAAATAAAAAAAAAATCTGTCAAAAATTTAAACAAATAAACACACAACAAAAATTAATCAAACAAGATTTATTTGCGCATGTTGGGTTCGAACCCGCGACCTTCTAATTAAGAGTCGAGAGCCTTACCCCTTGACCTTGCAGGCCGTCTTTTAGTTCTACAATTAAATTATTATTGTATATAAAAATATTTTATGTTTCCATCAACTTGCAAAGTACCTTCTTATACGTAAAAATGAATTGTACAAATTCTTGTATAGTTGATCTATGTGCATAAAATACTTAGGCAAAAGAATTGATGGAAAATCAAAAATTATATTTCTTCTTTATATAACTATAATAAGTAATGTATACATTCAAATAAGATAGTAATGGTTTTTTTACATTATATGCCTACCTAATTATTTAGCTTTTATATAAAAAATTTGGTATGTGGATTGTGGAATTAGATGTTTCACTTTGTAAAAAATTATCATTTTCCCTTACACGTAAAACAGGTAGGTAAATATATTGATTTTTGATCTGAACTAGACTCTTTGAACACACTTACACAGAAAGTAAGATTTGAAAAAATGTTTTAAAAAACCGTTTGGGGTAGACGTGTTTTCTTTGTGAAAAAAACTTGTTATTGTTCCAGCGATCAATTCCAATTTTTAAAATTAAAGGCTCCGTCAAACAGAAGGCGTACTTACCGCGGTCAAGGTGTTAAAACTTCCCGGACGTATAACGCTGCGTTGTGCTGTACTGAATACGTCGAAGCCGTTCAAATAGAAAGTACGCGACGTTACGGCGCTTAGTACTGACGCCTTGACGCCGCGATAATTACGCCTCCTGTTTGACGGAGCCATAAGAGTTAAGATTTCACATCACATCACAATCAACTGAAATGGTTATGATTGGTGATATACATGTATATACAGGATGTTGGAACGTACTTGACTTACTTTAACAGTGATTTCTGACATTATTTGGCGTAAAATATGTAAATGAAATTGTGATCTCCGGAGACACTTTGATGTTTTTTTTTCAACATAAAAAATTTAGTAGGTATTGGATATTTACGGTCGGGGAGAGGGACTTGCGTGGTAACTCAGCTGAGTATGTGTGCAGGATGCAGGATGCAGGATGTATGTGCAGGACATTATTTTGTTTTGTTTTTGAAGAACAAAAAAAAACATCAGTGGAGACCAACATTTCATTCACATTTGTTACTCCAAATAATGTCAGGTATCACTCGTTAAAGTAAGTGAAGAACGTCTTTCAAAACTCTGTATATATTTATTCAGATAGATAGATGATTCCCCGATTTATTCGGGTTTTATTTAAGTACAAAGGTCTGTAACTTTATACTTTAAACTGTGTTGAAACAGTTAATCTTCTCATTTAAGACAAGATCTCCTTTTTTTAAGACGCTGACTAATTACTAAAGACGTTCTGTGACATTTTAAATTTATAATCACCATTAGTAAATTTATTTCATTTTCTTGAGAGAAAAACCATGAAAAGGAAAATAAGTCCGCTTAAATAATATAGGTATATTTCTAACTTCAGCAAATCCTTGAAAACACTTGAACTGAAAAGATTATTACGAAAAAATTATAATTTAATTTTCTTTACTCTTGTATTGTAAGAATAAACATTTTTATTGTGTTTAAAAAACGTTTTAAAGTTAACAATAATAATCTAAATTAAAATACGAAAATGAACAAGACACAGAAAAAAAAATATTATGTCGCAACTGGGACTCGAACCCAGAACCTCACGTCTATCCGGGACATATGCTTTAACCAATTCAGCCATTGTGTCCTATTACGAGACTGTCGTATTTATCAAACTTCATATTTAAAATTTCGGAATTAACAATATTATCTTCGACATATTTATTGGCATTCGCATTAGCTTCGACACATTCATTTTTATTATCATATTTTTAAAAATTAGATTATTATTGTTATCTTCTTCTTCAATGATATATTTATTACATTGATAGGAATAACCTTAAAAAGTTAATAAGAGAGTTTTTCTTATAAAATTTTGTGCTTTTAAAAGTGTTTAATGATCTTAATTAGAAAAACTTTACGAATTTTTTTTTTTAAATATAATCTCATTTTGACATTAGCTCCACACTAAAGCTCCTGAGGGAAAAAATCCCTTAGGGCCTATGCCGTCTTTGGCATTGCTATATGAAGGGTTTTTTTAATTTAACATTTTTCGCAAAGAAACATAAACATATATCTTCGTAGATCATTAGTAAATGTTTTCTTTTCTGTAAATAATTTTAAAGTGGACTTAAATATCATCAAACGAACTGCTATCGTTAATGGTTATAGTAAAAAAATAATAGATAATAATGTTAAACGAAAAATATAAGAAGTCTGATTAGATCTTATGTTTCTCCAAATATGTAAGAATTAAGTAGTATTTTTAAGTAATAATAATTGAAATTTAATAATTATAAATATGCCAAAAACTATACAACCAGATTTTTATACTAATAAAAAAATCTAAAAAATTATATATTAAATAATAGGGACAAGATTAATTTTTTTAACAAATCTGGGTTCTGGGGTCTGGGGTCCCAACTGCTCCCGTCTGGATCCAGTGAGACTATGGTATCTCCAATTGTGGTATGTTGTGAGGCTGAAGGTAATGGGGAGGGGAAGGAGATGGGGAAGAGGAAGGTAAGGAAGTACCTGGCAAATCAGATCTGGTCACCAAACACGGCCAAGCCATTTCAATTCTGAATGGTGATCTTACACCAGGGCGATACTGAGAGTATCTCCCACTCTGGAACGTGCCGCAAATATATTATTTTTAATTAATTGATTGTGAAATAACACAAATTAATCAAACAAAATTTACTTGCACACGTCGCGTTCGAACCTGAGACCTTCGAATTAGGAGTCGAGAGCCTTATCTCGTGACTACGCCAGCCGCCGTGATATAAATAAAGGATAAAAAATTGTATTAACAAAGACAGTGAGTTTACAATTAGATAACTTGAGAGAGTTTTAATAGCCAAATAAATATTATTAATAATCTAAAAATATATACATATTTATTTATTTATTTATTTATTCACGCCCTTGGGGATATTACAACAATCATAATACAAAAATAATAGAAAAAGAAACAATAAGTAATATACAAATTATGTTATATCATTGTTTCTCATCCTTTACATTATTAGTAAACGGGAAACAGAATTTTTGAAATTTCAGAAATAAATTTTGGTTATGAATAAATGATTATGAATAAAAATATCAACTGAGCTAAATTTATTTCCAAGCCTAAGTAGTCTTTGTTTTGGGGAGTTAATGACATAGTTAGTTTTCGAAGGATAAACAAAGAACAGCTCTGGAAGCCTCGTGTTACGATTTGGTACTCGGAATGTTATGAGTTTTGTTAAGTCAGGTGCGTCAATTGTGCCATTAACTAATTTGAATAAAAGTACCAGACCGCTCTTGGTTCTTCTACAAGATAAGTCAGTTAAATTAAGTTCTTTCATTAATTTGTCATAATTGATCTGTTCAGTGGGTATGGAGAGTTTCAAATTAATGAACCTTAAAAATGTATGTTGAACTCTATCAATTTTTATTTGATGTGCTTTATAGTATGGGGGCCAAATAGTGGAATTGTATTCTAAATTACTTCTAACTAAGGCAGTGAAGAGAATTTTAAATGAATAAAGTGACGTAAAATCTTTGACCTTAGATCCTTAATGATATACTGCTAAAAATGGAACAGGATTTTGCTGATAATAATACTAGAGAAGCATATAGGGGAGTAAACTTCTTCAAGAAAGTATTCAAACCGAATACAACACTATGCAAAGACATTAATGGCTCAATTATTTCCGATAAGGAACGGATTAAAACAATGTGGAAAAACTACTTCTGTAAACTTCTCAACCCTAATAGCGACCTGAGAAGCCACCCTACCAACATCCCCACTGAATCAAATAATGAAGAACAAGCGAATTCATCAACAATGCCAGAAATAAATGCTGCATTAAAGAGACTTAAAAACCACAAATCGCCTGGGAAAGACAACCTGCCTGCAGAGCTGTTCAAATATGTAAATGATCACCTGAGAAATCTGCTACTTAATCTTATTACCAAATTATGGACACTGGAAAAAATCCCAGAGGAATGGCAAATAAGTATAATATGCCCAATTCACAAAAAAGGTGACAAATTAAAATGCGAAAATCATAGGGTCATATCACTTCTGTGCACAGCATATAAAATATACACCATAATACTGAAACAAAGAATTGAGACGTACGCAGAAAACCTACTAGAAGAGTATCTGGCAGGCTTCCGCACTGGTAGATCCACAACAGACCAACTGTTCACCGTCAGACAGATCTTGGCAAAGTGCTGGGAGTTTGATATAGATATACACCAACTTTTCATAGATTTCAAGCAAGCATATGATAGCATAGATCGTGAGTGTCTATATGACATACTACTACAATTCCAGATTCCGCCTAAACTGGTTAGGCTTATCAAAGCCACAATGTCAGACTCAAGATGTCAGATCAAAATCGATGGAGAATTGTCGGAAGAATTCACAGTATCGCAGGGATTAAAACAGGGAGACGGCCTGGCTCCCACTCTCTTTAACATTGTGCTCGAACATGTAATAAGAAAAACGCTAATAGACACTGGTTCCAATATTTATTTCAAGAGTAGTCAAGTTTTCGGATATGCGGATGATATTAACATTGTCGGAAGATCAATTTCAGCTATTAAGGAGATCTTCGACCCTTTAGAAATAGCGGCGCGGGAAGTAGGACTGCGGATTAATGTTGACAAAACGAAAATGATGATACAGAGTAAAAACCCTTCACATAGAAGAAGAGGTAGTGCACAATTTAAAGACAACTACTCATACGAAGTGGTTCGATCAATTCACCTACCTGGGCTCCAGTCTGACAGAGAACAATGAGGATCCAGCAGAAATCAGAAGGAGAATCTCAGCAGCCAACAAAACATACTTCTCTTTGCTGCCAGTGTTTAAGTCACGTAGCGTCCACAGGAAAACGAAAGTAACCATATATAAGACCATTGTCAGAACTGTATTGGCATATGGATGTGAGGCGCTGACGCTGACGGCAAAGATGGCTGAAATGCTGGATACTTTTGAAAGAAAAGCGTTAAGAAGAATATGTGGACCCGTGAAAGAGGGGGAACAGTGGCGCATCCGGCACAACAAAGAACTGTATGATATATATCAGGCCCCCAATATCTCAGCCCATATGAGACTACTCAGGTTGAGATGGACTGGACATGTACAGAAAATGCCGGACACACGCGTCCCAAAAAGAATTATGGCTGGACACCCAGGTGGAAAGAGAAAAGTGGGAAGACCCAGACTGAGGTGGGAAGACGAAGTAAGAGGGGATGCAGCACAGCTTCTCCAGATAACAAACTGGAAGTCAGCCGCTGAGGATAGGAGTAGTTGGAGGCGAATGTTGCGGGAGGCCAAAGCTCGATATGGGCTGTAGCGCCATCGAAGAAGAAGAAGAAAATCTTTGACTGTAAAATAAGTGGCGATCTCTTTAATTTATTTTTAATTCACAGCTATATTTATACTAATTTATGTGTGTTATTTTTATTTCTTATTGTTTTTTTCTTTAATTACTTAATGTTAATTTAGAAAAAAAAAAATATTTAAATGCAATTATTACGTGTTCTAAAATGATTTTATTATATTTATTTTATATTATTGTTTTTAATGATTCCGTTAACAAATTAATCACTACTCTTTATAATGTTTTTTCTCTATAGGTACTTATTTGTCTATACTTGTTTTTCTATTGTTATTTTTGTTAATTTCCATTTTATTCAGACGAAGAAACCATTGGTTTTGAAACATGTGAATGATTTTTATTAAAGTTGTATACACAGAGTGCTTTGAGGTAATTTAATTAAAATGAAGCCACAAAGTTAATTTGCGAATATTGAAGAAGTTATTTTCTAAATCTTAAAAAACCGAAAGGACGCTAAATTTGTACCGCGGCTCGAAATAAGGGAAATAACGACTAGATTTATTTCATAGGGCGGAAAAAATAATAAATATCGGGTGGATGTAAAAAAAAGGCATTCGCAGAAGTCGGCTGGCAATAAAGCGACCGTAATATTTCCCGGGCCGGCTAATTTCCCGCTCCGCGCTTGCTCTAGGGTAATTTCACTTTGCCGGCAATAAATTGTATATGGACACTTATCGATCACTGGCGCTCTGCAGGCGGAGAACAAACGCGGTGTGCCAACGAAGATCAAACTTTACAATACTGAATGATTGACTTACTGACTGACTAACGGACTAACAGACTGATTGATTGATTAACTAACTGACTTACTACCTGACAAACTGACTAACTGACTTATAGACTATCTAAAAAACTAACTAACTTACTGACTAAATGACTGACTGACTGATTGATTAACTGACAACTGATTAACAGAATTACTAAATAACTGTCTAACAGACTAACTGAATGACTGAATAACTGTCTAACTGACTATCCGGCCAATTGTTTAACTAACTGAATGATTAACTTACTACCTGAATATCTGACCAATTGCTTGACTAACTGCCTAACTGAATAAATGGCTAGCTGGCCTATTAATTAACTAACTGAATAATTGACCAATTAATTCAATAACTCACTTGCCAGCTGAATAATTGAATAACTTATTAACTGACTAACAGACTGTCTAACCTACTAACTGACCAATTAATTAAATAACTCACTGAATAACTGAAAAACCGACTGTGTGACCAATTGCTTAGCTATCTGACTGACTAGCTGACTAACTGCGTAATTAAACGACTTACTAACTTGCTGACATTCTAACTTACTGACTGAATAGCTTACTAACCTACTAACTTACTAACCTAATAACTCACTACTATTCGGAGGGGTAAGCACATAGGAACGACGACCATATAACTCTCTTTTAACGCGCGACCCTTGCCTTATTTGTGGCTCTTTAGTTAGCCTCAATCAAGCATTTTGTTAACTTTATCGTGCCATGTCTTACCCTTCATCCACTTCTTCTATCACTGACTTTGCATTTTACCCTCTCCTGACCCTGTTTTCTCCAATAATCTGCTCTATGCTCCTTAATATATCCACACCATCTATATTTGTAATCTTGTTCATGCCTCTTACTTTTCTGCCTTGCTTTTTTTGCGGGCATCCGAATTATATTACAGTCAATCAATATTATACATACGCCTAGGGGATTTCATATCTACATCTATTACTCTACATCTATCCTTCCTTTGCTGATTCCATGCCACACTGTCATACATCAGAGTTGGTTCGGTTGGGTTAAAAAGTATATGTTAGTAGCTTATAACTACTAAATAAAACGGATAAAAATTTAACTAACTAAGGATAAACATTAACTAACTAAGGATAAACTTTAACTAACTAAGGATAAACTTTAACTAACCAAGGATAAACTTTAACTAACTAAGGATAAACTTTAAATAACTAAGGATAAACTTTAACTAACTAAGGATAAATTTTAACTAACTAAGGATAAACTTTAACTAACTAAGGATAAACTTTAACTAACTAAGGATAAACTTTAACTAACTAAGGACAAACTTTTACTAACTAAAGATAAACGTTAACTAACTAAGGATAAACTTTAACTAACTAAGGATAAACTTTAACTAACTAAGGATAAAATTTAACTAACTAAGGATAAACTTTAACTAACTAAGGATAAACTTTAACTAACTAAGGATAAACTTTAACTAACTAAGGTTAAACTTTAAATAACTAAGGATAAACTTTAACTAACTAAGGATAAATTTTAACTAACTAAGGATAAACTTTAACTAACTAAGGATAAACTTTAACTAACTAAGGATAAACTTTAACTAACTAAGGATAAACTTTAACTAACTAAGGATAAACTTTAACTAACTAAGGATAAACTTTAAATAAATAGTGCAATTACAGCTGGGGCAGCATCACACCGGGTCGGTAAGTTGGTGTCGGTAAGCAATCGACATAAACCAAGGTGCGCAGAAAAGTAATTTTGGGCATTCTGCGCAGAGTCTTCGGTTGATGTCTATTGCTTCCCGGTACCGACCCAATGCAGTGGGAAGACGATGGCTTTAGATTGTAATATTAATTTCCTATGATCTCTCGCATCAAAGTTTGACAGCCAGCGTTTGCAGAATAACCCCCGTAAGAACATAAACTTGCGTCAATATTAATTTCCTTTGGGTAAAGCCTGCAGACAAGGCTGTATTGTATGGCCCCTACCCAGACGGTTGCTGCCCCTATTGAGGGTAGGTTTATACCTTTTACCGGTAGGGTAGGCTGGAGGCTGTCTGGACTTTCAGTGGCAGGCGGTATCAATCCCTTTATTAAAGGTTAATTAATTGCAATTTGATTTAGACACCTTATGCCTAAGATTAAGGGCATTTTTTCAAACTATGAATACCGTTAAAAATATGTGAAAATTAAAGATTGTTTTTCCAATTCTGATCATTGTATTAAAAATTTGTAAATTTAATATATATTTTTTTTTTTAATTTTTCAAATTAAGCACCCGCTAAACTGCCAAAGCAGTTTGTCAGCGGGGCAATATGACAATGGTAATATAACACTAAAGCAAACATATAACAAAAAAAATCACCATAAAGAAAATAGATACAAAAGAATAATTTTTAGGTTACTAGGTACAATACAAAGACATAAAATACACAAACTGACAAATATAACAATTTGAAAAGCGGCACATTCCGAAAAGGTTCTAACTGGCTACAACGTCATTATGACGCAGAAAAAGCTATTGCCTGGTAAGACGGCTGTTACTGACGTTCCCGGCGTGACGTCAACGAACGTGTAGTTGACGTCACGCCGTCGCGGCAAATCAAAAATGGAACATTTTAAATTGTTATAGAAAATTTATTCTTAATCATGACAGTAAAATAAAAATCTTCTGTCATCATAATTTTTTTCGAGTATTTAAAAAATTATGTGAAAATATTCTCACATGACTTTAGATTTTCACGGCCAAAAGTATTATCGTGAATTTTTTTAGTATATTAAGCTGAGTTGCGCTATCTCGTTCTATATGCAATGTTTATTTATATATTTCTAATTTTACTAAGACGCACAAATTGAAATGCATATTAACATTTGATTTAAACTTAGATTTTTGTCTTTATTCAATCTATGGCCGGTCTCTTATATGACACAGATGTATTCTAAACCAGTAGCAAATAAATAAAATTTTGTAACAAATGTACATCTTATCTTACTATCTTACTAATATTATCGCGAAATTTTGTATGGATGTATGTGTGTTTGTTACTCTTTCACGCAAAATTTACTGAATGGATTTTAATGAAACTTTACAATAATATAGCTCATACATCAGAATTACATGTAGGCTATAATTTATAAAGTTAGCTATTCATTTTCAATATATTGAAAATAATAATTAATGTTAGAAAATGTCAAAATTTGAGAATGACATTTTGCAAAACAATGATTGTTAAATTAAAATTCTATTTTTAAAAATATTTTAATTAGTGAATTTATTTGAAGTACTCGTCTAATACTATGAATCGAATCAAGAATTATAGATATTTTTAATAAATAGGTTAAGAATTTTGATATAGACGTAGATGGGACCTAGGAAAAGAAAATAGATTACTCGAAGTACTAATCCTATGCAGATGAAGTCGCGGGCAGAAGCTAGTTTTGAATAAAACTCTTCAAAGCAAAATGTTGTAATGTCATCGAACTTCTGAGAAATGCGAAAAAGTCCACGTGTGTATGCGTGATTGTCAGAATATAATAGATTGATAGAAAACATTGACATTAACGACGAGTCTATCTGCTCAATCAAATTTGCATTCATTCACGAAAATAAAACCAAATTTAAAATAGATGTATTAAACCAGAGCGCTGCACGACCCTGGAAGTTGGATGACTAGGGGTACGGCCTTACTACCCTCCTACTCCTAGTGGGGCAATAGTGAATTACAAGGGATGAAGGCGCATTCACAATCAAACGGGGGTAGAGTATTGCAATGCTGGTTGCTGGTCCCCGGAGCTTTGTCCGGTTTAGACAGTAAAAGCTCCAAGCCTCTTTGTAGACAATACCAAAAAGAAAGCATTACGTAGGATATTGATATTTTTACCATAGTAGAAATTTGGAAATAAAAATTAAGAAAAAAAAAAGAAATTCAAATTAAAAAGGAGTTCTTAAAATAAACTTGGTACCAATCAATAAATAACACTTTTAATAATAAAGATTTGTATGATTGCGCAGATGCGTACTTCTAAAACATATAATCGTGGTATATTAATACGGTAATGCCCGTACGGTTCAAATTAAGGAACCCAACCCTGAGCTGAGTGAAACCGTTCTGAGCCGTCCCGTCCATGAAAGTGCATTTTTCCACGGAGCTGATGCCATAATAGCACTCGCTCACATGCTTTTTGCAAACGGAAGTGGCGCCATCAGGTAAAATACTTTTGAAGTTTTCATATTATTATTTTTCCCTTGGAATTAAATTTGATATCATCATCGAAGTATATTAATACGGTACACACTTATCACTCGCTCACATGCGATTTGCAAACGGATGTACTGTACTATATTTAAGGAAAAAAGTATGAAAAAGAAGAAACATTTTTCGCTTTCATTCAATAATAAGAACATTTATGTTGGGGTAAAGAGTTTTCCTCTCATTATTCACGGTCTTAATGAAAGAATATTTACCAATGTATATAGTTAATAGTAGTTATTTTTTCAAAAGGGTGATGCCTCAAAGTTTATTTGATGAAAAAGTTTATTTGAAAAAAAATTACGGGATATTGTTGACTATTTTTCAACATAATCGCCATCCCGTTCAATGCATGTGGTCAGCCGTGGCATAAGCGTTTTTTAGCCCTCCTCGAAGAACTCTCCCGCCAACTTCGTGGCTCACTTCAGAACGCCTTTCTGCACCTGTTCGTCGGTTGAAAATTTAATTCCACCCATATGTGCCTTTAGGGAGGTGAAAAGATGATAATGTGAAGGCGCCAAGTCAGTGCAATAAAAGTGGGTGGTTTAAAACATCGCAACCAAATGAGTCCAAGAGCGCCTTGGAAGCTAAGGCATCGTGATAACGGACATTTTCGTACTACAAGCACACTTCCCTTATCATCATCGCCCTACTTTGGTTTTGAATGCTCTTTTTTGAGTTTTGTTATACACAATATTGCTGTGCATATATATGTATTGTTAGCAACGTATTTGAATATTGCCACCAGAGGTACTGCTAGCGCCTCTGGCGGCCAACTGGGAAACTACTACTGCCCCTGCGTCGGTAAAGAAGGGATTGACACTGTGGGTTTGCAAGACTGCTTGGACCTGCAACGGACAGCTACCAACTCCCCGAACGGAAGGCAACGGCTGGAATTTGAATGGCGAGATTTAGTCTTGTCGAGATTGGATATTATTATTGTCATTTGCCGTGGAGACAATATATTTCATTATAAACATCTACTTAGCGTTTCATTATTGCTAACATCAGAAGTGGGATTCGTAAAAGCAAGTGTCATCTGCTTTTTGACCTGACTTAAAAATTTCGTGTTGTGAGAACAAACATCCGCCATTGTGGCGTCGGTCGAGTTTTTGTTTGTTTTGATACCGGTGATTTTGTTACCTGTTAACAATTTGTGTATCAGCGTGAAATATTTGGACTCCTATTGTGAATTTACGTAAAAATGCCGCGTAATTTCTGTGATGACAGATGTATGCGCTTGATGACGAAGGAATTCGTGGAGGAGTGGAATTATTTTCCCGCGAAATTGCGCATTGATGAATGCATCTTTGAAGATTTTAATATGGTGCTTGAAAATTCATCTGTGATTCAATGGATTTGCCGAGAAGACTTTTCCCTTTCGTATTTAACCTCGTGAGTCTAACTTGATCGAAGACATTAACAAATAATGTCAACATGGCTGTCAAACAAAGTCGCTGGCTTGTGTGCCGGGCGCGTGGCCTAAAATCTGAAATACGAAGTGACTCGAGGAAGGTGACTTGATGGCCAGCAGGGAGAAGATGGATTACTCTTGATAGCCGTTTGGCGGAATGTTCGAAACCTCAAAATGTCTCGAAATTATGATGCTCAAAGTTGATACTGCGTTGACAGAGTCTGATCTTGGTGCTAAAAAGCTTACCTAGCTGCTAAAAGGATGACCAATTCGGTGATTTAACTATGGACATCGCAGATGCCATGCAAAAACTAAAAGGAAATACGTGTGCGAAAATTAAAAGCCCTTTTATATATGGCGAAAAGGAGTTGCACTTATGTCGACTATAGTGTCGAGTCACAATCATGTCGACTATCTGAGTCGAAATCCTGTGTTATGATTCAAAGTGGTTTGAAATGGTTCGGAGATAAACGAAGTGATTCAAGATTGTTTGAAATGATTCAGAGATAATCGAGATGAATCGAGGTTGTTTGAAAGATATTCGAAATGGTTAACATCTAGAAATTTCAGGTGTGACGTTTTTTTGGATTCATCACAATGTGAGTAAACATGAAGGTGTTTATCAGACACTGGCTGCCGTCCGGGACAAATACTTGTTTCCGTGGGTGAGGAATGTTATTACAAAATATGTGACAAACGATTCTAAATGTTTTGATGGAAAAAGTGATACTGGCTGATGTAATATGTAAGCCCGGGATTTTATAAAATGGAGATATGTTTTGCTGTTGCATTGAGCATGTAGATCGATTTATTATGATCTTTCGTGAAGAGTGTGGAAGGAATGCAGCATGTTATTGCTCTCCAGGATGGATTCACGAAAAACTGTCGATTGGAAGCGATGGCAGAAACAAATACGAAAGGTGTCATCTAGATGCTTTCGGCGATGGTGTGCCTTTATGGAGTGCCATGGAAGCTTTTGAGAAGTATCAAAGGCGGCAGATGAAATGGTTCAACTCGAACCGATTCATAATCGAGTGACGGACCTTATGGTCGTACGTGCTGTGACACGGAAGCTTTTGATAAGTATCAAAGGCGGCAGATGAAATGGTTCAACTCGAACCGATTCATAATCGAGAGACGGACCTTATGGTCGTACGTGCTGAGACACGGGTGCTTTTGATGAGTATCAAAGGCGGCAGATGAAATGGTTCAACTCGAACCGATTCATAATCGAGAGACGGACCTTATGGTCGTACGTGCTGAGACATGGGTGCTTTTGATGAGTATCAAAGGCGGCAGATGAAACGGTTCAACTCGAACCGATTCATAATTGAATGGCAGACCTTATGGTTATACGTGCTGAGACACGGGTGCTTTTGATGAGTATCAAAGGCGGTAGATGAAATAGTTCAACTCGAACCGATTCATAATCTCACGTTGGCTTGTGGGAGGCAGAACCTTCGGGTTATTTGTGCTGAAGCAGCACGGTGTATATAAATAATCTCACGATGACTAGTGAGAGGCAGAAAATTCTTGTTATTCGTGCTGAAGAAGCACGGTGTATATAAATAATCTCACATTGGCCGGTGAGAGGCAGAAGCAGTTATACGTGACAAAGCACGGTGTTGATAAATAATCTCACGTTGGCTGGTGAGAGGCATAACCTCCGGGTTATATGTGCTGAAGCACGGTGTGGCTAAATACTCTCACGTTGGCTGGTGAGACGCAGGACTTCAACGTCGAACATGTTGAGTCATGGGAACTTTTTGATGAATATCCAAAGGTGGCAGATGAAACGTTTCCACTCGAAACGATTCATGAAACCCTCATGTCGTGTTGGCGACATGGCGATCAGGATCTCCAAAGGAATTCCTGGATGCAAAAAGGTTAAAAGACTGGATTCGAAGCTTGCCTTATAATGTGGTTGAAGTTTTGCTGAACGATCGTCTTGAAGTGTTGGGTACCAGACCCAACGGAAGCACTCGTATAAGAGTGACGGTAACATATTTATGAAAATATGAGGAAATGGACAGCTGAACAAATTTCTGTAATGGTCAGGAAGGGCGAACAGTGTGATCTGATTGTCATTAACATTGTAGGGTTGAATAAATTTCAACCCATCTAATTAATTTTTTTTATTTTTAATTTTTAGCTTCCTGCTTTGAGGTCAAAGCAGTGGTCAGTATGGCCGTGTTAGCAACGTATTTGAATATTGCCACCAGAGGTACTGCTAGCGCCTCTGGCGGCCAACTGGGAAACTACTACTGCCCCTGCGTCGGTAAAGAAGGGATTGACACTGTGGGTTTGCAAGACTGCTTGGACCTGCAACGGACAGCTACCAACTCCCCGAACGGAAGGCAACGGCTGGAATTTGAATGGCGAGATTTAGTCTTGTCGAGATTGGATATTATTATTGTCATTTGCCGTGGAGACAATATATTTCATTATAAACATCTACTTAGCGTTTCATTATTGCTAACAGTATATATACTTTTACACGCAAAAGTATTTGCTTCCTTCGACTTTTTTTTAATTTATTATTTTTAAAATAAATAAATAAAAAAAATTATTAAATTAAATTAAGCATCGCTTTTTTTATTTTATTTAATTGAACCATGCTTTCAGTACACCATTCAACAAATTATGGTTAACCTTTTTATTTCACTGTACCCTTCAATAAGTAATAACCTTTGTTTCATTATTTGAGCACTGTTTTAATTACGCTTTTTTCAATTACTCTCCACATCCAAGCTTTGTTGATTCCAATCAATACAATTAATTGCTTTACACGTCACACATCAAACGATGTGACAATCAAATGTAGGGACTGATTCAGTCCAGAAATATTTTTTTTTTAAATTAAATTACATTTTTCATATGGTCAGGCTTTATAAATAATGCTTTTATTTACTAAATGAAAGGTACATAATTCCAAGTATGTCACATCACACATAATTTGGTAGGCAGATAAGGATACCGCAGCTCCGAGAACCATTTATTGGATATTGGTTCTTGACAATGGCCAAACATTATTTTAAAAAATCACTGCGCGCCCCTGGCGGTGTTTTCAGTGTCGCGGGGTGGAAATTCTTAGAGGTTGAGGCCCATAATCTAGAGGAAGGCGACTCTAACAGCCATTGTGTCCAATCCTGATAATCAAATGCTGAGCCGAAATCTCGGTTCAACACTGCTCAAACGCACAAATACCTTCTTCCCAAAACATAATCATTGCCATACACTACTCAACTTAAGGAAACTAACTTGGTAGATTATTCCTCTGAAAGGTCTACATAATTATAAAAACTGACAACAGAGTGAAAAAAATATCCCGAAAACAATCGCTTTCTGTCATCAATATGCTTTTCTTATATCTTTTATAGAACTGCCTCATTTTTCCATGCAATAAATTGTTAGTAGCTTTTTGATTCTATGCAACTGGAAGTTTCTACATTACAAATGAAAACTTTTTCAAAATTAACGTAATAGACGCAATTGATTGCACTCACGTCAAAATATAATCCATGGTTTTGCTTGCATATTTTCTGTACAGTACCAATTAAGTACCCATTGTGTTAACCATCTGCCTTCTCCAAAAGGTAGGCAAGAAGCTGAAACATTTAGAAATAGGAAGGGCTACTCCTCTATAAACGTGCAGACCATTATCAGATGCATAAATAAACCAATCCATCAGATACTAGCTAGAATAAAAAACTTAAACGTCAAAAAAAGAACAAAGAAAATCAAGCTGACACTTAATTTTTAACGTATTAAATACGTTTGTTTAATTCATATAAAATGTCGGCTTATGTATTACACTATTTAAAAGAAATTATTTGTATAAATAATAAATACCGGGTTAATATTAATTTAACATGAAAATTTTTCACTTTGACGTCATTTTATTGTCTATGAAAGTAAACGTCTTCACACACGAGTAATTCGACAGTACCTAAAATCAAAAAGTTGGGAACAGGCAAATTGTAGCGTTTCCTTAGCATCACTATAGGATCACTCAACTGAGCGGCGCTTCTCGGTATACTCAGATTGATCAATTGAAAAGTTGGACACAATGGCTGTAAATGACTGAAAGAGATGCTCCTAGGTACTACACACTTATCCACCCGAACTAACTCGTAAGAGAACTACACAAGTTTTTTGATGTGTGATGTATACAATATAATGTCAGAAACACGCAGAGGAGTGCCGTGACTTCTTTTTTCGAGATCAAATTAATAACAAAAAATTTTTTCTAAGTAATTTTTTTTTTCTGTACACAAGTGAAAAGCCATGTTTTTATTTTATTTTTAAATCTCGAAATTCGGATGTAAAAACTTACACCCTAACGTATTTTAGTTTAATTTCTCTAGGTACCAGGCTTTGCAAATGATTTAGATCGCTGAATACAATAATTTCATCAAACTTCGCAAAATCACTTTGTGGCGTCATTTTGAATTAAATTAAAACAAATAACTTTGTTTAAACCACTAATATAATCACAATTACCTACATGTTTCAAAACCGATGGTTTCTTCGTCAGGGTAGTAATGACAATTATTATCATTACTACCCTGACGAAGAGACCATCGGTTTTGAAACATCATTACTACCCTGACGAAGAAACCATCGGTTTTGAAACATGTAGGTAATTGTGATTATATAAGTGGTTTAAACAAAGTTATTTGTTTTAATTTAATACAATAATTTCACACTGGCTTTAAAGCCAATCAAATTAATAAACACTAAATTTGAAGACAATTTTTGACTGAACAATTGAACACAAAAAATGTTGTTACCTATTTCAATTTTTATATTTTAATAAGATATTTTGTAGGTCCTTCGATCGTAAAATGAATTTGTGAGCTATCACCTCCCTTCTAAGCCATTTGCTAGATTTTAGTGAGTTTTACAAGTATATCTCCTGCTCTAGAAGAACTACCCATAGATACATTTTAAAATAAGCCACTAATGACCACACCAATAAGCTCTTTGATCTTAGATTCCTTCTAAGCTCATCCTCTTCTGAATAATAATAAAACGGGGTCGTTTTCGCTTGAAACGAAAAATTCATCCACCAACTCAATCCCCCTAAAGACTAAACAGTTATCTGTAAGGTAAATGGTTGCTAATGTCTTTTACCTAAGAGTCCAGGTGCGGGTGTTAAAGAAATTGTATTAAAATGTCCTACATGGATTCTAACAAACGGTAGCCCTTTGATCCGTAATAATTAATATGTTAATTTGGGTTGCGACGCTGTCTGTCTGTAGCTTCGGTTCAATGAACATTGCTTTGAATTTTAGACTCATTTACAAAATTTTAAAAGTGTTTGTTTGGAGAATTCAGACCAGTGATAAACTACCTAGGTACCTATAATATAAAATTATTTTTTGCAGAAAATTATTTTAATTATTGCCCTTTTCAAAATTGGCACAAATCTGTCGAGAATTCAAATTATCCGTGATTTTTCATGGGTCTGCGCTAGGTATAAAAAATAAATGTCAAAACATGAAATGATCGACTGGAACCAAATACCAGGAGAATAGAAATACGATTGGGTGTTACCATTTGGTTATTGTACTCATGTACAGGGTTAAGGGACGTACTTGACTTACTTTAACCAGTGATTCCTGAAATTATTTGGAGTAAAAGCTGTAAGTAAAATTTTGGTCTCCGGTGACATTTTTTTTTTCTATAAAAAACATAAAAAATAGTAGGTGTTGGGCAGTTGGGGTGGGGTAAGTGGTGGGGCGGTTACTCGACTGAGTGACCAGTGACCTCATGCGGAAGGTTTTTATTTTTGTTGGATTTTAAAGAAAAAAAATAAAATAAAAAAAAATGCCGAATGCCGTTAAGGAAGCCTCAAACCTTAGCACTTTTCGTAGGACGTGTGCTATATATGTTAAAAACAATCTTTGATTTGATTACAAATAGTGTACTGTATTTCTTAAATTGTAGTCAACTGTATTTCTTAAATTAATCTCTTAAATAGTATTTTTTAATTTGTATTTCTTAAACTGTATTTATTAAATTGTATTATCATATTATCTTACTAGACATATGAAAAAAATGTGCATACATCTAAATAAACATAACAAAAACAAAAAACAAAAAATCAAGAGAGCCACCGGAGACCAAAATTTCGTTTAAATTTTTTACTCGAAATAATGTCACGAATCACTGGTTAAAGTAAGTCAAGTACGTATCTTAACACCCTGTATACATAAACTTATGGTTTCATAGTTTACGTAAAACAGTAAAGTTGTAGGTACACCTATATGTTACAGATATAACAGCTGTAAAAAACATGAAAGGACTTACCTACAGAAAAGCAGAAATGGGAAAAAATATACGTAGTTGAAAAAATGATTCACAGACGTTCATATCAGATAGTTGATTTCCCAACAGTTAATACCCACAACATTTAAAACAAATTCGATTTAAAAACATGAAACATTCATAATTAACTGAAAGTATAGAGGGATCGATTGTCCAGGGAATCAAGTATCGGGGGGGGACAACTATTGTCGGATAAAGCTTACAATATCGGATCAATAGGCGTAACTCTCCATGATTTTATACCGATTTCCCGAACACGGTCAAGCTGTCTGTAGCCATACCGGCATTGATATCGCAATAAATAAGTAATCGGTATACGCTGGCAACACTGATTGTATTGTCTATGAATGGACATTCCGAAATGTCGGACATCTGCATAAAAATGTTAATAAATTGACAATGTTGAATCGAAATACTAACCTAATTCGCAGTCGTTCATAGGCGTTCCATAAAAATAAAATCCGATATATTTATCCGAGGTAACAAATACATTTTTTAATACTTGTTTCCAATGAAAAAGGTAGCTGCCAATAATTTGGAAAAAAAAACCTTAGTCGAAGATAATATTGTTAATTCTAAAATTTGAAATATGAAGTTGACAAATACGAAAGTCTCATAATAGGGTGCAATAGCAAACTTGGTTAATGCGTATGTCCCGGTTAGACGTGAGGTTCTATTTTATTATTTTTCTGTGTCTTGTTCATTTTCATATTTTAAAAAATTATACTCTTATTTTTATCTTCTTCTTCTTCAATGATATATTTACATTGATGGGAAAAACCTTCAAAAGTTATAAAGAGAGTTTTTCTTATAAAAACAAAAATGAAAATATAATAAATAATATAATAACTTATATCATTGATGCAGCTATTCCAAATTCCTGTAATATTGAAATATCTGTTTCTGAAAAAATAAGAAAGTATACAGATTTAGGAAATGAAATTAAAAGAATTTGGAATTCTCAGACTATAAAAATATTACCTTTTGTTATTTCGGCTACTGGCATTATACCTAGCTCTCTTATTAAAAATTTAGGCATATTAGATTTTTCAAAGTCATGTAGATAAAAATGCAAAAATCAGTCATTTTTAATATTTAAAGAATTACGAAAGATTTTTTAAATATTTATATTTAGGGATCAGTAGGATTTATCGGTCAAATTAGGAATTCCACAGAGCCGAACCCTCTGATATGAAAATATCTGGAGACGGTGAATTATATTCCCATTTAATAGTTTGGTAGATTAACGTGTTGTTCTTGTATTGTTTTGTATTAATTATACTTATATAATACACTTGCATAACGTGGATTTACTAGATGATCATTTATATGGAAAAGTGTATGAAAGTAACTAAACCCGGACCTGAAAATCTGGTGCGTAGATAACGAATTTGGTCAATATCGTATTGACATGGAGTTTTATCGATCGGTCACGCTATAACTCCGCAATCGGGGTCATCAAACAAGTTAGTAGTAAGTAGCAAGTATTTTTTTAATGTATTTTGTGTAAGTCCGCCTCTGTACCTGTCTTCAAGTAAGAAGAGCTCCATTCTCAATTCACATCAAAGTCTTCAGTGGGTACTCTAGTTCCGAATTACATCCAGGATATCCTCATTAAGGAACTTAACTGAACTTCTATCTTAAATACATTATTTAAAGTTTGGATTTCCTCCGGGGCGAATCCGTAGACAAGTTTATTGCATTCTACGGGGAAAAGTAACCGAAGGAAAGTTGGCACTTTGTTGGTCGGTGGACTTTTGGATGACCTAATCTTGAATGGTTTGTTTTATTGGTTCATCTCACCCTTTGTTAGTCAACTTCTCAGGAAAGGTAAAGCTTCTAAATATACTTACATTATTGTTTTGTAAATCAAACAATTTATATTACAATATGTTGATTTTTATGCGTGCTTAATGGTAGAGCACTTGACCGGCAATCAAAAGGGTGCGGGTTCGAGTCCCGTCGGCGATATGTATCTTTTCTCGGAAGATTTTTTCAATATGGATGAGTGTTTCAGGCTAATAATTATTGCTTATAATAATTGTTACCCTTTGTGCTTTGCATAAAAAATCTTGTCTTAAACATTAGTTTATCAATTAAAAAATAATAATAAATATTTGACGAGTTAAATTATTTCACCAAAAAATGTAGGCATAATATGCCTCGACGCCATCTAGTGGGAAAGTTAGCACTTACATGCCTTTCCCATATAAAAATAAAGTTGGTTGTTTGCAGGTGAAAAAATGTAATAAGCGGTAATTTGTTGAATGAAACACTATGTATATATTGAATCATTTGGCGGGTAGGAGGTAACCCGCCGTAGCTTAATGGTAGAGCACTTGACCGGCAATTAAAAGGGTGCGGGTTCGAGTCCCGTCGTCGATTTGTATCTTTTCTCGGAAGATTTTTTTTTAATATGGATGAGTGATTCAGGCTAATAATTATTGCTTATAATAATTGTAAAACTAGTATTTTGGTTAGGTTAGTTAGGTAAGGTTAGGTTAATAAGGTTAGATCAGTCAAGTAAGGTGAGTTAGGTTCGGTTAGGTTAGGTCAAAAAAAGAGTGGAATTTACTCGCATTATCGCCCTGATGTAAGGACCACCTGAAATTAAACTTTCCTTGAAATGACTTTAGCCGTATTTGGTGACCAGATCTGAATAGCCTGGTACTTCCCCACCTTCCTCTTCCCCGTCTCATTTCCCTACCCATTACATTCAGATTCAGATGTAAGGACCACCATTCTGAAATTAAACATTCCTTGAAATGACTTTAGCCGTATTTGGTGACCAGATCTGAATAGCCTGGTACTTCCCCGCTTTCCTCTTCCCCATCTCCTTTCCTTACCCACTACATTCAGCCTCACAACATAACCCAATTGGGGATGCCATAGTCTCACTGGCTCCAAATGGGAGCAGTTGGGACTCTCGTGCGGTACTCTTATAAAAAATGTTACGTTGGTTGGTAAGGTTACCCAACATTATAAGTAATAATGAAACTAAATCCAGGTACTCAAAAATTAAATATTCCTTGTTAACCAATGAGCGGATTTACATGACTTTACCCATAGACATATAAATATGTATAGACCTGCCCTAAGTGATAAAAGCGTATTATTTCCCCCTCCTTAATTCTGGGTTCCATGGAACCGGCCGGGCTGGCGTATAGGTACGCGTGAATCTAGAAAATGTGACGTCATCATTCTTGTGCGGACTAGCGTCGAGCTCTTATCGGTACATTTTACGAAATAACACGGAAAAAATGGTAACTTGTGCTATTAAAACATGTAAAAATAGAAGTGAAAAAGAGTATAAACCCAATTGTCATATTACCTTCCATATGCAGGCATTATTTGTCATTATTTTAAGCTTATTCACATCATATAATATGATCAGTTTTAGACATGAAGCGAAATTCCCGGTCCCGTCGTGTGCACGTTGCAGTTTACTGTGATAAGTAAATTATGAAACATTTGTAAAAGTGTCTTAACTTAACACGGTAACAAAATATTCGACTCTCAAAACAAGCGAACCTTTCTTCATTTTATATGGATTACACAAGTTTGTTCAAACCGGGCGAACAATTCGCGCTCCCATGTAAAAAGGTCCATTCATTCAAAAGCAGATTTTACTTTTAAGAGCTAAATGGTGATACTATGATAATGCGTGATGCCTATATACTGTCGTATTGAAGGATTAACGAATCACATATCGTTACCGTCAACTCATCCCTCTCCGCCCCGCTACAGATGGTTATTACCCCTCTCCCTGATTCTCAAGTCTATGAATTATATGTCTGTGACTTTACCAATATTTTTATAAAGGAGGACATAAAAAAGCTTGTTACGTTTTTAGATTTTCACGGCCAAAAGCATTTTCGTTGTTTGTTTTTGGGGTGTTATGCCGTGTTGTGCTACCTCCTTCTTTAGCCAAAAGGCTAAAGAAGGAGGTAGCACAACACGGCATAACACCCCAAAAACAAACAACGAAAATAAAAAAGCTTTTTTGAAAATAAATTACAATTATTATAAGCAATAATTATTAACCTGAAACACTTATTGTCACCCTTTGTGCTACGCATAAAAATCATGCAATGAAAATAAATTAATTAAGGCCTCGTGTTAGAGACTTAATTTGGAAAACAGGATGACATCAAATCTTAGAGGATTCTGTTTAGAGGGTCTCTGTGAGGGAAGGGAGGAGAGGAAGTTGACCTGGAGTGGATCTGGAGTGGAGTGGATCCAGGAGTGATGGACGTATGAATCCATCCCTCCATCTGCGGTGCATGGAGATGGGTCGAGATAGTCCGGCTGGAGAGGTCAAATGGCCTCCCTCGACCAGTCTCTCTGGATCCAGCCAGCCAAAGCTATTATTGCAATGAATTTTGTAGCACTTGTAGGTATCAAATTTTTGATCTATATACATAAACTTTGAGATCAGAACGTCGCACCGCGTACATAATTAATTACTTGTTTTATTTCGGGTATAAAATTCGCCTTTCTTGGGGCTGTCTATACCCTGTTTATAATCTACATTAATTTTTCAGTTGTGAATTCAGGTTTCGTTAGAGAAATATTTTCAAAATTAGCCCGAAGACTTGTAATGTATTTTCTTTATTATGTTCCTACTATCCAAGTAATTTAGAACATCCTTGCCATAAAGCATCTAATTAATGTACTATGTTTGAAGAATGAAGTCGTCAAAGGGATAAAAATGTTTTCTCTGGCAGAAGTTCCATATAACTTCGCAAAACATCCTATAAAATTATATGCCCAAGTGCTTAAAGCTGAACGGGGCAATTAAATTGAATAAAAACGGAAACGATATACGATAAAATCAAAACATAAAATTGAATTATTTACTACCCGTAAACTGAATGAAGTTAACAGCATCCTTGATTATAGTATGTTATCAAATTAAATACGAGATTTATCAAATTAAATACGTCTTCGGTTAAATAGAAAAGTGGCATTATTAAAAAACAAATTTTACATATATAAAAGTTTAAGGTTTTAGTTTTATAATTTAATTTTTAAAGTTGCATATTAAAATATATGTGTTACATATAATTTTAAATTAGATGGTGTGATTATTTTAAATAATTTATTTAAAAAAGGAGGCATTTTTAACAAGAAATGTCATTTTTCTACAAAAAATAAAAGAATATTGCGACACATTTCTCTTAAAAAATACGTTTTTCTATAAATATTTTTTAACTTTTACAATCGTATCCAAACACTATTTTGAGAGATGTCACTTTTCTATAAAAAAGCACATGTAGTCAGTTTCGTGTTTCGTGGCTGGGTTGCAAGTGGCAGAGTGTCGTTTTTCTACAATCAAAATGGCGGATTAGAGAGTGGAAACTAGAGTACAGAAATGACACTTGCGACATTTGGTGATATTGACGTGTAATTTTATAAAGTGTCTTTTATCCATATAAAATAATGTTGGAATCAGACTTGTTTTAACTATTAACCTTATTTTCCAAAAAATTTGAAAAATGTCATTTTTTCATTTAATCGACGACGTATATACGTCAGGCACAGGTATGAAGGTAGGTTGAGAGAAGGGATCGAACATGAAACTTAGAGATCTGTTATCAATTTTTTTTTTAAATTTTAAAGCCCTGACCGGCTTTATCAATATTGATATTGAAGTAAAGTAAGGCGCATTACAAAGTTTGTATACTTATCTATAAGGTAAGTTGAATTAAAACTTCTCTAGGTGCTTTACGAAGAGTAACTCGGATCATTTTGGACGGAAGTTACATTTTAAATCGGAAATGACGTTTATATTTCATCATATTATCATCGTAGGTATGGCAACAAGGAGTGCGACGCCTTTCAGCGAATTACAAAAAGTCAAATCAAACTCAAAAGTCAGACGTCATCCGTTTATGTTTGTATACTTATCTATAAGGTAAGTTGAATTAAAACTTCTCTAGGTGCTTTACGAAGAGTAACTCGGATCATTTTGGACGGAAGTTACATTTTAAATCGGAAATGACGTTTATATTTCATCATATTATCATCGTAGGTATGGCAACAAGGAGTGCGACGCCTTTCAGCGAATTACAAAAAGTCAAATCAAACTCAAAAGTCAGACGTCATCCGTTTATGTTTGTATACTTATCTATAAGGTAAGTTGAATTAAAACTTCTCTAGGTGCTTTACGAAGAGTAACTCGGATCATTTTGGACGGAAGTTACATTTTAAATCGGAAATGACGTTTATATTTCATCATATTATCATCGTAGGTATGGCAACAAGGAGTGCGACGCCTTTCAGCGAATTACAAAAAGTCAAATCAAACTCAAAAGTCAGACGTCATCCGTCAATGTTTGTATACTTATCTATAAGGTAAGTTGAATTAAAACTTCTCTAGGTGCTTTACGAAGAGTAACTCGGATCATTTTGGACGGAAGTTACATTTTAAATCGGAAATGACGTTTATATTTCATCATATTATCATCGTAGGTATGGCAACAAGGAGTGCGACGCCTTTCAGCGAATTACAAAAAGTCAAATCAAACTCAAAAGTCAGACGTCATCCGTTTATGTTTGTATACTTATCTATAAGGTAAGTTGAATTAAAACTTCTCTAGGTGCTTTACGAAGAGTAACTCGGATCATTTTGGACGGAAGTTACATTTTAAATCGGAAATGACATTTATATTTCATCATATTATCATCGTAGGTATGGCAACAATGAGTGCGACGCCTGTCAGCGAATTGCAAAAAGTCAATGCAAACTAAAAAGTCAGAAGTCATCCGTTTATGTTTGTATACTTATCTATAAGGTAAGTTGAAGTAAAACTTCTTTAGACGCATTACGAAGAGTAACTCGGATCTTTTTTGGACGGAAGTTACATTTTAAGTCAGCAATGACGTTTATATTTCATCATATTATCATCGTAGATATGGCAACAATGAGTGCGATGCCTGTCAGCGAATTACAAAAAGTCAAAGCAAACTCAAAAGTCAGACGTCATCCGTTTATGTTTGTATACTTATCTATAAGGTAAGTTGAATTAAAACTTCTTTAGGCGCATTACCAAGAGTAAATCGGATCTTTTTTGGACGGAAGTATCATTTTAAATCCGAAATGACGTTTATATTTCATCATATTATCATCTTAGGTATGGCAACAATGAGTGCGACGCCTGTCAGCGAATTACAAAAAGTCAAATCAAACTCAAAAGTCAGACGTCATCCGTTTATGTTTGTATACTTATCTATAAGGTAAGTTGAATTAAAACTTCTCTAGGTGCTTTACGAAGAGTAACTCGGATCATTTTGGACGGAAGTTACATTTTAAATCGGAAATGACATTTATATTTCATCATATTATCATCGTAGGTATGGCAACAATGAGTGCGACGCCTGTCAGCGAATTGCAAAAAGTCAATGCAAACTAAAAAGTCAGAAGTCATCCGTTTATGTTTGTATACTTATCTATAAGGTAAGTTGAAGTAAAACTTCTTTAGGCGCATTACGAAGAGTAACTCGGATCTTTTTTGGACGGAAGTTACATTTTAAGTCAGCAATGACGTTTATATTTCATCATATTATCATCGTAGATATGGCAACAATGAGTGCGATGCCTGTCAGCGAATTACAAAAAGTCAAATCAAACTCAAAAGTCAGACGTCATCCGTTTATGTTTGTATACTTATCTATAAGGTAAGTTGAAATAAAACTTCTTTAGGCGCATTACGAAGAGTAACTCGGATCTTTTTTGGACGGAAGTTACATTTTAAGTCAGCAATGACGTTTATATTTCATCATATTATCATCGTAGATATGGCAACAATGAGTGCGACGCCTGTCAGCGAATTACAAAAAGTCAAAGCAAACTCAAAAGTCAGACGTCATCCGTTTATGTTTGTATACTTATCTATAAGGTAAGTTGAATTAAAACTTCTTTAGGCGCATTACGAAGAGTAAATCGGATCTTTTTTGGACGGAAGTATCATTTTAAATCCGAAATGACGTTTATATTTCATCATATTATCATCTTAGGTATGGCAACAATGAGTGCGACGCCTGTCAGCGAATTACAAAAAGTCAAATCAAACTCAAAAGTCAGACGTCATCCGTTTATGTTTGTATACTTATCTCTAAGGTAAGTTGAACAGGTTTTTGTTATGTTTTGTTGATTATTATATGATCTAAAGATTTTTGTTGAACTTATTGATTTGAATAAAGGAGATTGGTGCCCGTTTTTTCAGTGTAAAATCCTGATGAATATTGTTCACCAGTATAAACACGCGCCATTCAATTCATCTGCATCACGTAGGTATTATAATAATAACCCTTCAAAATCGAGTTTAAAGAATGTTAAAAGTCACATAATGTTTAACCTTTCTTTCTCTCTGATTCATGTGAATTCTAGCTATTAAGTAAAAAGTGGCAGTAGTGTGACAATAAAAATATGTTCTTCTAATATTTTATGTTGCCTGTATATTTTCATCTCTTTTTTTGTTATTTAAAAAAGTGTACTGCATTTTACGTAAATGCCCTATGAGCGTTTAAATAAATAAATGAATACCTGCCACAACTGTCAAAGAAATTTTACTTCAACCGCGCTTGAGCCATTGACCAGCGGCTGAGAATAAAAGTTTAAAAATGTTTGCAACTGTACAGGAAGGTTCCGATGAGAAAGATCGCATATTCCCCGTATCAAATTTTTTAAATTAAAATTTTGATATGGATTTATTTTATTTTATTTATTATATACCTACATTCAAGTAAGCAATAAAAACGTACGATGATAGATTATTAAATATCGTGTACTTCTTGTAAGAATTTTTTGATCATAACTATTTATGATTTTTCAATATTTCATCAGTGTGTAAAAAAAATCTGAAATATTTTATTTTTAAGACCTTAAATAAATAGAAAAACTGAGGTATTTTCGTCACGGATTTAATTTAACTAAAATTAAAATTCTGAAAAATGTGTTTACTAGATTATGTATTTATTTATTTTGTTGTATGATTATATGAATTGAATTTTTTTTTATATAATACAATATGACCAACGGTATGACCTTAGTATATTAAAGGTAAACTTAGTTTTTCAAAATTAAAAAATGCGTTTACCAGATAAAATAAAAATCTTTCAAAATCAATTTATGTTTTTCTGTAAAAAAAGAGTCAATATGTCTAGAATTTGAGTTAAAAGAGACCAATTTCGGGTATTCTCTGGTAATACCCTCTTAAGGGATAGACGCACTCTTTTTATTTGATTTACTGCTTAATACATCAATGCTTTTAAATGTGTAGATAACCAAAAAATAAAATAAGAAACTTTAAAAAAATAAACACAATACATAGTACATTTAAGGATGCTTTTAAATATGTACAATATATTATAAAAAATAGAGAAAATATGTTATTTACAATTAATTGTTTCTATGCGATGTTCCTAAATAATAATAATTTTGTAATGGTCGATATGAAATATGACTTTGACAATTACGGCGGTTTTATGATCGGACGCAATGGCTGAATTGGTAGAGCGCCGTCCCGGTAAGACGTGAGATCTGGTTTCGAGTCACAATTGCGACCATTGTGTTTTATTATTTTGCTGTCACTTGTTTATTTTCATATTTTAATTTAAATTATTGTTATTATCTTCTTCTTCAATGATATATTACATTGATGGGAATAACCTTCAAAAGTCAAAAAGTGATTTATTACTCTAAAAAAATGTTTATTTTTTTATTCTTTATTTTCAAAATGTGCATCGGTTAGTATTCCCGACTGCTATTGTGACAATATTAATTAATTTAAGTCATTATTGTAGGTCCAAACGTCCAAATAATTCGTCTATTTGCAAAATCGACAACATCCAATTACGCAGTTCTTTTTGACAATTTCGAGGGGAATAATAAAAATGCATTAAATTCGTTTGTTTCGATTTTTTACAATGGCGGCCGACATTCGCGCGGTAATTGAATATCGTTGAATCCATTTTACATTTTAAAATTTTGTTACGAGTACTACTAGTCAGAACCGATGAATCTATACTACCCCCTACGTTGGAGATTTTCGTCAATCAAAAATAATGTAACGGTTGTTTTATTATTGAGCAATGGGGTATTTTCACAAATTATGAATACCGTTAAAAATATAGCAGTCCACAATGGAGTGCTGGTACCTCCCCTGATGTATGGCAGTGAATCATGGAACTGGCAGAGGAAGGATAAAAGTGGACTGAATGCTGTAGAAATGTGATCCATGAGGCGTATTTGCGGTAAAACCACGTAAGATCGTGTGAGAAATGTGCTGTAATTTAGTCAATCACTGGGGAAGAACATTACAATATTCTTATTACCTACCTCAATATTATTTTCAAATTTAAAGTAAATCTTAGGCGTATAAAACCTGTAACAGTTTGTTCTACGAGCCCCTATTTGACTGCATATAAGTAAGTACCTGCCTGAGCGTTCTACAAAATCATGCTGTTGGCGGGACTGCTCTATCGGTCAGATGAAAAATTTACGCAGCGCGGCGATCAGTTTGGAAGAAGGCGATCCGCTCACTGAGGCAACTGAAAACTGCCAACTGGCAACTGTCTTTGTATGACAATGTGATGGCCCGCACACTTCACAATCACACAAAACCCCGTTGTCAATGGTAACGCAAGCGGTGACGCGCGACTCACAGTACTGATTGCCGTGGCGGGCCGTTGCTAGTTGCCAGCTATCAGCTGATTGTTCTTCGTCTATGGTTAAACAAGCTTTTTGACCAATCAAGACATAGAAAACAGCCGGTTTTAGTTTGGTTTTCAGTTGCCTCGTCAGCGGAGCGCCTTAGAATCACATTGGCCACACGCATCGCGACGTGCGATGTCTGTGGCCATTTTCACAGAAAATGTATGGTTGCTGAGCATTGTTTGGCGTAGAGATGCGTACGTACGTCGACCCAGTTCTTCGTCTATGGTTAAACAAGCTTTTTGACCAATCAAGACATAGAAAACAGCCGGTTTTAGTTTGGTTTCGGTTGCCTCGTCAGCGGAGCGCCTCAAGCTTGGAGTGACTTGTTACCTGCGGAAACCAGCCTGGAAGAAAATGTCGGCCTACATCGTTCATCAAAATCGTAATAGTTTAATTTATTTAAATATTTTGGTTTTTCCTTTTTTTATTTAGCATATCTTAGCCGTTAGGTTAATCAACGAGCTTGGCGCCTATTTTCCATTTAAATTCACATTTTGAAATGCTACAGAACATAATTAAATCTGCAAGTTTTCTTTGGGCTTGCACATGAACCGAGATTATTATTTAGAGTCTAACTTAAATCATGCTTACCATTATCAAATTATTGTGTGTGTATTTGTAAATAAAATTATCATTGTTTCATAAACTTCTCTTTATTACGTAGTTACAGTATTCACGCACAGATTCCCCTTGTAAGTCATACACCTTCTGAGCTAGCCAATCTAAATTTAACCTAAATTACATTCAATTACAGTCTAAGTCCTTTCAAAACTTGACAAACTTTACGTTGATTTTTCACGTGCTGAGGCTAAGGTTTATAATACGTACCGGTAGGTGTCTCTGTACGTTATTTTCCAGCTTAACTTGGTATTTAAAGTTCAAGTTATGAAGGGGATACCTACCAAGATGCCATAGTCACCGCACGTGTACTATAAATATAAACTTTCATGAATATCTTATTTATGGAGAGTGGATATACATTTAAGTATAGGGAGCCTCAGGGGCGGATTTACCGGTTCAAACATTTCACTCTTGCGGGTTGCGTAAAATGTATATTTTGTAGAAGTATTGCTGACTGATTACCTGGTGTAGGGAGTTATGGAAAAGGTCTCGAAATATTTAAGCTTGGTTTAAAATAAAATAATCTTAAATTAAATTATGAGATACACACGATTCTGTGACAGTAGGAAACAAAGGCGCATTTAACAAAACTGTTGCTGTCAATCTACCTCCGAATACAGTGCGAAAGGGACGGCTGTACATTAAATTAATTATACCCAAAAAAATCGTCAAAATCGAGGTTTTTTATTCCCCTGTTTTCTTCTCCAAAACTGGACCGATTTTTGATATATTTTTTACCGACTATATTTGAAGAAAACAGTCTACGTCTGTACTACGTCTAGTTTTTTGTATATAGAACGTCTGTCGATAGCGTTCAAAACAAGCAATTTTAACGATTTTTGGAGGGTCAAATGTCACCAAAAATTTTAAAAATAAAAGAAAACTCCTCCCAGGAATACCTTAGAAAAGTGGTTATCTAATGATATCATTTGTATTTTTTGATTTCCGATGATCCAGTCATGAGTTATATTGTTTTAAAAAAATATGGAAATATTGTTTGTATGTTATACTATAAGTTACAATCAATTAAATACATTTGTATTACCGTATTAACGTCTAAAAAAAATTATAAAAATTGGACATTTTTACGCCGAATTAACATTACCATCCCCTAAGCGCAAAAGTGGTTCGTTTTTTTTGTGAATAATTTTACAACGAAGGCATATTTTAATAGTTTACGCTTATTTTTTTTTAAATTAATTAATAATTTCATTTTAATTCTTCTTCTTCGTGAGCCCTATTAGGTCCCACCGACGTTGGCGATCACACTGTTAAATATGTCTCTATCTTGCGCTGCCCGGAATAGCTCCTCCACCGGTATAATACCGGTCCACTCTCGTACATTTCAAAACCACAAATTTGTCTCCTACCAGGCCCTCGGCGACTTCATATCTTGCCTTTTAGTATTAATTGGAGCATGTGATATTTCCCCCTCGAAGTATGTTACCTAGATATGAAATTTTCCTGACTTTTACTAATGTGAGCATTTCTCTATCTGATCTAGCCCGCCTGAGAATTTCTGTATTGGTGAACATGTCGGTCCATGGTCCATTTGAGCATTCTCCGGTGAAGCCACATTTCAAAAGCATTCAACCTGTTCATGGCAATTACATTCAAATCTTAATTCTACTCAATGGAAACTGTAAGAAAAACTTCACTTTATCTTATGCATAATTTTTTAAGTATTTTTAGGACCAATTGTTTCGAAAAATTTCAAATCGTTATTCAAATGTTTCAAAAAATGAAAAGATTCTTTTTATTTCAAATTTGACAAGCAATCACGCCTTTCATTTCAAATACGAAATAGGTTGTTTCAACTCCAAATAACGTTGATAAATTTGAAAATTGAATCACAATTTTGACGTCACCGCACGCGCCTCCCATTCACATCATATTTCTATGGTATTTTCATTGAAATTTCTTCTGTCGGAAGTTGAATCCAGCCAATTTTTCGGTGAATTACGATTTGAAGGAAATTCAAATTTGAAGGGAATTCCGAAGTAACTGGTCCAATGAAATTTTCGTTGAAATTTCTTCTGGCGGAGGCTGAAACAACCCAATTTGTCAGTGAATGACGGTTTGAAGGAAATTCATACGTGAATTTTTCCGAAACAACTGGCCCTTAATGTAAACCAATTCATACTAAAGATTCATCGAAAATAGTGATTTAGCATTAATTTTTGGATTATTTTTTGAGATGTGAGTTAAGCCATACAATATTTGAATTCGCCCCTGTACTCACTATAAATTTCACCTATCCATGTGATGTTCAAAATAACTTTATTATCTATGTACGTATTTAAGTAATTAGGTTGTCTCTGGATGTTTAAGTGTCTTAGTACTTTATTGGTTGTGTTGATGTTTATGTCTTAAGTATTTAAAATCATTAAGCTTCTTCCAAGAAGTACTTAAGTTATTAATTAACTACTGAAAGGCTATTTATTATTAACGTCGTTTTATGAGCTGTAAAAATATTTAACCCGATATTCGTTTGAGTGGTATTCCAGTAATAATTTTAACGACAAAGATTGCTGTAGAATCGATAGCTGTTTGATCTTATTTTATTGTATTTTTATTTATTTAGATATACACATAGAGAGAAAAAAATTGCCTTAATTTTAAAAGCCCGGGGTCTCAAAAGTTCTATTCGAAAACATAAAAATAAATTAAATTGGTATTCACTATTGGCTCGCTAAAATCGCCGGAAATTTTGAAAAAAAATATATCTTTCGTTATTGGGGAAAAAAAAGGGAAGGGTCCATATATTGTATTTTGTAGCAAACTTAATTTTTATTCCTTAACTGTAGTTTAAATAATGTTAAAAAATAAATTCAAACATATGTCATGTGTTTGTTAAAGTATAAAAGTGAAAATAAAGGATAAAATCAAGATACTAAACAATAACTACACCAATTTTTTTTAACAAAATACAACGAATAAAAAATAATAGATGCTCAAAATTGAATGATAACATGTTATGACAAAAGTAATTATTGTGAAAAAAATATTAATTACCATAATTGAAAAATATATATTTTAGGTGTTTATTCTGATTTTCAATGCATTTTAGCGAGCTAATAACCATTTTTAAAAAAATAAATAAATATGTGCAAATTTAAATCCACAAAAAAAAATGTATTTCGCATTTTCTTTGTAAGACGCAACTCTTGAAATCCCAGGCGTTTCTGAATTCCGAAGTTGAAATAATTACATAATAAACAGTACATTTTATTACAATTTATAAGGTGTGTATATTACATTTTACATGGTCAAAGTAACTACTACGTTTGTATCGAATTTAAGAGAATGAAGGTAACCATTCATTGAATAACCAACATCTCTGTCATAGGTCACCTGAAGTGGTTCGCTACTTTTGTGACTTAGCAGTCGTGCCCGGGTTCATGGGGTGAGAATTGTCTAGGTCTTGGCATCTGCCCACCTACTGTATAGCGGGCTGGATTTGGAGAAGACTGGTTGATGGGAAATCCTTTTAACCTCTTCCTTTACTCAATAATAACCCTCCACGCAGCATCCTCAAAGATGGCATTTTTTTTTTTTTTCGTTGTTTTTGGGGTGTTATGCCGTGTTGTGCTACCTCCTTCTTTAGCCGACGTTTCGGACAGCGTTGCAGTGTCCATCATCAGTGCAGATCCTGCAGATCCGCAGATACATCGACGGATCTGCCCTGATGATGGACACTGCAACGCTGTCCGAAACGTCGGCTAAAGAAGGAGGTAGCACAACACGGCATAACACCGCAAAAACAAATAACGAAAATGCTTTTGGCCGTGAAAATCTAAAAACGTATATGGCATCTTTTATTTATTTTTATAGAGAATACCTCACAAGAGTCTTAACTGCCCCCGTCTGGAGCCAATGAGACTATGGAATCCCCAGTTTAGGTGTGTTGTGAGGCTGGAGGTAAGTGATGAAGGGAAGGAGATGGGAAAGAGGAAGGTGGGGAAGTACCTGGCTATTCAGATCTAGTCGCTAAACACGGCTAAAGCCATTATTAAGCAACGTTTCAATTCTTACACCAGGGCGATACTGAGAGTATCTTCCGCTCTGGAACGTGCCGCAAATATAGTATATATTATTTTTATTAATTAATTGTGAAATAACACAAATTAATCAAATAAAATTTATTTGCGCACGCCGGGTTACCACTCGACCACGGACGGCAATAGGCCCTATGGCAAATTATTTTCCTCAGGTTTCTTGTGTGGAAATAATTATAGTAAAACTAAGAGTCAATGAAGGGCTAACTCCATATAACATACTTCATTACCTTAAATTATATAATCTGCAAACTACACCCGCCATAACACAGGGACATCCCTAGCATGGCGGACGAAATAACACAATGTCTACACTATGTATAAAATGCTTTTAATAAATAAATAAATATAGGTTGCCATGACGATATTTATTTAATTTTTTCTCCCAATTCGTGATAATTTTTTAAATCGTTGAAAAATGCAGTAAAAAAATTAATGCATTGAAATACTTTAAAATTAACAGCAGGAGGTAAAGTGAATTAAACTCACAACAAGTCTATAAATAATAATGAAAGATCTAAGAACCAACTGCTTCTATAAATGAAATTATTCGATTTTAAACATGCTTTAATTAATCCATTTCTCATAGAGTAGCCACACTCGAATGTGATTACAGTTAAGCAATCAGAATTATTGATTATTCAATTTCAGATAAAATCAATCTAGCAACACGCGATAGTTATCAATTAATTTCGATAATAAATAAATTTAAAAAACAGAAGTACCTTTTCACGTCCACCAAATCTGAATGAATCAACAGCACGTATTTTCAATAAAATAAAACCAGTATAAAACTTATTGGAAGATTTTATTAATTTACTAGCGAGTGCTAGGTATGCATTGCAATGCCACTTAAATAAATAAATTGTTTCTCCCTGCGTGTCCTTTCCCATTCGACCCCTTACCCCTCCCGCATTCCCTTTCCACCTTCCTTTCTTCGTTCCTTCCCTCCTTCGTTCCCCATCCACGGTTTCCCCTCCCTCTCCCTCCTTCCCATCCTGCCACTAAACTATTTGAAACACACACATTTTTGCCACCTATCGTAAAATTTTAACACAAATTTCATAACGCCATTGCTCACCATTATATGAGGAAACCTTCATGGGCGTGCGCCACAACATGTCGCCAAAGTTTCATCACAAATGGATGAATAATATAGAAAATAATTTCATAACGTTAGAGCTCACCATTATTAGTAGAAACCATCGCGGACAAGCGCACATAAAATCACCAAAGTTTAATCGCAATTGGATGAGTGGTGTAGAAAATAATTTCATAACGCCAGGGCTCACCATTATACATAGAAACCATCGCGGACATGCGCCCATAAAATCATTAAAGTTTTATCGCAAATGGTTGAATGGTATAGAAAATAATTTCATAACGCCAGAGCTCACCATTATATGTAGAAACCATCGCGGACATGCGCACATAAAATTACCAAAGTTTCATCGCAATTGGATGAGTGATGTACAAAATAATTTCATAACGCCAGAGCTCACCATTATATCGGCCCTTTGGAATAACAATGTTCCATCTGTAGCGGAAACGTCATGCGATAATGAGATCTATAGGAAGGTACCGTAGAGTTCATTATTGCATGACGTTACCGCAACAGATGGAACCTTGTTATTCCAAAGGGTCGATATATAGAAACCATCGCGGACATGCGCACATAAAATCACCAAAGTTTCATCGCAATCGGATGAATGGTTTGATAAAAAAAACGCATAAGGGACAAACAAAGAAACAAACATTTTTATATATTATTAAGATTTACTCTTTTATAAGCCCATGGGGCTTTTACATTGGGTTTATAATATTAACATTTTTTACTCAAGGGTTAGTAATAAAAAATAGGTTGCAAAAAATAATTTCTTACATTAGAGTGATTCACAATTGGATAACATTTAAAATAATAATAATAATAATAATAAATAATGAATTTGGCATTCTCAGACTATGAATTTGGCATTCTCAGACTATGAATTTGGCATAACGTTGATTTACTAGATGATCATTTTTATGGAAAAGTGAAGGTGAAGAACCTGAAAATCTGGTGCGTAAAAACTGAAATAATATCTCGACCATGGAGACCGTCAGTAATTATTATTGTCATCATTCGTGGCAAAATTGGCCGTCATTCGAAACTGAATGTACAAAGAAATTTACAGACAGACGGTAAATTAAAATTGAACTTCGCTTCACTTCAATAATAACACCCTGATACGGGTTTAAACACAAAGGACATCGACTGTCCACATTCTAGAAAATCAACCAATTAACTGATGCACGAGTATGTCCTGATGGACAAACAACCAGTCGGTGATTAAATGCATCCTTAATTGACCTTTTATTAGTACGCTTATGTAGTTTAGCAAAAGCCTGTCACTTTTTATTACCGCAAAGTACATGGAAAAGCAACTGATATTTACAATAAATTAAATAAGAATAATTTTATGTGGGTATTTATTTATGAGCACAGATATTAACACTCCAATTAAAAATGTTCACAGAATGCGTAAACAAGTTTTAGTTGTCACTAAGTGAAGATGCTAGAACTGACAAAACAGTCATCAAAATGGGAATGAGGGGAGGAACTTATAATAATACTTTAAATCGACTCAAAATTGTTCAAGATTGAAAATTAAAGTAATATTGAAAAAACTACCCAAATTTTCTACTGAAATTCTCTTTTCAATATTCAATGTGCCTAAAATATTTATTAAAATATATAAAAAATATTCGATACTACAAATTTACAAAGAAATACAGTTAAATAACAATTCCATTCATCAGCAAGATATCAGAATACTATCAAAATTCCTAAATTTCGTCCAAGCACACACAAAATACTTATCTCTATCTAGGTATAACATTTTAAAACAAATTACCATTATATCAAAAATATTAAAATATTCAGGTTAATAATATTAAAAAAGTTATCGAAAATATTCAAGAATTTCAGCAAAAATTTAAAAAATAGTTGAAACTACTATAAGAGTCCATATCTCACTATTATTATTATTTCTTTCAAAACTGTTATTGATAAATCTTGCATTTTTTTAATTATCCTTTGTTTTTGCATATTGTATTATTTACTTTCATTTTTTTATAAAGAATACCTCACAAGAGTCCCAACTGCTCCCATCTGGAGCCAGTGAGACTATGGCATCCCCAATTGGGGTATGTTGTGAGGCTGAAGTTAAGTGGTGAAGGGAAGGAGATGGGGAAGAGGAAGGTGGGGAAGTACCTGGCTATTCAGATCTAGTCACTAAACACGGCTAAAGCCATTATTAAGCAACGTTTCAATTCTGAATGGTGGTCTTACACCAGGGCGATACTAAGAGTATCTTTCACTCTGGAACGTGCCGCAGATGTAGTATGTATTATTTTTTTTATTAATTGATTGTGAAATAATACAAATTAATCAAATAAAATTTATTTGCGCACGCCGGGTTCGAACCCGCGACCTTCCGATTGGGAGTCAAGTATCTTACCATTCGACCACGGACGTCACCAATTACATGATATTATATAATTGAACTAAAATTCCCTCACCAAACAAAAAGAGTCTCGTCTCTTTATGTTGAGGAAAAGCTATTCTTATCTACTATTTTAACACTGTATAACGTGTAAAAATTGTGTATTTATTTTTAAAATAACTGTAAAACTAAATAAATAAATAAAAAAACGAAATACAAAACATGTGATATAAAACATAGTAAGTGTACATGACTTGAAAGCAATTCATAATTGTTCTACAAGACATCATGGTAGAATATTAATTTTTGTTTTTTTTTTTAAAACAGACGTGTGAGTACAATAATATTAGGTTATTAAACATAATGATTTCGGTTGTCAGTGCATGTGAAATTGTATTCCTGAGTAATTTATTTATTTAAATTTACGGCACAAATGCCATTTACATACAAACATTTTTTTAATGCTTAAACAGTGAAGAACATAACAAAAGAAAAAGAATGTACATTCCTAATATGTTATTGAGAGCAGGAAGGAACAGAATAAAATACAAAAAAAAACTGTTATCCAGTGACCTCGTTAAAATATGTAATGCTAAAATGTTTAATTAGTGCAGCTTTATACTTCAGTAGAGGCATATTAAAAATGTCATCGACATTGGTATAAAAGTTACCAATGGTGTGAAATTTATTTATAACAGAATCGAAGTCGGAGACCATAGTATAATTGTCACAATAATACTATGGAATGTTGACCTATCATACCATTTTCCTTCCTAGAATTTCGGCTCCTTCCTTTCCTTAAAAAGACTTTAAACACAGCCCCTATGGTAATATATGCCCTGAGGGAAATTATTTTAATCAGGGCCTCCTTTGTGGATTATTGTTAAAAAAAAAAATATATATATATATATATTATTGGAACTGATAGTTATTAAAAGGGTATTTATCAGAGAATACCGGAAATTAGTCATTTTTAAATCAGATTCTAGACGTTCTTCTTTTAAAAAAAAACATTAATTTATTTTGAAAGATTGTGTTAATCATATAAAGTAACGCGTTTATCAGAAAAAGTAATATTGTAACGCAAAACTTTGAAAAACTAAGTTTATTTTTAATATTCCAAGGTTATAATACCGTTGTTCGTTGGCAGATTTGTTTAATTTTCAAACGACATATTGTATTATACAACACAAATTTCAAAACATATAATCATACATCAAAATAAATCAATACATAATCTAGTAAACACAGCTTTCATAATTTTAATTTTAGTTAAATTAAAATCATTAAAAAATAAATCCGAGATCGTTTTTTATGACAATAATACCTCAGTTTTTCTATTTATTTAAGGTTTTACAAACTAAAATAATTACAAATTTTTTTACACACTTATTTTGTTTGAACATTATTGAAAAATCATAAATTCCCTTGATCAAAAAATACTTACAAGAAGTACATTAATTTTTTTATATGCGTTTGGACATTTTATTGCTTATATATTATAGCAAGTTTTTAATGAAATAAATAGATATTAAATTTTTAATTTTTAAAAATTGTGTCCGGGAATAATCTATATTTCCCATTGGAACCTCCCTGATTGGCGTTTATTTTAATCGTAATATTGTTATTGTTAATGGTATTTCTGTTATGAACTGCGCCTGTTAACGCAGGATTTCGTGGTGAGACAGGCATAGCACATCAATTATTGTAATATCTTACTAATATTATAAACGCGAAAGTTTGTATGGATGTATGTATGTTTGTTACTCTTTCACGTAAAATGTACTGAATGGATTTTAATGAAACTTTACAATAAGAAAAGCTCATCCATCAGAAAAACATATAGGCTATAATTTATAAAGCTAGCTATTTATTTTCAATATATTGAAAATAATAATTATTGTTTAATAGAAAATGTCAAAATTTGAGAATGACATTTTGCAAAACAATGATTGTTAAATCAAAATTCTATTTTACAAAATATTTAAATTAGTGAATTTATTTGAAGTACTCGCTGAATCGAATCAAGAGTTATAGATATTTTAAATAAATGGGTTAAGAATTTTGGTATAAACGTAGATGGGACCTAGGAAAAGAAAATAGAATACTCGAAGTACTAATCCTACGCAGACGAAGTCGCGGGCAGAAGCTTGTAATATAATAAATAAATGAACGAGGAGCACTCGGAGCAGTATTCGTGACAGTCCAAATTAGGCAATAATTTCAAAATTGCACCCAGAACCACAAAGCAAACATAATAAAAAGCTCAATTAGGGTATTTTTTTCATCTCCGCTCGGCGCGAGGTCAGCGGGTCGGCCGGGACGGAAGCCCGCCGGCCCGTGCATATACCGGACCGGTCCGCGGTCCCAGCGGATGAACAACGCCGGGCGATACGAACAGCGAACAGTGCCGAGTCCCGCGAGTAGCCACCGACCAACAGTCGCTATCGGCGGGCATGGTGATAATAATATGGTGGTTATGAGAGCAGTAGATAGACCTCTGTGCGTGACGGACTACAACTTTGAATAGCAGAGGCGTAGGATGATGTATTGATTAAAAATTGTGCAGCACAAATTATTATTAACTTCAAGTTACACTCACCTATTCAACACATAAACTATAGATTCTACGCTTAAAATGCATTCCCTAGAAATTTGATACTTTTTTTGAAGTAAATACTTCTTTACGCACGCTTGACTTGAGGAGTAAACTAGCGAACATGTAACGAAAAGTGAAATGCGAACGGGCTCACTGTAGAAGCAAGAGAGAGCAGTGCGCGCGCACATTTTCTTTCTTTCTTCCCCCTCATAGCCAGTGCATGAAATATTTCAGTCAGTATTTTGTAATACCAGTGACGCGCCAAATACGGCGGAGAGCGGACGATGCGCATGGCTTGATGGGGCGAGGCGAATGATAATAAATTTAAATAAATATTTGTAGAAAATTAATGTATGTATAGTATATACGTGTATATATTTTATACATATAAATATATATATGGACATACATATAGAAGGAGCTAAAGAAGTATTTACTTCAGTCGTGTGATCTAAAGCACACTCGTATTTTTTTTAAACTTTTTTGTTTAAATATTTTCAAAGTACCGAATCGAAATATATTATTCTGCAACAATAATTCTGGGACCAAAACTACATAATGCACCTATTCATCGCTTTCACTCACTTTGAAATAAATTCACCTTAAATATCGATATATTTAATATAAGTCTACCATTATTTTATGATATGAATGATATTTTATGTAGCATATTTTTATAATTAAGGAGCTGTTGCATAAATTTTTATATTCTTTCTATAAATATCTGTAATGTACTTCTTACCACTCATTGTCTGAGCAATATTCATATTAAAGTCCCTAATAGACGTAATTTAAGGAGTCAAAATATATTCCATATTGAAAGATTTAATAACAATATCGCATACTTCAATCCTCTGTCTCGAATGTGTCGTCTATACAATACAATTGAATGTGACCTTATAGATATCTTTGCAAACAGTCTCGCATATTTTAAAAAACAAATTAACAATCTTCTACCATGATACGTCTATTGTTTTATCATTATATCTTTCCTTTATCTTTTTATATCTTCTCTTTCTCTGTACACTTTCTGTATTTTGTATCTCATGTTATATATATATTTTTATTATTATTATTATTATCTGTCATTTTCACTACTAGCATCACCGCCTAGTAACAACTAAACCTTGATTACGCATGCTGTGAACATTTTTAATTGGAGTGTTAATATCTGTGCACATTCCAACGCAATAATATTAATGTAATACTTGTTAACACTCTGCAAATGTTTCAAACAATAAATAAATAAGTATAAAACTTGGTCATGATTATTCACCTATAAAATTCTCATATATACTACACACTTTATAATTATTTTTATGCCATCTGCTATTTAAAAAAAAGGATTTCTCTTTAATATTTTTTTTGTTCTCTTTTCTTATTGATATATTATTTTCACTTAAATTTACCTTTATACCTAGCATTTATATAATATTAGTAAAGTACTCGAGTAAATTCGAGTAATTCGAGGTTGAAGTTGGAATTTCATTTGTAAAATATTTGTTTTTTTTTTTAATATTACTAGAGTAAATGAAATTATCAGATTGAAAAATTTTTTTTTTTTTTTTTTTAAATAAGAAGTTTTTTCAATCAAAAAGTCCCAACTCATTACCTAGGTAAGCTGTTGGTGTCGGCCCCACTTGTTCTCAGGTTATAATTTCTTCGGTTCTGGAAATCGCTTTCATCCAAGCCGTTTCTCTGTAGTATTTTGGAGCATTGAGTCATCCAGGAGTTCTTTGGTCTACCATTGGATGACTGTCCCCATATGTATTTATATGTACCATATCAACGGTCGTTCCTCCAGCTTACAGTTAAGGTGTGTTACTTTGTTTGTTACGTTTCGCCCTTTATATTGAAATTATAAACTAAAATTGTATTTTGAGAACGAGTGGAAGACATAGTGACATATTTTTGGTGTTAAAATCTAATCCCCCCTCTTGCAATAAAAACCATTTAAAAAATAACCTACTTCAAAAGAAGCATTAAGATATGTATTATGGACACGGAAAGGAATAATATAGAAACAATTTTGCAACCTAACAAAGATTAAAGCTTGTATTGTGTTTTCTTCTACATATTATTTTATAATTTTTGTGTCGTGGTATTTTAAAATAGGTATTTATTTGTAATTCAAACACGTAACTACGTACGTGTGATAATAAATCTGTTTTATTTATTAAAATTTATATTTTAATGCATAAATATTATATTTGACCACTCAGATAGTACATCCGTACCAGCTTGCATTTTAAGGCAATTTTTTGGGGAACGTATTTCTATCAGAATTTTAATATCATCTCCAAATCGTACATAGAGATTTCGTCCCCGTAATTCTTAATAGTCCAAATGACCATTAGCAAATTTTGCAGGAGTTGGAGGTTTTCTTTCATTATTTCAATGAAACATCATAGTGTTTAAGATGAAGTTATTTCATTAAAGGTAAAGGTCTCATTAGTTTAAATAAGTCTTAGTAAAGTGACTAATTTTCGTTTTTGATACTTTATTTTTAATTTTAAAATTAAAGATAAATTAAAATGATCGCTTGGACAATTAAAAACTAAGACGAAGACTTGCTGTTCTTAACACAGTTTTGTATGTTTTATGTCATCTATTAGTGTTAGAAACAAGAGAGGTCCGAGGTACGACCCTTGGGGAATTCCATATTGCGCTGGGATTTGAGCTATTATGAAGCTATCGAGAACGCCACTGCTTTTCAATAAAAAAAAGGAACAACCTTCCAGCATCGCCCTTGCGCAGCCTCCACAGTGGCGGTGCGCAGCGGGGTGCGCGGGGAACCACAATCTCCTGTCGTAATAGCGAGCAGGTACTACTACCAGGTACCAGCAGGTACCATTGCTTCCCGCTCATTGGTCCGCGGCGGCAGGTGAGCGCACGTTCTCCTACTTACTAGTACCTACCATCTGAACTGAACTGCCTTAGGTCCGGTCCATGGGAACGACCCAGACTCGCCCGCCTTGAAACTTGAAACGCTGGGCCCAGTAAAATAATTAAATAATACGAATAATTGATCGCATTAGGTGTGCAATGGGTAAGGCTTATGTGCAAAATAGCTCGGATTCAATAATATTGTATTTTATTTTAATATTTATGTTACTGCATTTTATTTGTATTCTATCTCCGTGGTTCAGTGGTTACGGTCCTTAGCTACGAAATAGAAATACGAAGGTTTAAATCCGGCGATTATTACTGAAAAAAGAGATAATATTAATAAATCTAAAGGGAAATATACTAAAAGGATCTCTCTAAAAGAAGCTCTTTCCAGGACAACGCATTAACCAACTCGGCCATTGAGACCTCTTAATTAATTTGGGAATATGATAAAAATTAGTCAAAGATAATAAATATTGTTATTTCTGATTATGAAAAATATGAGATCGACAAAAATGACTCAAAAATAAGAGGTCGAAAATAATAAGAGGAGAATTTTTAGTCTTGTCTTTCCAAGACAACGCCTTAACCAACTCGGCCATTGAGACCTCTTAATTAAATTGGGAATATGGTAAAAATTAGTAAAAGATAATAAATATTGTTATTTCTGAATATGAAAAATATGAGATCGACAAAAATGACTCAAAAATAAGAGGTCGAAAATAATAAGAGGAGAATTTTTAGTCTTGTCTTTCCGAGACAACGCCTTAACCAACTCGGCCATTGAGACTTCTTAATTAATTTGGGAATATGGTAAAAATTAGTCAAAGATAGTAAATATTGTTATTTCTGAATATGAAAAAATATGAGATCGACAAAAATGACTCAAAAATAAGATGTCTAAATTGTAAGAGGAGAATTTTGAGATATTTAAGTAAGAGATTCGGGATTTAAGTCCCAGTTGTGACTGTTACCTTTTTCCTGTATCTTGTTCTTTTTCATATTTTCGTTTAAATATATTAGTATTTTCTTACTTTTCAACGCTACATCACATTGATGGGTAACCTTATGTTATTATAACAAGAGTTAATCCAATAAAAAATTGTTATTTGATTTATTGTTTTTACTATGTTTATTTATAAATATTAAAATATTTATAAGATAATATATAAGGGGTTTTTCACCATCCTCTTGATAGTATCCAATGGATTACGTATATTAATATATAAACAAAACAAATACTCCTAACTATTCGTAAGGCCGAGTAACGACTTATGAATTCGGACTTATGAATTGTCAAGGCCCACGATTTTTATTGGATTTTTCATAGTTGTATGATGAAATATTGGAAAATTATAATAATAATATCTTAATTATTATTTTTAAATGATAACCTAATGTTTAAGACAAGATTTTTTTATGCATAGCACAAAGGATAACAATTACTATAAGCAATAATTATTAGCCTGAAACACTCATCCTCATTGAAAAAAATCTCCCGAGAAATCAGAAGGACTCGAGTTCGAGTCCCGTCGGCGGCATGTATCTTTTCTCGGAAGATTTTTTTAAATTTTGATGAGTGTTTCAGACTAATAGTTATTGCTTTATAATATCTTACTGTATTTAGTGAGTTAAATACAACGTTCCAACCTGCAAATATTTTTAATTAATTATTTAGATCATAAGGTGGTGTGTTTTCATTTTGTCCCATTTCTAAACTCGATGAAACAAAGTGTAAATTCGAAATTAATTTTAGGGGTAAATGATTAATTTTCGGTTGTCTAAGATAGTTTACACAAAGTATTTTTGGAAAATATACCGCTACTAAATTTGGACTAATATTTAAAAATATCACTATAGAACCCGTTAGTTTCATTACATAACCATATAATATATGTAATCTTTAACGCCGTTTTTAGGGGCTTTTACATAGGAATTTTAGTTGATTTAAAAAATAAACAATTATATTACTTGTATACTGCCCCAGCAACAATCTTTTAAATGAAAAATTAATGATGTCCGCTGAAGAATCCAACTCCATTATTAGTATTCTGTAAAATGAGAAATATATACAGTGGTGCCTCGCATAACGAACGCCTCGCACAGCGAACGCTGCACACAACGAACTTCCTTTTCGTTCATTTCACGATTCATACAACGAACTTCGCTTCACACAACGAACTTCGCTTCACACAACGAAGTCGCCCACTTCACACGATCACTGCCGATTTATTGCATCCTTCCGCGCAGGCAGTCGTTAGTCACTGAGCAGTACGCTTAACTTACGCACGTGTCGCAGCAATCGTTCATCATTACAACGAAGTCGCCCGATCTTCTACGATCACTGCCGATTAATTGCATCCTCCCGCGCAGGCAGTCGTTAGACTCGTTAGTCACTGCGTAGTACGCTTAACTTACGCACGTATCGCAGCAATCGTTCTTCATTACGAATTAAATCGCAATTTATCTTTTTTTTATGTCATCTTACCATATTTTATGCTACAGAACGAATTATTTTTTTTAACATGTATTGTTATGGGAAAACGCGTTTCACATAACGAACTTTTCGCATAACGAACTTGCTCCTGGAACGAATTAAGTTCGTTGTGTGAGGCACCACTGTATTATGGTATTTAGTCCCAGAATTTCTGCATTGAAAAAAAATTGTTTTCTAGTAATCTGGTTTGGTGAAAACTTAACAAAATGGAAAGCATAAAAATTATAAAAAAATATACACACTTTGACGAAAATGCCCAAATTCATAAATCGTAAGCCGAAAATATTTGTTTATCCTACGGATAAGCTACTAAGAGGATGGTGAAATACTCCCATGGTATATTTACGACACGATCCAGAGTGATATATATATATATTGTCAGCATTACAGTGGTATATATTGACAGTCCGTATAAGACAATGGCGGACCATGTACACAATACATATCTCATACAAAATAAAGAAATGAAAGTACCTGTGTTTCATAACAATTATGGTCAAAGGACCCTTGAATATATTATACCATTAATATTTAACAAATTGCCAAACGAATTTAAAGAAAATTGCTCTATAATAAAATTCTCATTGATGTTAAAATCATGGCTATTGAGGAGTAACCTTATGTATTAAGATGATGTTTTGCTCACTTTATTCTCTAAATTCTAAATAAATACAGTGGTCTCCCTGGCTGTGCGATATCTGCGTGTATACACAGTTATATTTTTTGCCCTCACCATGTACTTAATATTGTATTGCATTCTTAATTCTCTACTGATATTTAAATAATTATTTTCCTAATTTACACTGTTTTTCCCCATAACAACACTGTTTCTATATTATTTTCAACTTTAAAGTATAACACTATGTTTGTAGGTATGTAATTTACGTATGTATATATTTAATATGCTAATGCGTACATGATTATTTCATTTATTGTTATATCATTATTTTCTGTTAAATTAATCTCCTGCTGACCAGATACTTGCAGTAGCTTAGCGGGTACAAATTACCATTGTATGCCAATTTTTAATACAATAAATAAAAAATTTAAAATTAAAAAACCCTCATGAAAGACCACCATTTAGAACTGAAAAGTAAATAGAAATAAGTTTAGCCGTGTTTGGTGACCAGATGTGAAAAACTTGATTCTTCTCCACTTTCTCTTCAACGTTTCTTTCCTATCCCAACTTCATTTAGCCTCACATCATACGCCAATGCCATGCCAATGGTGATGCCGTAGTCGCACTGACTCACTGACTGTTGGGAGCAGGTGGAACTCTTGTGCAGTACTCACGTTTTTTAATTATATAGATACGCAAATGAAAAATTTCTAGGTCAATGTTTATTTTAACACGAGTCTCTGGAGGCTGTGAGACTATCGCTTTTCAATTTTTGGGGAATATTGTGAGGCTGAAGGAATTTAATGTAAAGGGAAATCGGTAAGAAAGTAAAGTTATAATTTGGGAGGCGCTTATGTATACCGCTACCCCGGGAACCATTTTTTTAATAACCAAAACCCCTGCCACACGGAGAAAAATGGTATTCTAAAGTACAAACATTTTATTCGTAAAAACGGTTAAAAACGGGACTGAAGTTCTTACGAACAAATTATTTCAATGTTTATTGGCGGTAAAATGTAAGAATATTTTGTTGGTATACGTACGAAATTAAGTATACCAACAAATTATTCTTACATGTTTCCGCTAAAAATCATTGAAACCCTGTTAATCTGTTCGTAAGAACTTCAGTCCCGTTTTTAACCGTTTTTACAAATAAAATGATCGTATTTTAGAATAACATTTTTCTCCGTGCATAGCTCGCCCCCAGTGATTTGCATCGTTTAGTGATTTTGGAAGGGTGCCCGGTCATCTAGGTCTTGGTGGAGAACTCGTTCGACAATCTATTGAGTGGCGGGCCGGTTCGGGAAAGACTGGTTGAGAAAAACCTAACCTATTCGCCTTTCACCGCAGTGGGAGGGATGGATTCATAAGTCCGTCACTCCTGAACACAAGTCCCCAGATTCCAACCCACCCCATACCTTTTCGTTCCCAGAACTTTCCCACCTTCCTTTCTCTAAAAAGAGCATGCACGCAGCACTCCCAAAGATGATGTAGGTCCCAAGGGATTTCTATTAAAAATTGTGGTATCTCTCCAATTAACCCAAAACGCAAACTACAATTTGTTGTAAAGTTTTTTTTAACAAATTTTCTGTTTTGCCTTTATTTGAATGTTTTTTTATGAATACTTGTTAGCGTTCATTTTATTTTCATCGTATTTATTTTGTAACAGGAAACGGTCTACGTGCACGAATCAGCGTTACCAGATTATTATTGTCCATATCTGGATTTTTACCGTGTGAAATATAAAATAACGAATTTAACAAACTAAAAAAATGCACAATACAATATTTCAAAAGGTTTATTTCTGTGAAATAAATTTTATATAATGTTACACTACAAAATCTTCCAGGTAACGTAAATGTCATTTCATACACAACATACAAGAGCAAAATCACACAATCAATTAATTCCAAGTGCCTAAAATTAAATCAACTTTTGCCAAAAAGCACGAATCCTACCTCTCACCTCTAATATTCAACATCTTCTTAAAAGAAACCACTTACTCCATCACGCATAAAAATCTTAAATAGCTATATAAACAATGCAACATTTGGCTACTGCACAAAAAAAGAGAATGCATCACCAAGTTAATGCTAATCTCTTCCTAATCGATAATTTCTCATCCTTTATTTACACATGTTTAATTTCCAATTATAGAGATTTATTCTTTCTTCTTATTGATTTATTATTCTTGATTAATGCAACTTGTATTTTCATGTTTATTTTCTGACTATTTTCCTGTACACCTTTTATCTTTTTTAATGTTCTAATTGTTACCCGTCTCAGAACAGACAACGTCTAGTGAAGCGGGTAACTTACTTGTTATAAAATACTATATTACCTTAATAAACGCCCGGGTTGCCGGCAATGAAATTTAAAATTGAATTGAATAAAAATTCTCTAAATTTTCAAGATTTTCAAAATAAATATTAACTCTACTTTTTTCACGAATCTTCTTAGAAAGTAGTATGAACAGTGATGGGGTTGCAAACGTAATATCATGTAATGTCCATTGTTTTAAAAATACAGTATCCCCCGCGTGCAAAGTCGTTTCTTCTCAAAGCATAAACTTTCTAATTAAAGTGTGTTTATCGGAAGTGACCTTTCAGCCTAAGAATTCATCATTAACTGTACAGCGCCATTGAAATGATTTTAACAATTATCCAAATATTACTTTTTATTATTATGCTTGTAAAAAAATTACAAGTGATCCCGAAACCTGCGAAATGTTTCCTAAGAACTCATAAGTCATCAAATAAGTTAAAAATGTTTAAAAAAGGTGAGTTTTAGGAACCTACTCTCTCTTCGGTATGTTTCATAATGTTCTCCGAGTTGGTCATTGATCTCTAACATTAAATGGTAATCATAATAGTATCTACATCTTAATTAAGTAATATAATTTGGATAATAACACAGTCGATCCGCTCCGCAATACAAACAGTTCACATGGAGGACGCAGCTCTCAAGGAAATGGGCGCATACCACAGAACACAGAATACCTAGATTACCTGTCCAGGGCCGCCGCGAGGGTACAAACCACAAAATTCGAAATTAATTTTTTGCACAAAAATACAGAAAGTACAAAAAGTATAACTTAACGGTATTACTTCCAGCTAACCCAAAAAAATACATGCTTTATAATAAAACCTGAGAATTACATGATATATTACGTGCAAATAAAAGCAACTGTCTGTGTACCTACAAAGTTACAAATAGTCTAGTAATAATATATATGAACGTACCTGTTTCATATTAAAACGTCCTTGTTATTCTTCTTTTAAATAATAATATTCGCGAATATTCATAGCAAAATTGATTAAATATTTAAAAAAACGTGATTTAAAAAAAAAAAGACAAACGTTCCGGGCAACAAAAATTCAGTTTTTTTTTATTCCTTCCACTATCGGATTTGATTTGAGTATTTTAGAGCTAAAAATATTTTTGTGATTTATTTTTGGGTTGTTATGCAGCGTTACGCTAACTCCTCCTGTAGCCAATATTTCAGACAGCACTACAGCATCCATCGTCAGGACACAACGTTTCAGATTTCAAAAAGTTTATTTCTGTGAAATCAATTTTATATAATATTACGCTACAAAAATCTTCCAGAGATAAACGTAAATGTCATTTCATATAAATCTCTAGGCCTAAATTCTCATGTCTTTCAAAATAAATATCAACTCTACTTTTGCACTAATCTTCTTATAAAGTAATATGAACAGTGGTGGGGTTGCAAATGTAAAATCATGCAATGTTCAATGTTATAAATATAGTGTCTCCCGCGTGCAAAGTCGTTTCTTCTCAAAGTATAATCTTTCTAATTAAAGTGTGTTTATCATTACATATATGATCCTCCAAGCAGCATATTTAAAGATTACATAGACCCTGAGGGAAATTATTTTTCTCAAGGCCTCATGTGTGGAGTTAATATTAAAATATATATATATATATATATATATATATATATATATATATATATATATATATATTAATATATATCAGTATCTGTCATCATGGTAGATGTGTAATGCTGTCTGAATAGTTGGTTAAAGAAGGAGGTTGCGCAACATGGCTTAAAACCTCAAATGTAAATCACAATAAACCTTCCACTGACGTTCATAATAAGCGGGAAGAGAGCAATGATGGAGGATATGATTAGCCGATTATTGGGCACTATATGCTTTCTAAATTAAATTCAAATCGACAAAATTTTCAAATCATTCGTCAGGTTTCTTTTCAATTTCATCGCACAAGAGTCTCCTTGCTTCTGCCGCCCGTGTGCACCGTACACAATGCGAACATACAAGAATGCTACCCTGCACTTACCAATCAAACCGGATTAAGAACTATATTATCTTATTATTTCATTTGATTCCACCATCCACAACTTCCAATCTACTATTATTTTTGTCTATGACCCGCAAGGCGCCGGATTAAAAGCAATCCCAACCAAAGAAAACACCTGTCCGATCAAACAAAATATGCAACCATAACAAAAAGCTCAATCTAAACATTAAGAAATATTTTAACATCTTTGAAATTGTACTTAACTTTTTCTATGTGTGGTTTCTTTAATGATCCTTTACCTGGATTATGTTTTATTTTTTAAATGGATTACGATACTCGGGTTTTAAAGTCATTGAACCGTAATTTGACATTTTATACGCATTTTTATTACCCTGAGGTCAGCAGTGGATTTGTGATATTGACCCCAGACCGACTGTAATTCAATGTTTTTGCTTATTTATCGAAAAAAAACATTGCTTTATTACATAATTTACAGATTTATAATTCTTGTTTATGCGGCCTTTATTTCGTAATCTTAATTTATTTTTAAATGTGGTATAAACATGTTTAGAAAAGGGGGAAATTAGATGAAGCGTTGGTAATGAATGTGAACGGACACAAAAACCCTCTATAATAAATTTGTCGTACAGCGATGACAGTAATTTTAATTTACGAGCATATCAAGGAATGTGTGTACATTTTTTAAATTCTTATAATGGGATGGAAAAAACATTAAAAAGTAGTGAGAAGCATAGAAAAAATAGTACATTGGTTACAGTGATGAGACAGTTAAAGATATTCATGGTGGGTACCTATGATATATTTCTTTGTAATTTCTTCTTTGTGGTATGTATATTTAGTAATTACCGGGTGTTGTGCGTAGTGTATAGGTGTGAGTGTTTGTATGTTTGTAGGTGTGGGAAGTAGTGATCTGTGAAGGGATATGTTTGCGCATTGAATAGTATATATTTTTGACATGATTAATATTTAAACCGCCTCGGGAACCATTTATTGGATATACCAACAAACCTCTGCCATAGGTCACCTGAAGTGGTTCACTACGTTTGATGACTTAGCAGGTGTGCCCGGATTCATGGGGTAAGGTTTGTCTTGGCTGCGAATACATTCACCCACCTACTGGTTGGGGGAGACCTAATATTGACCTCTCCAGCTGGACTCTCTTGACCAATCGTCTTGTACAGCAGTGAGAGGGAAGGTTTCATACGGTTGTCACTCCTGGACATTGACACACACATTGACCCCTCATACTCTTTTCCTTTCCATAACTTCCTCTCCTTCCTATCCCTAAAAATACTTTCCATATGACATATTGTTTTCCTCTGGGCCTTCTGTGGTAATGTAAAAAAAAAAAAAAATTATTTGAACTTTAAATCGAGTTTGAATCTTTTTATCTTTTTTGGTCAAATTTAAAAATAAAACTGGTCGTTAGGGAGTCCTTCGCTCATGGAGAAACTGAATCCAAACTAAAACTGGCGGGTTGCTATTGTTTCCAACCGAACTTCATTATCTCTGCTGGTTTAATCATAGACGCGGAACACTTCAGCTGTCATATCAGTCATCTGTCGCTGTCATATTGGCGCTGGCGAATAAAAAATAAAATAAAAACTCGAAAACTGACAATAAATCTGGCGCAACCATGGCAACCAAATAACGGTTGTTGCGGCTGGTTTGACTGTTAGTATTGACGTTGACAACGAGTTTTTGAGAAGTTGTGTGGTGAGCGGACTATCACATCGAAATACATAGGATAGCGAATTGAGTAGCAAACTGTTTTTTTTAGTTGTGATCGGACAATTTTGATCCGATTGGACAATCATTTTATTTGACGATATTTTTCTATCGGGAATTGATCCAATTGGAGAATTCTTGGTAAAATCGCCTTAGGTAAGTGTTAATGGGGAGCTGAACTCCAATATACAAATATATATTTATATACAAATATATTTGAGCTGAATATATTGAAATATATAAGTACTAGCAGGTAACTTATGGATATATTGGTAAAATCGAAAAATGTCGGCAGCCATCTTGAAATTCTAGAGTTCTCCACAGATTTGGTTCAAAATCTGTATAGGGTGTAAGGCGATCCGCCCACTGAGGCAACTGAAAACTCTCAACTGCCAACTGTCTTTATATGACAATTTGATGGCCCCTACACTACAGAATCACTCAAAAACCCGTTGTCAATGGTAACGTAAGCAGTGACTCGCGACTTGCACTGCTGATTGCCGTGGTCAGCCGTTGCTAGATGCCAGCTGTCAGCTGATTGTTCTTCGTATATGGTTAAACAAGCTTTTTGACCAATCAATACATAGAAACCAGCAGTTTTAGTTTGGTTTCAGTTGCCCCGTTAGCGGAGCGCCTAACTGAGTTCCAATTCAGTAAATTGAAATTTTTCGGCGGCCATCTTGTAATTATTATAGAGTTCTTAACCGATTTATATCAAAATCATTAATGACAAGGTTACGTGGAAACCGATCTCAAATTCAAAATTCAAAATTACGACTCACATCTTGAAATTCTAGGATTCTCCAGCGATTTGTTTCAAAATCATTACAGGGAAGATTAGGGTGGATCTGAAATTAAAATTTTTTTAAATGCAAAATTTCGGCGACTATCTCAAATTTCTACAGTAGCATGTACAACCGATTTATGTGGCAGACGTTGGGATACTGAATAAAAGTTTTTTTATGTCCCAACTTCAGGCCTAAAAGTGTTTTTCGAATGAAATATTAAAACGAGGTTTTAATCTGCATAAACACTTCAACATCTGTGATATCGGAGATGTTTTTTTAAACTTCCATACATAGTAAGCCAAAAAGAAAAAGAAGATGATTAATACGAAATACGAATGATGCAGGGAGCGCACTAATATTAAAAAACGATTACAATTAATCGAAAATTGAAAAATATTTAGTAAAACCCGACTCGTTTAAAATAAAGCAAAACATCTCTTGACAAATGTTTAAATTAGCATTCAAAGATACATTGTGAATTTATTATACATATAAGCTGTTAAATAACAGACCAAAATGTGTTTTTAATAATTTTCGGAGCGTACTTTGCTATATTTCACAATTAATTAATAAAAATAATATATAGATACTATATTTGCGGCACGTTCCAGAGTGGAAGATACTCTCAGTATCACCCTGGTGTAAACCACCATTCAGAATTGAAACTTTGCTTGAAATGGCTTTAAGCCGTGTTTAGTGACTAGATCTGAATAGCCAGGTACTTCCCTGCCTTCCTCTTATCCATCTCCATAACCCACTTGCCATACTTACCCACTTACCTTCAGCCTCACAACGTACCGCAATTGGGGATTCCATAGTCTCACGGGTGCATTTGGGACTCTTGTGAGGTATTCTCTATAAAAAAAAATTAAAAGTTCTATCGAGGGAATTTCAAATAATTACGTTTCAGCTCAGCAAATGTATAGATATTGTCCTCAAAAAACAAATATTTTTTTAAGAACTAAAAACTTTTTTTTTACCTTAACTCCACTCTCAGGCGTTTTGAAGATGCTGTGTGGAGGGTCTTTTTGAGGAGAGGAGGAGTGAACACGGGTCTTGAAGAAAGGAGGAACCGTAGAGGCCGGCAAATCGTTCCACACCCGAGCTCACGAATGAGTCGTAGAAGCGACCCGTTCTCGAGTGACAAATGTCAACCGTGCACATATATATTGGGCGCGCCTTTGGTGTGTTTTCCGACGACTATGCACCGGTGCCGAGGGAATCAATAACGCTAGTTCTTCGGAGCATCTTCCATTGAAATACCGGTAGAACAAGGATAGCATTCCTACCCGACGCCTGTGCTCTAAAGTTTGCAATCCGTTTGTTAAGACCGGAGAATCTATCACACATAAAGTGTTCAAGGAAAATATGTTATGCATCGGAAGAAAATCGGAAATTTAGCTCACCCTAATCTATAAATGCTTATGACCACAAATTCAATGACATCCTTTCAATAAACTTCTACCATTATTTGTAAAAGAACTTCCATATTTCGTTTAATTATTTTCATTATATTCTTCAATTTTAAATCATTAATTTCCATCCCAGGAAACATATCAACAGTATTTTATCTTCAGTGGAATATATGATACTTGAGTCGGGCCATGTCAAGAGTCAGAATAATAGAAGAGCATGTATGATAAGATGTATGAATGTGAATGAGGCGAGGAGTGTATGCCAAGACCGAGTTGTTTGGCGGTCCGTCCTCTCTGCCTACCCCTGCGGGGAAACGGCGTGATGGTTAGTTAGTTAGTTAGTGGAATATTTTGTAAAACCGCATTGATTCCCTTTATACTTCCAAGAAAGTAAATATTATATTGAATTCAAAACAAAATCTGATTATTACAAGAACAAATAACGTAATGGCTTTTTGTTTCCGAGAGAAAAAAAATGGATTTTAAATTACGGGAAAATTCGGTTTAAACATTTTTTATTTCATATATCTATTTGTTATAATAAATAAACCATTTTTACGTGTTATACATAAGGACAGATGTCCGGTTTTGGACCAGACAGTAGGTTTTTGAACGGCTGTCCGGTCTAGAAAATTTTGGAAAACCGGACAAAATAATGTCAAGGAGTCGACTAGGTGTGATTACGACGTAAAAAGCTAATTATGTATTTTCTTCAATTTAAATGTCAGTTGTACTGAATTTGAAGTTACAATTTCAGACAATAAACGATTATTAAAAGCGTATATAGTAGTATCTAGTGCCAAATATGTTAAAAGGTGATTTTTTGCTTAACAATTGCAATAATAAATATAAGTTTTAATTATTATAAGCAATAATTATTAGCCTGAAACACTCACCCATATTGAAAAAATCTCGAGAAAAGATACATGTCGCCGACGGGACTCGAACCCGCACATGTATCTTTTCTCGGGAGATTTTTTCATTATGGATGAGTGTTTCAGGCTAATAATTATTGCTTATTATAATTGTTACCCTTTGTGCTATACATAAAAAATCTGGTCTTAAACATTAGTTTATCAATTTAAAAAATAATCAATAAGTTTTAATGTTTACTTATTGTTTCTGCGACACCAATTAGGGTATTTTGTGAGGCTGAAGGTAGATGGAACGTGAAGGAGATGGGAAAGAGCAAGATTAAGAAGTACTTGGCTATTCAGATTTGGTCACAAACGGGTAAAATCGTTTCAAGCAACGTTTCAATTCTGAAGGAGGAAACACCAGGGCGATACCGGGAGTATATTCCACCCATTTTTTTTTACATTAATCCACGCAGGAAAATAATTTCCCTCAGGGCCTATATCATCTTTGAAGATGCTGTGTGGAGGGTCTTTTTGAGGAGAGGAAGGAGTGAACATGGGTCTTGAAGAGACCCATATTGTAGGAAGGAGGAAACACTGAGGCCGGTAAATCGTTCCACAACCGAGCTGTTGAACTTAATAACAAGTCTTAAGTTCAACAGCTTTACGAACGATTACGAGCATTAACTGCTCTCGGAAATCGAGAATAATATCCCTATTAAATTGCGTCAGTTTCGCATCTCGATTTTTTTACATTGTGTTCGCAATTTTTTATCATTGGCAGTTTTTAAATTAAGATTGATTCTGCGTAAGAGTCCACAAGTAAAAATGAATGTCCAATTAAACAACTGAATGTCCAACTGGACAAAATGAACGTTTAATTGGAAAACTGAATGTCCAACTGGACAAAATGAAGGTCCAATTGGACATAATGAATGCCCGATTGGACAAAACGAAAGTCCATTTGGATAAATAAGTATCCAATTATAATATTAAATTGTCCAATTGGACAAAATGAATGTAAATTAGTCGACCACAGCAAAATTCACAATGATTATAGGTTTGAAATTCGATGACTTGCAGTTTTTACATGTCACAATAACTTTATTAGAATAATTCAATAGGACATTTGAACGCATCTGTGGTCCATTTGCAGTCAACGGGCAAATATATTGTAATATTCCTGAAAATACATAGAGACCACCAAATAACCGTTTTTATGATATAAATGTTTTAATTACTTGGAGATCAAAACAAATACATATTATAGTGTTTAACAAGAATTTGAGAATACAAAGTCATTGTCAGAAATTAAATGAAGATTCAAACCAAATTTCACTTATCGAACTTAACATAAGAATTTTAATAAATAGTTTGACATTATTAAGATAGATGGCAGGCTCCTTTTATCCCTTCCAACGAAACTGAAATTAATATATTGTTTGCAAAACTAATTATTAGTCTCTTCTGCATCAAACCATCTAGAAATAAACACATATCAGTTCCGTTGGGAGTAAATTAAATTCCTTGGGTTGTATTATTTCGGTGCCAATAAAATTTTATACTTGTACGATAAAAAACAAAGTGTATTATTAAAAAGTCTCCTTTCTAACCACTTGAGTGAATCCTAAAACATTACAGTCATGTTATATTATTTTATTCCTCTCACCGTTTAATAAGTCTATTTATTACAACCATCCGGTAGCACAGTCTTACATTCCAATCAAAAATCTTATCAGATATCACAGGCATTTATCGACAAGTAGTAGTGCCCTGGACAATTTGTTATTAAATAGGCAGCCTTGGTGGTCTACCCATTGATCTGATTTCTAGTGCAGGTTATAGGGCGATAGTTCTACGGTCACGAATCTTGCCAGTTCGATCTCCATCGAATTTTTATTATTGTTAATTAATGGTTTTAGTAACTGCAACACAACTTTTGAAGAAGCGGCCATATCAAGGTGTATATTATTAAAAAGAAAACTAACTAAATTCCTTAGCGTTGCCCGGGCTTTACACAGAGTTTGATAAAATGAAACGTATCAGAAATGTTCATCTTCTTTTGAACTTCAAGTTGCAATTATAGTCAAGTGTGCAATTTTTTTTCGAGAAGTTTCAAAATGGGGTTGGGATTGTAATTTGAAATCTTATGTAGACAGCCACTGCCCCTTGCTTTGTAACTCATGAAACCCATCATAAGAAATGTTAATGTAACAATATTAATATTTCAATACCCATATTATTTTGTGTACTTGCTTTATAAAATTTTATTGTCAACACCAAAAAAGGCTTTTCAAGTGAGATTAAATGATTTAAATATAAAGAATAACAACTAAACAATTTTTTTTTTTAAATGTAACTATCCGCTTATAAATATTTCCTTTCATTATGTTATTTTTTATTTAAATTTTTTCTAAACCGTAAAGGTTAAAGGTATATATTTTTTGTTTTTTCTATTGGTGATTTTTTCTTTTGATTATTTCTATTGTTAAAAATTGTATTAACTAATACCACAGTAAATAAATACATTTTGTTTGATCTTTGATCTTTGATCATTGATGATTGATGATGTGTGTTACTTTTATTAAATTGTGAAATTATTAACCCCGATACAGGCGAACCCTAGTGGGGTTAATAATTAATACTAAACAATGTATTTTTATTGTAAAGAAATAATAAATAAATAAATAAATTATACGGCCAAACAAAAGTAATGGTTTTTCAATTTGGGAGGTGGGAATGGGTACCGCCGCCCCGGGAACCATTTATTGGATAACCAACACCTCTGCCATAGGTCACCCCAAGTGGTTCGCTACGTTTGGTGACTTAGCAGGGGTGCCCGGATTCGTGGGGTAAGGTTTATCTAGGTCTTGGCGGCGGATGATCTAGACACACTGAACCCCAGATTCCTACCCAACCCTTATACCTTTTTCCTTCCCAGAACTTCCTTTCCTTAAAAATACCCTCCACACAGCATCCCCAAAGACGACATAGGCCTTGAGGGAAAATATTTTCCTCAAGGCCTCCTGTGTGGACCTAATGTGAAAAAAAAATGGTGATCGACAGAGTAAATACCTTTTTTTATGTCAAATAATGCTCTCACAAACTTAGAAACGGTGAATCACTTCGTCTATAAGCGACGCACACGGAGAAAAATTTTATTCGAAAAAACGATCATTAAACGGGTTAACGGGACTGAAGTTCTTACGAACAAATTAACAGTGTTTCAATGTTTATTGGCGGGAAAATGTAAGAATAATTTGTTGGTATGCGTAATTTCGTACATATACCAACAAATTATTCTTACATTTTCCCGCCAATAAACATTGAAACACTGTTAATTTGTTCGTAAGAACTTCAGTCCCGTTTTTAACCGTTTTTACTATTAAAATGATCGTTTTTTCGAATAACATTTTTTCTCCGTGCAGAAGGTTGTGAAATAGAAGAGAAAAGAAGAATTTGCATGACAAAAGACGCCATGAGTTAAATTCGAAAGATATGGAGTGACAGAGGCATAACGAAGACCACCAAGATGAGACTCGTTCGGGCATTTATTTTCCCCAAATCCATGTTGTGGAAACATGAACGCTTATAGCCAGCGAAATAAAATGGATAGACGCCCTCGAAATGTGGTGCTGGAGAAAAATGCTCAGGATTCCAAGAACAGCTAGACACACAAACGCGTCCATTTTGGAATAGCTAGGCATCCACAATAGGCTTTCAACTAACTGCCTACAACGTATTTTAAGATGCTTTGGAGACGATGCTAGCCAACTCTCCAAGTTGGACTCCAACTTGGGGAAGCTCACTGGTCAAAAATTCACTGACACCGTGGAAGACAGAAGAAGCAGAGGAAGGTCACCAAGGCGCAGGAGTGAGTCCGGTACGTCGGTGTCCGCAGCTTTCCACCGGCTGATACCGCGAAGAGTGGATGAGTCTTGTCCACCATGCACGGAGAAAAATGTTATTCTAAAATACGACCATTTTATTCGTAAAAGCAGTTAAAAATGGGACTGAAGTTCTTACGAACAAATTAACAGTGTTTCAATGTTTATTGGCGGGAAAATGTAAGAATAATTTGTTGGTATACGTACGAAATTACGTATATCAACAAACAAGCTTCTGCCCGCGACTTCGTCTGCGTAGGGTGAGTACTTCGAGAAATCTATTTTCTTTTCCTAGGTCCCATCTATGTTTATACCAAAATTCTTAACCTATTTATTTAAAATATGTATAATTCTTGATTCGATTCAAAGTATTAGGCGAGTACTTCAAATAAATTCAGTAATTTAAATATTTTCCAAAATAGAATTATGATTTAACAATTATTGTTTTGCAAAATGTCATTCTCAAATTTTGACGTTTTCTATTAAACAATAATTTTTTTTTTTTAATATATTGAAAATAAATAGATAGCTTCATACATTATAGCCCATATGTTACTCTGATGTATGAGCTACATTATTGTAAAGTTTCATTAAAATCCATTCATTAAATTTCGACTTAAAGAGGAACAAACATTCATACATCCATACAAACTTTCACATTTATAATATTAGTAAGATTATTCTTAAATGTGTGGAATTTGAAGTAGGGGTTATGATCTTCAGCAATGAGGAACCAACTTAAAAAGAAGTGAATAAGTCCATCAATCTCGGAATAAAACTATAAGAATATATTCAGTATTAATAACAAAGTCACAGACACCATTCACACAAAATAATGTGGGCTTTCCTTAATAATCTATTACTTAACTCATTTTCACCATGTTATACAGGGTGTTAAGGGACGTACTAGATGTTTTTTAACCAGTGATTCCTGACATAATTTGTTGAAAAAAATGAAATTTTGGTGTCCGGTGACTTTTTTGATTATTTTTTTTTTAAAATCAATTTTTCAGTTCAACCGCGCAACCTCTTACCCCGCCCCCAACTGTCCAAAACCTACTATTTTTTATGTTTTTGTAAAAAAAAACATCAACAACGTCACCGGAGAATTTTTTTTTTTAACATTTTTTACTCCAAATAATGTCAGGAATCTCTGGTTAAAGTAGTCAAGTGGGTCACTTAACTCATTGTTTACCAATTCCATTGAAAATAGTTGCTAGTCTGTATATGATAATGATTTTAGTAAATAATTATATTTACAAATGAGAATATTTGTTAATACATATTCACATTTACACTTGCAAGTACCTTCTAGTAAAAATATTGGCACCTAGAAACACTGCGATTTAATTGATTTATTAAAAATATACACATGTTTTTTATTAGAGTAATAATAATTAGTTTGGGATGTGCCTAACCACCAAACACCTGGTATTTAATCTCAGGCCTCGGCACTCTATATCCGTAAGTAGATTCGTAAGAGGCCAATAATTACTAGAGTAAGAAATGTTGTTAACTATTATTGGAGTATAATAACTTACCTTGAATTATCCGTGAGATTACGGTTTACAATTCTAGAAGTTTAGCGATGTTAATTTTGTACCACTAAAATCATATCAAAATTGCCTGCGTACTTATTCTTTCGAATTTTTATTCATGATCAAAATTAAATCTTTGAATAGGTATGTTTATTTGTTTATATCTTTACCTTTACGAAAATAGCTTCGTCTTAAACACCTATCATAATGTTAATACATTAAAACATAATCACGTAAACACGTCAGCACATGCAGGTTCTCCTAGTGAGGTGTTCACAAAACTTACGATACTTATATCACCATATACTTACGATACTTATATCACCATATAAATACCAAAGCTACCTTAAAATCAACATAATAAAATTTTAAAATATATTATGTACAAATTTTAATAATTAGGTAAATAAACATTATTATGGCATTATACCTAGCTCTCTCATTAAAAATTTAGGCGTATTAGATTTGTCAAAGAATTTGTATATAAAAGTGCAAAAATCAGTCATCTTAAATACATGTAGCATTACGAAAGATTTTTTAAATATTTATATTGAGGGATTAGAAGGATTTATCGGTCAAATTAGGAATTCCACCGAGCCGAACCCTCTGATATGAAAATATCTGGAGTCGGTGAATTATTTTCCCATTTAATAGTCTGATAGGTTAATATGTTGTTCTTGTATTGTTTTGTATTAAGTATACTTATATAATACACTTGCATAGCGTGGATTTACTAGGTGATCATTTTTATGGAATAGTGTGTGATGGGGTTTAGTTTTTCCTATGGGGAAAACTAAACCCGGACCTAAAAGTCTAGTGCGTAAAATTTATTTTTATAGAAATAAATAAAAAATAAAATTTAATTTTTAAAATATTTATGTTAAATAATGAAAGAAAAAATCCTCCTCCTGTAAAATTTGGCGAATTTCCCGAATTTCTATCGATTTATAAGATATTTCTCTTGAACACTTTGACTTTTTTAATTTCCTAAAATAAATATATTATTTTTGAAGACATCATCGTAGAGCAGAAACGGGTAGGCATCATATAAAATTCCCTCAATCGAAAAATTCGCAGAGCATGCTCCGAAAATTATTAAAAATCATTTTTGTTAGTGGCGTTTTATTAAAAAATTTCACAATTTTCGCTTAAGATGAAGCTATACGCCAAATCACTATTTAGATTAATCTTTACTACGAATCGGTTTACATTATGAATTTGAAAAAATATGTTATACATTGAAGCTTTTCCTACCTTTTCAATTATTCAAAATGTAAGCGCAAAAGAAATAATTTGTTTTTGTCATTAGATAAATATGACAACTTTTAAAAATTTTTTTCAACCTCTTTATGGCTAAGATTATTTTTGACTCGATTGATCGACATAAAATTATTCATAAAAAAAAATTAAAACAACTTTGGCCCTACTTTTCTCGCTTAGATTTTATCAAAAATACGCGGAATTCTAATGGGGTAAAAAGTCAAATATTTCTGGCGTGTATATTCCTTTTAATTATTATCGGTTTATATTATTAGCGCGCTCTCTCTCTAACATCTGTTTTTACATATCTCCCTTTCAGACCATCTATTTGTTATTTTTAAGCATTCGTACGCTTACTACGCTACTGCCTCCATAAGTAACAACAACAAAACAACACAGAGGAGTAAATTTTTAAGAATAGAAAAATAATTTTTAAATATATTGTGCATTTTAGATGTTGACACGTGAATGACCGATGACTGCAAATAATTTCGGTTTCTTTTGCAGAAATTTTGACAATCTGTAAAAAGATCGGTTTTTAATTTACAATTATTCCGAGAACCGATTAATTTTTCTTCAAAACCGAATTTAATAGAAAAAATACGCTGGCGATTAATAGTTCCCCCGATCACTTTCAGCTATTTTAAACATAATTTATCACGTCTCGACATAAAGCATCAATCTTACTTAACCTCTAAGAAAACGTGCCTAAACTTAACCTCTAGAGTAATTAATACTATGTCCAATAGAGACCTCTGATTTAATTGTGTAATATTATAGCCCGTTTTACGGTATTTACTGATGTCAAAACTGCAAAAACTTTACAGGTTCATTAGTTTAAATGTCAGAATCTTTTATCTGACTTAATGGGCCCTAATCGTTGGATCAAATTATTAATTTGCTGTAATTTAATCAAAAGATTTTATTAATCACTGCAAGGAATTAAATTAACTGGGGTCAGAGTTGAAATTGATAGCGTGACCAAGAAATTGATAGCGTGATGAGACATCCGGAGAAGTACGAGATCCTGCATCTCATAATGCAGGGAAAGATTGCCGGAAGACGGAGCCCTGGAAGAAGGAGGACATCGGGGCTGAAAAACTTGAGACAATGGTTTGGCCAGTCTACTGTAGAGCTGTTCCGGGCCGCAGTAAACAAAGCCCGCATAGCCAACATGATAGCCAACGTCCGTTGAACGGACAGGGCACGAGAAGAAGAAGAAACGTGACCAAAATGAGCAGACCTTTAAAATACACTTTGAAAATATCTGAATTTTTCTATCCTAACTAACTTTTTCTGGTTTGTTGGTAAGGTTTCGTTGGTAGGAAGCTGGATTCAGAAGGTTTCTTCTCCTAAACTTTACAATGAAAGAACCTCCACAGCTTCAAATGAAATTATCACAGATTTTTCATGACATTTTTCAAATGTTTTTGGGCGTACTAAACTAGTAGTCAACAGTAATTTGGGAGGCGGGTATGGGTACCGCCGCCCCGGGAACCATTTATTGGATAACAAACGCCCCTGCCATAGGTCACCCCAAGAGGTTCACTACGTTTGGTGACTTAGCAGGGATGCCCGGGTTCACTGGGTGAGGTTTGTCTGGATCTTGACGGTGAATGCGTTTGCCCACCTACCGCTTTGCGAGCCGAATCAGAAGAGACTTTGGACCTCTCCAGCCGGACTCATTTGACCCATCACCTTGCATCGCATTAGAAGGGATGGATTCGTAGACAGATTCTCCTAGACACATTGCCCCTCAGATTCCTACCCACCCCTCTTACCTTTTTCCTTCCCAGAACTTCCACTCCTTCCTTTGCCCTTAAAAGACCCTCCACACAGCATCCCCAAAGATGACATAGGACCTGAGGGAATTTTTTTCCTTGGGGCCTCCCTGTTTGGAGCTAAAGTAAAAAAAAAGTAAACTTATTTAGTAGTTAAAATTAAAAATTTCCTCTGAAATCGTAAGATTTATAAGTAGGTAATGTTAATCTTAATGATTAATACAACTTTAGATGTGTTGGGTAAATTCCAAATAAGTTTGAGGTTCGTGTGCCATGTGATTATTAGTTGATTTATTAAGTTATCGTAAGATTATAACTCTAAGTAGTTCTGAAGGTTACCAACTGGTGGACTGAATGCGTTCGCCCAAACCTGAAATGCATTTCGTACAAAAGACACGAACGACGATTGATGGTACCTAATCTTTTGAATATAGCAAAACAATGTATTAATAACCATACTAACAACATCTTTTAAAGAATGCTGATACTACACGATTAACCTATATACTACAGGTACTTAAATACCTACTTAAATAAAAAGCATACATTTTATGTAACATTTTTAACAAAAATATTAAATTATTTAATTGGTCCAAATAAATGTCGCTTTCTCAATGAAAATAATTTTTTTCAAATCTTCTTTCAGCACGTAGGTAGGTACCGTAATACCTGTTGAAAAAATGCTAATAAGGACATCCAAATATACAAGACGATTTCATATTTGAAAAAATAATCTTTACTGAAACTTACAAACAAATTTACAGACTGACGAAATGCAAAACGGACTAATCCATATTAAAACAGGACTACTCTACGATCAGTCAAAAAAGAACACCATGTAGCTACCGTCTATCTAACAATGAATGGGTGTCAGGAAAAAATATCTTCAAAAAGAATTGTTACATTGAAGGTTACGTCTCACTAGATGTTACGGTCGTCTAATCATCCAGTAGCGTACGGTGATTTTTAAGTTTATTTAATTCTTATGAATTCCTTAGAAATGCCAAACAGTAAAAATATAATTATTATTTTATTATTATTTGTAGATAACAAAATAATATACAGTGGATGACGTGATGAAATTTAAAAGTGGATACAGTGGATGACGTGATAAAATTTAAAAGTGGATGAAGTGAAAACTGAGAATATATATGCTGGATGACGAGAATTTTTTTAAACCTATGCAGTCTTTATCCGATTGTATGGAATTACAAAGCGATCTTGGTCATTTGTGCGATACTGTGAATCGAACTTATCATCCTTAATCATATCTGTTTTCATAAACAAAATTAAAGTAAGCTTCAAACCCCATTTAATTAAGAACAACCAAAACAATTAGAAATTCGACACTGAAAGACGACTTTGCGACAAATGTATAAAAACCATATAAATGAATAAAGTCCTTGTAGACCACCCCTCTCCCTCTTCCTCATACGTTATGTATACAGGGTGTTAAGGCGCGTACTTGAGTTACTTTAACCAGTGATTCCTGACATTATTTGGAGTAAAAAATGTAAATGAAATTTTGGTCTCCGGTGACTTTTTTTATGTCAATTTTTTTTATCCAAAATATTTTTCTTCAAAATCAAACAAAAAAAATTTCTTTCACATGACCTTATTGGTCACTCAGCCGAGTTACCGCGCCACCACTTACCCCGCCCCCAACTACCCAACACCTACTATTATTTATGTTTTTCTAGAAAAAAAAAAAAAAAAAAACATCATAAAATGTCACCGGAGACCAAAATTTCATTTACATTTTTTACTCCAAATAATGTCAGGAATCACTGGGTAAAGTAACTCAAGTACGTACCTTAACACCCTGTATAAACCGTAGTATATAAACGTAGGTTAAGAATCATTTTTACAATTCTGAGGATGGCTTTAACAAGCTAAATTAAAGCGGAAATCCGTTTTATATTTGTTTTATTATATTATTATTTATCATACCTTACAAATTGTATTATAATGTACTGTGTATGTCTTAATAAACAAATAAATACATAAATAAAACGCACGGCACGTCGCTGCCGGTTACGGAAGAATTAAAATACCAAATCCGAAGAATAAGATAATTGAGATCTGAACCTCAGAGATTCCGACGGAGGAAAACATCTATTATGGTGGCTGGACCTTTATCTCGACTCATTTTTTTAATTGTCGCCTCAGAGTGCTATGATTTATCGCATTTAGTTATAGGACCGGTGGTAAACTACTTGTTACTAAGAGTAGACATGGCATAATAATGAATTATTTATTTTGATTTATTATAAAGGTATTATTATATATTGTTAATAGTAAATAAAATATTATTAATAACCATAACACAGGGACATCCCTAGCATGGCGGGCGAAATAACACAATATGTACACTATGTATAAAATTCTTTAATAAATAAATAAATATTTTTTTTAAATAGCCATCTCTTAAATTTATTTTCTTATTAATACTTATATTTAAAATCATTTATTTTTGTTGTTTAAACATCTTTATTATGTTTTGATAATTTATATAATGTAATTTTTCATATTCTAAAATAATTTTTATATTTAATTTTAAATAATTGTTTTTTACGATATTTTTTTCATTTAATCAACTCTCTCTATAATATTTTTGTCCATAGTTCTTATTAGTCTGTTCTTTTTAGGCTATACTTGTTTGTTTCTTTTGTTATTTAATGTCATTACTACCCTGACGAAGAAACCATCGGTTTTGAAACATGTAGGGAATTGTGATTATATAATAGTGGTTTAATACAAAGTTATTTGTTTAATTTAATTCAAAATGACGCCACAAAGTGATTTTGCGAAGCTTGAAGAAATATTATAAAGGTATTTATTTATTCGATCTATCAGTAAGTTCCCGAAAGACTTTAACAAACGATTCCAGAACAAATTTGGAGCAAAAAAAACATTTTCAATTTGGGAGGCGGGTATGGCTACCGCCGCACCGGTACCCATCCATTAAATAGCAAACACCTCTGCCACAGGTCACCCTTAAGTGGCTCGCGTTTGGTGAATTAGTAGGGGTTACTGCGTTCACGGGGTGTATTCAAGTTTGTCTAGGTCTTGACGGCGGATGCGTCTGCCCAATTATTTTGTGGCAGACCGGACCTAGCCTCGGGAAACACGCCAAACGCGTGCCTAGCATTATCGGGAAACACGCCAAACGCGTGCCTAATATATTATGTACACGGTTGACATTTTTGTCACATGAGAACGCGTCGCTTCTTCTTAAGTTCAACAGCTCGGCTGTGGAACGATTTGCCGGCCTCTGTGTTTCCTCCTTCCTACAACATGGGTCTCTTCAAGACCTGTTCACTTCTTCCTCTCCTCAAAAAGACCCTCCACACAGCATCTTCAAAGATGACGTAGGCCTTGAGGGAAATTGTTTTCCTCAAGACCTCCTGTGTGGAGATAATGTTAAAAAAAGCCTCTTCTGCATCCACATTCGGACGTCCGTCACTCCTGGATACACTGACCCCCCAGAATCCTACCCACCCTTTTTATATTCCGACCATACTTTTTTTTCTTCCCAGAATTTCCTCTCCTTCCTCTCCTAAAAAAACCCTCCACCCAACATCCCTAAAGAGACGTAGTCCCTGAGGACAATTATATATCCTCAAACCCTCCTGTGTGGAGTTATTGTAAACAAATCTTCACCAGAGTGCTTAATTGTCAAAACGACAATTATAGTTTTTGTTCAATCTCCACTTTAAAATTAAAATTATGGTATCAAAAACGATAATAGATAAATTACTTAGAATTATTTAAACTAATGACACCTTTATCTTTAGGGGGCATTCATTAATTACTTGAGCAAAAATAGGGGGGGGGTCTTGTGAAATCTCACCAAATCTCATTTATACCGAGGGGGGTCAACAAAAATCTTACGTCAACTTTAAAAGACTATATTATAATATTATTATAGAGATAATAAAAAAAAACAAATTATTTCACTTCTTTTGAAGTGGCCCATTTTGCCCGCTGAAAAATGGCTATTATGAAAAACATTTATTTCGAGAGTAAGAAATAAAATCTCACGTGAGGGGGGGGTCTCACTAAATCTCACTTAATCTCACCAAGGGGTGGGGGTTTAATTTTTTTTTTTAAACTGATAACATAATTATAATGTTTATATTATAATGTTTAAAAACATATTTTAAAATGTTTAATTGAAATAATTAAAGAAAACCTCTACCTTCTGTAAAATTTGCAAATGGCTGTTTGGACAATCAAGCACTCGGGCGATGAAATATATAAAATAATTTTATTATAATTCTACTCAATGGAAACGGTGGAAAAGGCTTCAATCAAAAATCAATCTAAAATTGTGAGTTAGCATTAACCTCTCGCAGGCCGCAGTCCCCCCGGCAAGTCCGGATTTTTGAAGCGATTTTGACCCTTATGTATAAAGAAATTGTATGAAGAACAAGGTCAGAATCGCTTGGGCCATTCTCGTTCTTGACATAACGAAATACTGGATAGCATTTAGCCACTCCGAATAATTCATATTAATTGCCAATGACGCGCCGGGCACCAAAGATGGTGGACAAAATGGCTGCTTCATGATAATATGAGCGCTGTCATATTCGAAGTCTATATTTATTCATTGTTTTTTTATATAAATCCATTGTGGAAAGCATAGATTTGAGTAATTATTTGGAATATCGTTTTATCTACATTATTTTGATGTAATTTTTGTAATATATCACAAAAGAAATGTTGAAATAAAAATTAAATTCGTAAGAAAGGTGAGAGAAAACTGTCAAATATTTTACGTCGTATTGAAAAAAATATATTTTTTGTATGCTGGCTTCCAACAAGTTAAGCCTTTATTGAACCCAGTCTACTATAGCCAACATTCAAGTAAGACTAAAAGCGACCTGTTATATGGCACTATAGCACCACAGCACCATAACACAATTATTATTGTACTACGGCACTATTATCCTCAATACATAGCACTACAGCACTTTTGGCTCTAGGCCCGCACGACCCTACTAAATACTAAATACTGATCGGCTTAGCTTTGATCAGCTGCCGCTAGAGTGGCTAGAGGTGGCCGCTAGATTGGATAGATGTGGCCGCTATTTTGCAGTCAGACCTGTACCTACCAGAACGTAATTGATAATTAATTTAATAAAAATCATCGTAGGAATTAGAAAGATGTCTCAAGTGAAACCGTTTGTTTTTTATATATATAAAAATCACGGGATATTATAATTGTAGGAGTTATGTTGCTGAAAGTATTTTTAAAATATTGTCATTTTTTTATTAATAAGTATATTTAGTAAACTTGGAAACCACAAAATCTGTCAAAAAATTAAACAAATGAAATACTTACTTAAAATATGGAATTAGTGCAATAATAATAATAAAATATTTTTTCTGATTACTGGTTTCATTCACACAATCAGTTCCAATTTATAAACTTGAAAAATCACGAAGTATGTATATATATATATATACAATATATACATATTTAAAATGCGAAATATTATTAGTAATGAAAGTAAAATAATTTTCTGATTATAAGTAGTTCATCGCTTGGCTGAATTCATACAATCAGTTCCAATATTTGAAATTTTAATGAAAAATTTAGTTCATTAAGATGAAGATATTCGAAATAATGTGTTTTTGGTTAGAAAATTTGATTGCTTAGAAATAATATAGACGTTTCAATTAAATACTGCGAGTAGAACACATCTTGGCCTTGGAAATAATTGTTAATATTTTCAATAAGTCTTATTGTAATTCTGAAAAAAAAAAATTATCGTGCCTGTGAAAAATGCTTTCAAGTGCAAAATCTCCTACCAATGAACTCTTTTTCGGACAATGTTTTATTGTGTAATGTGTCAAATTATTTTTTTTAGAAAGTGATCGGGAAGCATTTTAATATTTGTGCCAGAATTTCACAAAATGAAACAAAACATTGCAATTTCGCACTGTTTTTTTCGACATGAATCAAAATGGGCAATGTTCATCGTATTTCGAATTGAGAATTGGTATCAGTTCCGCCCGTCAGTATTTTCAGTAACGACCCGGCAGTGATGGTATGTCTAGGGAAATTTTCCTAGATCTAGGGGCGAAAAATATTTTTTAGGGAAAAGGGAAATCAGCACAAAATATAGGGAAATTTCGAATTCTGACAAGTTTTTTACATAAAACTCACGCGAATCTTTTGGTGTACTTACATAAATCAAGTACTAAATGTTGTTTTTAACACTGACAACTCAAAATGATATTATGTATCTAAAAAGATAAATGGAGACTTCCCAAAAAACTAATCAAATTGAGGTTTCAAGTTACGTTTTATCTATGTTTATTACAAGAAATTTTCTACAGTTTCAGTGATTGTGGTTGATTTTTATTTTGCAACCTGATTTTAATTAGAAATTCAGTTTCTAATTCAGTGGTAAAAGTATACATACTTTGAAATTATTATTTTACTTACCAAAAAGTGGTTTTTTTTTAAAAGCACAGTATTTAAGTACATCTACTAAGTTCCGACATCTTTCCAATTAATAAACATAAAACAGTATTAATGTTACACAATCAGCAAACAGGATTAGTGTAACAACATTAGACATAATTTTAATGTTCAGCTAAAGGCCGGCCTCTTGCGACCAATTTTACAAAGAATATCTCAAACATTACCATAAACACGTGGCAGGGCCACAACGTTTGTAGTTTTCTATGGGCCACGGAAAGCAAAAACATTGTGGCTCGGACCTAACCATCCACAAAATTTGTACACATTTTCGTCGGAGGAGACGCCGCTTTATAAATTCCAAAATTCTATAAGCTAATTTTTTTTTTTTTTTTTCTTTTATTTTTTATTATTTAATAAATTTTTACAAGTTACAGTTTTTGTCATTTTTTTTAACTACCATACTAGGCTAATGCCCGTGTTGTGGTAGTCATACATAATGGTGTATATAATATATCCAATATATTCTGTGTAACACAACTTATACTATTATGTGTTTGGTAAAAAGCATCCTGAATGTAATATAGTATTTATTACAGGCCACGATGGATATACCTTGCTGGGGATGAATTGCCGTGTAAGAAAGATAATAAAAGCGGTGATTACGTACTTGCGTAAATTGATTATTTTAATATTTTTTCTGCTTACAATGTAATAATTCCTGCAACAAACGTTTATTATGTAAATAAAAATAATATCACTTCCAAAGTCCTTTATTTCACAGTCCGATAACACCCGATGATTTGCCAAGGTGGTACCCCCGAAATCAATCCAGGAAATTCTAAGGAAATTTCGCTTTGAAATGCCTACAATTTTGGATGCTAAAAATTAGATTATAAACAGTAATACTCTCCATATAAAGAAACAATAAATAAATAAATAAAAAGGTATGGCGGATATTCGCGAGCGACGCGTTTGCTACGCGCACAAATCTCTAGGCGCTTGTAAGTATCTTTGTGTGCGAAGGGCCTTATTTTACGTTGGTACTACGAAAAAGTTAATAGAATATAGAGAAAGGTATAAAAAGTTATGTAAAACTTTTTCATCAATTTCATGACTTTATATAACGTTTCAAATGTTTTCTGTTGTGTAACGGATTCGTTTCAATGTACTTACTCTAAGAAATTCCTTCTCTGCCTCCGTAAAGAATTTTATATATGAAAAGTAAGAAGGAGGAAGGAGAAGAATGGATTGAAGAAGGCGAGAGACAGGTGCTAGTGCGGGTAGGATAAATATCAAACACCACCTGCTTCTCAGCATATCTCAGCGGTTACAGAACCAACTACGTGGAGGTTTGTGTAACATTGAACACTGAGAGAAATAATTAACCTAATTTGGGAGGCGGGTATGGTTACCATTTATTGGATTATCAACACATCTGCCATCTGGTTCGCTACGTTTGGTGATTTAGCAGGGTGCCCGGGTACATGAGGTGAGGTTTGTTCAAGTCTTGACAACGGATGCGTCTGCTTATCAGCTGAGTGGCGAGCCTGATCGGGAGAGACTGGTTGAGGGAGACCTTTTTTATCTCTCCAGCCTGATCTCTCCACCCATCGCCTTGTAGTGCAGTGGGAGGGATGGACTTATACATTCATCACTCCTGGACACACTGACCCCCTTAACCTTCTTCTTCGATGGTGCTACAGCCAATATCGAACTTTGGCCTCCCGCAACATTCGCGTCCAACTCCTCCTGTCCTCAGCAGCTGACTTCCAGTTTGTTACCTGGAGAAGCTGTGCCGCATCCCCTCTTACCTCGTCTTCCCGCCTCAGTCTGGTTCTTCCCACTTTTCTCGTTCCACCTGGGTGTCCAGTCATAATTCTTTTTGGGACACGTGTGTCCGGCATTCTTTGTATGTGCCCAGCCCATCCCAACCTGAGGAGTCTCATATGGGCTGAGATTTTGGGGGCCAGATATTTTTGTTGTGCTGGATGCGCCACTGTTCCCCCTCTTCCACGGGACCACACATTCTCCTCAACACTTTCCTTTCAAAAGTATTCAGCATTTCAGCCATCTTTGCCGATTCTTAACCACCCCTCATATATTTTTCCTTCCCAGAACTTCCTCTCCTCTCTTTTCTTAAAACACACACAGCATCTCCTGAAACGACGGAGATCCTGAGGCAAATCTTTTCTGTGTGGAGCTAATGTCAAAAAGAATCTCTACAAACTTCTAACGATGTTATCTAACGTGGGAAAAAAGTCCCTTTATATTTTTTTCATACTTGTTCTGCACCTCATTCACATAACTTAAATAACCTGATTTTTTCTCTACCAAGACCAAAGCTCAAATGGTACAAAACTAATAAATAGCAAGTGATTACACTAATTGCAGTCAGGCTTGATGAGTTTCTCAGAGTTTATTAGCTCCGATACATTCCTCATCCTGTATCCAGCTGATAAGAAGCAGTAGTTGTTTGAGTTGTGTGTGAGTATTGTATTGACTTTATAGGATGGGATAGCGTCCGTCTAATATAATTTTAATTAATATTGTGGTATCAATCAATATAACTCATTGTCATTTATTGATGAAGCTTAGGTAATTTTTGTTTTTAATTATTTTATGGGGCTAACAGCGTTCAATAGTGTTCAACTTGATTATTTTTAATTGACTTAAACACTCGCTTATTTTTAATTGACTTAAACACTGCTTTTTGCTAGAATATGGCACTTTTTCAAAATGACGAAACGCTTTATTGCCAAAATATGGCAATTTTTTTTTTTTAAGTAAATACTTCTTTACGCACGCTTGACTTAAGGAATGTGTAACGGACATTGAAATGCGTTGCGAGGCGAACGGGCTCACTATAAAAGCAAGAGAGAGCAGTGCGCGCGCACATTTTCTTTCTCTCAGTCAATATTTTGAAATACCAGTGACGTGCCAAACGCGGCGGGGAGTGGACGTCGATGCGCACGGCTTGATAGGGTGAGGCGAATGATAATAAATTTAAATAAATATTTGTAGAAAATTAATATATGTACATACATGTATATATTTTATACATATAAACATATATATGGACATACATATAGATGGAGCTAAAGAAGTATTTACTTCAGTCGTGTGGTCTAAATCACACTTGTATTTTTTTTATTAGAGCGATATAAATAATATATTTTACATTAAAAATATACAAAAATAAATATTCTCTAGGTTCATTAAAATGTTTTAAAGTTAACGATTTACTAATAAGGTTTTTTTTTAAATCCTACGAATATGTGATAATATACAAAAGCAATTAAAAAACAATGATTATTTGAGAAACAGGAATGAGTGAAACTTAACAAAAAAATAACATCAAATCAGACAATTTTCGATCGTCGCACGCGCCGCACACATACGCACTCGCCGCAACGCAGGGATCGACCGAGGGCAGGCAGTGATGGTATCTCTGGGGAAATTTCCCTAGATCTAGGGGAGAAAAATATTTTTTAGGGAAAAGGGAAATCAGCACAAAACCTAGGGAAATTTTGAACTTGAATTTTTTTTTTATATACGACAATATTACTGGTATTGCTTGTCGCTAATTATTTTTTTTGGAATTCCCATGAATCTTATGTATTGTAACATAAATCTAGCAGTGTTGTTTTTAACACTGACAACTCAAAATGATATTATGTATCTAAAAAAATAAGTGGGGACTTCCCAAAAAAAAAAAAAAAAAATTCGGTTAAAAAATTACGTTTTTTAGAAATTTTCTTCAGTTTTGATGATTGCTGTTGATTTTTATTTTGCAAAGTGATTTTAATTTGGAATTCCGTTTCTAATTAGCAAAAAGTGTTTTATTTGGAAAAGCACAATATTCTAAGCACATCCTAGTGAACTTAGTAGTTCCGATATCTTTCCAATGAATAAACGGTGGAGCGTCGAAAACTGATAATTGGGGTTTTTAACCTTATTAGGTTAGGTTAGGTTAGGTTAGGTTAGGTTAGGTTAGGTTAGGTTAGGTTAGGTTAGGTAAGGTTAGGTAAGGTAAGGTAAGGTAAGGTTAGGTTAATGTGATGAATTATCATGTGAGGAAGTATCGTGTAAATTCACAATTGGAATTCAGACGCTGAGATCTCATAGTCCGATTAGACATGGAACCTTAATTTGGTGGGAGGGTGGTCCGTAACGTATTTTTAGCTTGTTTCACATACCTTAGCATTTTTTTAATAATTAGTTATAAACAATTATACAACCTAATATGTACAGTCCTGGGCACGGAAAAACCTGTGAAGGGGAATATGCCCCCCCCCCCCCCCCCCGTACCAAAACTGGCAAATAACAATACAAACTCGTAAATGTTTTATGAATTTATTATAAAAAGCAAATAAATCAATTTATCAGTACCTACCTTAGGTTTTTCGTAACCATACCGCCGCGCCGCAAGCCGCCGCGCGTCAGAGCCACCGCTTTCCGCGCTCCTTTTGAACAGCCTAAGTGCCTTATATATGTGCCTATACGCGGAAAGCGGTGGCTCGGACGCGCGGTGGCTTGCGGCGCTGCGGTATGGTTACGAAAAACCTCACATGATAATTCATCACATTAACCTAACCTAACCTAACCTTACCTTACCTTACCTTACCTTACCTTACCTTGCCTTACCTTACCTCACATTAACCTAACCTAACCTAAACTTACCTTACCTTACCTTACCTTACCTTACCTTACCTTACCTTACCTTACCTTACCATACCTTACCTAACCTTACCTTACCTAACCAAACCTAACCTTACCTAACCTAACCTAACCTAACCTAACCTTATCTAACCTAACCTAACCTAACCTAACCTAACCTAACCTAACCTAATAAGGTTAAAAACCCCAATTATCAGTTTTCGACGCTCCACCGTTTATTCATTGGAAAGAAATCGGAACTTAGTGGTGTGCTTTTCCAAATAAAACACTGTTTGCTAATTAGAAACGGAATTCCAAATTAAAATCACTTTGCAAAATAAAAATCAATAGCAATCATCGAAACTGAAGAAAATTTCTAAAAAACGTAATTTGAAGCCTACATTTTTTTTTTGGGAAGTCCCCATTTATCTTTTTAGATACATAATATCATTTTGAGTTTTCAGTCTTAAAAACAACATTGCTAGATTTATGTTACAATACATAAGATTCATGGGAATTCCAAAAAAAATAATTAGCGACAAGCAATTCCAGTAATATTGTCATATGTAAAAAAAAATTGAATGAGTTCAAAATTTCCCTACATTTTGTGCTGATTTCGCTTTTCCCTAAAAAATATTTTTCTCCCCTAGGGGAGATCCCCTCCTCTAGCTCCCCTAGATCTAGATCTAGGGAAATTTCCCCAGGCATACCATCACTGACTGAGGGGGTCAAGGGAAAGGGTTTGACAATGTGGCGATATGTAAACCGCTAGTGTTGGATGGTGTCGGAAAAAATACTGGCCGTATTGGCCCACTAGGCCATAATACCCGAAACTACTCTATTAATTACGGTCAGTGGTTGAGTGGGCATTGCGTTTGGGTCCCACCTAGGCGTTCCGTGTTCGATTCCTCGGCTGGCTAAGTCCTCCGTCACAACACAAGCAACATCTTCCGCTTAGAGTGGTGGTAGTATGAGATTTTCAAATGTTGTTTGGTTACTCGTAACCCGGGAATGTTTGTCTTTCTTTAAAAAAAAAAAAAAAATTATAATTTATTTTGCTGTATGATTATATGATTTGAAATTTGTATTGAATAATACAATATTTCGTTGGAAAATTTAACAAATCTGCCAACGACCAACGGTATAACCTTAGTATATTAAAAATAAACTTAGTTTTTCAAAATTTTAAAAGTTCGTTTACCAGATAAAATATCTAAATAAATCTTTCAAATTCAATTTATGTTTTTTTTTTGTAATAAAAATCCAGTACGTCTGAATTTGATTTAAAAAGGACAAATGTCCGGTATTGTCTGGTTATTAAACACTCTTAAGAATTTAGCTTTTGGTTTTGGTTTAGAAGCACTAAAAAATACATCTACACATTTATAAAGATGAAATGTTTCATATATTAGATAAAAATATTAATTCATTTTATAGAGAAATACTGCATATTTCTTTATACAACGGTCGTTTTAGGTTGGTGGAATTAATATTGTAGTGGTGGTTAGTTACTTTAAAAAAAATAATAATAAAATTTACGTTCTGAATAAGTGTGATGAATTATAACCACTAAGAATTGGAAAAAAAAAATTTTTTTGAAGGAGGCCATCGGTCATATTTGATGCCAGAAGGCTTTTGAGGAAGAAACCTCGTAAAACTGCATACATTTTAATTAAACCCGATAAATTCTTTTAAATAGACCATACTTTTGCCTTTGGGCTACCTGTGTTGCTTATATAAAACCTTACAGGGTGTTCTGATATTGATATGCATACCAAAGATAATCGTCGACAGTTTTTATTGCCACCCGATTTGAATAACGAATGTAATACATAATATTCTAATCAACTCATAAGCTTTAAGTGATTTTGACAGGCGAAACGAACGAATAAAAATGTTATTTAAGATTTACGATACAGCGGCATGACATTCAATTAAGGCTTGTATTAGAAAATAACCATTTTAATACGTAATAAGTTCCGATGAATAGAAAGGGTACGGTTTAAAATCGAATGTTTTAATATTTTAATAATCTTGTACAAGATAAAAGTGTTTGGTGCCTTCCTAAACGGATCAAAAGGAATTAAAATTGGGATGTCTTACTGCATTACTTAAGACGATAGACTTCGCTTTTCAGCCCATACAAAAAGGACGCCCGGGAAAAAACACTTTTCTACATCGAAAATTGCACAAAATGAATTTATTTTTTATATACTGCCTTTTAGAGGGTGAAAACTATGTCGGTATGTTTTCGAATTTTCGATGCGTTTCGTATTAACGTTAACATTCACTGTCAAACATGTACGATTTATCAAAAAATGTTATTTAAGGAAAAAGTGCTGCTAACTCAACTCTCATAAAGAATTATAAAATTATAAAAAGCTACCGACGTAGCTTCTTCTTTCTAAAAAATATATATTTTTTTAAATTTCAATTTCGTGAAAGTTTTGGTGTAGAAAAGTGTATTCTCCATAAACCCCTTTTCGAGCAATTTCTGTAGGTAAATTTGAGCGTTGTCTCATTCGCACATTTCGCATTCGCATGTATTGTAAGTGTGCGTGAGCTTATTGTGAGCGGGACAGAATGACAGACGCGGGTGTTCAAAGTCTAGCCTCTTAAGCAGCCATAATAAGTAATTGTGTATCTGCCTTAAACGGCCGGCGTAGTCCAGCGGTAGACCGTTTGACTGCCATTCCGAAGGTCGCGGGTTCGAGCCCGGCGTGCGCTAATAAATTTTATTTAATTGTTTGTGTTATTTCACAATTAATTATTTAAAAATAATAGATATATAGTATATTTGCGGCACGTTGCAGAGTGGAAGATTCTCTTAGTATCGCCCTGGTGTAAGACCACCATTCAGAATTGAAACGTTGCTTGAAATGGCTTTAGCCGTGTTTAGTGACTAGATTTGAATAGCCAGGTAGGTACTTCCCCACCTTCCTCTTCCTCGTCTCCTTCCCTTTCCCACTTTTTTTTCAGCCTCATAACATACCCCAATTCGGGATGCCATTGTCTCACTGGCTCCAGACGGGAGCAGTTGGGACTCTTGTGAGGTATTCACTATAAAAATAAAATAAAAATGCAGGGTCGAGTCTAGACTTTTTGTGACCTAGAGTGCTGAGATAGAAAAATACCGTATGATTGATGTTGTTGTAGCTGAAAATGATTTTTTTTTAGATTATTCAGTTTGGGGAAGCAGACTCCGAAAACAAAATTAAAAAATTTTATACAAAAAAATTGTAATTTTGAAAAAAATATTATTCATTTTCGGCTACAACAACATCAATAATGTCGTATTTTCCAATCTTTGCACTTTAGCTCACTGAAACGGACCGCCACTGGTTTAATGCCATAAAAGAAATAAGAAATAGTCAGGCCGAGAAAAATCTGATTGTCATTAGTGAATAACGATTATTACACGAACGACATTTAAGGCGAAACACTGCGAAGAATTGCAAAATCATCTGTAGAACCCATCATTTATAAGCCTTGAAAAAAATACTTTGAAGTGCAAAATCTCCTACTTATGTGTGTACCCATTTCGGATAAGATTTGTATAATAATAATGAAAAAAACGTTTATTCATCAATAGATACAAAATTATTACACACTTTGTTCTTTAATCTTTCTTTTTTTTACATGAGTACCGCACACCCAACTGCTTCCGTGTGGAGCCAGTGAGACTACGGCATCCCCAATCGGGGTATGTTGTGAGGCTGACGGTTGTTGGGAGGGGAAGGAGATAGGGAAGATGAAGGTGGGGAAGTACCTGGCTATTCAGATCTAGTCACTAAACACGGCTAAAGCAACGTTTCAAATTTTGAATGGTGGCCTTACACCAGGGCGATATTGAGAGTATCTTCCACTCTGGAACGTGCCGCAAATATTCTAGATATTATTTTTAATTAATTAATTGTGAAATAACACAAATTAATCAAATAAAATTTATTTGTGCACGCCGGGTTCAAACCCGCGACCTTCGGAATGGGAGACAAAAGCCTAGGCTCTGGACTACCCCTCCCACTACCTTTAGTCTCACAACATGCCCCAATTGGGGATGCCAAAGTCTCACGGGCTCCAGACGATTGAAAGCAGTAGGGACCTGTGCGGTGTTCACATAAAAAGGGAATCTTTTTATTCACCCCAATAGTAAGATTTTTCGTAAATTTTTTTCATAATTTGTTTTGTGTTTTGCAAATAAATCAGTTTTCCATTTTCTTGAGATACCTCTTTTTTATATTTTACGAAAGGGTAGGAAGGTATTTTGAAAAATATGAATTGCTCTTTTTCAAACAAATTTCATTTTAAATGCGTTAAGTAAAACTCTAAAAAAAGACGCAATAATCTATATACTCGTACACACAAATGAATCCATGTTTACTTTGGTCACGCCATAACTTCAGAACGACTTTACCTATTTCATTCATCTTCTTTTTTTAAGTTTTCTAAGACTTTGTAGAATGAGCTTACGGAAAGAAAAATAAAGAAAATTGCGCAGAAAATTGGATAATTTCAGAAAACCTAACTTTGTACGTTTGACAGTTCGTGCGTTTGAAATATTTAGAGATATTTCCTTTTCTATTCATCCGACTCCGATACAAATTTGGTGTGTTGTTATGGACAGGCCCGTGAAGGTTTCTATATTGCAATATTTATATATTGGTGAATTCTAGAGTTATAAAATATGCAAAAAAATTGCAATAGGGCACACATGAGTTATTTGAAAAATGAGTGTATTTTATGGAGTTTAGCAGCAGGGAAAAAAAGGCGGGAGGGGGGGGGAATTCGGGAGGGTGAAAGGGAATGAAGGAGGAGTAGTTCGCGGGAGGGAGGACGAGGGAGGAAGAAGACGGAGAAGGTGGAAGAAGAATTCGTGAGGGGGGAGGTTCGCGAGAAGGGTGACAGCGGGAGAGCGGGAAAGGTGAAAAGGTAACGCGGGAGGGGAACAGGACGAGGGTGGGGAAAGAGGACGAATGGGAAAGGACAATTTCCGTTTTTAAGTGGCATTGCAACGCATGCCGGGTTTCAACTAGTGAAACAATAAAATTCGGTATTTTATTTAGGCCTGTAAGAAAAAACACATCAAAATATTAAATATCCTACTATGTATATAATATTACACATCAATCATCCTAAATTTAAAAATAAACAAATAACACCTGAATTATCGCGCTGTTTGTACCTCACAATGTTTCTTATGAACGGTGACCAGTAAATAGTGTCATTGCACTCCGTAAATACATTAGCCTACTTTATTAATAGGCGACAAAGCAATAAATACATTCCATTTGTAAAAAATATTAGTGACACTCACGACCCTGCGATAAAAAAACGGTGCTATATCTAAATAATGCTTCAGGCCATCAAGCTCAAATATATACCAAGATTTTATGTAAATAGAACTGTGAGGGATGCAGCAGATTGTCAAATAATTTAACCATAGACATATTATGTCTAGACCTGCCCCGAGTGATATAAGCGTATTATTTCCCCCTCCTTAATACGGGTTCCATGGAACCGGCTGGGCTGGCGTATAGCTTCCCGTGAATCTAAAAAAACGTACGTTTTACGAAATGACACGGCAAAAATGGTAACTTGTGCTATTAAAACGTGTAAAAATAGAAGTTAAAAAGAGTATAAACCCAATTGTCGTATTACATTCCATAAGTAGGAATTATTTTTCTTTATTTTAAGCTTATTGACATCATATGATATGATAGTTTTATCATACCGAGAAACACGCAGCGTTGGAATTCACGGTCCCGTCGTGTGCTCTTTGCTGTTTACTGGGGTAAGTAAATTATGAAACATTTGTAAAAGTGTCTCAACTAAATACGGCAACAAAATATTCGACTCTCAAAACAAGCGAACCTTTCTTTGCTGTATAGTATACTCTGTATAGATTAAATAAAAATAATAATTAAATGAAAACAAATATTTACCAGTACATGAGCAAAAATTTTGGGGCTATGGTCAGGAATTTTGTAAAAAAAAAACATTGTGCGCCGCGCCGCTTTGATAGACCGTGCACTTTCATTGCAGCTAGCAGCGTTGATTACTGCAGAAACTCGGCACGCTTCCATGCCAGATCTCCCTTTGTTTCTAATATCTGTGTTCCAAATGTATGCAGAGTTAGTAACTAATTACCTGTCTCACTCTGTCCCTTGGCGGGTGGATAATTTAATCACGCTCCGTTGTCCATATCTAGTATGCATTTACATTAGAAGAGGAGTGGCAGAGCCCAGCTAACTGGATCCCCTGGGGCAAAGAATTGCTCCATACGCCACTGGTGTCTGTGATATTGTGTTCCATGAAGACAAATAACATCACAATGTATGTAACTATAACGCAGAATGTAGCTTTATTATATGCATATTTTGTAATGCAGAATGTAGCTTTAACCTATCATGAGATGTGGAGCCTTGAAGTTTCCTTTTAACTTTAAAAACATATGGCAAAATCGCTATATTGTTCGTTACATAATAACCTATAATTCAATGCGAAGAAAAATTTCGGAAAAACTATGAAAATGTTTCCTACCTTTAAAAAATGTTACGTGAATCGCATAATATGTATAAATTATTAAAAATCCAGTTATAAAACCCAGTAAATAAATAAATAAATGAATAAATAAATAAATAAATAAATAAATAAATAAAGAAATAAACAAATAAATAAATACATAAATAAACAAACAAACAAGCAAACAAACGAACACACAAACAAACAAACAAACAAACAATCAAACAAACAAACAAACAAGCAAACAAGCAAACAAACAAACAAACAAACAAACAAACAAACAAACAAACAAACAAACAAACAAACGAACGAACGAACTAACAAACAAACAAACAAACAAACAAACAAACAAACAAACAAACAAACAAACAAACAAACAAACAAACAAACAAACAAACAAACAAACAAACAAACAAACAAACAAACAAACAAACAAACAAACAAACAAACAAACAAACAAACAAACAAACAAACAAACAAACGAACAAACAAATAAATAAAAATGCCAAAATATTCTCTATATAATGAGTACCAAAGTAACTCGGCTGTTCTGGATGTGAAAAGATTTATGTAGGGCAGACAGAACGGACTATACCCAACAGGATACCTGAACATTTTCGAGTGTGTAAACTGGGTCATCCTGGCAAATCGGCATTTGCCGAGCATTTAATTGATACCGGCCATTACTTTGGGTTTGTTTCTCAAGTCCTGGGAAGACCCAAAACGCATAGATCACGCCTAATTACGGGAGCAATTGAAGATCACAAAATATCAATTGGCATCAATAATAAGACGACGTTCAAATGTTTTTTTATCCGGTAGTTGATACACCAAAACTAAACGCAAAAAAAGCATTTTAAATTATGGGAACAAGCCGATGTTATAAATGGGTAGAAAAAAAAGTGCAAAATCATCACGTAAACGGGTGTAAAAATTTGTTTAAACGGAGTGTGTTTTACGGATGTGACCTGATAAATGAAACACTTCTACTTCTGTGAAACAACCCGTAGTTAGTGTAAATGCCCAAACGTAAAAAAAAAATTCAAAATAAGCACGTTTGTTTCAAATAGTTTAAAATTAATACAATTTGTCTCATTTTTCATACATAGTATGATGGAAGTAGAAATTGTGAATCGAAATACCGTTCGCCTTTTTGGAACTTAGGGATCGGAAGTACGAAAAGCAAAGACAGCAATCTCCCTTTCGGCCACATTGCTGTGTTGCTTTTGAAATGACATGGAGATAGGTATCTTTGCTTTTACGACAAATATTGTATGTAATATACGGTATACGTATACAATAAGTGATGGAAGCAGAAATTGTGAATCAAAATATCGTTCGCTTTTTTGTAACTTGGGAATCGGAAGTGTGTAAAGGCAAAGGCAGCAATCTCCATTTCGGCCAGATTACTATGTTTGCTTTTGAAATGACATGGAGATTGCTATCTTTGCTTTTACGTACAATATTACATACAAATATTGTATGTAATATTACAGTATACAATATTTTTATGTAATTTTGTACGTTAAAGCAAAGATAGCAATCTCCACGTCATTTCAAAAGCAAATATAGCAATCTGGCCGAAATGGAGATTGCTGCCTTTGCTTTTACATACCTCAACTCTTATTTTTAATAAGAAATACGTATAATAGACCAATCTAGTGACCAGCAATAATTTTATCACGGTGAAGATGTGTAGCATGCCAACCCCAACCCCAGGGAAAAAGCTCTGCGTGATTGTTATCTACCGTAAGGTGTTTTAGGTTATTGCCCAAAAGTGACTTCCGACTTAAAAACAACATGGCGTCACGAAACAGGGTCCTTATTAGTCCCCAGCGTCCGATGAAACTCGCCCCGTGTTTCTTACATCACAGGAGTTGGCGTCATTAATCATCGACGGAAAAATAATCGCTCTACTGCAGCGCAAAATGGCTGAAGTTTGAAAACGGACTGGGCTGGGACGGTTGGGTATTATTAATCTCGATTTTCGATCAAAATGCAGGTCGGACGATTCGGAATCGAGTATTGAAGAAGTTATTAGTCCCGTGAGAATGCATTGTGCAGCAGTTGACCTCATTTTATCGCACATCCTACAAACATTATTTTCCGAGTTATCTTTTTGGAAATTATATCCACTTGTTATCTCGTTGGCGGAGTTTCCTTTCTGCTCTCTGCTAATGGGTGTAACATAGTTCTCATTTTATGGAATGAAATATTTTAAAGTTAGACTTAATTCTTTCATTATTTTAATATGTATTCGCATAAAAGTTTAGTTTCGTTAATTTTTTCCGCATCATGGCTTAACGTGTTTTGTCGACCTCTTGGGTTTTTGTGAATATCCGTGTTAGGTTACGTTCATTCGGGTTAAAAAACTTACCAGATTTATAGTTTAATTAATAGAATCAATTTTCAATAATGACATTATTGGTTTTTGTGTAATTAACCCCTCATAGCAATGTGACAAAATATTTTTTTTTATTATTTTTTTTCAACCAAATTTGTAGAATTCCATTTTATTTTTTATATTGAATAATAATATTATACAAATATACATAATATTAGAAAAACAGTTTATTTTTAAACAAGTTCTGCTATGTAATTATTATGACGCGTGACAGCTGTTTAGCCTTCTGAAGGCAGTTCGATAATGCCTACTATATTTAATTTATAAAAATTGTTTATTTTTAAACAAATTCTGCTACGTAATTTTTCTTCTGAAGGCAGTTCGATAATGCCTTCAGAAGGCGAAACAGCTGTCACGCGTAATAATAAATTCATAGCAGAACTTGTTTAAATAAACTGTTTTTATAAATTAAATAATAGTATTATAAATATAAATATTTTTTTAAAATTGTTTTTTTAAGTATTTTATTTTTTGACTTAATTAGTTATACCTAAAATTGTAATATTTTAATCATATACCAGAGTTAACAATATAATATTTAGGATAAGGTGCTCCCGTTGCCCATATGATGCATACACGGGGCCTTAAAAAAGAATCGGCGAAGTGCGAATGCGGTGCAGTGCAGACCACCAGACATGTGGTCAACGAATGCCCGCTCCATTCATTCCCTGGCGGGATTGATGAGGTCCACAGGGCGACGTCTGAGACCCTGGACTGGTTTGCAGACCTAGATGTCCCCCTCTGACCCCACACCATACGAAAGAAGAGTTAACAAGAGAGTTTTTAGTGCCACCATAAGGACTGTATCTTTAAATACCCAGAGGTGAAACCATTTGTAATTAATGATTATTAGTTTTGGCGTCGAAGGATAAAACCACTTCGAGCAGAGCAGATAGTTCCATATTTCAGTATTTTTCACTTGTCAACTTTTTTTTACGCACCAGATTTTCAGGTCCGGGTTTAGTTTTTCCCATAGGAAAAACTAAACCCTTTCATACACTTTTCCATGTAAATGATCATCTAGTAAATCCACGTTATGTAATTGTATTATATAAGTATAATTAATACAAAACAATACAAGAACAGCACGTTAATCTACCAAATTATTAAATGGGAATATAATTCACCGTCTCCAGATATTTTCATATCAGAGGGTTCGGCTCTGTGGAATTCTTAATTTGACCGATAAATCCTACTGATCCCTCAATATAAATATTTAAAAAATCTTTCGTAATTCTACATGTATTTAAAATGACTGATTTTTGCATTTTTATATACAAATTCTTTGACAAATCTAATATGCCTAAATTTTTAATAAGAGAGCTAGGTATAATGCCAGTAGCCGAAATAACAAATGGTAATATTTTTATAGTATGAGAATGCCAAATTCCTTTAATTTCATTTCCTAAATCTGTATACTTTCTTATTTTTTCAGAAACAGATTTTTTTATATTAAATTCAACTAAATAAATGTCTGTTTCGTTCAATTATTATTTTAATTTTCAAAACAAACATATATATATATAATAATAATATTGAGAACGGTGTTCCATAACCATTGGCGAAGGTAGAAAGACTGTATATATTTGCAAGCTCTGGTTAACCGATTTTGACAATTTCCGGAAAGTGTAGATGTCTATTTGGACGAATAGGTTACAATAATCTCATGTTTACCTACATAATATGTTACATTCTAGTTCAGATTTTATATTTGGTTTATTTAGTTTTGTTTATTAATATTTTTATTTTATTGTTTAAAGAAGTGTATATTCTGTGTAATTACTCATGTATTTAACTCACTATGCTTTGTAAATTTACTTATTTTATAAATCAATACTATTTACTTTCATTGTTACCACAACAAATAATTAACACAACTGTGCTAGGTAGGTACTTATTACTTATGTTTATTTCACGTAAAAACCCATCAAGGCGTAAATGAATAAATAAATTAGTTAGTGATGAATGAAGTAAAAGCAGTAATCCAAGAACTGTCTGGTATTTCGTAACCTGGGAAAATTTACGTTTTATTTTAAATGAGAAGAAAATAGACAAAACATCACACTAAAGCCTTTGAAGGACCAGGTTTTTTTCATAAATAAATCAACGTCACTTCAGATTTTTTTTGTGTCGCATTTTATAAGTTTACAGTAACAATTATTTCAGATTTTGGTAGTTTATACAACTGTTGTTATTAATAATATTATTTTGTAATAGAAACTCGTAAACAAATAATGCTAAAAATGTATAATATAATATAATTATTCATTACGACGTTAAAAATTAGACATTTCTTAAAGGGTCAATTTTTACAACATTTCTTTTGTGATATATTACAAAAATTACAGCAAAATAATGAAGTTAAAACGAACTTCCTAATAATCACTCAAATCTATGCTTTAAACAATGGATTTATATAAAAAAAACAATGAAAACATATGACTTCGAATACGACCATATCAAGCGGCAGCCATTTTGTCCGCCATATTTAATGCTCGTATACGCTCCACTCCGAATAATTCAGATTATTATAAATTATTATATCCAGTAAAATTATTATTAATTATTATATCCAGTATTTCGTTATGTCAAGAACGAGAATGGCCCAAGCGATTCCGACCTTGTTCTTCATACAATTTCTTTATACATAAGGGACAAAATCGCTTCGGAAAATTATTATTTTTAATTTTCACCGGTGACTACCGGAGGGCATACGGCCAATTAGAGGTTACTTCGATTCGATTCTTTATATTTCGGGATTAACATTTAAAAGGTACGATTAGGCTCATAATAAATAGTAAGTAATCTCCCAGATTAACATTCAAAATATGTCCGGTTCAATATTAACTTTAGACATACTTGTACGTACGGCTTCAAATTTACTTTGAAAACAAGAGCAGTTTTTTTTTCCTATAAGAACCCGCTAAACCGTCCAAGCAGTTTGTCATCAATTTAACAATATTAATATAAAACTAAAAACGCGTATAACGAGCAACCATAATACAGGAAACAGATACAGAAGAATAACTTTTCAAGTGACTACACTTTGTATTGCATACATACATAATGTATACATACAGAAAGATATACTCAGGATGTTAAGGTACCTACTTACTTTAACCAGTTTCCTGACGACATTGTTGTTGTTTTTTTTAATGTTTTTTTACAAAAAAATAAAAATATAATAGTTGTTGGACAATTTGGGGCGGGGTAAGAGATTTGGAGGTTACTCATCTGATTGACCAGTGACAACATGCGGAAGATATTTTTTTGTATGACTTTGAAGAAAAAAAAAATAATAAAATGAAAAAAAAGAATCTGAAAAGTCACCGGAGACAAAAATTTCATTCTCATTTTATACTCCAAATAATGTCAGGAATCACTGGTAAGTCAATTGGTCACTCTGTATATACAACAAGACAACATATTCATAGGCATAAAACACACTCGGAAAAACATAAACGGTCGGCGTAGTCCAGAGGCAAGGCTTTGGACTCCCATTCCGAAGGTCACGGGTTACCTTCAGCTTTTTGACGGCCGGCTTAGTCCAGTGGCAAGGCTTTAGACTCCCATTCCGCAGGTCGCGGGATTGAACCCGGCGTGCGCAAAAAAAAATTATTTGATTAATTTGTGTTCGTTCACAATTAATTAATTAAAAATAATATATGCTATATTTGCGGCACGTTCCAGAGTGGAATATACCATTAGTATCGCCCTGGTGTAAGACCACCATTCAGAATTGAAACGTGGCTTAAAATGGCTATAGCCGTGTTTAGTCTAAGCTTAGAAACAATATCTGTTGGCGCAACTATGCATGTATATACCTACCTTCCTTCCTTCCACCTACCTATCCCTTCTGACTACCCACCAGGGGACAATACTATGTGAGGGCAATAATAACCACATGTGTATTGTGAGTCTGTTTTTGTGCTTCATGCAATAAACATCGACCTTGTGAAGTCTGTTTTTGGCGATGTGCAGCGATGTACCTTCATCCCTCTTCGTCTTTTACATCGACTATTAACCCGTCTGCTTTGTATTGTGCAATGGTCGCTTGGACCACTCATTACTAAACAACGACTTTATTGGAATCTATTATAGTGCTGTGCAGTGCGTGATTATTCATCCCTCGGCGCTATAATATCGATTAAACGGGATACTTGCGCAATTAATTGTACAAGTGATTACCAGTGACACAATAACTCCCCAAGAACGGAACCAGGAATTCAGGGTAAGTCAGATCCTTCCCGAAGTCCTAATTACCATCCTTATAGTTGTGTCACGCCACCTCATATTATTTTGATACAGTCCACTCGTCATGATTCGCATCTTTGCGAATACAATATCAATATAAAAAATTCTTATCTATTAACCATTTGTTCAGCTTTTACATGAATGATCCATGTACGAGTACGTGTGTAGTGTATTTAGGTACAGCTTGGATTTTACATTAAAAAAGCATGCCTCGGGATTGGCAATCCAAAAAAATCTTAGTGTTAACAATTAAATAGGTTTTTTTTTTTTCGAAAAAAACTTCTTCTGAAAGGTTTTTATTTTGTGACGGCATTATTTATATTAATAAAAAGGCAAATAACTTTATTTACATCACTGTACACAATTTATATGTTTCGTGAACAATTTTCACATCATCGGGATTTTTGTCAAAATTATGATCACTTTTCAATAAATGATCTGCGAACTCAGATTCACTTTTGCCATTTAACGACGTTGAAATCCCTGATTCCAATAAAAATCCCCCACTCTTACTCCTCCCACTTCCTTCTACCTATTCCTCCCGTAGGTGATCTGTATTTAATTTTTAACTTTAGTGTACATTTAATCCCGATGATGTGAACGTAGTACACGAAACATGTAGGTAGATTGCATATAAAGAAATAAAGTGATGCAAACAAAGTTATTTATCCTTTTATTTTAAAAAAAATTGAAATTAAGAACGGTTCCGAATTCAAGCAGTAACATACCTCTAGGTACATACCGATGGTAGGTTACATTAAAAAGGGTACAGCGCAGGATATGCAATCTAAAAAACACATACACACATCTCAGGATTTACTTTCTTAAAAATAGAGGATTGAGATTTACATTAAATACATGTAACAATGGGGTTAGAAATTTCATTTAAAATTTTCGAACCTCCAATACGTACAGAAAGTGGAAATTAATAATGTGTTAAAAGACAGTTATTTACGGTGGCTATGAATATTTTTTTACTGAAGACTTAGCAGAATTTTACGACTTAAGTAATTAAAATATTTTTACTGCTTTTCCGATACTTCTTATTAATTAAATTCTCACATTTAATCACTGCTTATTAATTATTCATTAGCTGGTTGTAAATTAAAAAAGCATTTAAAAAATTGCTTTTAAAGGAAAAAGATTTACAAAATCATTAAAGTATGTTAATTAAAGAAAATAAAAACAAAGCTTTTTTGATTTATCTTGTTTTTCTAATTCGTATCGGCAGTAAAATTCTATTATTAGATAAAATATTATTTTATTACACTGAAAAATGCCCACAATCGTTAGTAATTTGATTTAAAGTTATGCATGTATTAATGTGTTTTTATCATATCTGAGACGGTTTAACATTGGTTTTATGAAGTGGTAAACGTTTAATAATTGTTTATGATTAAAATTAAATACAAATGTTAACCCCTCAGGCCTCGGGCCTATTTTGTCGGAAGGGCAAAATATTTCCGCTCTTCAATAAATTACAAATAAATTAAATATTTCTCCGAATTCATCCGAATATTCATCCGAAAACTAAAAACTGTTTTTGAAAGCGATGAAATACTCTTTCAATTTTTGTTTTTAAAAAATCAAACGGATTGACATTTATTTAAATTGAGTTGCAATTTATTGATGGTACACCAGTCGTGTAGGTTTTCAGATTATTCCGTACGCAATTATAGCCGTATGCACTTCTTATAATTTTATGAATCTTTAGGTCATCGGCAAAAAGCAAAACATTAATATCCAGAAAAATATCAACAATGTCATTAATATTAAATAAAATTGGGCCGATGTGTGATCCTTTTGGGACACCACTCGTGGCAATAAATTTATTTGATGAGGCAGATTTAATGTTAACTGTAAGTTTTCTGTTTTTAAGGTATCTAATTAATCATTTAAGAAGATTGCCTTTAATTCCTATTATTATTGGTTTCAAATATCAGAATAAGGTGTGGCATTTTATGAAATGCTTTTATAATATAAAAATATTATAAAAGCATTTCATAAAATAAATAAAAAATATTATTGATTAAATATACCGCCTCTAGCATTTAGAGATTCTAGTTACTACAAATTTGGTATTTGGTTGTCCACAAAATGGGTGTTACGGATATTCGCATCCGCATCCGCATCCGCAAATGCCAAAGCAAATTCAAGCCAAAGAATATTCGCATTAATTCAGAGATCTGCATCCGCATCGTTGCATCTTCGTTGGACGAAGATAGCAACTAGTACGAAGTTCGTTCGCTAACTGACCAATAGGAAGGCACACATTGGTGACAAGATCCCACAGGTTTTGTTTATCTTGTTTTAGTTATCGATGTGATTCCCATTGTGAATCAAATACAGTGTTTTTTCACAGTGTTTATCCAAGTTTTGTGCGTGGTTGATGAATATTTTGATGTAAATATTAAGTGAAAAAGTAATAAATTGTTATTCACCAGTTTTTAAACTTAATTTTTTTTTTTTTTTTCATTTTAAAGCTTATACTTACAATGCTAATAAGTAAGACTAAAAACTGTTTTAGTGTTGTTCTCAATATATGAATAAAATATATTAAAATTATATCGATTTTCATACTTAAAATTGAAAAATCTTTAAAAAATCTGAAATTCGCATCCGCATCCGCCTCCGCGGATGTCAAAGTTTTTGCATCCGATCCAACACTAGTCCACAACATGCGCTTTATTATTTGCAGGTTATGCGCAGATGACAAAATTCCGGGCACATTTGATAACAGCATATGCCCCGCCAACCAGAATTTTCTCCCTTTGCAAACATTTCAAGTAGTGTCAACAGTTCAGATGGCAGTAAGTTAATTGGAAATCTCACAACAGTCAATAAATTTTCCATGAATATGTTGACTCGATTAGAAATGTAATAATATCATCAGCTTTTAATTAATTTATCAAAATAATCTTAGAAAATGGTTATGGCACATACCTGTTTGTTGAATAACCAAATTCGGGCATTCTAATAATATCAATTAATTATTGAAGTTAACAAACTGCAGAAGTATTACAATCATGTTTTCAAAAAGTCGTTAGTTAAGTACGACCCGAAAGTGGTGCAATCTTAATTTGAGTCACAATTTAAATAAAAAAATGAAAATTAATTTAATAATATTTAATAACTGAAGAGGAAGATAACACTAATAGTCTAAACGAAAATAAGAAAAAGAACAAGACACAGAAAATAAAAATATAACGGTCGCAACTGGGACTCGAACGCAGACCTCTCATCTTACCGGAACAAATGCCTCTACCAATTCAGCTACTGAGACCACTTATTTAGATGTCATTTTTGTCAATCTCATATTTCAATTTCAGTATTACCAATATCATCTTCGACTAATATTTTTTATTTGAGAAAAAAAAAGTGAAAATAAATATTATAAGGTATTATATTTGCGGCACGTTTCAGAAAGAAAGATACTCTCGGTATCGACCTGGCCCCTAGCACACTCGATCGACAACGATCGATAGGATAACTATCGGTAACTTTTCATCGTTCCCTAGCATGACTGCAGATCGCCAACGAATAAGTGACAGTTCGCAATGACTAAGTGTCCTTAATAACTCAGGTACGGGGCATACGTCATTCCTATGTCTACCTACTTTAAATTATCGTGAAAACAAGCTTATGTACCCAAGTGGTTAACATATTCGATATCAACTGTTGTTTGTACGTTAGCGGTGTGCAGTTGTCCAAGGAAACGGTGAGAAGTTACCGATAGTTATCATATTTGTTTATTTTCTCATGTTCTCCATAAAACGGTTATACACCAATATATCATGGAGAAGATTATAAATTACAAAGTACACAAGGGAAGTTTTACTATTTTGAGACATGTGTTAAAAGATAGTTGCTGAGCTGTCAATCAATCCTTATCGATCGAGTATGCTAAGGGGCCTGGTATAATACCACCATTCAGAACTAAAATGTTGCTTGAGTTTTAGTCGTGTACATCTGAATAGCCAGATACTTCCCCACCTTCCACTTTACCGTCTCCTTCTCACCCCTACTTACCTAATCATACCCCAAACGGGTAAGCCACAGTCTCACTGTCTCCCTGAGCATTTGGGACCCTTGTGAGATATTCATATAAAAAAAGATTCCCTCAAGACCTCTTGTGTGATATTTAGATCAAAATTTTCGCAGGCCCCGATAATGTTCCTCCAATATTTTTATTAAAATGTATATCCATATTAACAATTCCATTAATAAATAATTTTAACCTCTCTCTAAAATCTGGAATTTTTCCTGATCAATGGAAGAATATCTTTTTAACGCCTATATTTAAAAAAAGGTGATAAAACTGACGTCTCAAATTATAGACCTATATGTATACAATCTGCAATTCCTAAATTATTTGAATCTATTTTATTAACGAAACTTAATAAGGAATTAATTAAAGTTATTACACCATTTCAACATGGATTCATTTCGGGAAGATCAACTCTAACAAACCTTTTGATTTATCAACATCATATAATTGAAACATTGAATAAACGATCTCAAACTGATTCAGTGTACACAGACTTTAGCAAGGAATTCGATAAGGTATCTCACAAAATTTTAATTCACAAACTAAAAGTTCTTGGTGTTTCTGGTAGCATGTTAAACTGGTATTAAAGTTACTTGTCATCTAGAAAAATTTGTGTAAAACTTTTAGATTGCACTTCTAAGCAATTTGTGGCTTCTAGCGGAGTTCCACAAGGTTCTCATTTGGGTCCTGTATTATTTTTAATATTTATCAATGATATTGTAAAAGTTTTTAATGGAGTAAACATACTCCTATTTGCCGATGATTTAAAAATTTACAAAACGATTACCTCCATCAATGATTGTAATGTCCTTCAATCCAATCTCGATCGTTTACAAAATTGGTGTAATCATAATGAACTGTTTTTAAATATTGATAAGTTTCAATTCATATATTTCTGTAGAAACAAAAATCCTATTATGTTTCATTATAGTACCAACAATATTTCTCTTGAAAAGATGTCTCATATCAAGGATCTGGGTATCGTATTTGATGAAAAATTAACGTTTGTTCCACACATTAATGAAGTTACTAATAAGGCTATGAAATGTTTAGGATTTATTTTAAGAACAGTCAAAGATTTTACGTCACTTTATTCATTTAAAATACTCTTCACTGCCTTAGTTAGAAGTAATTTAGAATACAATTCCACTTTATGGTTGCCATACTACAAAGCACATCAAGTAAAAATTGAGAGAGTTCAACATAAATTTTTAAGATTCATTAATTTCAAACTCTCCATACCCATTGAACAAATCAATTATGATATATTAATGAAACGACTAAATTTAACTGACTTATCTTGTAGAAGAGCCAAGAGCGATATGGTACTTTTATTTAAATTAGTAAATGGCACAATTGACGCACCTGACTTAACTAAACTAATAACATTCAGAGTACCAAATCGTAACACTAGGCTTCCAGAGCTGTTCTTTGTTTATCCTTCGAAAACTAACTATTTCATTAACTCCCCAATCCAAAGACTACATAGGCTTGGAAATAAATTTAGTTTAGTTGATATTTTCATTTATTCCTTACCAAAATTTATTTCTGAAATTTCAAAAATTCTGTTTCCCGTTTACTAAACAATGATGTAACATAATTTTATTATTGTTTATTTGTCTATTATTTTTGTATTATGATTGTTGTAAAAGCCATAAGGGCGTGAATAAATAAATAAAAAATAAAAATTGTAGCATTTTGTAATTCAACCAACTTCAAAAACTACTCCATAAAGCAGGCAGTACACAAATATACTTACTATAAACTAGGCAATACACAGACGTTTATAGCTGGGAATGGTAACACAGGTAATAATTAAGATAGTGTGGGAATAAAATCTCCTAAAACCCAATTTACTCATTGCGATCGTAGTTTTGAGCCCACTTAATATTACTCCAATTATTGGGTTAAATTCCTACAGAACAACACGAAAGGGCCGCATTACCAAACCGACATCCCGCCACAAGTTAGTGTTCAGCAAACCAAACAGCGTGGAATTAATACGAGGCTTAGAGCCCGGCACTATTTTACGATTTAAGCCTTTTGAATTCACGGCTAAGCGAACGATAAGAGTTAAACATTTCGGGATGAGCTTGTTACATCGTAAAAACAGATATTCTTTGTAATCTCCAGATTAAAAATAACGAAATAACGACATTATCAAACAACGCGGGGGTGGCCTTAATTATTAATTCTGAATTCAAATTTAAAAGAGTGTTCGAATTTCCATAAACAAATTAAAATAATGCGAACTTACAAAATATTCAAAAACCTTTTACTTTTTTTTAAATTGAAGCTGCAACATAAATATTTATAATGTAGATCTTTTCACTAAGCTTCAACGCGTGTTTATAGGTTATGTTTATAATTTTAATCAACGATTCCTGATAATAGTAATTTATTTTTGGGATATTTTGCCATATTGCGCTACACTTCTTTAAACTTAGACACCCTCCTTGATCGAGGGCAAGGCTCTCGACTAGCGATCCGGTGGCGCAAATAAATTTTATTTGATTAATTTGCGTTTTTCACAATGTTATTATTTTTAAACAATATATAGCATATCAGCAGCACGTTCCAGAGTAGAGGATACTCTCAGAATCGCCTACTGTTCAGAATTGAAACGTTGCTTGAAATGGCTTTAGGCGTCTTTGGTGACCAGATCTGAATAGCCAGGTACTTCCCCACCTTCCTCTTCCCCTCCCCGCTGCCTTCAGCCTCACAACATACCCAAATTTGGGACGCCATGATGGGATTAGACTCTCGTCACATTACTTGATAATCAGCGCCATTTTTAATTAGTTTTATCTTTTAATCAAATAAACAGGGTTGCCGATTCGCAGGGAATTCCCCAAACTCAGGGAATTTTTCAAGAATTGGGTATTTTGCTGGGAATAACTTTTTGGGGAAAATGCGGGGATTTTAGGCATTTCTTAATTATCCAAACATATTGAATATTCGGTGGAAGATTTCGTAGTTTATTTTATGGCAGCACTGGTATGGTAGCACGTATCGAAAGAAAGAAGGAGGAAGCTTGAATTTTAATCCTTCAAACATAATGCTAACCAAAAAATGCGTGATGTAGTCGTTAGTGATTAAAAGTAGGAAATTATTTTTCATCACTGTATGCTAAAATTCCTTTAAATATGTTGTTAATAGTCAAATTACTCGTATTTGTCACACCGTATGATTATATTGACTTATTTTTTCTACTAACTATACAATTTATCGGTACACTGTATTGAATATTTTTTATATATATAAGTTGGGTTATAGGGTTTTAGACTATTTTTTTATCTTGTAATATTATGTAAATAATAATATGTTTAAATCATGTTAATGTTCCAAATAAATCAATAAAAAATGCTAATTTCCAAAGAATATTGTATTATTTTTGAGGCAGAATTTTTAAGGAACTTGTCATTTTGCTCTCCCCAATTTGGGGATTTTGGACATTCGTTGCTGGTATTTTAGAACATAAGTATTGGCAACCCTGCAAATAAAAAGGGCGCCGATGATAGTTTGAAACAATCATACCAAACCTTGATCATATCAAAGTCGATAAAATACTTAAGTAGCTTTGACTCTAACAAACCAGAAAATATATGAAACTTGGTTAAAAAAAATCTACGGTTTTATCAAATGCAAACGCATTAAAAATCGTAATTGGTATACCGATGCCACGACCCTAGTGAATGCACTCAATGTGTCTAAATCCTAATGGTAGGAATATTATTTATAAACCTATCTCCGTTTTCGTACGGAGACAAGCATCAAAATGCTGATTGCGAAAGTTTTGTAGTGTTCATTCGACTCCTGAACATTTTGTAATTCAATCTGCCCAACTCAGAAGTTGTGCTGTTTGCATGTTTTAATATTTCAGGCGTTGCGCCAGTTCTCGATGCTGCATGCTGTGTCCAGCTGTGTCGCATCTGTGCTCAATAATTCAAAATAGTAATCCATTACGTTGGTAGAGAATGCAATGTCCATAAATATGTTTTTATTAACTTTATCAGGTCATGCTGTTTCCTGGGGGCTTTTCTCACTTTTATGGATGCTCTGCTGAGAGAAAGGATGCATATATGTGGTAAAACCATGTATGATCGTGTGAGACATGTGGAGATCCGAAAAGAACACAAGGCTGACGTGAGCGTAATAAGGGGATAACCAGCGGTGATTTTTCCATACAAACGTATTCCCTATTAAAATATTGTTTTTACATAAAATAGATATCAACTACTAACGTGTCGGTACTTTTTGTTTTTTTTTTTTTTGATAAGTTACTTTTTATAGAAGTTATGACCTTCCAAAAATCAATAAAATTGACTGGTTTAAACGCCGTCAAAAGACGTTCAGTATACAAACTAGACAATGTTTTTTTAAAAAAAGCAAAACGTACAGACATAGAATAGTTTTTCTTATGTAGTTGGTAAAAAAAAAATTGAAAATCAGTCCACTTTCGGAGGAGAAAAGTGGCGAATACAAAACCTCGATTTTAGTTTGGAATTAGTAGCCCGAGGTGCATTGTCCCTTTCGCTCAATATCCGGTGAAGTAAGAGCAACAGTGACAGAATCAGAGACAAAATCTATTTTTCAAATTTCTCCACGGAGAAACGTGCACGGTTAAACAAGCTTTTTGACCAATCAACGCATAGAAACCACCCGGTTTTAGTTTGGTTTCAGTTGCCTCGTCAGCGGAGCGTCTTAGAATCACATTGACCACACGCATCCACGACGTGCGATGTCTGTGGCCATTTTCATAGAAAATGTAAGGTTGCTAAGCATTGTTAGCTCCTCCGCCCACTGAGGCAACTGAAAACTCTCAACTGCCAACTGTCTTTGTATGACAATGTGATGGCCCGCACACTACACAATCACTCAAAAACCCGTTATCAATGGTAACGCAAGCGGTGACTCGCGACTCGCACCGCTGATTGCCGTGGCCGGCCGTTGCTAGTTGCCAGCTGTCAGCTGATTGTTCTTCATCTATGGTTAAACAAGCTTCAAGACATAGAAACTAGCCGGTTTCGTTTCAGTTGCCTCGTCAATTGACCACAAGCATCGCGATGAAAATGTAAGGTTGCTAAGCATTGTTAGGCGTAGCGATGCGTACGTACGTCGACCCGGTTTGATTCTACTTTTATACCCCCTCTTCCGGACTGAAGATTTTGATTATGATCTTGATTAAGTTTTGTGTGAAAAGCCTCGCAGCCATTCCCATCAATAGGTATGATATTCCGGACTAAAGATTTTGATTATCTCCGATAGAAAGATCAACCACCAAAAGAAGACGAAATAAAATATTATTTTTAAACCTTAAATGGCCACATTTTGCGTAAATATAGGAATAGATACCCACGGAGTAAAGATTCTTTCCTCCGTGGGTATTCCTATATTTTATATTTTAAGTGATTTCTTGATCATCTGAAGTTGCAACCAATCCAATATCAATTCCACCAAACTAAGAACCTTTCAACCTTTCACCCAAATTGGTTTCTAAATGGCGGAAGGGAGTTTTGTTTTATGAACCATTTTCAAAATACGACAAAGTTTATGTAACTTTCTTACTTCATACGGGGGAAGCGGATAATTGAGAGGGGAAAGATAAAGTGAAAATACCCATAAATATTCAATCAAGAAAATTGCATTTGGCTGCAGCGAAAAGAATGCAGACAGAAATCGTTTACTTAGGAGCTTTTTAAGCCCCGGACGACTCGATGTGAAACGGGGCGGTTTAGCGAACAGGGGGTGGGCTGGTTTACGATACAATTATTTTGCATTGTTGTCCCGTAGATTATTGTATACTTGAAAGGGGCGTTCGGCGAGAACTTTGTCATCTTCACTTTCATTGTTATTTTCCTTTATGCTGTAGTAAACATATTGTTTGTCAAATTTGTAATTTAAGTCAGCTAGAAAATTATCAAAAATACTACGACTTTTTTTAATGCGAATAACATATTTTTTATAAATGCATATTTTTTCGTCTCCCCGACATAAATACTCACTTTTCGTAATAATAAAACTAACTCAAACTCTTTAAATAAGAAATATTCCATATTAACCGTGAGGCCGGAGTACGACAAGTTTATCTTCTTTTTATATTTTTTATTTATGTATCTAAGTAAAGTTTTTTTACACGCGGTTTTTCGATGACTGTCTCACTAGGATACACCTGTGTCGAGACAGATATAGAGGTACATAATTGTATACACAATAGTTACACGAATATTATTAAGGTTAAACACATATTAATTTCTGTATAATCAAAGGGTACTTGAAAGTGTATGTTAATCCTATAAAGAGGGTGATCTTAGAAATGTGAGAAAAGATGATGCATAATTGATATTAAAATGATAGTTATATACGTTGGATTTACAAAATTCTCTTATTTTATTTAATTTATAGGTTTGGTCATGTGTAAATTGTTTTTCTTGTCTATGTGTAATGTGGTTTACAGATGTTTTCAATAGTGGGCCGTCCTGTACTAGTAATCCATTTCTTTGTCCGAAAGAGGTTTTAGCTAAAGGAGTTTGGAGAAGTTCTTTGTTTTTGGATCGGGTATTCTGTAACGTTTGTCTTGCTTTGTATAATGTTTTGTTATTTTGGTGTAAATTGATGAAGGTGGATCTTGCAAACAGCTGTTTTATGTACATAACATTGATAGTATTGAAGATCGTATCAGTGCTGATAGAAATAGGAAGTTTAAGGATTATTTTTATGATTAACTTTTGTGCTTTAATAATGGGGTCGAGGGCGTTAGAAGAAGCATTACCCCCAAGCTAAAATTCCGTATTCAATATGTGATTGACATAGTAATACACTGATTTTAAAAGTTTAAGGTCAAGGAAATTGCGTGTTTATTTGAAAAAGTGTATAGATTTACGTATTTTATTTGTAGTGTTGTGGATATGTTGTTTCCAATTTAGAAGTGTCAAAGGTTATTCCTAGATATTTGATATTGATCACTTGTTCTAGGCATGGGCAATCACAATTCTGGTTCAGAGGTGAATTTTTAAAGTTAGGTTTTGGTTTGACTTTGGGATATTGATGAGACTAAACAGTACGTATTTTGTTTTAGGTACATTTAGAGTAAGTGAGTTCGAGTCGAGCCAATGTTTTACCATTTGTATTCCTTCCTCCGCTTTGCCGTATACGGTGGGCCAGTCTTTCGATTGTAATAGTAGGACTGTTTCATCGGCGAAACTGACAATAATTGCATCAATATCTACATTACACAACTCATTGATATATATTAGGAAGAGTGTTGGACCTATAACGCTGCCTTGTGGGATACCATAACTAATTGGCAAATTATGATTCTTTGTGGTTCTGAGTTTAACGCATTGGGATCTGCCAGATAAGAATCTGGAGAGAAGGTCAAGTTCCGTATTCCTAAGACCCATATTGAACATTTTGCATTCTAATTTGGTGGGTAAGATTATTATATTATTATTTTTTGACAAAATATGTTGATTGTACATGGTAGATCCTGTATATTTTCTGCCTGTAGAGGTTAAATAAAACAATATAAAATATATAGATTTTAACGTAACCTATTTAACCAACAAAAATCATCACTTTTAATGACTTAGGAGGTTTTTTTTTTTTTTTTTTATAGAGAATACCTCACAAGAGTCCCAACTGCTCCCGTCTGGAGCCAGTGAGACTATGGCATCCCCCCCAATCGGGGTATGTTGTGAGGCTGAAGGAAAGTGGGGAAGGGAAGGATATAGGGAAGAGGAAGGTAGGAAAGAACCTGGCTATTCAGATCTAGTCACTAAACACGGCTAAAGCCATTATTAAGCAACGTTTCAATTCTGAATGGTGGTCTTACACCAGGGCGATACTGACAGTATCTTCCACTCTGGAACGTGCCGCAAATATAGTATATATTATTTTTATTAATTAATTGTGAAATAACACAAATTAATCAAATAAAATTTATTTGCGCACGCCGGGTTCGAACCCGCGACCTTCCGATTGGAAGTCAAGTGTCTTACCACAGGACCACGGACGGTCGTCGTGTTGAAGTCGTATGTTTTTGAGTTGTCCGGTCACCATAGTTATGTATTAGTGATCGAAGAACCGGTGGATATTTTAGCCATAAGTTATTGTAATAGTTTGTCTAGTCTGTTGTGAGAAGTAATATTGTAGAGACATATTGTAAATTTGTACAGCGGCCTTGATAGGATTTTCACAAAATTGGCGCTATACAAATCATCCAATTGTTATTATTATTATTAAAGGAATGCATAAAATTCAGCTTCAGCAAGCTTTCAATTGAACACAACACCTCACGACACCTTTTATAGTTGTATAACCAATCGTGGTTCTTAATCGAACTGAAGTTTTATCTTAGGTAAATATTGAAGTTATTCAAATAAGATGAATGATATGACCGAGTTGTCACTCGTTTGAAGATTATATTGCACTGAAGTTAAATAAACCGTTGAAATTCAAATAAAAAGAACAATGATACGACTGGGTTGTCACTCGATTGAAGATTATATTGCACCATTGAATTTCAAATAAATATAAGAATAATTTGACCGAGTTGTCACTCGATCGAAGATTATATTGCACTGAAGTTAAATAAACCATTGAAATTCAAATAAAAAGAACAATGGTACGACTGGGTTGTCACTCGTTTGAAGATTATATTGCACTGAAGATAAACCATTGAAATTCAAATAAAAAGAACAATGATACGACTGGGTTGTCACTCGATTGAAGATTATATTGCATTGAAGTTAAATAAACAATTGAAATTCAAATAAAAAGAACAATGGTACGACCGGGTTGTCACTCGATTGAAGATTATATTGCACTGAAGTTAAATAAACCATTGAAATTCAAATAAAAAGAAGAATGATTTGATCGAGTGGTAGCTCGTTTGAAAATTATATTGCACTGAAGTTAAATAAACAATTGAAAGAAGAAATCAATTTTCAATTAATGTTACTTTTTGGAGATTTTGTTATTGGTTTCTCTTCAGAACATAATTTTTAAGAAGAATCCAAAATTTCAGTCGGTTCGGCCCAACACAATCCGAGATAACGGATTTTAAAGTCCGAACCCAAGCCTCTCTTTATGCCCATGAAACTTTGACAAAGTATCCTTCTTTAGTCAATGCCATGAAATGATGAATTTTCAACGAATGTTACTTTTTTGGAGATTTTGTTATATTTTCGTGGCTATATGGCTCGGTCGGTCGGGGATTCCCCAACAACTGTTGCTTTATTTTCGTTCCGGGCTCTAATAGCTCGGTTAGGGTATCCCCTGAAATATTAATTGCGTGTCACCTGTATTATTCTCATTTCTTTCGTACATTATGATTGGCGAAGTGTGAAGTAACAATCTTAGAATTTTAACAATTGAGCAAGAGGCAACATAAGCTATAAATTTTGAGGATGTAATTTCCGAGTTTGCTGCAGTTAAGATAGAAAGAAAATATTTTATATTTTTAAGTAATTACAATTTGTTTATATGGGTAATATTAATTCTTCTCTCATTCTTATTTTGCCATGTCCAACTTTCAATTTCATACAACAATATGAAAGGATGTACAATAAAGCAATACTTAACTTGAGACTCTCATTGTATTGCCTATTTAAATTAATCGTATTTACGGTTATCGAATTTTTATTAATTTATAACAGTTTTCATTCTTGGGGTGGCATCACGTTATCCGCGCCGGGTGCCACCCAAGCTAGCTACGCCACTGGGTGTGAAATTGTAGTTTTTTTGTAACAACACTTTTCGTGGCCATTATGCCAAAGTTTTCTGATAGGTACAGGAGAAGAATGGATAATGCCTTACACCCATCGAGTTAAACTATATCAATGCTTACACCAGTATTATTTCACTTCGAAACTTTTGGTAGGTAGGTAAGCAATGAAGATTTTTTTTTTAATAACATTTTTACATACCACCTGTTCTTTTTTTAATGGTTGGGCAGATAATTATGTCGACGTTAACAATAAAGTCCGAAAACTGCAATTTTGTTTACCTTTTTTAGTTTTTACCCAAATAATCCTATCTTATGAAATCAATCAATAGGTAGAAAAATAAAACTTCTACTTAAAATAAAACGATTTTTTTAAATAGCGTGTTTTACATGCCGCGTATTGTTCTTCTAATTTTTTTGACGGATAATTATGTCAATGTTAACAAAGTGAGTACTAAAAAAAACCGCATTTAAATTTTTTTTTTCAATTTTTTGCCCATTTTAACCCCGAAGGACTTTGGGTTCTAGAGAATGAAACCTTGGTTCATTATCACATAATATTTCCATGTAAGAAGATATCTTAATATAAAGTACTCGTACATTTTCACTATTGAAATGAGAATATACCTACTTCCTACCAGGATGGCATTTATTCAGTTCCTACCTCTTAAAATAAAAAGTAAAATAGTGAAAATTCAAATGCATTTGTTTTGAAAACACAAGATTTGGAACTACTTTGGAAGCCAGTTGTATTTCGTGTACACAATATAATTTTTAAGTAAAAAGAAGGAATTTGACCATCTCGGAAGTACATAATATCGTTTTGTACATACATTTTATTGTGGCGATAATTTCCTTGGGATAATGCGGCGGAACCATATAACTGTATATGTATTGTGAATGTATCGTGTTCTCCTTCGAGAGATGCAGTGGTAAGTGATTGGTTATTCCTTTTCATTGCATTCCTTGTTTTTCCTACACATATTATCATACAATTCGGTCTCATTTCGTTTTTTGTATTTACAGTCCATACATACATAAATTAAATTTTACTTACCTGTGCAGGGTTCTAAATTTCACAATCCATACAAAAAAATATCTTACACAGAGGTCACCAATAAAGAAAACGTTATCAATGAGTGGGTTGCATGAATATTTATTTCGTAAAATACATTAATTTAGGTCATCATAGAGATCATTATCTTTGAATTGCGAATACTTCCTTACAAACTTTTTGTTTGCTTTTTTTAAGCTGTGTTAACGGAGATTTTTGCATAAATTACAATTACAACAATTCTGCTTAATATTTTTTTGCAACTTTACTGAAAGTTTTATCAAAAAGTGTTCATTGGCTTTACATCAAAAAATACAAAAATGTCATTCGAAAATTACAAGATTTTTTTTTTACATAGGCGACATGAAAAACAACCAATCAAAATTGTTGCAATTTAAACAAATGTGCAATATGATTATAAAAAATACAAAAGTTTTGTAATTCATTTTGACACACATTTTCAAAAACTTAAGCAGATTTTTTTCCAGCTCTTTAATATGTAAAGCCTAAATTAGTTTTGTTAAACTATAAAAACTCTTTGATCTGTTCAAATTGAACTTGTGAAGAAAAAATATAAAGTACTTAAGCCTTAATTTATCATTTCAAGGGGGTATTTCTCTACCCCTGAGTAAACTGCCGATTAATGCGACAAATCATGGAGTAGCGTATATCATCTGTTTCAGCACTGCTGAGTAATGCTACCCTTCAAGTAAATGTCTGTGATGAAGGATTAAAGTTACTTGTTGAAAAGTTACTAAATATTTTACTCAGAGGTGGTGAAATATCACCTAAGCATGCAAATTTGTTAGTCTCATCAAATTACATAGTAACAACATCACAAATAAAATTGAGGGGTCAGGTGGAAAAATTATTATTGAAAATTTCATCAATGCAGCTGCATACAAAAAAAAAATCTCTGATGATCACCAACCTACGATAGGAGAGGCAGATTAAAAAATAAAGCATTTTAACAATAAAGGTAGGGACAGACACGAAGCTCACATAAAAAGATACTGTGTTATAAAGTATCTTTTCTACCGACACCCTACGTTATAAAAGATTTCTTCCTACGGCAGGAGAGGGGGTCAGTTGAGAGAATATCATTTCTTTGTACTGGATATGTCAACTTTACGGCTCCGTGCATGCTCAGTAGATTCAAAATGACCCCCTCTCCAGTTTACGGCGGAGGGGGGTCGCATAACTTTTCTGATACAGCGCCGGTAGCGGTTACGAATAATAATGCTGATTAGCAGAGATTCAAACCGCGCTTATAACACATGATCTTTTTACGTCTGGCAGGTATGTATGGGATTGTATGGCGAGCGCTATTGTGTTATAAGTATCTTTTTGATGTGAGCTTCGTGTCTGTCGCTACCTTAAAGCAAAAATCTGTTTTCTAATGATACAAAACTATGTAACAATGAACTGTGGCACAATGAAAATTGAACAAATTTTTCAATCTGGAATTTATAAGTAAACACAACGATTTTGAGCTTGCAGTGCCACTTCCACCATGAGTTATGGTGCTATGAAATGTAATTATTTTCATTTGTCCAATATTATTCAAGTGTTCACCAAGAACAAGTGGCAAATTGGGCGAAGTTCATTTGTAAGCGCTAGGAATATTTTTTTATAAAAACAGCAGATTTAAAAAATCAAAATGTAACAATAAATATCACTCTCCGCAAGTTAAATAAAAATCTAGATCTTTGGTTTCATAAATAATAATTAATTGTTGTTACCTAAAATTATTTGTCATTTAACGTGAGTTGAAAGTGTCCCATAAAATTAACATTTTATACTTATGGATGAACTTATTTCTAAGTGGTCCAAGTGTATAAAACTTAAACATAATACATATGTAAATGCAATATAAAGTCAAACACAACATTTATTTATAATTCAAATAATATTAGCACATATTAAATATAATGAGAATTTTATTTTGTACATCAACAATTCTTTTGACTTCATTTCCACTTACAATAAAATAAAACTTATTCTATAAAATTTAAATAAAAGCAATTTTGACATTGGCAAAAAATGTTAAAAAATCAGATCAAATAACTAATCTATTTGGAGCATCGTTCTAACAAAGTAATTTTGATCTTAGAATAAATTTAATACTTGATTAGCTAAATTCTATAAAATTTGCATCCAACAAAACTATCAATGTTGAGTTATTGATGGAATAATGTTGGGCATATTATTACGCATCTTTTAAGATAGGGGTTATGGTAATGAAATTTTTTTAGGCTTATGGCAGGATTTTAAATGGATTGGGAGAGACTGCTTGAGGGATACCGTTTGGCTTCTCCAGCCGGACTCTCTCGACTCACTAACTCCCATCACTCATCACTCCTCGAAACACTAATTCCCGGAATCATACCCACTCCCCATACATTTGTTCTTCCCATGACTGCCTCTTCTGTGTAGAGTTAAGGCTCCGTCAAACAAAAGGCGTACTTACCGCGCGTCAAGGCGTTAAAACGTCCCGGATGTATAACGCTGCGTTGTGTTGTACTGAACACGTCAAAGCCGTTCAAATAGAAAGTACGCGACGTTACGGCGCTTTAGTACCGACGCCTTGACGCCGCTCCTGTTTGACGGAGCCTTTAATGTTTTTAAAAAATATGTTTCAAAATATTGATGATGTATTAGATGCTTGGAAAATCGGGCTCTAAGTCAAAAATATATCAATTTTAAATAGTAAAAACATATTGATATTTCTACGATCTAATTCCTTTTCTAGAACACATCTTAGCTCACCTAAATAACTTTCTTTTCAAGACCATCAAGTTAAGCACTATCACATTTCAAGCTTTACAATACTAAAACTTTGTTTACATTCATAATAATTTAAGTCACTAATAAAGACACCTACTGAAAAGAAATGCATTAATACTGAGAAAATATTTCATGTGGAATGACACAAAATAAATTCAGTTTTTTTTTTTTTTCATTTTAATTTTTATGTAATAAATTAATTCCACCTTATTTTTATTCTTATCCAAGTTCAAACATCGTAGCAAGCTTCAGCAATAAAATATCACATTTATAATAATTCGAATATCTAATTTAATTCCTTATATTGCCACCACAAACACGAAATCAAATTTCAGTGACAATATAAATTGAACTTTGGATTTGGGTCCAAAACTTCTTGTTCACAATAATAACTAAAGGTGTGAATTATATTTTAAAAAAAAGACACTAGTGCAATCGTTAAATCAATGGCTAAGCGTTAATTAGTGTAGTTCTCAGTTGTAGGCACCTCCTTTCACTCCGGAAAACAGTAATACTCTGTCCTAATTCATCTGAAGTAATTAATCTACAAGCAATGACTTTATCACATTGAAAATAGCGTTTACTAATAAAACTTAAACCTACAACATATTTGGTAACTGTTTACTCGTTATTATTGTAACCAAACATTGTAACCAACAAATGTAATATTTTTTTGCAAACACCACACAAAATCTGTGTTTTGGTGTGAAGCCTATTTTCGTTGTGAATTTTATGTGTTTTAAAAGTTTGTAATTATAATTGGGAAAATGTTGCTTGTGCAATGATGAAGGAGTTAACTAGCAGAGGATTGAGTTTATTAGGAACCCAATGCTCTGATTCTAAATGAGGATCCCTCACTAACAATTTAAGAAGAAATTGACTGTTTCAACTCAGTATTTTATTTACTTGATTATGTAATATCTTCTCCAGACACTCCTTTTTCCTTCTATCCTCTCCACAAGTTCAACTCATCTAATCGTCCCTTTCAAGCAATTTTTATAACCTCTCACCGGGGCGATACAGAGAGCACATTTTAGACCTCCCACTACAGAGTGAACGAGAAACAGAGTTTGGGTAGGAATATCACTCGTTTTCAAGTTTCCTAAATTGCTTTCCAATAAAGCAATATTTATTTATAATCTCTTTTAATTTCTTTCTAGCTTGCTCTGATTTTCTACTTACTATAAATCTATATAATTCAATGAAATAAATGATTTTAAAATAAACAGTTGTTTTAAAACCTTCCGCATTTTTATAATACAATTTATGGTTATTGAATGTTTTTGTATGTTTCACTGCCTGCAATTTCACAGTGCATGTCTTGCCATTATAAAAAAACTTTTTAATGTTTTTTTATTTGTCACAACATGACAACAAAAAAAGGCGGTTTAAAATAAGGTGGACTGTTGAATCTAATCCAAGTTCTATGACAGGGAGTATAACATTCAATAAGGTATTTATACTTTATTTTATTGCTTAAAATAATTAAGCAAAAAATTATGATTATTACGGCATTTTTATGTTGATGAATAATTTTTTCACAGCGTGTCAAAGTTGACAGTAGTGCTTTCTTATTTGTTGACATGCATATATAGCGTCGTTGCCAACCATGGGCCGTTTTGGTTTTGTCAGTTTTGAACATTTTTGAAATCAATAAATTTGAATGAAAACATAAAAAACAAACATTTTTAGTAGGATGATTAAAATCAGAAAAATGATTTTTAAATATTCCATACATTTTTCAACAGAATCCCTCGTTTGTGAAAATGCCCTATTGCCCTATTCATAACCAACTCACAGTAATACGTTTCATAAATTAATATTTTCCAATAATTATTAAGTAAGGCTAATTAAAAATAATTTCATAGAAGAATTATTTAAATCCACAATTCTTGTCAAAGGTAAAAATAGTGTTTTTACCTATATGTATTACAAATTAAATCTTCATGATTTTTTAAGCATAAGAAATTTAACATCTCACAAATTATTATTTTATTTTTATACAAGCATTCAAATTAAATAATTATTAATATGTGATTAAAATATGGATCATTATTTTACGGTTAATTTTAAGAGTAATTTGATATTCAATTAGGTATGTATTAAATTATTTATAATATTCAATATAAGTCACATTTGAATTTAGCATTTTTAAATGAACCCTGTATTTAAATTTATAAAGAGGTTGCTACATCCCAGAGAAAAAAAAACTAGTATTAATTAATAAGGGATGTGAAAAATGGTAAGTAGGGGTAAAATGAACGGACACACTAAAATCAATAACAATAATCAATAGTTTTTTACAAACTATACAAGCAGAGCTACCAACAAGATAATAGGAATGTGGAATATCACTAGCCAACTGTAGAATATTTAAATTACAATATTAAATCTCAATAGTAACAATAATAGCAATAAAATAAATAATACTTCATCTAAGCTACAAACAAAAAAGAATAGGAGGGATTTTCTTGTACTAAAAAAATTCACCTATGATTCTTTATTTGCGGAATTATTCAAAAAAATTTCGCTGCTGGCGACACCAGCGAGACATTCTTTTTTCAAATTTTCTGCAAAGCTGTCGCCTCTACCATCTTCAGGCTGTTTTTCAAAGCTTTGATGTTTTAAAATGGCCACCTTATCCCCAACTGTAATTTTGTTGTCATTGTTCAAAGACACGTTTTGTTGTTTATTAGCAATGTCTGTGGACATTTTGTCGGTTTGCCCGGGAAGTTGGACATCTTTGTCTGCAGTGTCTGTGCCGGAATCGTTCTCCTTGATTTCGGTCTGGACGGATTCGGATTTCTCGGTTTCTTGAGACAATTTTTGCTTAAAATTATTATTTTGTACTGTGAGAGAGAGGGAACAAGGCCTAGAGGCTGTTTTATGATACGGCCAATTCCCAGATGATTCGCCCTGATAAAGAAAACATACAAATAACAGAATTAAATATTTTTAATTGTTAGCCATTTCAAGAAAATTTTAATTCTAATGGGGAGCAACAGGGATACTGAGAATATCTTCCTTGTGTTGTGGGTATATACTTACTTGAGGCGTATGAACGGCACTTATTTCTGTCTGGGTAGAAATGCCACCACAATCTTGCTGTGCTAGCCCGGTGTGCTTATTGGACACAAACTGAAGAATATCCCTCATGGAACCTTGCAGCTGTTGAACCTGAAAACATTACATAATATTATACCTATATTATTACAAGTAGCCCAATTAGAATTGAAGCGACCAACTCGTACTTAGGATTGGGTATATTAGGACTTGTGACAGTGAGTTCTTTGCAAAAGGTCATTGAGAAACAGTCTTGCTTACTCCTGCTTACTGTGCGAAAAAGAGACAACAAGTGTAGATCGTCAGTTGATTTGTCTGACATCTCCGAAAAATCTAAATTTGAGTTAAGTATGCAGTTATTTGTAAAAGTGTACCTTTTATCTGGTACAATACTCAGATTACTCATAAACACCACCAAATCAATTACAATGCAGAAAAACTTGTAGTGAATTAAACAAAATGTTGATGTTTTCTTGGTCAATAGTTAAATATTTGAAAATTTCATACTAACCGTTATGCCTCCCGGTTTTATTTTATAGCACATAATATTTAACTTATAAAACTTAGTATTAGCAGATGTCTGACTAATCAACTGAATGATCAATATACGTTGATTGAATTTGAATATTCAAAAAATTTTTACAGTTATTAAAAATGTTTTACAGTGAGTTCTTGTATTATTTTTTTTTTTTTTTTAAAAGAAAGACAAACATTCCCAGGTTACGAATAACCCAACAACATTTGAAAATCTCCTACTACCACCACACTAAGCGGAAGATGTTGCTTGTGTTGTGATGGAGGACTTAGCCAGCCGAGGAATCGAACACGGAACGCTTGGGTGGGACCCAAACGCGATGCCCACTGAACTACTGATTAAAAATTAACATTTTTCAATTTAATTGAAATTCTCTTCTGAAGTCAAAGAACACATTTGAAACAAGCTGTATGCAAGCACATTAATATTCGCTGCACTGCGAAGATTGAGATTTTTAGAGGCTAGACTTTGAACTTTGAACCACACGCGGAACACCCGCGTCTGTCATTCTGTCCCGCTCACAATAAGCTCACGCACACTTACAATACATGCGAATGCGAAATGTGCGAATGAGACAACGCTCAAATTTACCTACAGAAATCGCTCGAAAAGGGGTTTATGGAGAATACACTATTCTACACCAAAACTTTCACAAAATTGAAATTTTAAAAAAATATATATTTTTTAGAAAGAAGAAGCTACGTCGGTAGCTTTTTATAATTTTATAATTCTTTATGAGAGTTGAGTTAGCAGCACTTTTTCCTTAAATAATATTTTTTGATAAATCGTACATGTTTGACAGTGAATGTTTACGTTAATACGAAACACATCGAAAATTCGAAAACATACCGACACAGTTTTCACCTTCTAGAAGGCAGTATAAAAAAAATATATTCATTTTGTGCAATTTTCGATGTAGAAAAGTGTTTTTTCCCGGGCGTCCTTTTTGTATGGGCCGAAAAGCAGACTTTCTTAACACTTTTACAGTGGTAAACAATAAACATTTTTAATCTCAAGTGACCTTCTAGGTAAGTATTGTCCTGCATATTATCTGCCTGTGTAGAATATAAATAAATAATCATATTTGTACAGTTTACTGCAGCATCAAATGCATTAATATATGTAGTTCTGTATTAGTGATCGACAAACCGGTGGATGCAATCTGTTAGCCATAAGTTGTTATAATAGTTTGTCTAGTCTGTAGTTAGTAATAAGATGGAGAACTGTAGAAATATATCATACATTTGAGATAATTTTACACAAAAATGGCGATATACGAATCATCTAAATATTATTATTATTATAGACCTGAGTCAGCATATTGAGTACGGATCCCCTGTGTGTAGTCATTTTTATGTTGATCACAGAAATTCCATACAGAAAGAACTGTGCACGAAGCCAGAGCCGACCAATAACAAATTATAGCTGCTTTGATATCAGTAATACACACCTGAGCTTGCAGCATGCTACATGTCTGTGTTAATTCTCTAACCGCAGCATCCTTGTTGGACCTCTTCTCTTCTTTATCAGTGGTAAAGGATAGAATGTCTTTGGGACAGCTGTCACCTTCTGTAAACAAAATAACCAGTGTTTTAACAAACCATCTAATTTCCAAGCACATTTAACCTCTTGTAGGCCGCTGTCCCCCCAGGCGGGTCCGGATTTTTGAAGCGATTTTGCCCCTTATGTATAAAGAAATTGTATGAAGGACAAGGTCAGAATCGCTTGGGCCATTCTCATTCTTGACATTACGAATTACTGGATAGCATTTAGCCACTCTGAATAATTCATATTAATTGCTAACGACACGCCGAGCACCAAAGATGGCGGACAAAATGGCTGCCGCTTGATAATATGAATGCTGTCATATTCGAAGTCTATATTTATTCATTGTTTTTTATATAAATCCATTGTGGAAAGCATAGATTTGAGTGATTATTAGGAAGTTCGTTTTATCTACATTATTTTGATGTAATTTTTGTATTATATCACATTGAATTATATATCACATCAAAAATTGAATTCGTAAGAAAGGTGAGAAATGTCAAATATTTTACGTCGTATTGAAAAAATATATTTTTTGTATGCTGGCTTTCAACAAGTTATTTAAGCTTAGTAATTAGAGCGAGCGATGCTATTGGTTAAATTTCACCCCACCGCTCAGATGTGATCCCTGGAGGGGATGTCACAGCTGGGATGACCGATATAAGGTCATGTGTTAACTCTAAAGGGTAGTTGCTCTCCGGTTCTTACCTCTCATCTTCAGGTATAACTCTGGTAGGACTGAAATGGTTTCAGCTAACCCAGAGTGAATCTTATATGTACTCGTTGAAAGCTTTTTAGTAAAAGATTAAACGAAGGTTAACCTCTTGAATGCCAGGTGTTTTTGGAAAAAATCGCGCGAAATTATCTTCCCGGCTTTTGCTCAAATATCGTATAAAAACAATGGAATTGTTTTTTTTTGTGATTGTTTTCTGTTTGCCAGATAATGTACCTTATTTTTCATATATATTTCATGATAATAACGTTACAAGTTTTCCCAGAATAGCTATTTTTAACAAAAAAATGTGAAAATATTTCTCATTCGACAAAAAAATTTAAATAAAATATATTCATACGAAAATGATAATTTTTTTTTATTTCTCTACAAACCTGAATAGACACCCTACATGAAAAAAACCAATTCAAAGGTGTTTTCGAAGAAGTAACGACATAAATACTTGTTTGAAAATGAAATGACAGTTGAAAACCGTTTGTAAAAGTGACGCCAAGTTGACCATAGATATTTATTATAAATTATTCAGATGGGTTGGCGCTATGCGGATTTTTGCTATGTCAAGACCGAGAACGGCGCAAGCGATTCTGACTTTGTTCTTCATACAACTTCTTTATACATAAGGAACAAAATCGCTTCAAAAAATTTTTTTTTTTAAATTTCGACCCGCGGCCACCGGTGGGCGAACGGCAGTCGAGAGGTTAAGGGAACAAATAAGTTTAACTTTGGGAGTGAACCCATACTAGAAAATATATGGTACCCAAAATAAAGACTAATTGTGTTCACCGTTAAAATTAAGCATTTTATTTAATTATCCCGCCACAGAATGTATTTACAAAGTATGTTTTAATTCATAAAAATCTCCTACTTACAACTACCCAAATTTGGGTGGCTATCGTTCAAGCTCTTATAGCATTAGCAGTGCTACCCAAATTTGGGTAGCTATCGCTCAAGGGATTTTGAGGTGCTACCCACATTTGAGTAGCTATCGCTTGTGAGTGGTTAATTATTCAAAAATGTCACCTTTCCCACAGCTGACCTCCATGGCTGATATTTTTTTCCACAGAGCATTGATAGCCTGCATCTGCAGCTGTTGAATCTTTCTCTCGCTGTCCAGGGCCGCCTTTGTTGCCTCCATATCACAAGATAGTTTCCTGAAACAGACAAATTTTTACACAAATTGTCTTTGAAATCAATCTGGCCTTTGTGGCCGAGCTGTTAAGTTTGTTGAATTTTAATATAGAGGTTACAGTACAGTCTTCCTCTTCCCCATTTCCTTAGCTTTTCCCCATTTTGTTATCCGCTTGTTGTACACCATGACCAATCGCGGCACCCATCGTGCCGACACCTTTCTCACACTTAACTCATCAGGTTAAGTATTGATTGCCGTTCTGTACGTCACGCCTAAAGCAAACCAAAATGACAAATTCAATTTTGGTGTACACCTGTACACCAAAATTGAATTTTTTGAACTAGTATCTCATGGTTGTCATAGATGGTGAAGGGTCTTCAGAGACAGTATCCAACTTTGCTTTTATTTCATTGCATGTTTTTCCATCCAAAAATAAAAAGCAAATTACATATCGATGTTGCTCTTTTTCCATTTTATTGAGAAACTGGCTGCCAAATAAAAACTAACCTATGAATCAGTATGAAATGTAGCATGGTATCGTTTGACAGATGGCAGTATACAACGGTAATATCTATTTCCCTCAGCTACACCTTCTTCTACTCGAGCCCGTTCGTGTTCGTTCAACGGACGTTGGCTATCATGTTGGCTATGCGGACTTTGTTTACTGCGGCCCGGAACAGCTCTACAGTAGACTGGCCAAACACTGTCAGCTACACCACCTGTCTTCAAACACGGATACTTTTTGATCAACCCTCTTATTAGTTAAAAAAACATTATTTCTATCTAATCCCACGGTAACGATAAGTTAGTTAGAAGAATTAGAAAATAAACCCATGACTCACTCAATATACTGGCGTGCTCGCATGGTCTGTATGGAATGCATGATGCTGCCGGTCTTCTGATTGAGGTTCCGCGTCCGGTAGCCTCGCCACAGCTTCTGTATGGTCACGGCGGCTCCGTCGGGCGTCTTCACCTTCTTGCCACCCGTCTTGTTAGTGGTGCTAGTAGCCACACCCTCCGAGGAACCACTTTCGGACACGGATTGCTTTTTACGTCTGAAATTTATTTATTATATTCATTGAAATCACTAGATCTTACAGGATAATGACAAATAACTCCAAATCTTATGGAAATGAAACTCGAACTTCTCATGTATAATCTGTTAATACCTCTGATAAGCTGCATCCTTTATAGACTGCAACTTCTCTACACACATTTCACTGTCTTCATCTGAACTATTCGCTCCAAGGGTATCAGGGGGCGTAACCTAAAAAAATGAAAATTGTTAAAACAAAAACAAAAAAAATTAAAATTTTTAAAAACTTTATCTAATACCCCTTATTAGGGGCCGGGGCGGTGCATTTGCAGTGTTGAGAATTGTACCGTGTCGATTTTTAATTTTAATTTTGCTTTCGGATATTAACCTCTATGTACTAGGCTAGTTAAACACAAAAATAAAAATGTCACTTTATCAAGTATGATATTGTCAACGTGTTGGATTTAACAAAAACATCTTTTTATTTATTGTAGTTTCTTGCCGTCCAGTAGAGGTTAAAAACATATTAATACCAAATTTGAACGGGTAGCACATTATAAGCATTGATAAAAAAAATAATACAGTTAGAACTTTGCAATCACACCAAAAAGATGGCAGTTAAAAATATGCAAACTAATACATTGAAGATAATATTAGTAATTCAAAAATGGAAGCATGAGATTAATAAAAATGAAGGTGTGTAATTAGGTGGCAATAGCTCCATTGCTAAAGACGCCGGTCCCTAGTGTAGCCATTGCGCCTGGCACGTTTGAAACAATAAATCAAAACCCCCATGGAGAGTCCGAGGTCTAATAACAAGAAAGTTCTTCTTTCACAAAATATAATATAAATGTGATAAATTTACGAGAAGGATTTATACATTTTTTTTATGAATGCAAAAATTCAATATATAGAAAGTAGAAAACTTCATTTTGGGCCGCAAATAATCTTCAATTGGGCCGCAGGTTGGACATGCCTGGACTTAGAGGATCTGGATTCAAGTCCTAGTTTCGAGTGTTACCATTTTAGAGTTTGTTGTTTAAGTGCGTTACTGGATGAGTAGAGCTAATCAGCAGTTTACTCAGAGGTGATGAAATACCCCTTTAAAGAATTATTAATACTAAATACCTGAACTTCCATTTGACTTGAGAGAGTGCCGACAGTTTTGTTACAGCCATTATTCTTTTTGGTTGCGAGGTTAGAATTTCCACCAGGGGTGGCGTGGAGAGATTGGTTGTATAGGTTCTTGGCAGATTGCATTTCTTCATTGTTTTGCTGAGGCAGACGGGAAGAAAAACTTCCTGAAAACAAAAAATTCAAAAAGATTAATAAGTATATATTTTTCAAATTAATTAAACCCTTTTCTGAAATTAATTAAAAGTTTTAAAAAACTAACACAGTCAGTGGCTGAGTTGGCATTTGGGTCCCACCCAGGCATCCCATGTTCAATTCCTCGGCTGGCTAAGTCCTTTATCGCAACACAAGCAACATTTTCCGCATACTGTAGTGGTAGTAGGAGATTTTCTAACATTGTCAGGTTATTCGTAACCCGGAAATGTTTGTCTTTCTTTAAAAAAAAAAAACTAACTAACTAATCATCACTCATTTTTTCCCACAGGGGTAGGCACACACTTTTTGTGTCATTCGCATTCATGCATCATGTCATACATACTCTGTGTGATATGATGTTTGAATGACTGACTCTGACTCAAGTATCTGATTCACTCAATCGTGTCACATCGTCCTCGGGCATCCCTGACTTCTTCTACCGTTCACAATTGCGTCATATATTCTCATTACACTCCTTTCTTCGTTCATTCCCTCTACATGCCCAAATAATCTGAGGAACTCTTTCTTAATCTTACTCATTACGCTTACATCACCCTTGCATTCTTTGCGGACCTATACACTGGGGATTACCACACATATGCCTTTATAGGAATTTAATTTCTACAGCATCACTTCCAACAGCTGGCTTCGCTTCTTTGGAATTTATTTATTTTTATTTATATATTACAAAAAATAAAATACAAAATGATCCTTTGTCTGTCCAACTGGGAAGGATTCCCGTTTCAGGACAGCCAAATTGTGTATTTAGTACATATTCTTACAATGGAATGGCGATTCTGTCAAGACAACTTTTGAGAACATTAGTAGTTGCATTTGTAATGACGGGATTGTTTCATTTTCCTTGAAAGAATCGCCAAGATGTAATTATTTTACCAGGGTCATTTTGGATAACATTAGTAATTTCATACAGAACAGATGAATGGTTTCTTTCGGGAGATAACAAGTCTGAGATTCTTTCCAGGGCATTTTGGAGAACATTTACAATTGCATAGTTAGAATTTCCACATTTATAAGCTAGTATAAGACATAATATTATGAATCCTAAAGTACTATATTTTTTTTGAAATTCCTAAGATATTGAAATTACACATTACTAAACCAGAATATATCCCGTATGACACATGAATTTCCAATTTATTAATATAGAGGATTTCAAAACTTAAATTTTTGAAATGGCTAGTCGTTATTTTACAGTAATAGAAAAAAAACTGCTCAAAAGATACATAAATTTAAATTTAAATATTAAATATTAACAACAATGGAGATCAAGTTATTAGGAACCAAAATAATTATTTTTAAAATTGAAATAAGGAATGTTAAATTACAATTAAAACTAAAAAGAAATATGAAAATGCGCACATAAGAGAAACCTAATTATTAAAACTTTCATACCTAATTTCTGGGTACGGTTTATTACCATTTTACAAAATAAAACCACAGCTTAAAAATTCAATTAGTAAGTCAAAATACAGATTTAAATGATTTATTTATTTAAGACTAAAGTTTTTTTTACGATCCTTTAATTTTGAAATATAATTTAAAGAAATTATTATAAATAATATATGTATATTTTGTTCACTGTCGACCGTAATCATGGACTGTATTTATTTGATCAGAAAACCTGTCAACCTAAGATATTTAGTACAAATATTCATAGTTATTTTATTGATTAACGTTGCTATGGTTCTAACGAAACATGCAAATATGCCATGATAAGATATAATAAATATTGTAAATTACATATTATTATACAAAACAAATATTTGATTGTGTTAGTAAATAACATCTGGGCTGGAGTCTCCAAAATATTTAACATCTCAGGCCTCGGGCATACTCTGTCAGAAGGTCAGGAAATTTCCACTGTGCAATAAAATCCAAATAAATTGAATATTTCTGAATGTATGCGAAAATTAAAAAATGTCTTTGAAATGCGTTAAAACAGGCTTTCAAAATGATATACATAATTAGAAATAAACATGTAATTTTTTAAATATTTTAGCAAACTTTGAAAAGTTTTAATATTGGCTCACTTTACGTTTTTTCTAGCTAAAATCATTAATAATGAAAAAAAAAATGTATTATAAATGTTATTCATTTCATAAAAATACTATTGATAAAAATTTTACAAACTTTCATAATTTTGTCGCAAATTGCAATCGGAAACTTTGGTTTCATGGAGGTGCCAATTTAAATTTTTCTGTGGTTTTTAACTTCCAAATTTCAATGTATGGTGTTTTCTCTTTCTAACATTGTTTAGATCATATTTCTCACCATGACAGTAAGGAAGATAAAGCGATTTTTATGAGACCTATGTGAGCTGTTTCTAAAAGCGAATAAATTAGCCTGAACCTGCTTAATGCTTATTAAACCAAATACATAACAAAGTGGCTAAAGAAGGAGATAGCGTAACACGGCAAAACACCCCAAAAATAAATAACAAAAATACTTTTGGCCGTGAAAATCTAACATATCCAAATACATAACAGTCTATATTTAGCACATCAAATAATATCTCTCACAAGAATAGGAATGCCAAGTCTGTTTTACCATTTTTTCTTAGAAACACTAACATTCCCGGGTTATGAATAACCTGCCAATATTTGAAAGTCTCCTACAACCATCCCACGGAAGTACCCACGATGCCTTGGTGGAAACCCGTTAACTCAGCCAGCGACCGGTCAATATCTGTTACAATGAATCCTGCTCAAGAGGAACTAGCAGCTTGGTTCAATCGGGGAGAAATTTGTGACATAAAATAAAATATTATTACCTTTACGTTGCTCGGCACAGTTTCGTAATTTCGGACTAGACATTGCACTTCTAGAAAGTTGTGGGGACCCTAAAAACACAAAATATTATAGGAATTTATTTAAACAAACATAAAATTCAGAACAAAAATTCTGATTCATGTATTTAAAAAAGATGCAAAATCCCGCAGGATTACAGCAATATTTGATCATGCAGATTTGCGGGATTTTCATGTGCGGGATTTGAGGGATTGAAAAAAAAACTAAATTTACTATTTATCAAAGACGTGATTTGGTGACAGTCCCACCAACAGGTGTGGAAGCATATAAAGCGTTTTCAGTTGCTGGGCTTCTATACACAAATAATATCCTTTCGTGGAAGGATGACAGGACTCTCTATATTTTTTACGGTCTTGATTTTTATCAGTCTTCAATAGTTCAGCAAAGACGATTGATCTCAAATGAAAATATGAAAAGTCATCTTAAATGACCTACAATGTTACCTTTTTAATGTATTTTTTATAGACTACTAGTATCAAAGATAATTGATAACAAATAATAAAAAAAAATCAGGAAATGTTGGTAATACTTCAATCCCGCAAATCCCACCATATCCCACAGGATATGAAAATTATATCCTGCAATCCCGCGAGGTCTGATTAAGGTGTAGGATTTGCAAACCCTAATTAAATTAGATGACTTCACATTTATCATACGTATATGAATCATGAAAAACATACCTTTATTATTTTTCATATTTGTGGGCACAGCTCCTTTTGCCGGAGGACCATTTGTCTTCTGAGCCGCCACTTTATTTCTGTTTCCAGAACAATTCAAAACTGGCAAATCCGAGTGCGAATTTGAATGCGGGCTCGCAATGGCCATGTTGGGAATAAAGGACTGAACCTGATTCACAATGGATTGGTGATTGTTCATAACCATCGGACTCTGGGAATGGTTTGAGTGATTGGCAGTATTAGAGTGGTTGTACACTTGAGTCGCTGTTCCCGTCGGCCTCCGCTGGTTCATCATGAGACACTGGGCAGCGGGGTTGATGATCAGAGAGGGTTGGGCCACAAATAGAGGACCCTGGTAGTCGGGGCTCATCAAAGAATCGGGAACGGGGACCATCTTGGAGGCGGCTTCTAGTGGCTGATTGAGAGCCTTATTGGAATCCATATTAGCTGGAAAAAATTCACATTTACTGGAAAAATAATTATTATTGGGTTATTATTGATAAAAATAACCAATTAAATTGCAATAGAAAAAAATGCACAACACCTTTCACTTGCAAATAGGTATGGTAAATGAGACTATAATATTCTTGCTAAAACATTCAAGCAAAGCTAGGACTGTTTGACGGCCTCCGTGGTCGAGGGGTATGGCTCTTGACTAGCAATCCAGAGGTTGCGGGTTCAAATCCCGGAGTGCGCAACAAAATTTTATTTGATTAAGTTGTGTGATTTCACAATTTATTAATTAAAAATAATATGAAATATATTTGAGGCACATTCCAAAGTGGAAGAAATTTTCAGTATTGCTCTGGTGTAGGACCACCATTCAGAATTGAAACTGGAATTGAAATGGCTTTAGCCATGTTTGGTGGCCAGATCTGAACAGTCAGACACTTCTCCACCTTTCTCTTCCCATCTCCTTCCCCTCTCCGCTACCTTCAGCCGCACAACATATCAAAACCCAATTGGGAATGCCGTAGTCTCTCTGGCTCAAAATAATTAGGAGCGGTTAGTTTAAAAAAAAAGGACCGGGATGAAGAGTAGAGCTTTTTTAGAGTGGTAGAAAATTAAATAATGCACATATTAAAGGTATATAATAATACTTACAGTCAACCTTTATTTCTTTGATCTCCTCTTTCGCCAGCTCGATTTCTTTCATTGCCTTCGCCACGGCGATCTTCTCGCTGATCCTGTTGCTCTCCACCGGCTCGGGGTTGAGCAGAGCGCTCACGGCCGACGAGTCGAAGCTCTGACTCATGGCGGGACTCATTTCCCCGATGACGCGACCGTGTAGCGACTTGGCGACAGGTGTGAGACTGTGGTTGGACAGAATCTCTCCCGAGAAGCTTGCCGACATCTGGTTGGAGTGCTGGCTGATCAGGGAGGTGTGGTGCTTGTTGGATAGAGCCGAGTGATAACTGCTGGACATGGCACGATCGGGGGATTTACTGACCATTCGGCCTGCGATTCGAGCTGGAATGAAAACAATTTAATTGTAGTGAAATTTCAATTGATCGTTACTCATATAATCGTTTACGTGTCATTTATTTCTTCCAGTCCAGTAATTTCATACATACAAAACTCGCAAAAATTGATTGCATCGATCGTTCCTCTATGCATCATTTTAACGCATTAATCGTTTATCCCCTCAGGCCTCGACCATATTTTGTCAGAGGGTCAAAATAAATTCTATTTTACAATAAAATCCAAATAAATGGTATATTTCTGATTGTATCCGAAAACTAAAAACTTGATAAATAGAAATAAACATATAATTTTTTAAATATAAAAATTTTGAATGCAAACATAAAAAGATTTAAAAATGGCTCACCTTACGTTTTTTCTAACTAAAATTACTGATTACGAAAAAATATAAAATCACAAACCTACAAATTTTTTTAAATTATCACATCACTTTTTTGTCGTTCCATGTAAAAATAATTAATATAAAATTCCCAAAGTTTCATTAATTTTTTTTAAATATTTGATCCAAATTTTGGTTTCATAAAGGTCTACATTTTAATTCTTTTGTGGTTTACTTTTATATTTCAATATAAAGTGTGGTGTGTTCTCTTTCTAACAACGATTTATGTGAGACCCATATGAGTTGTTCCGAAAAGCGAACAAATTAACCCGACGGGTTAAAAATGAACCATCCGGTGAAAAAAGTGCTTCAAGAAAGATTAAAAATTGACAAAATGTAAAAAATTTCGCTGAAATCACATAGATGTAACTAACAATAAAAACTAAATGTACAAGCATTAGGGGTAAAAACCTAAAGAGTTATAATGTAATATAGAAACTATAAAAAAATATATATGCAGTTAGAAATAGTTTGTAAAAGAGAGTCTAAAACAAACTATGTATTTCTTTTATCGAGCCGAGTCTTCAGCATAATATTTGGTCTTACATTTGTACAATTTTTTAATTTAAGCAGGGGGCCTAGTCTCTATCTCTCACAACGTCCGTATCTACGTTACGAATCCTTATTAACTTTCCCCTAACCGTGCTAAAAACTTCCTCGCTCTCCGGTGCTGAACACTCAGTAAATATTTATATGTTGTATTTATTTAATCCAATACATAAATGTATTGTGGAGTAATACCCAAAATATTAACTCTATGTTTAGTATATTTACAAAGATATTTCAGTAAATATAAACAGTGACCGCTTAGTTGACAGCACCGTCAAGAAAGGTTAAACGGCAAACGTGCTTGTTTGTGATACCGAAAGATAGAGACTAGGCCCCCAGGTAACATATTGAATCAATAATTGGCGACATATAAAGTTGACCACTTAAGTCTGCGATATCTCCAGCTCCCCAGCTACTTAGCTTTATTTGCCCATCAAAGTGACATGTTTTAAAGTTTATCATGAAAAGAGGAACTATAAGACTACAGTAAAATGCTTAAATAATTTACCCTGCATCCGCGGTGAATGTTTAGCTCTGGGCGGAGAAGGTCCTTGTTCTCTCAACTGTTGCTGATAATGTTGAGCCTGAAATGAAATTTTAAACATGAAACAATACTGATTTGCAGTGAGTTCCTATTACGAATAAAAATTCATTTAAACGCTGGCTACATTATTATCTTAACATTAGCAACACCGGCAACAAACTTCGTAATGTCAACCATCAAATCTACGCATTTCGTCACAAATACGAACGTAAAAAAATTACAACTTCGGACACGATTTACTCGAAAATGAAAGCTCAAATCAAAAAAGTTATACCAAAAAATCGACTTCAAATGCGATGTAGATTCACCAATTTCCTGCTTCACGAGTCAAGGCAGTGTTGCGAACTGGACTTTTAAAATGAAGCCAGACATCACCCGAAAAGGAGCTAAAAAAGAGCTAAAATCTTGTACATCCTAATTTGGGACCAAAAATAACTGGAGGGGGTGGCAAAAGAAATTTTAAGAATAAAAAAACCGGTTCCTTCGATTTTTCATGTATCCTGGGGGGAGTGGGGGTGGCGGCTAGAGGAATTCTGAGGTAAAAACAAAGTTTTCAATACGAAAATAACCGGTTCTTAAAGATAATTTGTCGTTTTTCGTTCATGAATTATGTACAAAAAAGAGAGCTAGATTATCAGAAAAACGAGCTAAGAAGCTAAATCACTGTTTTTGGAGCTGACGACCTCATTTTGGAGCTAAATCTAGCTCTAAAGGAGCTGAGTTGGCAACACTAGTTAAGGTAAGGTTAAGCCAAAAAAAATTCCTATGCTAATGTTGGTTAGAGACAGGGAATTTTATTTTACCTTAAAAAGAAGGTAAATGGAAGAGGAATATAGGATAAGGATAGGAGATAGAAGATAGGAGATAGGAGATAGGAGATAGGAGATAGGAGATAGGAGATAGGAGATAGGAGATAGGAGATAGGAGATAGGAGATAGGAGATAGGAGATAGGAGATAGGAGATAGGAGATAGGAGATAGGAGATAGGAGATAGGAGATAGGAGATAGGAGATAGGAGATAGGAGATAGGAGATAGGAGATAGGAGATTCTCGATTATGTTATATGAAAGTAATATGTACCTTGCTGAGAATCATCCTAAGTTTCCTCTGCTCCTCGGTTTCGGGGGCCATGTCCCCCTTGGGGCAGGTGCTGGTCAGGTACTGCACCAGCTGCTCCTGCTCCCCTTCGTGGAACTGCCGCCCCCTGCCCTGGCTGTACAGCCACTCTGCCTTCAGGCTGAAACACAAACGACATAAATTTTTTTTTATTTATTTATTTATTAATCTTCTCACATGTTATGAACATTATTTTTTTCTTTACATAGAAATTAACCTCACTTGGACTATAATAGCCTGTATTGAGGTTAACTTTAATACATTTAAGTGAAGAAGCATACGTTAAGTATATATGAAGTATACATAAGTTAAATTAAAAAAAACACAAAAACTGCAAAAAAAACACATAACACTAAAATATTACATGGAGAAAGAAAGAAATATTACATTGTGGCCAGATGGGTAGAACTTGAGGATGAAATTGTAACAATGTTGAATGTTGTTAAATCACTTTAAGGTTGTACGGGGAGGGGCAGAGCAACTTGCTTTTTTTGAATTTGGCGCTCTGAAGCGATAGTTGCTGCCAGGGGGGAGGGGATAGTCACATTCGATAATACGGGGCTTGTAGTCTTATCTCCGCTTGGTTTAGATAGAATCATGGAGTGGACGAAGGCGAAGCGCGTGTTCGCTGCCAAGGCATGTTCTGCCCACGGTCGTGTTCTGGCCGGCAGTTGATTGTTTCATGGATAAATTCATAAATAAATTCTATTAATTGTAATACTGTGTATCACCAACACAGAAATTCTCAGGCGAACTATAGCAGATAGAGAACTGCTCACATTTGTAAAAGTCGGGGTATATAAATATCTGGGTCACATACTTCCAGGGGAGAAATACCACTTGCTCCAATTAATATTAAAAGGCAAGATAGAGGGTCGCCGAGGGCCTGGTAGGAGACAAATGTCTTAGCTGTGAAATGTAAGAGAGTGGTATTAGAAATGCAGAGGAGCTATTCCGGGCAGTCGAGGGCACCCACCACTTTCCCGAATCGTTTTAAGGACCAGATGGATCCCTCTATCGATTCTCACATCAAGACTCTAATTTGTTTTTAAAACGAAGCTACTATTAAATGATTCTAAAAGCCCCCGACTGTCCCTACACGGCACAACATACATTTATACATACCATTAAATTTTAAGTGTTTCATCCGAGGCAGTTTGTTCTTGTTCTTGAAGCTAGTGGAGAGACAACATTTATAAAGAGGAACATATAAGTACATTACAAAATGAAATAAAGGAAAAGCAAATCCTGTGGCAGCATACAACACAAGAACAGCATCTACAGCTTCTGGCAAGCCACAGGCAGTCCCGACGAGAGACAGTAAGCAGTGGGACGGGAAGGTGGTCCTTCAAACCCTTCACACCGTCCCCGGCAGAACAGTGGCAAGATGTGACCCCTGTGAAGACGGTGGGATAGTGGAGAAGAGACTTCTGAAGAACCCTAGGGACTAAGTAACTCACTCGAGCCGACAGGACCACAAGGGAACTAGAGATCAGGGTGGAAAGGATCCTTCCCTTTCACTGCTACCGCTACGTCAGGGGGAGCGCAGTGGACAATGCAGGAAACTAAGCGCTTACAAAAGTTATAAGATAAGGGCATCACCTGTGCCAGGCAGGGACAAGGGGCTATTCCACCCCCTTATGGGGAGGGTGTAACAGTACATACGAAGTGCAGTACGATTCCAGCCAATTAGATAATTAGTAAAATTATATATAAAAGATTCCAGCGTCATTCCTAGAAGTAACCAAATAAAGACAAAAAAAATTTCATAAAGTGCTCTCCTATTTTATATTAATTACAAAGGAAATGACAACATAGATAAAAAACATTAATACAATATTATGCTGTTATTAAATCAATTGAAGCAGAGCAAAATAAGTAAAACAAAATAAAAAGTTCATAGCATAAATCATAGAATATGATTCAAAACATTTCTAATAAAGTTCCTACGGGAGCAGCACACCCGGCACCTGAAACTATGTAATGATTTTATTCTAGTTCAACGACTCTAAGCGCATCCCATCTCTCCACCCATACTTTAACAAATTTTTTTAAGCACTCGAAATTCACCTTGTTCGATACCAGGTCGGGATTCCAAACCGGCCTGGTAGTAATATCTTGCAAACCCTCAAGCATTTCCTCTCGAGCATCCATCATGATCTGGCAGTGCCACAGAATGTGCATGGCCGTTTGGTTTTCCTCGCCACAGGCGCATCCAGCATGCCGAGAGAGACCGAGGCTGAACAGTCTTCCCCGAAATTCTCCATGTCCGGTTAGCATCTGGATCACATAGTGGTCCAGCTTAAGGTAGGCCCCTTCCATTCTGGCTTTAACTGAAGGGAAGAAGGAGTGAGTCCATCTCCCACTTGTCGACCTGTCCCATCTACTTTGCCATTCCTCAAGACTTTTCACTCTCATCTCTCTCAATAATACAGGAAGGCGTGCGGCCCCGCCCGGAGTGAGGGTCACTCCTAGGTGGACAGCAGCCTTGCCTTTGATGAGGTCCTTTCTTGCTAAAATTTCCCTGATTTCGAGATCAATCGGCATCTGTCCAGCCAGTACTGGGAGTGCGTCTGATGCTACAGTCCTGTAAGCACCCGTTAGAGCAAGCAGGGGAGTGCGTTGGCCCCGTTTCAGCGCAAGTTGTATCATCACGTTGTCCAAACGATGCGACCATACAGAAGACGCGTATGCGACTTGGGCCACATACACGCAGCGGTATAGGAGCCGCAGCGCCGGACTACGCAGTCCCCACTCAGAAGTGGAAAGTCTTCTAAGCTTTAGAAATAGGGATTGGGCTTTGCTTGAAATACTCTTAACATGTGCCAGGAACGATGACGATCTGTCAAGAACAACACCTAAGTACCTACACTGTTCGACAAATTTGATATGGGTACTCCCAACTCGGATTGAGGGGTTTCTCGTACGACTGAGAGAACCCTTCATCAGGAGACCAACAGTCTTGTGGGGGGCGAAGGCCAACTTGTTCATTTCTCCCCACTTCAATATACGTCTCAGACATTCCTCAGCTTTTCTTTCGATTTCCGTCCGGTTGCCCCCCGAGACTAACAAAAATAAATCATCCGCGTAAGCTACCAAGGTGCAACCTTCAGGTAAGGGCAACCTGAGAAGGTCATCAAAGAGCACGTTCCAAAGTGTGGGTCCAAGAACCGAACCTTGGGGGCATCCCATATTGACAGCTCTGCTTACCTCGGTAGCTCCATGGGAAACCGATACTGTGCGTTCCGAGAAATAATCCGCCAGGATTTTAAATAAGCCACTGGGGCACCCGCGATTTTTAAGTTTGCACAATATCATCGGCCACCACGCGTTGTCAAAGGCCCCGGAGATGTCTAAAAATATTCCTACAACATACTTCGATGGGCAAACCTTCACCCAGTCAAGCGCATGCAGAACGGCGTGCTCAGTAGACATTTTCCCAACAAAGCCAAACTGTCTGTCGCAGGGAGGCGATAGGGTTAGGTCTAGGCGAGTTCTGATTAATTTTTCAAGAACTTTTCCAAGAATCGGCAGTAGAGTTATCGGCCTGTAGGCTCCTGGATCCGACCTTGGCTTGTCATTACCTTTTGGAATGATTTTGAGCACGCCTCTTTTCCATGCTGAGGGAAAAGTCCCCCTTCGCAAACAGGTTTCCATAAGGGTAAACAATTCCTGACGCGCATATATCCACACCTGTTTTATGATTGCACCGTTAAGTTTATCGAAACCCGGGGCCTTTGTGGGGCCAAGACCCTTGATTATTAAGTCCAGCTCTGCTTCAGTTAAGGGTGGTATACGACAAGCTTCATGGGATAGCTCACTAGGTATGAGACGTGACAGACCTCTGATCTGCCTGTGGTGGTCGTTTTCCCCAGTTACTGATTCTAAAGGGACTAGCCTTCCCAGCAGGATATTGAGAGTACTAGCTACGCAGGTACTTTCACCGTCCCCGCTTCCTGCTCCAAGTGTAACACTGGTCAGGTAACGTTCGGATCCTTTTCCCGTTTTCCCGATGGCACTATGTATTTCCCAAGGGTTAGAGTTACCCACGTTTTCCACCCATGACCTCCACGCAGCTCGTTTTGCCTCGCAAATTCCCAAGCGGTATGCCCTACGAGAAGCACGGAGATCATCCAGAAGAATGCACTCCCTTTCGGGGGGACATCCCCCCTTTCTGGCCTCTCCGTAATTCCTGTAAGACCTCTTGTAGGAACTTTTGAGGGAAGTTAGTTCACTCGACCACCATGGCGTCTTAAACTTTGCCTTCGGGTTTGACCTTCCTAAAGACGTATTAGCCGCATTGACCACCGCCGCGTTAAAAAAGTTTCCCAATTTATCAGGTTCCATAGCAGCAACAGCATAGAAATCCCTGATTTCATCACGTAACCTTCTGCCAAAGAAGTCCCAGTTCACCTGCTTAGTTTTAAAGTGCCAAGTTTCCCTCGGAACTTTATCAATCCTAAGGCTTAGGTTAAAGGTTAAGAGCCTATGGTCACTAACTACCGCAGCATCGTGAACCCGCCAATTTTTTATTTTATTGCAAATAGACCCAGAGCATAGAGTTAAGTCTATATTACTTTCTCCACCTGCACCTGAAAATGTGGTTAAATCTCCCGGTTCATTTAAGATGACAAGACCCTGTGCCGCAATTAAGTCTTCAACGGCGTCCGATCTTTCCGTTCTATTTCCTCTATGGTCGTGCCAGAGTGGAGAGCGCGCGTTAAAGTCACCCCCTATGATCACATTACGTCCTTTGAGAACGTGTAGTGCACGCGTTAGCTGTAATATGTGAGGTCCTACGTCATTACCATATTTAAAGTACACTGAGATCAGAATGACCTCAGTGTTTCCGAACTTAATGGATACACAGGACTGATACTCGTCAGAGAGACCCTCAAGGAAAAGGGGACTGACCAACGAAGTGTTGATCAGAATCCCCGCTCCCGGAGAGTGACCGCTTTCGAGCATCACTCCTGGAGACTCAATACCCCTAGTTCTACCTTGCCAAGTGTACTGCTCCTGAACGAGCATGATATGGATTCCCATCTCGGACATGACTCGTTGCACCTCCAAGGTCGTGGGGCGTGACCTTTGGAGATTAATTTGGCCCACGATGAGACTACTTTCGTTCGCCATAGTCGGTCATCTTAACTTGCGCACTGATGGCTGCAACCTGGGCCGGGCAGCTCCTATCACCAGTAGGGTGGTCGTCCTTTTTACCAAATCTAGTACATGTTGCGCATTTGGCGGCCTGTGCCTTATTGGGGCAGTCCTCGAAGTTGTGACCTGATTCAGTACAGTGCCTGCAAGTCTCTTTTTCGGCGCTACAATTCTTTGACACGTGTCCATATAAATGGCATTTGAAACAACGTGTTGCACCCACGTAGTCTCTTACGCGGCACGCATGCCAGCCAATAAAGCACAGTCCGCTGTCCAAGATTTCCGGGCAGCGCAAGATAGAGATATTACTACCAGATAGAAATATGACTACTTATTATTTACCAGAGTGATTGTCAACGTAGGGGGGACCTGGGCACACGAAGAAGAAGAATGACTTTTGAAGAAAGAGGTGTTGAGTTGAGTTGATTCTGAGTTGTCATGGAACCCTAGTTAACATATATTACGCACAATTCAAGCTTAGGACTGATATCCGGTACCTAGTCAATTCACTATCCTTTGCATCTCTTAACACAAATCAACATTAGGATACGACATACAAGTAGATATATGTATTAGTTTTTTTTACCATCCACACAGGAGGCCCTGACGAAAATAATTCCCCTCAGGGCCTATGTCATCTTTGGGGATGCTGTGTGGGGGGTTCTTTTTAGGAAAGGAGGGAGAGGATGTTCCGGGAAGGAAAAAGATATTAGGGGTGGGTAGAAATCTGGGTGTCAGTGTGTCCAGGAGTGACGGACAAATGATTCCATCCCTCCCGCTACGGTGCAAGGTGATGTTCCGAGAGAGCCCTGCTGGAGAAATCAAAAAGCCTCCCTCAACCAGTCTCTCCAGATCTGGTCTGCCATGCAATTGGTGGGCAGACGCATCTGCTGCCAAGACCCGGACAAACCTCACCCTATGTACCCGGGCACCCCTGCTAAGTTACCAAACATAGCGAACCACTTGGGGTGACCTACGGCAGAGGTGCTGGTTATCCAATAAACGGTTCCCAGGGCGGCGGTACCCATACCCGCCTACCAAATTGAACCCGCATAAACATAGATGTAAAAGAAAGTGGTGAGAGTGGTTTTATTTAATGAGAATTTAATTTCAAAGACGTTTAATTGTCGGTTTAAGTTGAAGCAAAACATACCTCTCCATAGCGTTGACTGCATATCCGTCCACTAGTTTTACGTTCATAACCCAGTTTTTAACAAAAGGGCGGTAGTCAAATTCACTGTAAACAATGTTAAGGATTGTATGTGCACATTAATTTACATTAGATAAATATCTAACTATATATTCTTAATTAACACAAAATTTGAGCAAAATGTTTGAGAAATATTTTTTTCTGTCAAAAAGTTTGTATTTATCTTCTCCATATTTGTCTAACCTGGTCTAACCATGAAGGGAACCATAGAAACCTTATCAAGGAGATAAACTGAGTAATTTTATGTCAGGTATAGTAATACAAAATACTTTCAAAGGTTCAATTTTTTGTTAAAAAAGAAAAGATTAAATATGTTAGTTGCAATTAGCATGTTCTAAAAATTTAACAAAAATAAAATTTGTATTTCTGTCAACAGTAAACCTTGTGTCCAAAAAAAGGATGTTTGATAAATCAAAATAAAAATTTCCTCTGAAATCATAAGATTTGAAAGTGGATACCTAAATACCTATTTAAGCCTACCTAATTAATTATAAACTATATAATATTTAACGTAAAAAAATTATTTTCAAAAAATTAATTATACAATTTGTCCAAAGAAATGTCCTCAATAAATTCTTTTTTCAAACTCTCTTCAGGTGCAGGTAGGTACCTGGTGCGGCGATGGGCCAATGTTCAACCTATAATGTTTATAAGTGAACAAACGGCATGAGCGGACTGTAATGTGTTGCACCTTTATGTATAATTTTTACTTACCCGATAGACGTCAGGGCATCCACCAATTCACTGATTTTAACACCGGAAGGTTTTGTTAGTAATTGGACATGGTTGGGAAAGGGAATGGTGATATTATCGTTTTTTTTTTTTGGTGCGATAGTCGCGGCGTAATTCAATTGCGGTATTTTTAAACGGTAGCGAATTCAAACTCAACTTATGCGGATAGCGGTGGAGCAACTGCTCATTGCGGCGGATTAAACTCAACTCGGAAAGCGGATAGCGGTGGAGCAACTGCTCATTGCGGCGGATTAAACTCAACTGATTGATGTAAAGGCAGAAGGCACAATCGATAGTTGACAACACATAACATTGCAACAATAACAATTTGCGCGAGCATGCCCCCCCGCCTTGACCAAGTGGTCAAAGTAATTAATACAACAAAAGAAACACAATATGAAAGGATTCAATGAACAATACTGAACCTGCGGTAGATCTAAACTAACTTACTAAATCTAAGATAACGTTAAAGTTATTGTGAAGGCAGGGGACAGAGTTTAACGACTGCCCTGCGATACGTTCCGGAGTTAGTCTTAACGTCCGCAACGCGGATCACCCCATCTACGCCAGGGTGGACGTTTACCACTACGCCATTAGGCCATTGAAGTGGTGCGATATTGTCACTCTTAATTATTACCACTGTGCCTTTCGTTATAGGATTGGCATTGGTATTCCATTTCTGACGCGATTGCAACGTGTTCAGATACTCCATTCGCCATGGGTTCCAGAAAATCTGGACGAGATGATCGGCAAGATGCTTTCTTTGTTGCAGCAAATTTACCGGCGCGTCTGACAAATCAGCAGCGGGTAAAGATTTTAACGGCGTAAGTGTTAAAATGCGCAAGTGTTTGCGTTTGCGGTAGTATTTGCGGTTGCGCTTGCGGTTGCGCTTGCAGTTGCGCTTGCGGTTGCGCATGCGGTTGCGATTGCGGTTGCGCTTGCGGTTGCGATTGCAGTTGCGGTTACGTTTGAGTTTGCGATTGCGATTGAGTTTGCGATTGCGTTTGCGATTGCGTTTGCGATTGCGATTGCGATTGCGTTTGCGATTGCGTTTGAGTTTGCGATTGCGTTTGCGATTGCGTTTGCCATTGCGATTGTGTTTGCGATTGCGTTTGCGATTGCGTTTGCGATTGCGTTTGCGTTTGAAGCGAGAAACGCAAATGACAATTCTAATCAATTTCGGCCATGAATGAATGCGAGAAGCCAGTATGCATGATAAAGGTGACACGATGGTCTTGAGGCGGTTACCGGTTTTAGGTTTCATTTCGGGTGGATCAGCTGTGCAAGAGCATAAGCCAAAAGTTATTGGCTGTTCATACTGATTGGGTTTCATTTCTGGTAACTGTTCTGAATTTGCGTGCTTAAATGGTGCAATAGGCCAGTCGGAATGCGGCTGGCAAAGCCATTTTGGACCATTCCACCAAATTTCATTTGCCATCAATTGTGATGGTAGCATACCTCTTGACAGACAGTCACTAGGGTTATCAACACCTGCGACATGATAAAAATGACTACTGTCCAAATGTTTGTGTATTTTTGCTACACGATTGGCAACAAAGGTTTGCCAGCGGTGAGGTGATGAATGAATCCAACTTAAAGTTACAGTTTGCGACAAGCGAAGTTCCAATGGAACGTTTTCTAAAACCATGCTGGAATTGGATGCCCACTTAGCGAGTTGGAATCCTCCAGATTGAAAGAGCTCAATTAACTCTTCAGTCGCGTGGATATCTTCTTGCTCATTTAAAGCAGAGCTAGCGATGTCGTCTACATAAACATCACGATTGATAATATCCCTTGCCAGAGGGAAGCGAGCGCCTTCATCTAACGTTAACTGTTTGATTGCTCGAAGGGCTAAAAACGGACTACACTTAAGACCGAATGCTACGCGATTGTATTGGTAAGCCTGAAGCGGCTTTTGCGGGTCGAATCTATATAAAATTCGTTGATAACGACGATCTTCTTCGCGAACATTTATACATAAATACATTTGACGAACGTCGGCGGAAATTGCGATAGGAAAAAGGCGTAAATTCAGAAGGATGCAAAATAAATCATTCTGTAGGCTTGGTCCCGTGTGTAAAATGTCATTCAAAGATAAACCATTTTTTGTTTTTGCGCTTGAATCCAGAACCACTCTCACTTTCGTTGTAATTTTATCTTCACGCCTAACTGCGTGATGCGGAATGTAATACGCGTTTTCTGACGGTGAAGCTTCCACCTGGGACAAATAACCCTTGTGAATATGTTCTGTGATCACTTGATCGTAGAGTGGTTTTAATTCTGGCAGAAGCTTAAATTTTCTCTCTAGTGCATAAAACCGATTTTGCGCAGCTTGCAATGAATCACCTAAGTTACATGGGTTGCTTTTGAACGGCAGAGCCACTTCATAAGAACCGTCCCCGAGGCGAGTTGTGGTGCTTTGAAAAATGTTCTCAGCTTCTTTTTCTTCAAGGCTGTGAACTGGTTCCGAACCGATATCTTCGATTTCCCAGAATTTTTTAATTAAATTCTCAATTTCGTGCGTAGCGCAGAAAGTTAAAGTTGTGTTTGATTGAGAATTTACTGGAGCGTCACCCATGAAGACATACCCTAATGTGGTTTGAATCGCGACTGGAAAACCGGGGGTGATAATCTTATTTGGTAGCAACAGTTGAGAGAATAGACTGACGCCAATTAGCAAATCGATTGGACCTGGCATTGCCCAGGTGTCGTCTGCCAGCGGAATATTTATGAATTTGTATGACGTCAAGTCCACTTTACACGTAGGTAAATGAGCGGTAATTTTATCTAAAACTAGAGCGGTTATGGAGTATTTAAAGTAGGGATCAATCCTAGATTGAATTGTCAAAGTAACACTTCCTCTTATTGATTGCGTTTTGCCACCTAAACCCTGGACTGCAAAGCGCGTTCCTGGACTGACTGCCAGGCCTAATTTTTCACAACATTGTGATGTTATATAATGCTTTTGTGAGCCTGGGTCTAAAAGACAGCGAACGGTATTTTCTCCACCGTATTGATCAACAGTGTGAACCTTAGCGGTAGCAAGAACTTCAGTAGTTGCCCCTTGTCGCGTGGTTGCTGACATGGTGCATACCGACGGTTCTGAATCGTTAGGTTGAGTTTCTGCACTAGATGTGGAGGCGTTTGCGTGACTAGGTTTCTCAAAATGAAGAAACGTATGGTGTTTGCCATGACACTTATGACAAGTGCCTTTTGACTTACATCTTGTAGATGTATGTTGCGGGCTCAAGCAATTGAAACACAAAGATTTTTCCTTTGCGAAGGAAAACCTTTCCTTTGGTGATAATTTCAAAAATTGTGTACAAGTGTACAGTTGCGTATGGCTCTCATTTTGACAAAAAGGGCATTTTAGTTGCGTACTTGTGTAAGTATGATGTGTGCGGGTTTGAGTTGTGCGTATGGTTCCACCGGAACTGGTTGTATTTATGTTGGCAGTGTTAGGTCCACGAGTGGAAGTTCGTTGCAGAATTTTGACCTGATCTTGCACAAACGACACCAATTGCTTGCAGGTTGGAATCTCAATTTCTCGAACTGAGAGCTCAAATGCTTGTGCGGTTTGCGATTCTAGCTTTTGCAAGGCGCATTGCAGTAGTATAAAATCTGAAAGATCCTCAATTCCCAATTGTTTTAGCGCGGCGATAGATGCTGAATATTTTTCTATAAAAACTGTTAAATTGTTTGCATTGTGCGCTACGGTTTTTGAATGAAATATGTTATTCAGGTAGTAAGTGGCAAGAGATCTTTTATCTTGATATTTATTTACAAGCGTATCCCAGATTATTTTGTATGTGTCTCCAGTTGGCACTAAACCTGAAGTAACATTTTTTGCGGTTCCAGATAATTTTCCAATTAAATATTGTACGCGTTGCGAATCAGATAGTTGTGGATTTAAATGAACATTTGTTTTAAATGTTTCATAAAATAGGTGCCAATTTTCCATACGCCCGTCAAATGTAGGTAATTCTATCGCGGGTAATTTAATAAAATTGTTGTTATTAACAGCACTCGTACTTGTAGACGCTTTCGATTCCGTAGCTAAATTTGCTTTTATATTGTTTCGTGTGCGTATTATGCGCGTATAGAAATCTTCAAATTGTTCCCAGCTTGAATAATCTGGTTCAGAGTTCGGGTTTGACGTAACAATATTCTCGTTAATTTGATCAATAATTAATTCAAATTTATTTTTAATTTCTACTATGCTTTCAGACTCCGTCATAAAAGCTTCAATCGAGCGCGATGATTCGTAGGTAATGGGTAAATTTTTTGCAAGCGAAACTAAATTTTGAACTCTTTTTAGAATAATGTCTCTTTTACTTTTTAGTAAAACTAATTGTCTTTTTAATTTGTCCTTTATTTTTACAAGTATTCGTACAAAAAAAAAGTTTTTAATTATTTATAAAATAATGCACAAGAATCAAAAGTGCACTAGACAATTTTATGTTCCGATAAATTACAGTGGACAAGTTATTTAATCATATAATTAAATTTCGAGGGATATGCGGCGATCTATGTTCAAGTACGTACCTACGTTGACATTGATTATATGTGTATTACACTGGTATATCTTTGCGATTTGCACTGAATAAATTTGCTACAACAATAACTTCTATGAATAAATTTGATTACCCGAAATATCAAAGAGTAACTATGTCTACCTAGGTAAGTATGTAATTTCAAATAGCGGATAGTATTGTTCACTAAATTTCCTTGCATATAAAATGTATGTGAATGAATATTGCTAAATGCTGGTTCATAGTCAAATAAAATGCGGCTTGAAATACCAAATGGATCCGGCTCGCAAATGACCAAATGGTGCGGCGATGGGCCAATGTTCAACCTATAATGTTTATAAGTGAACAAACGGCATGAGCGGACTGTAATGTGTTGCACCTTTATGTATAATTTTTACTTACCCGATAGACGTCAGGGCACCCACCAATTCACTGATTTTAACACCGGAAGGTTTTGTTAGTAATTGGACATGGTTGGGAAAGGGAATGGTGATATTATCGTATTTTTTTTTTGGTGCGATAGTCGCGGCGTAATTCAATTGCGGTATTTTTAAACGGTAGCGAATTCAAACTCAACTTATGCAGATAGCGGTGGAGCAACTGCTCATTGCGGCGGATTAAACTCAACTCGGAAAGCGGATAGCGGTGGAGCAACTGCTCATTGCGGCGGATTAAACTCAACTGATTGATGTAAAGGCAGAAGGCACAATCGATAGTTGACAACACATAACATTGCAACAATAACAATTTGCGCGAGCAGTACCATTAAATTGAAAAAATGCAAATAAGTCTAAATATGATTTCAGATTTGAAAAAAGAATCTTTGCTAACCATCAAAACGGCCACCATCTTGAAACGGAATGTAATAAAACAGATTTAAATTTTGAAATACAAAAGGTCGAATTAAAACAGGACTTTGCTGTGCTCAGACAAGTATTATGGTAAAGGATACATTTTGTCGAGCCCCGCGCCAGGTTTGATGCATGGATTGCCCTCAATGGTGATGGTCTCTAACTGCTCGAGATGACTGAGGTGGCACAGCGTGTTCAGGTCAGTGAGAGCATTGTGCGCCAGCCCCAGGGTCACCAGGGAGGCGGGGAGATAGCGTTCGCACTGCTTCAACTGGCTTATCTGGTTCTTGTCAAGGTACAAATGCTAGAAATTATAACAGAGCAATAAGTATATATGATATTGATATGTGTTAAAATCAATAACTACATAGCTACCATCTTGGAATAAAATGTATGATAAGCTGGTTCAGCCTTTAGCTAAACCCCCTAGTTTCATTTTTATAAACTGATCATCCTACGGTAAAACAGATTTTTTAGCCTAGAATGTCATTTTTTGAGATGACAGCTGTATGTTTGTTTTCGTTAGCGCATTTAGTTTTTACCATCTTTATAAATAAAACGGGATGCTTCAATTCGGTCTCTTTTACCCTAATCAGCCAGCGACCTAAGAAATGTCATGGACGCATGGGACCGAGCCGTGTACATCAAATTCAGTATAGCATTAAAAAAGTGCAAAGTCAGGTTAAAAGGAATTTTGACAAATAATATATTTGCAGACAGTGTAAGAATCACTAGCCAGAAGCCAGTGGGACTATGGCATTCCAAAATGGGGTAGGTTGTGAGGTTAAAAGTAGTAGGGAGAGAAAGGAGATGAGGAGAAGGAAGGTTGGGAAGTATGTGGCATTTCAGATCTGTTTGTACACATATATTTAAAATCAAGCAAGCAATTAATAATAATATGTGAAAAATGAAAAAATACTGTATGACCCACCTTAAGATATTTTAGGAAGGATATATCGGTAATGTGTGCAATCTGGTTACCAGACAAATCCAAATGTTCCAGGTTAATGTTATTGTTGAGCTGTTCTATGGACTTTATGTTATTGCCTGTAACGTTAGTGGGTAAATAAGAAATGGATAAAACACACACGGATTATGTAAGTGGATATTATGTGGGTATATAATATGTATTTACAATAAATAATTATAAAGTAGCTGTGATTGAAACAATATTATATTTGGTTTTAGTGACTCCTCAGTTAAAATAACAAATTTCTTTCTAAATATTTGAGAAGAAAGGTGCCTACCATATTATGTGGGGCTTAAAAGCAAAAATGCCACTCTCCAAAAAATGAAAAAATTGAATTATAAATGCCAATCTACGCGCAATGTCCGCAGCTACAAGATTTTTTTTGAAATCCTTAGAAAAATCAAATCATGGAAAAAACTAAATGAAAATAGTGTTTAGAAGAAAATCACCACTCTCCACAGCGATTAACAAGCAAAATCACCACTCACCACAAAAGTTAATCACAAGATTGAATTCAAAATATCTCAATCTCAATGGATACAAAATTTTAATTTATATTTCATATATATACTTTTGGCAGTTGAGAAATTAAAAAAACACTAGAGTCCATGAAAATATTTTATACATCAACATCAAACAGTGTTCAGAAATGTGGTACCTACTTCCTGAAAGGAGAGGATTATACGTCACATTCTGGAAATTTAATATTCAAATCTGTTATTTTTAACACAAAGCAAGAAAATTGCAACGAAAAATAATTGAGGTTTGTCATTTTTCCTATCCAAAGCTAATTTGTCAGATTCGTAAGTCAAACGTAATCGCACATTTGAATTTCTATAATTTGTTCTAAAATCAGTGTTGCCATAGTAATAAAAAGATTTAGGCGACCCACTCACTGGGGCAACTGAAACTGTCAACTGGCAACTGTCTTTGTATGCCCGCACACTTCACAATCACTCAAAAACCCGTTGTCAATGGTAAAGCAAACAGTGACTCGCGACTCACACTGCTAATTGCCATGGCCAATTATTCAATTAATTATTAATTACCAATAATTCTACGTTGCTAGTTGCCAGCTGCCAGCTGATTGTTCTTCATCTATGGTTAAACAAGCTTTTTGACCAATCAAGACATAGAAACCAGCCGGTTTTAGTTTGGTTTCAGTTGCCTCGTCAGCGGAGCGCCGTAGTTCCATTTTAACAAATTTCTGCACTTGACGGAGAGTATTAATCCCTTCAATGTCACTATAAAAGTGTGGCTCTGTACTTATTTTATCAATAATTGAGCCAATAGTTAATCAATTCTTTTTATGTACAATTTGAGACCCACCGTGAGACCAATGTAAGTTAGTTATAAGCACCAAATAAACAACAAAAACCCACCTGAGAGTTCTAATTTTTTCAAAAACACTAGTTCCTTAAGACCTTCGATAGTTATTATAGCGTTATTACTGAGGTTTATGCTACGGAGGCTTGTAAGGCGGCTGATGCTGTACATTCGCATCAGATTGTTTCTGCATATTGATAGCTGAAAGGACAATAAAAAAAGATTATTAATTAAAAATTAACCGCTCAATCAAAGAGGTCGTAGTGACTAGTTAATACATGCTTCCAGCCTTCCAAGCATTTATGTCAATTAGGATTGATTTTGTTTGGCAATTACTGGTCTGCATTCTGTTGCAAAATATACTAACAAAAATTATTTTAACCTGAATGTTGATATGATTGTTATGAATTTGATTGCATGTTTAGTTGAATGAACCATACAAAATGGGTATGATATGAAATTTTCTGCCCTGATGATAGACGATACTGTAATGCTGTCCGAAACGTCGGCTAAAGGAGGAGGAAGCGCAACCCTCCATAATAACCCAAAAAATAATCACCATCGTACAAAATATGTTTTAAACAGTGACAACGCACAGCGATAAATATAGTGATAAAAATTTTAAAACCTATAGATTCTATCGCGTTATGGTATGATTCAACATCAGGTACGGTAGTTAATTAATGTAATGCGAAATTAAAAGTAATAATTAATTCAGTGCATGAAATTGACTTACATTTTCCAATCGTGTATAAGAATCAATGGCATCGAGCCTCTGGAGTTCATTATCATCCAGTATCAGTGTCACGATAGTTCTTGCCTGGTTTTCAGTCGCTTTCTCTATTTTCTTCAGGTATTTATTGGAGTAATCCAATGTTTCTAACGTCTCCTCCGCTGAAAACAGCAAATATTGAATGAGACGTAGTATATTAAATAGTACCATTGATTCATCGAATAATAATTGGTAATTTGCGCAAATATTATTCATCTTACCCATTTTATTAATTATTTTTCGATAAATCAAAACATTTTCAATAAACCGAATGACAGCCAGAAACAGACCACAAAGAAAAACGTTTATTTTTCTGATCCATATTTTGTCTATGATCAAAATATAAATTAATAAATATCCTTTTTTGTTTTGAAAAATTTTACGTTCATTTGTAACTTAAATTTTATTTTTTCTGGTACACTTTGTGGCGTCATTTTTAATTAAATGAAACAAATAACTTCCGATGGTTTCGAAACATATGGGTAATTGTGATTATATAATAGTGGTTGATACAAAGTTATTTGAATTAATTAAAACTTAAAATTTGAGTAACAAATATATATGGAAAGTAAAACACTTAAAACAAAATATCTAGAAATTTTTACACAGTTGCCCAAAAAATACAAAAAAACTTTTACATGGTGAAAAGACCGTGAAATTATCTATTTTTCGTGATTCTAATTTCTATTAAATCATTATGGAATCTTTGAATATATTGTATTCCCCCGTTCCACTAATATTATTTCACCATTTATTTGAAAGTTTAGCGGTTTAAACTTGATATTTTAGGCATTAGTGGTGTTAATAAAACATTAAAATCAAAATCAATGATGATGTACTAATAATAAACGTTAGAGGCATATTAAGTAACGGACACAAACATATTTAATTGTATTTTAACTATAATTGAAAGCCATTTAAAAAATACACTGCGAATAAAATGTATTCAATCTTAATTTTATGTGAGTATTAACAAGGTAGAATGAGTATGAATGCCATGTAATTTCAAACGCTACCATGTCTTTTTTAAGCTAATCCCTCAATGTTTTTTTATAGTCTTAAATGTAGAATGATAGAGGAAGTCGGTAAGACCCGAGGAAGAGGCATCAGTAATATTATTATTCAATTTATAAAAACAGTTTATTTATAAATAAGTTCTAATTTTATTTTATGCATCGAATAATTAAATTATTGAATACATTACAGAAAAAAATTAGTTCCACAAATCACACATGATAACAATAAAAAAAGGTTGCGTGTTCGTATCACATCGGGGTCACCATTTTATGGAAACTGGTATCGTTGCGATCGTAATGAAGATAAGCGAGACTCTTTACTTACAAGCTTATTCAACAATAAAACAAGCACCATTATTTACATTTTTTCTATAATTATTTATCGAGAAGTGGAGAGCAAATACGAAGTAATTCGCGAGCTGTTTGATCTGCGGCAATCGCGAACAGAATGAATCTTCTTATTTAGAGTGGCACCCGTCATCGAGTGCTGGAGAAGATCAGTGTCTGTATTGGAGTACAAAAAGCTAATATGAGGTAATCGCGTCATGAATTGTAGCGTTGTTCGCTTCCCACAGGCGTAACGATCAAGTTAATCAAATACTTAAGTTGGGTCGACCCAAAAGACAAAATAATAGATACGAAGATATACAAACTAAGCAGGGAGTATGTGGCAATACAGAATCTTTTGGCTTGTAGCTATCCATCTTCTCTGCCTGCCCCTGTGGAGAAATGGCGTGAAGGTTAGTTAAATTTTAAAAATACCCCTACCTGGCGACAGGTACCAACCCAAGTCTCGACGAGTTTACGCGAAGTGGCAATACATGCTATGACGTATGACATTTGTGACAACATGTCAAAAATGGCTGACTCGTGCCCAGCGAAGGGCGAGATTGAATCAATATTTATGAGATTACGAGCAGTTCCTGCGAATAAAGTGAGTTATTTCTACAATCAAGTGATACATTCAATGTTTCTTTACGTGTGCTGAATTTTACTTTCGCTCTATAATCAACCATTCTCTTTTAATCCACTTTGTAATACTTGACATCTTGAACCTACAAAACATCGTCCTTTTTGCAGGCTTGCTTTGACTGCAGTGCAAAGAATCCAACATGGTCTTCCGTTACATATGGCGTGTTCATTTGCATAGACTGTTCGGCAGTTCACCGAAGTCTGGGAGTACATTTAACATTCGTACGGTCGACCCAGCTTGACACAAATTGGACATGGACTCAGATCAGAAATATGCAACTCGGAGGAAATGCAAACGCGGTAAGCTGAATTACTTTAGAACACCATTTCATTATATTCATATTCCTATTTTTTATTTCTTTTAATTCTTTCATTGCTGTGTTTTTTTAACACGTCATGTTTAATGGCTAATTCAAGGATGACTAGGTGTCGCAACAATGTCACAAACCATTAATTATGTACCTTGTTATATTGATAAGGATGAGAACTAGTTTGGTATGTATGATAATGTTTCTATAAATTAGGGTTGCAAATTGACATTTGTTCAATTTAATTTTTTTTTATTTACACAACAAAACTCACGAATTTGCTCATGTTTTTTGTACGCAGATTGGCAACTATTTTCAGTGGGTTTTTATAACTCTTCATTAAATGTATGCCATTGTCAATAACATTAAATTAATTGGTTTTTATTGACCATCAGATCCAAAGAAATTAGTATTTCATTTATTATTTATCAATCATTTTAAGTGCGGCCTTATTGATTTCTGTTTTTGTATAAATCCAACAACAAAATATTTATATTGTAATGATTGAAGTACTTGGCTTTCAGTCAGAAGACTGCAGGTCCGATTCCAATAATTGGATGATTAGTATAGTGCCATTTTTGTGAAAAATCATCTTTAGGGCACTTTGCAACATAATTTATCCAACCTACAACTCTTATCACTAAGTCTTATGACCAGGGACTAGCGACTAACATATAAGACTTATGACCAACAACTAACGCCGTTCTTCCATGGAGCTACCTTCAAGCGACGCGATCGCCGCTCGTCTGTGTTTCCCATACTATTATTAGTGTTTGAAAACGCCGCTAAGTGCTACACTAGCAAATTTGTTTGACAGGTAGCGGTAGCGTCGCTTGTAAATAGCTACGTGGACGATGGGCGTAAGACTTATAACTAGTAGGCGGCTAGGCGGTGGCAAAACGAAGAATTCCAAATTGAAAATCCGCAAAAACATCATTCGGAGATATGGAAGTTTGAAGTTTAGAATTTATTTGTTATTAAAATAACATATCAATTCTAAACTTCAAACTTAAATGTCTCCGAATGATGTTTTTGCGGATTCGTGACTTGGAATTCTTCGTTTTGCCACCGCTCAGCCGCCTCCTACTTATAACTAAAAAATAAGATTTATGACAATGACTAACAACTAGACTTATAACTAGTGACCAAAACTTAAGATTTATCACAATGACTAACAACTAGACTTATAACAATTGATCAACATCTAAGATTTATGACAACTTCTAACAACTAAGACTTATAACTAAGGTCCATATACTAAGATTTAGGATAACAACTGACAACCAGACTTATAACTAGTGACCAAAAACTATGATTTATGACAATGACTAACAAATAAACTTATAACTAGTGATCAACAACTAAGATTTATGACAACTTCTAACAACTAAGACTTATAACTAGTGTCCATATTGTAATCCGAACTTGGAATGGACTTTTATTAATAATGCATTTTTATTAATATTTTGTAAATTAATTATAAATTTCTATTAATATTTTGTAAGGAGCACTATAGGATTATTTTAGAGTTTATTTTAGTTAAGCACATTTGAAGTAAAACCACACAAAACTGTGCTATATAAATGTAATGTTATTATTATTATATACTAAGATTTAGGACAACAACTGACAACCAGACTTATAACTAGTGACCAAGAACTATGATTTATGACAATGACTAACAAATAGACTTATAACTAGAGATCAACAACTAAGATTTATGACAACTTCTAACAACTAAGACTTATAACTAAGGTCCCAATACTAGGATTTAGGACAACAACTGACAACCAGATTTATAACTAGTCACCAAAAACTATGATTTATGACAATAACTAACAAATAGACTTATAACTAGTTACCAAAAACTATGATTTATAACAACGACTAACAACTAAGACTTGTGGGGTACAAGAGCAAAAAAGCCACTCTCCAAAAATGACGAAATTGAGTTACAAATGCCAATTTAAGCGCAATGTCCGTAGCTACAAGACGGTTTTTGAGATACTTAGAAAAATCAACTGTAAATCATAGAAAAATCAAAATGAAAATAGGGTTTACATGAAAATCATCACTTTCCACAGCAATTAAGAAGCAAAATCACCACTCTCCACAAAAGCCAATCACAAGCCTGAATTCAAAATAAATTCAACATGACCAATGAACAAATCATAACATTTTTTATTTTAATAATTCACTTTGGTTTGTACTTTTTACAAGTTATTACTAAAAATTCGTAGTATTCTTTGATCGTTTTTTTTTGATTTACCAAAAACGGTTCTTTTGGAGTGGCATTTTTGCTTTTAAACCCCTCACTTATAACTAGTGACCAATACTAAGATTTATGACAACGACTAACAACTGGACTATGTATAGACTCATTTGCATAGACCTTACATTACATAGTGACCAAAAAATAAGACTTATAACGTTTAATGTTTGAAAAATTGATTCAGCGCGTGACAAGCGGGATAAGTATCACAATAAAAAAATGTTAACCTATATTTGATGGAGTGCTTTACTTGTTTATCAGGCCCAATTCTTCCGCCAGCACAACTTGATGACAGATGACGCCCGACAGAAGTACAGCTCAAGGGTAGCACAGCTCTACAAGGACAAACTGTCTTCCCTGTCAGCTAACGCCATGAAGGTGTATGGGACACAGGTAATACAAATACCATTAACTCATTTAATGTGATGCACCACTAACTACAAAATTTTGGTTTTAATATGTAGTTTTTTCTCCGTCCACATTCTTCCTTTTTGTTATTATTAGTCATCGAACATTTGATTCTTATCATCAGTTTCGTCGTAATAAATTAAGTTTTAACTTGTTGAAGGCCAGCATACAAAAAATTTTTTTTTTCACAGCAACGTAAAATATTGGACAGTTCTCACCTTTCTTACGAATTCAATTTTTATAACATTTCTTTTGTGATTACAAAAATTACATCAAAATAATGTAGATAAAACGAACTTCCTAATAATCACTTAAATCTGTGCTTTCCACAATGGATTTATATAAAAAACAATGAATAAATATAGACTTCGAATATGACAGCGTTCATATTATCAAGCGTCAGTCATTTTGTCCGTCATCTTTGGTGCCCGGATTAGGTTTGTTTTTTGGTTATTTTTTTCACTCTTCTGCAATGTTCTGTTTTGTCATGGAAACACTTAAATGAAGTGGAAGATATTTATGTACTCGTATTTAGTCCATTAGCATAATACAACATTACGATTGCATGACTTGGAAGAATATAAATTAGTTCTGCCTGATTTTCAATTAACCTATTGATCTGTAAAATTGCGCTAGTCCATCTATCAAATTGATAGAGTGATTCTGCGATTTGCCAAGTTTACCTCTAGGTCAAGCCCAATGTAAGCATTATGCCTGGTTCAGGACAGGACAATATCGTTCCAATATCGTGCCAGCTCCGGACCTATTGTCCTAGTGTGAACAGAAGTTTTGAAAATTGTTCCATCTTACCAGATAGTGTGTTATATCTTTATATATAAAAATCTCGTGTCACAATGTTCATCCGAGGTAAACTCCGAAACTACTTATCTACCGATTTTGATGAAATTCAGCTTACTGTGTGTAATTTGGTCCAACTTAAAAGATAGGAAGCTTTTTATCTCGATTATTGGCTGCAATATTTATTATTCCAAATTAAATGTTTTTTTATGGAACAACTATTTGAAAATATTTGTAAGTTCCATAAGTTTCTGACAGATGGCGGTGTGAGTTAATTTATTGACTCAACACTTGGTTATCTAGGTTCGGTAACTATCCAGTAGATGGAGTTGTGTTTCGATCGACGCGTTGGCGGGTCGGCTAGTCTTTATATATAAAAATCTCTCGTCACAATGTTCGTCCAAGATAAACTTCGAAACTACTTAACCGATTTTGATAGAATTTGGCTTACTGTGTGTAATTTGGTCCAACTTAAAAGATAGGATAGTTTTTATCTCGATTATTGACCTCAATATTTAATATTGCGAATTAAATGTTCATTAACCACTTGAATGTTGGATGACAGTTGAGATGTCAAGGTCGTGTTTCATAGAAAATTAATAACAAATCATTCCGAGAAGCTAGAGTGCTATAATAAAAAGCAAAGTCTCGAATGATATTGGCGCAAGCGATTCTGACCATGTCCTTGTACAGTTTCTTTATATATAAGTGTTAAAATCGCATTTTATTTATTAATCTGACGGCTGTCACCCGCCCGCCGGCGGGCTTACGACAAATGAGAGATTAAATGATTTGAAATTATTTGTAAGTTCTATAAGTTTCTGACAGATGGCGGTGCGAGTTAATTTATTGACACAACACTTGGTTATCTAGGTTAGGTAACAATCCAGTAGATGGCGTTGTGTTTTGTTATTTATAAAATTTATATTAAATCTGCCATAAGTATTTTCCCCAGAATAGCTAATAATATATTGAGAGAAATGATTTTTTCACAGTACCCTAAAAGATACCCTGGCAAACAAAAGATAGAAACCATACTTATCGGAACATGTTTCTAAATGAATAACCGCTGTTCCTAGGCATTTTCGTAACGCCTCAGATGTTATGTGAACACGTGCATTATTTCAAAGTTTCTTGAATACTGGTTTTTTTTACATTAGATCCACACAGAAGGCTCTGAGGGAAGAAAAATCCCTCAGGCCCTGTATTATCTTTGGGGATGCTGCGTAGGGAAAGGAAGAATATGATGTTCTGGGAAGGCAAAAGGTACGAGGGGTGGTTAAGAATCTGGGGGTCAATGTGTCCCGGATTGAAGGATGTATAAATTCATCCCTCCTACTGTGGTGCAAGACAATGGGTTGATAGTCCGGCTGGAGAGGTGTAGGTTAGGTCTGTCTCAACCGGTCTCTCCCAGCCCACCGTGCAGTATGTGGGCAAATCCATTCGCCGCCAAACTTCACCCCATGAACCCGGGCACCTCTGTTAAGTCACCAAAAGTAGCGAACCACTACGGGTGACCTACAGCAGGGGTGTTAATTATTCAATAAAAGGTTCCCGGGTCGGCTGTGCCCATTTCCGCCTCCCAAATTGAAATGTTTATTTTTACAGTTGTAAAATTAAAAATGTATTTTTATGTTTAAGCTCATCATAGACTCGCACCAGGACCATCACGTTGTCAAGGAAGAGAAGAAAGAGGTAGACTTCTTCGAGGAGCACACTAATCAGTCAGAATTTGTGCCTTTTGAAACTAACCAATCCCTTGTCCGGAATACTAATAGTACCACCGCCAATAGTCATGCGCAGGTAAGTTCCCATTCATTCACCTTCAATTTACTACTACAGTGAAACCCTCAAAAGAAGTTTTCCAAGGGACCGGAAAAAAAAGGCGGGAAAACCTTGTAAGTGGGATAAATTGGGCCATTTGGTCTTCAAGGGACCGAAAAAATCAAACTTTTAAGCTCGAAAACATCTTAAACGAGAACTTCTTAAGAGGGTTTCAATGTAATTAATGTTTTTTTTTTTTTTAATGTTTTTTTATTAACTTAAGAATGGTACATATTAATTCATACTGGTCTTCCATTAAAAGCATTTGCTTGTGGATGGAAATTCATTTGACTAATTTTATATCAATTTTTTAATTATTAGTCTCACGTAATTTGTTGCTGGTATAATCATGCACGGTTATAAGGCTTCTCTATTAACCGCTCGAACCTCTCAGGGCCATATGTGACCCGGCGTATTTTTTTGTATTATGCGGAAATATGTGATTTTTTTCGGCAAACAATGAGAAATAATAATTTTTCTCAATTTGTCTCAGGTACGTACGCTGGATGCCATGAATAAAATTTTTAAAATAGCTAAATTGAAAAATTTCTATTTAGCGCCATTAACTTAATATTCGGTTTAACTTAAATATATGATGTTTGCGGTTAATAATGTCCTTCCGAGGCTTGAAGGGTTAAGGTCAGACCACCATAATTCATTATTTAATATGAAAAAAAGATCCAAAGTATCTAAATGCAACCAAAAACTTATTTTTTTGTGTTTCCATGGCAATAAATAATGGTGTTTGTATAAATAATATATTTTTTTATCATTTCAATAAATTCATATTTGTTTGTGTGTAAAATATACCATCTTTTTAAAATTTGCAATTATTCAGTTTTTATCATTCAACATTCTTTGTTTTCAATTTTTTTGATTTGTTTGAATTTTATGTGTGGAAATTTGTTATGTTTGTTCTGTGTCAACACATTTTGTAGTGGTTATTTTGGTAAATATGTATAAAACAATGACATAAAAACATATCTTTAAAAACACTGTAATGGATCTGTGGTAAACTAAATGCCTTAAACGTTCGTGACGAAAACTATGTCATGAGCTGAAAATAGTTAATTATAAAATAAAATGCTATAAAAAATAGAAAATGCTATGCAATTTCCTCTATGCCAGAGCTCACCATTCTAAGATACCGTTCACATGCAGCGATGATTGACAAGCCGTCCGGACACACTCACACAAGTTAAATCACTGCATGTGGACTGTATCTTAAGGCCGGTCTCTTGCGACCAATTTCACAAACAATACCTCAAACATTACCATAAACATGGGGCAGGGCCACAACGTTTGTTGTTTTCCATGGGCCACGGAAAGTAAAAACATTGTGGCCCCGACTTAACTATCCACAAAGTGTGTAAACATTTTCGTCGGAGGAGACGCCGCTTTAGTTCTGCTTCAGATATGCTCTGCTTTATAGCTAAGATTATTAATATAAATGTCTTATTTCTTATGCTATACTCCCACTTTAAACTAAGTTGTACATATTATCGTGATTTGTTTTTGGGTTATAATGCCTTGTTGCGCTACTTCCTTCTTTAGTCAACGTTTCGGCTAGCATTGCAGTGTCCATCAGCAGGTCCATCATCAAAAAAAAAAAGTTTTACGAAAGTTTAGTATTAGGTACATTACATTGAAGAGTTTTCGTCTATTTTTAAATATCTTGTTACCTATAAAAAAAAGCACTTTTAAATTTTATCCACTGGAGCGATTTTTGGCTTATATATGCGCCATTTTAAATGTCTACGATTGTTTTTCGGATTAAAAAAGCCAATTATCTCTTGATTCGGCAATTTTTTTTTTTTTTTATATTTGTAGCTCCCATGTTTGTTATTTTGGTATTAAAACAAAGCTATTGAAATGCTTTATCTATTAAAACCATAGATGTCGCAAATCCGAACTTTGTAGACTATTTTAGAACGATGTTAAAAATAATTTTTTTAAATATTTTTTCACACAGAATTTCTGATCAGCTGTTTATGGTTAAAATAAGTCCCTTTTCATAGATATGTACCTTTCATTATCAAGTATACCACAGACAATATAAAGAAATCGAAAATATTCTATGTTGACTCGAGTAAGTAAATCTGACTGCAGTTTCAAAGTATCAAACACGCAGGATCCGCGCGGTTATAAACTTTACGAATTTTTAATATTTTTTTTATAATACCTACAAATATGAGATAAACTGTAAAATACGGGTTAATTCATTCGCTGTATAGCACTTTAATACGTTTTTGTGTCTCCATGTTATTATTCGAAGGTATGATTTTTTTTTTAATGTTGGCGAAAAATTTAAAAAATGATCATCTGAATATCTTGAGCAATTGAGGCAAATTTTTTTTTTCGTGTGTAAGTGATTATGTGCCTATTTGCCCTTGTTTTATTTTCTCTTTATAATTTAACCCTATACCTCCCAGGCCACTGGCTACCACTGTTATATTTCTTAAACACGCTGTCAGAAGGTCTCAGAATTCGTATGTATTTCTGCTTTGCAATAAAATCCAAATCAATGGAAATTTTTTTGAATCTCACAAATCAAACTGAAAATTGTTTTTGAAAGGTGATGAAATATGCTTTCAAATTTTATTATTATAAAAAAACATAATGTTTAATGCAAGCACAATGTTTTAAAAATGGCCTACCTTACGTTTATTCATCTAAACATTGAACTAAAATTACTGATTACGAACCAAAAAACACATTCTAATATACAAGTGTATTGTAAACATTGTGTCATTGTTGAATTAACCCGCAAAACTCAATAATATTGTCAGATGACACACAACGCCGGTTTAACACTTTGTCAAAAATTGTGGTTGGAAACTTTGGTTTCATTGAAGCGGCGTCTCCTCCGATGAAAATTTTTACACACTTTGTGGATAGTTAAATCGGGGCCATTCATCTAAACACTGAACTAAAATTACTGATTACGAAAAAAAAACACATTCTAATATACAAGTGTATTGTAAACATTGTGTCATTGTTGAATTAACCCGCAAAACTCAATAATATTGTCAGATGACACAACGCCGATTTAACACTTTGTCAAAAATTGTGGTTGGAAACTTTGGTTGTATTGAAGCGGCGTCTCCTCCGATGAAAATGTTTACACACTTTGTGGATATTTAAATCGGGCCACAATGTTTTTACTTTCTGTGGCCTTGCCCCATGTTTATAGTAATGTTTGAGGTATTGTTTGTGAAATTGGTCGCAAGAGACCGGTCTTGAGGTGTACATTTTAATTATTCTGTGATTAACTTCTAGATTTGAATATAAATTGTGGTGTTTTCTCTTTCTAACACCATTAACAGATTATATTTTTCACCATGATAGTAAGGGAGACGCAACGATTTCTATGAGACCATACGAGCTGTGCGTTTGACTCTTACAAATTGACTCACAAATTGACTCTACGGACAATAGGTGTTTGTTTGCAAAACTGTAAAAATTATCCCGAGGGGTTAAAAATAGACTTGGTTTGGTACCAGATAACTGATTTTGATTATGTATCTATTTTATGAGCTTAGAATAGGAAATGTGTTACCTTAGTCAATAAATTTAATTTAATTACATACATAATTTTTTGTCGACATCAACATGTTTCACTGATTAAATAATTTTATGACAATAATAAATTCCCGACCATTCAATAATAATTACAATGTCAGGCTATTAATCATTTAATCAGTAACACCTATTAGCAAATTAAAGTCCTTAGCCACTGAAGCGACAGAGCAATTAAAATATTTTTTCTCGGATTGCTAAAGGAAATTTTTTCGCCCACATTAAAAAAATCATACCTCCGAATTTGAATATGGAGACATACAAACTGATTATAGTTCAATGTAGCCAATGAATTCCCCTATCTTTTATCTATTATCGCATATTTGTAGGATTTATAACAAAAATTAAATTAAATCTTTAACCTTAAAACATTTAAAAGAAACTAGAGAATATTTATTTTGTTATATTTTGAATGTACAATATATTATATAGTCGTTTAGTTAAAAAAAAAAAATTTGAAAATTTGACACATTTTGGCGAGAAAGCAATCCGAGGTTTTGGAAATAGTGCCATAATGTGGCAAAAAGCACTCGAGTGGTTAGACTACCAGATAAATATTTAAATTATAACATTAAATTATTTATTAAATCAACCCTTAAGAAACAAGTTTTTTTTACTACAATACCTCTGTTTTTAAATTCCCATTCAAACTTAAATAATTGGTTTGACTGAGGTTAGAACCGTTGTTCCCAGTGATTGGCATCAACCGCCCTACCAACCTTGCCAAATTCAGATTTTTAAAACATTTATTTCGCATGGTAAGTGCTTTAATTTCTTTGAATTTAATAAAAATGCATACATGCCCGTGTGATTGTGCGTGATTGCCAAGCTGATAGAATGCATTGTCATCAAAATTAAAACAATTAATTATTTCAATTAAACAAATAACTTGGTGTACACCACTTATATAATTTTATATAATTTTACACGAGCATTACTCAAAAAAAAGGTGAATCACGATATTTAAAAAATGTATTAAAAATATATATATACAATGTATAATAACTGTATTTGTAAAAAAAAAAAAAATTAAAATAATCACAATTATCGACATGTTTCGTAACCGAATATTTCTTCATCAGGATAACTAATAACGTGGTGTACACCACTTATCTGACTCTTCTTTATCCTGACGAAGAAACCTTCGGTTTCGAAACATGTCGATAATTGTGATTATATAAGTGGTGTACACCAAGTTATTTGTTTCATTTAATTAAAAATGACGCCCTAAAAGTGATTTTGCGAAGATTGAAGAAGTAATTAATTATTTAACCATGACACAATTATTACAAAGCCTAACCAAAATAAATATAAAAATTCAATTAAAAATGTAAATTAAATATATTATGTAGTATGAATATTTCCAGTTATAATAATCTTTCTGTAGTTATAATAATGTAATATTTTTTAGTTGTTGTAAGTATAGTGTAAAGTTTTATTTTTAGATACATAATATAATATTATAATGAGGAAATCTATAATTGGTTTCTCAGTTAGGTAAATTATCTCTCTCTGGTTTCAATCCTGGGATTGGTTTGCAGCAATTTCCTCTATTCTTCTCTTCCATTCTTCCCTGTCTTGTGCGGCTCTTTTGAAGCCCGCATATGATGAGCAGCGCATGTCCACCAGCATGTCCTCCAGGTACTCTCGGCGTGGGTGTCCCCTAGAGTTTGTCCCCTCGGTCATACCCTCCATTATGGCATGCAAGAGGCCTTCTTGTCGTATTATATGGCCGATCCATCTTGCACGCCTTTCAGACAAGGTCCTGAGCAGGTGTCTTCCTCCTTCGATTCTTTGGAGAACCTCCGCATTTGTAATGTGGTCACCATGTTTCGCAGCCGTACATCAAGATACTCCATACATAGGTCTTAATGAGGAGTAATCTCAGTTTTAGGTCTATATTATTCGATTCTATTATTTTCAACCTTTTATTAAATGCAAGCCTAGCCTGGTGTATACGACTGTCGACCTCGCTCTTAGATCGACCGTCCTATGTTATTTTGCTCCCGAGGTAGATAAACTCCTTGGTGTTCTTTAGTGGAACTCGTGACATATCTACTCTCATCTGATGTTGCGTTCGGCCTACAGTCAGCAGCTTTGTTTTGTCTTTATTTATCTTCATGTTGTAGTCATTTTGAAGTATGCTTTGCATGGTTGTTAAGACCTCTTGCAGTTCTTCTTTGCTTTCAGCAACCATAGCAATATCGTCAGCAAACCTTACCATATCCACCTTTTGCCCATGTATCTTTAGGTAAATTACACATGTATAAGTGAACCACATTGTAAACTGTTTTCCCCTAAAATAAAATAAATAAATAAATTTTACCACACAATCGCTAAAAACATAAAGTTTGCGTTTGTAAATTGAATTCGGTAGATAACATAAATAAACACTTAAAATATTTTTATTAAATTCTGTAATAATAGCTAAGTAATAAAAGTTTCAGAATAACAAGTTTTTTGTTTAATCGAATAAAGTTGAATAATACATAATCTACATGAAATAATACATAATCAGTCTTACTAAAAAACGTTGTGAATATTTTATACAATTGATAAACAACCGTGTATGTGAAAACCTTACTAATTAGAAACTGACATAAAATAGTTCATGGAATGTTATATACATTGCTTATCCAGCCAAAGGAGGTTGTTTATCTGTTGTATGCACTGTTATTAACCTTTAAGTACTGACGTGGTTAAGTCATATCATAAATGGTGACGTGACGTATCTCAGACGGCTTCGTAAATAATCGAAATGGATTATTTATTTCTTCAAACTTCGCAAAATCACTTTGTGGCGTCATTTTGAATTAAATTAAAACAAATAACTTTGTATTGAACCACTTTTATATAATCACAATTACCTACATGTTTCAAAACCGATGGTTTCTTCATCAGGGTAGTAATGACATATGTATTATTATGTCATTACTACCCTGATGAAGAAACCATCGGTTTTGAAACATGTAGGTAATTGTGATTATATAAAAGTGGTTCAATACAAAGTTATTTGTTTTAATTTAATTGGATTATTTATATTTACTGACTTGCACATTATTTACTTGTATTATGATTCGTTTATTACTATTTTACTAAGGAAGTACAAAAAACAACAACATTTAATAAGAGATCAATATTTATTTGATACAAATTATATAACCTATATTTCGCTCAACTAGACAAATATTCGTTATAATCTTAGCCATAATAAAATTGTTTTGACATTTTTTGGATTTGTTTTTATTCTTAAACATCAGTATTCATTATAGTATAACTTAGGTGGTGATTCCTTTAGAAATCACGTAAATATTTTAGAATAAATCACTTGTTGTCTACACAGTCCACGCATACGGTTTTTGAACACCCGAGACAAATAGGCTTGCGACATTCAATGCAATTGTACTTAGTACGTCTTTTTGATCGCCGTGTTCGATACCGAAGCTAAGGGGAACGGCGCGGGGGTATCTTTAAAGACTTTGAAATAAGACTCATATTTGTTAACTTGCCGTCTGTGAGACACCCACGTCAGTGAGGGGAAGGAGATGCGGGAATTTATGTTACATTGCAGCAGCGCATGCCGGGAATCAGCTAGTAACATCATATAATTGTGTACAGAAATTGATAACAATATATAAAAACATGACTGAATAATTAAAAAGCTTTTATTGCATAGGTTTTGTGACAAACGTGTATCTATTTGCAAAAACCGTTATCATATAGAATTCAAGTTCCAATATTACGGTCATATCTATTCAAGTGGCTGAGTTAGCATCGCGTCTGGTTCCCACCCAGTTGTCGTGAGTTCAATTCCTCGGCTGGTTATGTCCTCCATCACGATACAAGCAATATTTTCCACTTACTATGATGGTATTAGAAGATTTTCTAATATTGTCAGTTTATAAGTAACGTAATGTTTATCTTCAGAAAATATTTGCCATAAAACTTAACCTTTACTAAGCTACTGTCGCGTATGTGATCTATGAAGTTTTACTAAAGTACATTCATTGGATAGATACATACGTTGGATAAATTACATTGAAATGTTATAAATAATTTTTCTTTCCAGAATGTGGTGAAGGCCCCGAAACCGGTGGTGGATCTGGTCAATAACCAAAACGGTGCTTCCATAATCGGCCCCAAGGTGGACCAACTGACTGACTCCACGCTGGTACCCGATGAGGATAGGAAGTCTTCCATCGGAGCCCGGAGGGTGCAGCCCAAGAAGACTGGAGTGAGTACTTGTAAAATATAAAATACAATTTTTAAGATTTACGCGGTAGAAAAACTTGAACTCTATTGGAAAAACATGAACTAACTAACTAACTGACTATCGCGCCGTTTTCTCCGCAAGAGTAGGCAGAGTGGATGGACCGCCAAATAACTTGATCTTGGCACACACTCCTTGCTTCATTCTCATTTTTATGACCCATACATGTCATTCTGTTATCCACTCAAACGATTTTCGGCACATTACGGCAAGTTTGCAAAATGGCTTGAGCGATGCTTGCCATAATGTGCCAAAATTTATAGAACCTACAAATGTGGTATTAACGGTAAGATCTAGGTGGATTCTTTGGCTTTAAACCAAGTTTGCAAAATGGCTTGAGCGATGCTTGCCATAATGTGCCAAAATTTATAGAACCTACAAATATGGAATTAACGGTAAGATCTAGGAGGATTCTTTGGCTTTAAACCAAGTTTGCAAAATGGCTTGAGCGATGCTTGCCATAATGTGCCAAAATTTATAGAACCTACAAATATGGAATTAACGGTAAGATCTAGGTGGATTCTTTTGCTTTAAACAGGTCCTCCATTGATATGCTCGGTGTAACTCTAAGTGACCAGCTCAGGTACGGGGGCTCCATCGAGGCCAGAGTTAAGTTGGCCTCTCAGAAACTGGGCGTACTGTACAGGGCCCGCAGATACTTTAATTGTACACAACTGCTAACCCTGTACAAATCGCAAGTGCGCCCCACTGTTGAATTTGGCAGCCATCTTTGGTCTGGAGCCCCGATGTACCTGAAAAACACCCTCGACTCTGTGCAGAAACGGGCGGTCCGCTTGATAGATTCTCCTGTCTTAACAAACGGATTGCAATCTTTAGAGCACAGGCGTCGGGTGGGAATGCTATCCTTGTTCTACCGGTATTTCAATGGAAGATGCTCCGAGGAGCTAGCGTCATTGATCCCCTCGGCACCGGTGCATAGTCGGGAAACACGCCAAACGCGCGCCCAACATATGTACACAGTTGACATTTGTCACATGAGAACGGGACGCTTCTACGACTCGTTTTTGTGTTCAACAGCTCGGCTGTGGAACGATTTGCCGGCCTCTGTGTTTCCTCCTTCCTATAACATGGGTCTCTTCAAGACCCACGTTCACTCCTTCCTCTCCTCAAAAAGACCCTCCTCACAGCATCTTCAAAGATGACATAGGCCCTGAGGGAAATTATTTTCCTCAGGGCCTCCTGTGTGGAGTTAATATAAAAAAAAAATAAAAAAAACCATGTTTGCAAAATGGCTTGAGCGATGCTTGCCATAATGTGCCAAAATTTATAGAACCTACAATGGAATTAACGGTAAGATCTAGGTAGATTCTTTGGCTTTAAACCGCAATATTGCGTTTAACACGCACAACATTTGTATGTTTCCATATTAATGTTTTGAGGAATGATATTAATTAAATCGAAAACCGAACACCCATACATATAATATGTAGGAGAGAAACACGGCTTCAAATATTTGTGTGAGTATCAGGTGCTAAAGCAGATGCTTGGATATTGAGGGGTTCTCCACCGTGTCCCGATCTCGCCAATAACCTGTTTTCTGATTTTATGATTGTTTCAATATTTGATATGTATTAAAAAAATTGACGGTTTTTTTTTTATAATACATTGTCTTTAAAATGCTTATTGTATTTTTGTTGTTGTTTCAGATGGGTGGAGTAAAGAAGGGAGGGTTTGGGGCCACCAAGGTGAAAGCAAACTTTGATGAAATAGAGCAAGCAGCCATGGCGGACAAACTCAGAGTCGAGGTAACTTTGGCTTCTGTCTTTCTTAATCCGCCAAAATAAAAATATGTTTTTTTACCTACTGACAAATTAACAAAAATTAATTAAAAATTAACAAAGTTTCATAAATTTTTCTCAAATTGTGGTCGGGAACGCTTGGTTTCATAGAGGTGTACATTGTAATTTTTCTATGGTTAACTTCCAGATTTGAATATGAAGTGTGGAGTTTTCTCTTTCTAACACTGTTTTGATCATATTTTTCTTGTATTCATATTCTATTAGGGGAAACAATGATTTCTATGAGATCATAGAAAAGGGTTGTTAGTCATAATTTTCTGTTTTACATTTTGTCTCTGAATAGTAAAGTTATTTTTATTATCTATGCTGCACGAAAATCGTATTTAAGTTAGATCACTCCATCTCCGTGAGATGTCGCTAGTGTCTCTTTTCTTGTTCATCACTCATTATTTGTCTTCGCTCTCCTGTTAAATTTACTTTTTTTGACTTACAACACTTTTCTATGAGATATGAGTTGTTCCCAAAAGTGAACAAATTGACTCAATGAATACAGTACGCGCCAAACTTAAATGCCGACCTGAACTTGATACAATCCATTCTCGCGCAGGTAGTCATTTACTTATTATTTTTTTTACATTATCTCCACACAGTAGACCTTGAGGAAAAAAAATTCCCTCAGGGCCTATGTCATCTTTGAAGATGCTGCAAGGAGGGTCTTTTTGAGGAGGTTTCCTCCTTCCCACAACATGGGTCTCTTCAAGACCCATGTTGTGGGAAGGAGGAAACACAGAGGCTGGCAAATCTTCCACAGCCGAGCTGTAGAACTCAAGATCGAGTCCTAGAAGCAATCCGTGCTCATGTGACAAATGTCACCCGTGTACATATGTTGGGCACGCGTTTGGCGTGTTTTCCGACAATGCACCGGTGCCGAGGGGATCAATGATGCTAGTTGCTTGGAGTATCTTCCATTGAAATACCGGTAGAACAAGGACTGATATGAATCTTACTGTTTTTACAATGATCGTAAGCAAAAGACAAAGATGCGACAAAGAAAATAATTAAATTCAATCGATATTTAAATCTATAAATCCTGTGATCGGTCAATACGCTAGCCTACACGTTAAATAAATATCACGATACTTTTTTAGATTTTCACGGCCAAAAGCATTTTCGTTGTTTATTTTTGGGTGTTATGCCGTGTTGCGCTACCTCCTTCTTTAGCCGACGTTTCGGACAGCGTTGAAGTGTCCATCATCAGGGCAGATCCGGCAGATCACACATTGTCGGATCTGCCGTGATGATGGACACTGCAACGCTGTCCGAAACGTCGGCTAAAGAAGGAGGTAGCGTATTACGGCATAACACCCCAAAAACAAACAACGAAAAATATCACGATATTTGATAAATATTGACGGATCATAATAATTATTGAATGTGTAGGGTAGCACGATAAGACAATAAATATGATTGTCCATCAAGATGGATCATGATAAATATTGATCGTGTAGCCTAAGCTTTTTGTGTCTTACAAATAAATGAATAATTGTTTAGAGTGCCGAGAAGAGCAATGTGGTGTCCAAGGTGGAGGAAGAAGCAGCCGTGGCCTCCATGAGACTGGCCTACCAGCAGCTAACCACGGCCGACCAGAAGAAGGGGAAGGAACTAGAGAGGCTCGGCATGGCCATCACCTCCTCCAAGAATAGTAAAAGGTTACCTATATTTTACTTTTTATTGATAAACTAGTTACATAATGTTCCTACTGCTGAGAACTTATTTTAAAAGTTAGACAAAACCTGACAATATTATTATTTCTCCTACTTCCAGTAAGTAAGGTTTTAAAAAAAGGTTGGAAAAAAGGCATATTTTCATGATTTTATTTTGGAGATATGAATAATGTTGGTTTATTTATTTCACGTACACGTTATAGTATAAGATCTGAAGTATCTTTGAAAGAAATTTCAATTAAAAATATCAATAAATAAGTTCGTGAGGGCGAATCTCCAGAGGCGCCTCGAAAAAAAGTTGTTATGCGGTGAACATCATAACTCGTTACTGATCATCTGAATAAAAAAATTGAAATAAGTTTAAAAGGTGACATGTTTTCTCAGGTAATCAGGAATTTTTTTTTTATTCCTTATTTTTGGCAGCATTTTGAAGTAAAAAACGCGATTTTTGCTAAAAATTTCGGTGAATTTGTTATTAAAAATGGAAAATTATGGTAAAAAAAAAAAAAAACTCGACCTGACTACCTGTTGATTTAAGGTTAGAAATAGTGTACAAAATTTCAAAAGGATCGGTCACGTCGATTTTGAGTTATGATGTCCACAAAATTAAAAAATTTGTTTGCGAGTAAATAGATATAAAGTTTTTATTCTCGATTTAAAGTTTTTTTATTCTCGAAAATGCGGTCGAAAATCAAAAAAAGCTAGTCGCTTGAAACGCTGTATCTTCGTTACTTTGGCTCTGATGTACTTAAAATTTTGACACAATACTCTCGACATGTTGTACATTTAGAATTTTTTTTTTAAAAATACATATGTTTTAAAACCTAACCCCCTCCCCTCCCTTAAGACATACACGGTACATTATTTATTTTATTTTTATTTAAAGGTTTGTCAACAATCATTCACATCAAAGCTCTCACAAATACAATTACAATAAGCATGGTTGGTACTATCACTAATTAAAGACAAACACAGCATTGATAACATAATATTCTTTACAAATATTTAGACAACATTCTGTTGAGTATATTATCTACACTCAGAATGTTACCATCCCATTACATACATATATATATTACTATAATACCTTTTTGGATCAACATGATATGGAGCATTAAATCCTCTTAATAGATGATTTAAAGACGGTCAATGATGACAATGTCAAATTAATAGAATGGTTTTTATATGTCTCGTTAAAATGACGGCACATTCTCGACAATGCTCTGTTCAAGGGTTCGTATATTGTAGAAATTAAGTCTTATCGGTGTAATGAGGAAGCGATCGCGCTCGCTTTTCCGAATACGCTAGGTGACACATAGAATGTTTTTGAACCCGCTCTATTCACTGAATATGAACTTTATAGGTCGGACTCCATACAGCACTTGCATACTCCAACACACTGCGAGTGAATGAACTGTACAGCGGTATTTTGGATTTTGAAAATATTTACTATTTCGTTTGATAAATCCTAGCATTTTAAGGGATCTAGAAATAATGTTGCCAATATGGAAAGTAAAGTTAAATCCATTTTTTATCAGATAATACACCTAGGTCACGAATGGTTGAGCCTTCCTAGAGTTCCTCCTCGATAAAATATTGAGTTGCGATTGAGGTTATGATACAAGATATAGATATATTAAATTAAATTATTACATATTATTATTTCTTACTTAGGTTCATGGAATATCAGTAGGTAATTTCGCCTTCGATGAGAATGGTTTTTAAAACTTAACCAAATTATGTATGAGTAATATGTAGTAATAAAAAGGAAGAAAGTGTGTGGAGATATATGATACATTGGAGAACTTAGCTGGCAGAGGATTAATTTTGCGACACGAGGGTGGGAGCCTGAAGTTTTGAACCTCAATGATAGTCCGTTGGTGATCTCTCTTTCTTTGTTGCACTGTTCTTGAGAAAAGGGGGAGATTATGATGGAGCTATCACCAGTACACCCATAGAATAAAGAAGAATAGGCGTATTTCATGATCCAAAAGTCTGGCTAATCGGGCCTTAATTTTCCAATACAAAACTGTCTGTGTTATTATCTCCACATGAGAGACCCTGAGTAAAGGAATTTCCCGAAGGCTCATGTCATCTTTGGGGATGCTCTGTGGAGGATCTTTTTAGGGAAAGGATCGAGAGGAAGTTCTGGGTAGGAATCTGGGAGTCAGTGTGTCCAGGAGTGACGGACGAATGAATCCATCCTCCCAATGCGGTGCAAGGCAATGGGTCGAGAGAGTCTGCCTGGAGAGGTCAAAAGGTCACACTCTACCAGTAACCTCTCGCCGCCAAGACCAAGACAGACCTCACACCATGAAACCATGACACTGCTAAGTCCAGCTGAACTACTTGGGGTGACCTATAGCAGTGTGTTGGTTGTCCCACAAAAAGTTCTCGAGGCGGCGGTATCGACACCCACCTCCCTAAAGTGTGTGAGTGTACCTTCCTTTGTTTTAGACAGAACCTAACCTAACATTCTGCTTATTAATTTCCAGCAGCGGAGTGTCGCACTCTGCCCTGGGAGACATGCAGACCATCCACCAGGATATACCGGAGACCCAAAAAGCCAAGACGTCCAACTTTGATGACTACGATGAATTCTCAAATTACTCTAGCGGTTTCACAATGTACAAGTAAGTATTTTATACTTGCAGCTTTTCAATTCAGGGCGATGACGCACTACGAAGTGGTGTTAAATGATGTGTTTTTAGTTTGAAAATTTAATCTATCTGATAACATATTACTAAATACTGCGAGTAGAACAAATCTTGGCTTTTTAAATAATCAAGCATTTTTTTACAAGTCTTTTTATAAGCCCAGAAAAAATTAAGTTATCAGGCATATAAAATCTGCTGTGAAGTGAAAAATCTGCTACTTACGAACCCATTTTCAGATACTGTTTTACTGATACTGAAAACATATTAATGTTTATTTATTTTTATTTTTACTAAATGAGTAAAACCTCGAATTTTAATATTTTATCACAGAAATGGTCGCATCTAAGATTAGGATGTAGGTATATATGTATAGAATTCCTAGATGCGACCATATCTTTTCTGATTTTTCTGTTTCAAGGTTTCTGTTGAGAGCTGTCTATATTGTCAGTGATTTTAATATTTGTTTTTTTACAATTATTTTTGCGATTTGCTTATCATGGCAATAAGCTTATAAAAAATTATACATTGCCCCACTCCAAAAGGTGACTTGTTATAAAGTTGAAAATTGATCATAGTCACTCCATTTTACAGTATCTGTGTACGTATCCATTGAACTAATAACACTTTTTCTTTCCCAGTGAACCGACAAACAAGAGCCTGGACTCAATGTACTTTGACGGCAACAGCTCTCGGGAGCGAGGCACCAACGTCAGCAGCAGTTCCGTCTCCACCGGCACCTGGGAGATCATCGAGAGCGAGTCCTCCCAGCCCGTCAGGGGCATGTTCGATAGCGAGCCTAACACTCCCAAGCTGAATAAGGGATACGGTAACTTATCTTTGATTGATATCTGAAAATTGTTAATGAACAATGCTGCCGGTTTATCCACAATCAGCATATCAATGTTTCATTGTGCATCAGAGACGGCGAACGATCTGTTAACGGTAGATTGTTGATCGACACAAATTACAAAAAGAATCTGCAAACTCTGGACCAGGGGTGCCCAATCCAAATCGTTTGGTGATCCAAAAAAATATTACTGAGCTTGGGTGGGCCACACATATAATAATAATAATAATAATTGGATAATTTGTAGAGCGCCGTTTTTGTGAGAAATCACCTCAAGGGCGCTAACTTACTAATATTATAAACGCGAAAGTTTGTATGGATGTGTGTATGTTTGTTATT